>OZ023274.1:94450008-95084770 GCA_964007475.1 Hybos culiciformis | reverse complement strand
GTTCTAGATTATAGTTGAAAGTGTTAAGTTCATTCTTTTCTATTAAATAAATTATATAATTAACTTTCTTTATAATATTTTTTATATTATTAAAGTTTTTATATATTTAAAGTTAAATAAAGTGTTTATAATAAAAAAAATATCTGTTATTTTTTTTTAAGCTTTATAATAACTAAGTAGATATTTGTCTGTCGTAGAGTCAAGACGTGTTGTGCAAAAAATAATAAAAAATAAAAACGGAAAAAAAGTAAAATAAAATAAATAAAAGCAAATTTTGAATACTGTTCATTTGCTATCTGTAGTCTTTATAATAGAAAAAAAAAAAAAACTAAAATAAAAAATAACACAAGAACAAGATCGAAATAAAAGATCATTATCAGAAACGTCTCCAGAATTAAATTTGCAATCTACAAAAAAAAAAAAAAAAACGATATAATGGCTGAGGGTAACTCGCTGGACGATATATTGGACAAATTTAAGGCAATTTTAGACGTGAAGCTTGACGAAAAACTGAAGCATATAGCATATAGAAAGATGATATTAGTATGATCAATAATGAAATAGGAGAATTAAAGAAGGAAAATAATAAAATACGAAATGAAATAAATAGCTTAAAACTAAATGAGCGTAAACTTTGGAATAAAATTCAAACCCTGAACACATTTAATAGAAGGCTCAATATTTTTGTAACTGGGTTAATAGGAGAAAAAGAAGAATCTGCAAGAAATTGTTTCACACAAGTCTGTAATGAAGTTTTAAACATTAACATTGAAATTATTGAAACACGCAAGGTTGGACGTAATAACATAGGTTGGGTTTTCGAGCTAAAATCTTTAAAGGACGTCAACTTAGTTTTCACTAACGTCAAAAAATTGAAAGGAACAAATGTATATGATTATACGCCAGAACAATGTGAGCAAAGATACAAACTCCGACAATTTCGTAAAGAATTAAAGATTTGAAAGGCGTTAAGAGTGTTATTAAAGGAGTTGCATTATATGTGAACGATAAATTATTTAAATGGAATATTAATAAAGGTTATCTAACAAAACTATCGATCAAATTTGTGAATATTTAAAAAACGTGTTATCAAAAAATGGAAAATCAGATGTTCACATTGAAATTTTACGTCATAGAAACAATGAAGAGGAAAAGGAAGCTGATGATAGTATGGAACGTATCCAATAGCAAACAAACAGTTTACGAGTATTGTCATTTAATATACATGGATTGAACAATAAATTTATATTTAGTGATTTTTTTGAATATGTTAAAACATTTAAAGTATTTTTTTTATTTGAAACTTTCTTAACAGAGGAAAGATAATTGTTTTAGAAGTTTGTTTAGCGAATATGAATTGTGTTTTATTCCTGCTGTCAGAGTTCATAATCGGGGCAGGGCTGTAGGAGGGAGTTTATTTGGTTTTAAAAAAAGTATTAAATCTATATATAATTTGAGATTTGAGGTAGTGAGGGAATTTACTTGCATGAAAGCTAAAATACAAAATCGAGAAATATTATTTTTGCCAGCGTATTTCAATAATAACCAGAATTGGTCTAGGGACTTCGAAAAAATTAAAACAATTTTAGAAATCGATAATAACATAAGTTTTTTCATTTTAGGAGATTTGAATGCTCGAACAGGATCTTCTCAAGAATATGATTTTTTGAACAATTATAAAATATCCTTAACCAGAAACTCGCAAGACACAGTTGTTAATTCTAACGGAAGACAGGTGTTGGAGTTTCTCAATGATTATGGAGGTGTTATTTTAAATGGGAGAAGTCTTAGTGATGTTGAAGGTAATAAAACTTTTATTGGGTCAATGGGCTCATCAGTCAACGACTAATTTTGTTGTGGAATTAATGACATAGATTTAGTAAAGGATTTTAAAATGGAGTCTAAACCATATTCTGATATGCCAATTATTTTAGAACTGTTGGTTAAAGAACCTTGTGTGGAAAATTTAAATCTTTTACCTAAAATACGATGGACAGACTGTAAGAGCTCAATTTATCGTGAAAAAAGAGAGAATGCATTGAACGCGCTAATGATCGATGATAATATGGATATAAATAAGAAATCTATGTGTTACAAAAAAATAATATATGAAATCACTGATGCTGTAATACCAAAAGCAAAATTTCTAAAATCAAAACAAAAGTGGTTTGATTATCAGTGTTTGCATGCTAGAAAGGAAATGTTTAAGAGTTTGAACTTATGTAGAAAAATTAAGGACATCGTTTGCTTTAGGCAGAATTATTTACAAAACGTTAAAAAGTACAAGTTATTATGCTATGCAAAAAAGAAAGCATATAATGATAAAGTGGTTAGTGTTATTTCTCAGGTAAAGGATGCAAAGCATTTAATACGCTGAAAAACAAAAAATACCAAGTTGGTAATAATATATCTATTGAAAACTTGAAATATTATTTTAAAAATGTTTTATCGCCTAGAGAACCAGCTACTATTTTGTATGCGGAACCTTATATAATGAACCCTATTCTTGATAGTGAAATTACTTTAAGTGAGTTAAACAGTGTGCTTGATAAAGCAAAGTACTTAAAGGCCCCAGGTTTCGACAGAATTCCTAACGAACACTACAAAAATGCTCCCGATACATATATGCTTAGTCTCACTAACTTGTTTCAAGAAATTTTTGATACTGGCGCAACCCCTCAATCATTCAATCAATCTATTATTTTTCCCCTGTATAAAAAAGGTGATTTGGATAATGTTGAAAATTATATAGCACTATGCTTCTCCAATACGGATTATAAACTATTTCCGGGAATACTACTAAACAGAATTACTGAATGGGCTAACCGTTATGAAATTATAAGTGAATATCAGGCGGGGTTTAGAAAAAACTATTCAACTGTTGACAATATTTTTAATTTGTCGAACAGAATTCAGTATCAATTTGCAAAAAAGAAAAAATTATACGCGTTTTTCGTCGATTTTAAGGAAGCATTTGATACAGTAAACAGAGATGCCTTGTTTTATAAATTATCGAATCAGGGAGTCTCAAGTAAAATGCTAAATATTATACGTAAATTATATCAACATACTGCTTCCGCTGTGTGGAATGGAGTTCAGATATCAGATTTTTTTAGTGTGACAGTGGGTCTCAAGCAGGGATGTGCGTTAAGTCCAATATTGTTTTCTCTTTTCATCAATGACCTAGAGTCAGTTCTAACCGCTGGTGTACGAATTGGAGATGTGTTGGTGAAATTATTATTATACGCCGACGATCTGGTATTATTTAGTTCTGACCCTGACTGCGAAACATGGAATCTGTCATTAAATCTTGATAAGTCAAAAATAGTTATATTTAGAAAGGGTGGTAGAAGGGCAGCTGGGGAAATGTTGCAATATAACGACAGTGAGTTGGAGGTCGTAAATGAATATTTGATAACGAAATTTTTCTTGAAATATTGAATGGTTCCGATTATGAACTTTTATATTTGTATTTATTGGATGCTACTAAGATAAGGAATTTGATGCTAAATGAATTCAATTAGGATTAGAATGAATTCAATTAGGACATGAACGTAGTTTATTGATGATTGGTATTAATTATTGTAACTTCGATATTAAATAAAACAGAAATGCTGATGTAAGATCCAGCCATGGGTGGCCATAGCCACAAGCTGAAGAATGACGTCGTAGTCATTTAAGTTAAATTTTTTTCAAAGACTTAAATCAATAACTGATAATTATTTGAAGGAATATGTAAGTTAGAGAGAATTAAAAAAGAATATGAGGCAATGGAGTAATTAGATATAAAACATGTCAGTAAATGATGAACGCAAAACTCTATAGATACCCAGCTAAACAGGAGGATGTACGAAGACAAATTAGAGAAATGGAAGAGCAAGGTATTATAAGAAAAAGAAATTCCAAATACTCAAGTCCATTGATACTTATTCCAAAAAAAAAGAATATAGTTCAAATAAACAAAAATTCAGAATAGTTATAGATTATAGAAAATTAAAGGAGATAACTATCGATGATAAATATCCTTTACAATTATTAGAGTTAAGTAAACATTGTGTTTCAAAAGAAAATTGTAAAGTGTTAACAAATAATGTAACAGAAATAATTCAAGTAGATGATGTAAAATATTAGTTAAAAATTTAAATTATTAATAAAAATCATTGCGATGAAAGAAAATTAATTGTAACAAAAAACAATTAAATACATTTTAATAATTGTACATTAAAAAAAAGCAAATCAAATTTTTTCTAATAATAAAGATATTGTAAAACAAATATTTTATTACCCTAACATAAATAAGAATAATCTTTCCGATAAAATAATTTTCGAAAATTCTTACTTCAATTTTGGAGAAAATATTAAAGTCGTAATTTACGGTTACAAATAACCAGCTCGAAGACACATGTATGGGCAACGTCAGTTATTTGTCACCTATATACGATCCATGTCGTACTTTTTATATATCCTTGTGCTTAACGTGTTCATATCATTAATATACTAAGTTAGTTAACAAATGATGTTTTTTATTTCCGATGAACTAGACAAATAACTGACTCGTGGTATATTGGGATTTATAAAAGAAAAAGCTCATTAGTTAATAAGTTAGTCTTAAATTGGGATTCAGGAATAAAATAATGTTTTAAAATAATAAAATAAAGATTTTTAGTAAAACATAATTGGCGCAGTCGGTAGGATAGGTTTACAAGAATCAATCGTTCTATTTTAATAGTTTAAATCCTATACAAACAAAATAACAATCCATCGTGGACAAAAAACAAATATAAGAAAATAAATAAAAAAGATATCGTAAAATATAAATAATAAATATAACAATGGATTTTAGTACAAAAGCAACAAGGAGATTACAAAAGGTAAAATTTATTTTAAATATAAAATAAAATAATAATAATTAATTTTAATTATAAAAAAAAATAATTATAAAATTAAATAAAATTTAATAGGATCATCTAATTCCTAAAATTAATAATTTTTCCAAAAAAAAATTATTCGATTTTTGTTTTTGCAAAAAAGAGTAAGACCGCCCAAAGAGTCGGACAAGTTACACATATTCCGGTAGGATCATAAGGCAATCCAGTGAAACGAATTTAATGGTTTGAACAATATATATGTAGTGTTGCCACTTCCCTCTTCTGAATCCGGATTTCGTTCACGACACAAGTCGTAGAAAAGAAGAAATAAAAATTAATAAAAAGTAATTAAAAATTCAAAAGAATTTTTATTGTAAAGAAAAAGCAAAAATAATTTAAGTTCAATGAAATTATTAATTACAATAAATTAATAAATTTTAGAAAACAATTTTATGTGAACAAAAATAAATGTTTAAAATAAAAATATTTTTTGAACAAAATTAAAACTAAAATAAAATTTAGAAAACTATTTTATGTGATAATAAAATATTTTTAGAACAAATTAATAAAAATATTTTTAGAAAAATAAAAGCTAAAATAAAATTAAGAAACCAATTAAATCAAGGTTAAAAACAATATTTGAAAATAAAATAAGTGTAAATTAAAGATAAGTAAGTGTAATTAAATTGTGATTATCTGTGAAAAAAGAAACCAGTGGGGAGTTTCATTTTTCACTTCAACAAAAAATCAACAGGTACAATCCAAAGTTCCAACACATCATTATACATACATAACAAACCGCCACATATATACCATGACAAGATTCAAGGAGAAGCAAAAAACATCTTTCTCAACATACCAAATACGGATGATTACGAAACAATCAAGCTAGTCCTAAAGATTAATTTAATTTTAATTACAAAAAAAAATAATTATAAAATTAAATAAAATATAATAAGATCAGCTAATTCCTAAAATAATAAAAAAAAATAGTAATTTTTCAAATAAAAAGAAATGCATTTTCAATAATAATTTCATACTGATTTGTTAATGAAAACTAAAAGGTAAAGAAATGGAGAAAACTCTTTTATGATCTAACGAGTTGAATGTTTTCGAAAATTGTTAATTCAAATTTGGAGAAAATATTAAAGAAATTGACGAAATAAAATACAAAAAACATATAAATATTAATACAAATATTAGTTTGATGGTAATTTTAATTTTAATTCCAATAATAATTTTGATAATTAGACTTTGTAGAAAACGCAGAATTCAGGCGAATTCTAATCTAAAGGAGGGAGAAGTTATATAGATATATAATATCATTAGAACATATTAATAAGGAAAAAGAACAAAGAAATTAGAAACTAAGTCTAGATGGAAATAGATTTGTAATATTAAAAGCAAGTTCTAGATTATAGTTTAAAATGTTAAGTTCATTCTGTTCTATTTAATTTTTATAATATTACTTATAGTTAAATAAAGACTTATAATTAAAAAAATATCTTATTTTTTTAATTCAATAACTAAAAACTTAATTGGAGTGAAGCGATCAACATTGACTTTATATGATCAAAGAAGACTTAGATACTAAGCTTATTCTAAATTTTATTATATAAAATAGGATAATCGTCATAAATATATATTTCAACATTTGCTTATCGATGCACGATTTTTGTTCAATTTTTTAAAAAATTTTAAAATGACCAACTAATGATCAAACCATAAATATATAACAACAATTGAACAATTGAAAATATTATGGTCGTATCCGATAAAGGTTCAGTTCGATGAAACTAGACAGAAATGGTGGCATAATCAACGCTTGGTCATTGTGTCATTGATAAATTATGAATTATTGCTGAGGATAAGTTATTCGCATAATTTCAAAGCCGAAGATATAAGCTTTTCACCGTTAAAAATAAACGTTTTCATAAATATATATTTCAACATTTGCTTATTGATGCACGATTTTTGTTCAATTTTTCAAAATTTTTAAAATTACCAAATAAATGATCAAACCATAAATACATAACAACAATTGATAATATTCCGGCAACCACTATTAAAGCTAAATAAACATATTGATCTCGATTATCAAATTCCTTTAATGAATCTAATGTTCCTTGTTCAATTCCAGCAAAATAGTTTTCATCAAAATTGGATATAATATTATTGTCTATAAATTCTCCGAACTTACATTCTGTACTATTTGTTACGGATAATACCTCCATTAATCATCCATCAGTATTTTTAATTGTTGAAAATAATGAAAAAAATTTAAATATTAAATAACTTAATAAAGTATTTATCCTGATTTGAGCGTTTTCAATATTTAACTAATATTGATTTGATAATTTGTTGTCCTTTTTATAATAATTATCCAGGTAGATTATATTATGTTTTTTCAAAAATTAGTGTTAATTAAGGTTATCGTTAATTAGGGTTATCGTTGACTGCTACTAATGATTTCTTAATTTTTGTTTTCTTAATTCCAGAAAATTTATGTTGCCTGTTCTTGGAACAGACTGTACCAATTTATGCTTAATTCATTTACATTTGAGCAGGTAATATGTATTGAAGACTTAATATAATTATTATTATTGCAAGTTAATTAGCGTATAAGACTTCATAAGTTAAAATTCTATCGGAGTCACATAACATTATTCCAAAAAAAAATAAATTCTAGACTAAACCTTCTGAGTTTAATTTTTTTTCAAGTACAGATACAATTGCCGGGAGCTATTTACATAATATGTAAATAAACGTATAATAAGTGCTTAATATCTTGTTAATTTTTATGTGATTAATTTTTTCGGTATACTTTTAAAAAGTCTTCTTCTTAACTTATAATTAAATTGAAAGATACCTACAATGTAAATAAACTACTTTTTAAAATAGGATATAAAATTATCATAATAGAGTTATGTATGTTATGTTATGTAGCAGATAAGAAAAAAAAAAACAAATTACACAAATTATTCTAATGGGAAAAAACCTTTAAAAACGATTACAATTCAAAAGTAATTGTAATTTTTGTGAGCGCAGTTTCATTAAAAATATGTAAAAATATTTAGATATTTACTTAGAATATTTGAATAATTATCATATTAACATAGATATGGTATTGTTATATTATATTTTTTGTTACATATTTAATAAATTCTTAACTTCAAACAATTTAAGAAAAATAAAGTTAATACACTTTAAAAGCAGAAGTATTATAGTTTATATTTTTAGAAGAACAACATTATGTTTTACTGAATTATTACTATTAGTTTTTTTAAAACAAATTCGTTGAAAACTTGGTAAATATTAACCAAGTTATAATACCAATAATAATATAAAAATAGAACAGTACCTTATAATTGAAGTAGGGGACTCATTTTCAGCATTTCGATTTAGGATGCTTTAATTTTAAGATACTTCAGTCATAATTAGAGGATAATCATTTACCACCTAGGTATTTTTAGAGAAATTTTACTTTCATAAAGTACCCATAAAGAAATCATGTACCGACAAATATATTAACTTGAACTTTAATCTGTGATGATAAAATATCATGATTGTATTTTTGACACTGTTACTACTTTTTCTCAACCTCAGACAATTATTTCTTCAGTATAAAATTTTATTTACCTAATTAAATTTAGAATTTTTTATCTTATATGAAAGAGATTTTTTGTTACGTGTTTATTAAGAATGTATACTCATGGGAAAAACATGTTAATTTTTTTCGTTAAAATAAATATTAATAACAAACATTTATAATGCAGTTAAATAAACAATGTAAGATAAAATATTTCATTAAAAAAATACGTATGAAAAAAATTGGTAAAATATTTAGGAATTTTATGTTGAACTACCTATAATTAAAACATCTTCATCAACAAGCGGCTTATCAAAGTTTGATTACTTATATGTTAGAATATTGTTATCGTTGATTATAAAAATTTTCAAATTTCTTCAAACATATAATTACACAATTTTAATATGTTCAGTTTGTTTGTTACTATGAATATACGATAAGGAATATTGTATTTTATATGCTAAAAAGTTTTATCTTCAAAAAATTATAGGAAAATCAAGTGAAGGTAAAACCACAAGAATGCAATTAAACATTATATATATGAAATTATGATCCAGTAACATAATTAAATTAAAATATTAGGTTAATTTAAACATGTTAAAAAACTATCGCATTGTTTGTAATTACAAAAACTGTTATAATATAAATACAACATAATTTTTTTAACATCAATTTTCTCAAGACATTTTTCTGACACTATATAAATTATTTAGATTTTCATATAAAAAATAATTTGTGCGTGAACCTAAATTGAAGCTTGTTATGTAGTAAAGTGCTCAGACAGAATAAGTTCGGTGATTCATAAATACATATTTCAATATCAAAGTTTGTTTCATTGGCTGCAAAAGGTTTTAAAACGTACTTTTACTATACTTAGTTTTTTTTAATTCTATTTAATTGCATATAGAGTTTAAGTCTTATGTTCCTGAAAAGATTATTTATTATAAATTTTTGACGTATAACTTCATTCTTAACATATATAGTTATTTATAATTATCTCTTATACCATTCATAACAACAATTTACTTGCAATTTTAAGTTACATTTACATTATTTGATTCATATAGCTATCTGTGATATAATTTATTTCATAAACTTTACAATAGTTTCGGTATTTTTCGTTTTCCAAAGATTATTGTGTGCAGATTGCAGAATCGAATAAACTAAAATGTTAACATACATTTTAACGCAAATTGTTGAATTAAATGTTGTTGTGGGATAATGAAATATGAACAAAAAAAATACTATCTGACACTTTCTGAACCTTGTTGTTTTTTGTTTTCATAGATGAAATGAAAACTTCTGTAATTCAAGATAAACCTAATGTAAATTTAATAGTAACAGGTAGTTAATAATTATTTATTGTTTGAAAAAAAAAAAATTATAAATTTACAAGATCTTTTAAAAACTTGGGAATACCCTAAATATTTTTCATGGAAAAATTATCATGTAGGCAGGTAGATTCTTTAGGTAAAAAGCTGGTAGGATAAAGAATTAAATATGTACTTCCTGATCTTAAAAATAAATGCCAGATGCATTAATTTTAATGATAATTTCATGTCTAATTTCGATTTATGTTAATTTCTAAATATAATAGCATCAAAATTAATGATTTATCTATGATGCGAATCAGAAACAAAACCTCATCTGGTCGTATCCGATAAAGTTTCAGTTCGATGAATTATTTTTAACCAGGACAAGTTATTCGCATAATAACAAAACCGAAGATATGAAAATAAACGTTTTAAATTCAGATAGTATAATATTAGTGATTGTTTTATTTACCTTGATTCACATGTGAACAAAAACAGGATAATGATCAGTATCACTAAATTTTTGGCCATTATTTTGAGCTATATATTTTTTTTAAAATAAATATAAAGATTTTTTGTTTTATTTAAAATATATACATTACATTTTATTTATATATCAATTTTATACACAATCAACATTTAATTTTGTAATAGTTAAAAATAATAATAATAATAATAATAGTAATTATAATTACGTAAAATATTTTCCATTAATTACCTACACTATTAAAATATACATTTCATATATTTTATATTGGAAAATTAATCATTATATAATCAAAAAATAAACAACATAAAATGTTACAATTTTTTTTTTTTTTAAGTCAAATTTATTAATTAATATTACATTATGTATAAATGAAAATCACAAAAATATACAAAATTTTTCGGAGAAAATTTTATTTAAAAAAAAAAAACATAAGCCTTAAATAATTACGTAAAAAAAAATTATAATAAATCATAAGTTAATTTAAAAAAAAAAAATAATAATAATTATCAAGCACCAAAAAAATTTTGGAGAATGCATTAAAAATGCATAAAATTTTTTTAATTTAATTTTGATTTATGTCTATGGGCTTATCTTCTTAAGTATAACAATATTTAATATGATAATGGATAAAAAAAAAGAAATCTGTAATCTATATCATGTCTGCTGCGTTGTTAATCTGCTTATTTATATAATTATTTCCTATATATGTATGCAAGGAAAAAAGAAAATTTTAATGCATAGTTATTTGAAAATTGCTAAATTTGTCCCGAAAAAATATTCAAAAATTACTCGCACTTGTAATTTTTTATTTGTTTTTAAGTTTGAAAGATCTCTTATGTTCATTAGGCACTTATACATTATAATTTAAAATTGAATGAACATAATTTCAATTTCACATATGAAATTCAATAATAAAGTCTCAAAATAGTTTCAACAATTCGTTGAAATATTAGAAATTTTTAAAATTGAATAACTAGATTTAAAAATTTATTTTATTTTTTTTTTTGAATTTTTTTTGATCAAATGTGAATCTCTATTAAGCTACTAAATCAATTCATATTACGAGTTTTGAAAATAAAATTCCTAAGATAGTACAATTTTTGACTAATTAATGAATTTATTGCTAAAAATATTAAATTCAGCATAACATTTTCATAATTTTCAAATAATTTTTTATTTTTGAAGTTGTATAAAATTATAAATTTTTGTTTTTCATTAGCAGCAAATAAAGATATGGTTCTTAAATGCCAGACTTGGGTAAAATTGCACCAACTGTCAAGAGAATTGAAGTTTTAAGTAAATGTGAATAAAATTCGTGAGCAAAATTTAAATAAAAAGTCATGTTAAGAATTAAATTAAATAAGTTTATTTCATTTGGTGCTACGGGTTGTAAAAACTGATATGCATTAATATGATTTTAAAAAACACTAAATTCGTTTAATATCCTAACTACATACATTTTTATGTTTTTATTTTTTTTTTTTACAAATTTTTATATTATATTTCAAAATTCTTTAAAAAGCACTATCTAAAACTATACATAGTACATAAGCTTTAAAATTATATTAGGTAAACATTTCATTCCTAATGGATAAAATTTTTTATAAGTATATACATTTTGTTTATAAATTAATGACAAAAAAAAATCCATTAATTTATAAATTAAATTAAAAATAAAAATCTAAAAAAATATAAGTATTTTATTTTTTTTTTTATTTTTTTCGTTTTAACATTCACTGTGCAATAAAGTTTCACGAATAGCATTTAACTGCTCCTCATTTAATTTTATTTTATCTGATAATTCTTTCATGTTAACAATTAATTTAGCTTTTGAATTTATGAAATAATTATAATCAGAACATTCTTCATTATTTAAAGCTTTCTCGGTTATTTTAAAAACCAATATGCCACGACGATCAATGTCTTCTTTCAATCGTTTAGCTTCTTCTAGCTGCTCAGTTAGCCGATTTTTTTTTCCGTCGAGAATTTTCTGTGAAACAAAAAATTTAAAGATTTTCATTTTAGATAAGCATTTAAGTCAAAATTCCCTAACTTGTTAATTTTCGTTATATTTATATACGATTAAAGTAAAAAAAATTTTTAATAAAAAAATATTTAAATTAATTTACCTTTTCCGGATGATTCTCTGTAATATCGTGCAATGTATTCTCAATTTTAGCCAAACGCCCAGATAATGATAATAATAACATTGTTATGTGGCCTACATCATCAACGTATGTTTTAAATTTTGTTATATCAATTGGCCGTAATATTTCTGTCAATTTATTTAATAAATTGAGGCCTAATTGATCATTTTCCGCAGTATCATTTGTAATAATTGCTTTTTCTTTATTTAATAAATTCAATTTTTGAGTTAATCGATTTATGAGTTCCTCCTGTAATTATAATAAAACAAAAATTTCTTCGTTAAATATAAATTTTTATAATATACTGAAACGGAAGACAGAAAATTTGGATATTATATTCACTACATACAGGTTTTTAAATTTTATCAACAGAAATGATTATGGGCTCCAAATTATAACAAAATCCAACATCAATATATGATTTTTTAAAGATAATTAAAATTAAAAAAATTGTTTAATTACCTTCTTTTTAGTTAAATCACAGCTATTAGTATCAACAACTAATTCGTTGCCATTAGTTAAATTTTTTACTTTATTATCATTTAAATGATTATTTAATTTCTTTAATGAATCACAGTCAAAACCAAATGGTTTATTATCAATAGTTGGTGTTGAAGTTCCAACATCACGTTTTTTACAATTAATTCGTGACATATGTGGATCATATAAACCAATTACATAATCAGCTGTTGATTTATAAGTTTTAGGCGGTATTAGAATTTGACTTAATTTTTTAACTTCAGTGGATGGCAACAGACTAGCCAATTCGTTAGCAATTTTATCACAATCAATTTCGCTTTCATTTAAATATCTTGATGAACTCACATGTGTTGTTTCACAATCACCAGGATCATCATCAGTTTGAGATGCTTGTTCGCTTGTTGGTGGATTAACATGTAAAATAATTTCAGTTCTTTGTATTAATGCTGTCACATCGTTGATGTTGTCACTAGATGCCGGCAAATCATTATGTGAATCGTGACAATTATTTGTGGTTAGAGAACTTGTTGAACTGTTCGATGAATTAGAATCATTTGATAGAACTAAAGAATTATTTAGAGAACTAAATATGGTAACTGGTGATTTTGGAGAAGAAGACGAAGAAGGTTCAATAAATTCCTTTAATAGTGGAATTTCTAAAATAGGTGAAGGCGCTTTTTGCTTTTTATATTCCTTTTCCGGCAACGGTGGCGGAATAATTGTTTCAATTTTATTATTTTTTGTATTATAACCTAAGATTTTATTATTATTGGTATTTTCTGTTGTGTGAGCTGACATTAATTTCGATTGAAGTTGTGATATTTTTGCGATATTATCTTTCAGAGAATCTTTTCCAAGTGATATTTTTTCTTCTGACTTAGTAAATGCCGAAGATAAAATTGTTGATTTTATCTTATCATTGCGAATTCTGTCCGGATCGCCTGGTTCTCTTTCTTCTAAGCTTAATTTTCTTACAATATCTGTTCGTTGAAATTCATAGCCCATGAATGGACTTGACATTTTTGTTGTATTCAAATTAGTTTCCGATTGAGCTGGTGATAAAATCGATTGGTTCATTTCATCCGCTGAATCCTGGGTTTTCTTCAAATCTATTGTAGATTGTGAAATGTATTTGGATTCATTGACAAAATTATTACGAGTCACCGATTGATATGATGGTGGTGGAGTATTTGGTTTTGGCTGTGCTATTATCGGCCTTGGTGATGAACTAATTGGTGGTTTCTGATGTATTAATTTCATATTAGGATAACTGGGATAAGATGAGCCATTCTGTGGTTGGCTTATATTGTTTGTACTGTAACGTTGCGATGATGGTTGAATTTTAACGCTAACTGGTAATACATCAGGTAAATTACATTTTTGTGATGTCGGTATAATTTCATCTGTTTTATTAAGAAGTTTTGTTGTTGGAGACGAAGGATTAGTAATTGTTGTTGAAGAATGAACAACACTATCTTCATTTGATGTTAATGTTAGCTTATAGCTGCCATGATCTGGATCGGTGATATTTAGTTTATCAAGCGATTGGCGAGGTAAATATGATGCTTTAGAGTTGCACCTGAAAATAGAGAATAAATATTTGAGTTAAAAAAAAATTCTTATTTGGTCGGTTCAGAATGTACAGTGTTTCACTGTTGCGAAAGACTATATATTCTATAATTACAAATCATAAAATTTAAAACTTGCTGACGCATAAATTTGTTAATTTAAAAATTGTAATTGTCGATAAGTTAATATTTAACACCCAATAAAATTATTAATTTTTTTTTTTTAAATATTATTTAAGATTATAGAATTTCTTGTGTTGAAATTATGTTTACAAAAAGCTCATGGGAAAATGTTAAAATTTATGTTTAAATAATTATTATTATTAGTTTTTTTCTATTTGCTGTTAGTCAAACAAAGAAACATATTTTAGAAACTAAACATTTCTGTATTTAACAATAAAGTACGTCATTTGGATAACCGGCATATTTTTTTTTTCAATTCGTGTTACGGAAATTTTTAGAACAAGGGCAATTTCATTTTACGTACACATTTATTACTTATATTTACTTTTGGAAATCCCATTATGTTTTTCAAAGTCAAATTATTAGAGCTTTAATATATGTATTATAGGTAATAATTACAAAATTATCATATATTTAACCATTAAGTTATAGTGATATAAGCCGATTAGTGAACTTCCTGTGTATAATTATATTTTGTTAATTTAAGAATTGCTCTTGGGCTGGAAAGTTATTCCGGCTTATGTTTTTAGCTTTACATATTATGTTCCCTTATACTTATTTAATTTAATACTAGTGCCATTACTACTGAGCGTTTAGTGGTAAGAAAATAGTACTAAGTTCCTCATTGTAAGAAATATTTATTAAGACTTGGTTTTAAATTTAATATTTGATAAGAAGTTTGTTTTCAGGTACAAACTTCTATGTTATAGTGGGTAAAATTTTGATAAAATATCTGTCTTTTTGTAAGATTTCCCAATACAATTTGACATTTGACTTATGCTGACAAAAATAGTGTAGGTGAACTAACTCTTTACTTCAATAATTTCAATTGTTTTTACAATTTTGAAATGTTTCAATGAAGCGAAATTTTTTTTTTTTTATTTTAACAGTATTGAGGTAACACCTTTAAAATCGAAATTAATATTGTAAATAGAGAAAAAACATTAAAAGTTAAATAAAAGCCATAATTTAATTTTTGTTTTTTTTCAAGTAATACCAAATGAAATAGAAATAATTTTGTATTACTAAATTTCAATATTTTTTTGTTACAAAAAAAAATTAAGATAATTTATTAAAAAAAATAATTACAACTTAATATTCCAATTTAAAATTAGATAAAATATGCTAAAAACAACTAATTCAGTGTTTTTTTTTTAACCTTTTTCATTATATACATTTTGTTGCAATATTAACACTTAGAATTAAATATTTTTTGTTTCTTAATATTTCGAAATCATTTCCATCACACTGCTAGGAAAAGGAAAATATGAGAAAAATATTTCCTACGTTTAATTAAAATTAATATTCAATTCATATTGTACGAAAGCATTCAGTATATTGAATGCTACCTTTTCATTTTATAGCCAAATTTAATTCTGAAATAGATTTATGATTTGAACTATGGCCTATGTATGTTAATCGTATGATAAAAAAAAAAAGATTGAAGTTTGCATAAACATTCCGGTCAATATAATAATAAATTTTAATGATATTAGATGTAAATGATCTGTATTAAATTCGCCTACACTATACACAGTAATATTTAACTTTTTTTTTATATTTTGTTCAAAGTTTTTTTTTTTGTAAAATAATTTTTTTAATGTTTTTACTTTTTATTTAACATAATATTAAAGTATATTATTGTCTTGATATATATACGACTATGTTAAATTCTACTATCAAAAATGTTAAAATGCTAATATTAAAAATCTTGTCATGAAGATTTTCTTCTTCTAAAAGTGAATTGTTTTTATTTTCTTATGTTAAGCCAGCTTTTTTAAATGGTGACCTTTTTAAATGCATTTTTATTACAAAAATAAATTAAAAACTAGTTCTGCGACATAGATTTATCAACTACGGGGCAACACAGCACTTACGTAGCTATGAGACTCTGATCAATATAAATAGCACCGTTTTCTATAATTAGTCGATCTAATTAATCTTATTGCGTCGTTCATGATATCGTGATCAATACTATTTTTTACAATGTTATGCATATAGTTGAATTGTTATCATATTATCAGCATAGTTCCAGTTAGATGATACTTAATAACTAAATTTTACAACTTAATAAATGGCAACATCATTCTCAAATCGGCTTTTTTACAATGTTATTTATAATTCTTATCTCACTTTTGTATATAACATGCAATCCTAAATCCTACAAAAAATTTAACACAGTTTTCTTTTAACTTGAGTTCACTTTGAATGGTTTGATAATTACAATAATTTTCAATTTTAATGTATATTTTAAAATGAAATAAAAAATATATTTTATTGCCAAATAAAACATATTTTCATTGCACTCTATATATACATAAAAAGTCATCATTAACGGATAAATCGTGACTTTTTAAAACAATTTTCACAGAATTTTAATGTTTTATAAGTGGTTTTTTGTTGTTGTTGTTGTTTTAAATATAGTAGGTATTTATTATTATTGTACATATTTATATAAACAATATAATAGTATGTAATATAATCTTAAGAATAATAATAAAAATAAACCAAAGCAATAATAATAATATACTAATAATAATAAAATAATAATAATGATAATAATAAAATAATAAATATATCAAGCTGTGGTTCATAGCTGCTGTTAGATATATCTCCCATTAATATTTTAACTTAAAAAAATTATATTCGTTTTTGCCAAATTTATATTTAAAAACTGATTATTAAAGATTTATATTGAAAAACTATTATAGTTAGATATGTAGTTAATATTTAGCAATACGAAAAAATACAAAAAAATTATACTTATTACAACTTAACATAAGTATTTAAAGATAATTTTTTTGATTGCATTATATGGATGTTTTAGAAATAAAATACAATTATTATGCTATTTGCTAATTTGCTGCAATCTTTAAATACTTTAAGTTTACTTTTAGAGATTGAATTAGATATGATAAGAAATCAAGAAAAGAAAATAAAAATTAAATTTTCAAATAAATATCTTAAATTTTCTTAAACATAATAATTTATTAGTATAAATTCCAAATTCATCTAGTAAGACGATCATATTGTACTACTTTGATTAAATTATTGCTAAATTTAGTCTTAATATAATTTTTCAAATGAACTTCAAAAAATTATTTAGCAGGTAACAAAATTAAATTCTAATATGCTCAGTTAGAAAAAGTTTGTAGAAAAAGATAATAATTTTTCCACTGCATTTCGATGCAATTTGTTTAATTGTACATAATTTATTCACATTTAAAATCCACAAAATTTGTTCTCACAACAAGCACAGAATATTGTTTGTTTAATGCTTTTAAATATATATATAAAAATTTTAATTAAAAATGGTTACATATGAATCTTGTTGAATGCTTTTAAGACTAATTTAACAATACACATATTTTAAATGATACCGAACATTAAACGTATTTTATCAGTTTTTCGCATGCAGGTTTAAATTTTAAATTTTACTGCAGAAGCGAAATTATATATACTACTTACTTACTTGATATATTTGCAATAAAAAAATTTAACATTCTTTTTTGCTCTATTGAACTATTATTTCTGGTTAGACTTTTTTTCGTTTTTAATCTAAATCAATTTTATCATTATTATATGTATGTTTTATGGTATTAAAGTATCTTTTAAAACTGTTAAAAATCATTATTCTTGCGATATTTTTTGTTTAAACTTAGCTTAGTAAGTTAATAGAATAACAAAAAAAAAAAATAAAAAATTTAAATTAATTTAAAATGCATGCGAGATTTTAATTTTTTGTGTTTTTTTTTTCTTCAAAGCTGCATTAAGCTTGAAATGCAAGCCATGGTAATGCATAAAAAAATCATATTTATTATATAATATTAGCTCAAGAAAAAAAAAAACAGAATGAGGAAAATAAAGAAAAGTGTTTATTTTGGTTCACGACTCAACTTTAATTTTTTTTTTTGGCGTTAGCCATCGTCGTGCCACACACAAAAAACCTCACCTTAATTTTTTTTTTTAATATTGCGAAAATAAAAAACTTTTAAAAGTAGAATTTGCTTATTATTAATATATATAGCGTTCATTAGAAATTAGATTACAATAATATAGTTCAAAGATTATATACCGCTCTCTTTTGATGTTGAGCGATTTTGTTTTTATACTCCAAAATAAACGATATAAAAAATAAGTGAAATTATATTGCAAAATAGATAAAGAAAAATTGTTTGCAATCAACATATAAAATTTGACTTATTTGGTAGAAATTAATACAATTCCAAATTTTTTACTTTAAATTTATCTTGTTATAATGTTTATTAAAGTACTTTAATAATTAGTTGAATTAAATTTTACTGCAAATATAACATAAAAATATAAAAAAAAACTTAAATTACAAGATTTATTATTAATTTTTTCTTCTTCAACTTCTTAAATTGGAAACTATACAAATTTTAACCAGACCAAAAATTTTCAAGTAAAGCAATCGACATAAAATTTTTTATGTTATTTTTATGCACAAGCGCTTATAATAAATAAATAAAGATGCTGCATTTATTATGTATAGAAATCATAATATATTTTATGGTTTTTCAAGTATATACGAATTTGAATAAAAATTGAAAGTTAGAAGAAGTGAAGATATTTAGAATTCTTTTAGCATAAATCAAATTTAAAATATATCTACTTATTATAATTTTTTTTTTGTATGAATTATTTATGTGTATTTTTTAAGATCAAGATAAATACCATAAAATTTGCAAACTTATTGAATTTACATTAACACCATTTTTCATTCACTTATACTTATTATATACTTATTATATACAATGTTGCATTTTTATAAATTTTACATTATCAGCATATTAATTAAATTATCGATTCAAGTATCTGTACTTCTTATTGGCAACTTCAAAAATAAGAGTTTATTGAATTTATTTAAGAGAGAAAACTCCAAAGGTGATTGTGCGATTTTACTATTTTTTTTTTTAACTTAAGTTCGATAATTTGTTTGCAAGTTTTTTTTTAAATATTTTAAGAAGGGTTGAATAATAATAGAAGGCCCAGTAGGATATACTAGTTTTTTTTTATATAGACAAATTAATATTTATTCAACAGAAATATTTTAACAACAGAAACTTATTAATTTTTAAGATATTAAATATGTAAAACAATATCCAAGTACCTTGCAACATAATTTCCAATTATAAGGATTTCAAAAGATATTCATTTTCAATTTTTTTTAATTTAATTCAATCTGCGTTTAACCATAAGTCTAACACCATTTTTCATGCAAATTTTTAAACAATCCATTTTATAAATCTATCTGAAGAAAAAAAAAATTGTCGCGAATCATTGCAAAATTTCCTATATACATACATTTATGTTTCATGGAATTTTTATTTGATTATAAAAAGTTATTGCGCATATTCATTCAATTTTATGCAAAATTGTATCACACTTATTTATCTTGCATGCACGATTGTTATTATTTTTATTTTAATTCATGTTATGAGCATAATGAATATGCGAATCTAGAGATGGTCTCTGTAGGTACTTATTACAAATTATTTTTTGTAAATTTATGTTTTTTTTTTTGCTGTAATTATTATTACATAAGATTATTGGATATGAATATGCAAAGTATCATTTTAATTCGAAATTTTAAAAAATATACTTATGCAATAAATTAAAAGGAAGTTAACAGCAATTTAAATTCTGGGATCCTATCTTTTCTCGGGGCCTGAAAGGTTAAGAAAGTGTTATGATTTGCATCATCTGTTTGTGTTTCCAATATACTAACTATACGTTTACAATTCTATTAGTATAGGTAACAACGAACAAAACGCATAATTTTTTTATGTGACTTAACTTAAGTTAGAACCATAAAACGAATGATAGAACAGAATTAAAAAACAAGTTAAATGTTAATTGTACTTTCTTTGAGTATAAGATATTGAAGAGATGATAAAAGACTTAGATTTAGAATATTATAATATGTATTATAGTTTTATAAAGAATAGAATAATTTATTCTATAGATAGGTAAGATTTATGTTTTCTGACTATAAATTATTGAAGACTCAAATAATGTATAGTAATCATTGAATTTTGGGAAAGTTGTATAGAAAGGAAACTTTCACATTCTGGTTTTATTATTAAAAGATTAAGTTTTAGAACTTTTTTATAAAAGTTTTGTATCATTTTAGAATTGAATGGCTATATAATTCTTTCAATTTTTTAAATTATATTTATAATACCTTTTATATGTGATATTAATATACTTTCATTTATTTTATTGTAATTATTTTGTTGTAATTTTAATTTTTTATATTTTTTCCCAAACTTGTTAATAAATATAACATAACAGTTTGATGTCATATTTTGTTATTAAAGTAGGTAATAAAAAACACATATATATAATGAAAATCTAGTTTAAAAATGTTTTATTAAAAAGGTGTGATCGCGTTAACATCTCACTTTCAAATATTGACACAGGGAGGGACCATATAAAGATATTGTTTTATGTTATGCCAATTTATGTTTGTATTTGAAAAGCTAAAACAATAATAAGCTACTCAAAATTAACAATAATTTTATGGGTCTACATTCTGCAAATAAATTTTATTCCATTAACAAAAAATATCAATATAACTTTGTGATTACGAAACTTCGGCTCCCGGAATCAAAATTAAAATTTTCTGACCTTTCATTTAATTCCTTTGAATGTTATTATTATAATTTAATAATTTCATGAAAAGAAAATAATATAGAAATTGAAAAACAGAATGCGGGAAAGTTACATTAAGTGATTCACACTCATAAGTATACATATAAATATAATAAAATAAAAGATTTCGTGATTTACATAAAATTAAAAATAACTATTGTAATAATTATATTATTTCTTGGCTTAGTTTTATATATACTTATATTTTACTTTTCTTCTTTTACAATTTAATTTTTATTTTCCCAATAAACTAGAAAATAATAACATCGTCAACATCAAAAAAGTAAAAAAAAAAATTTTTTTTTATTTTAAATTTTGTAATAAATTCCAAAGCGTATCGTTTACCCTGATTTTAGACATATTTAGTGTCCGCAATGGTAATATTATACTTTCCAGTTTTACTTTTTTACATGAATTCATTTTTAACTTGAAGTAAACACCATAAATATTTTCTTCGTAGTATTTTGAACTACGCTGAGACTTATATTGTTAATATTATTCATATGTTCAGTATGCTCAATTTAATCAATAAAATTTATACTTAATCATAATTTTGATATATGTTTTAAATATAAATATTTTAGTCTTATTGATTTCCTTCAGATTAATGATTTATGCTGTTTTGATTTTATTCAATAAATAAATAAAAAAATCAAAATTGAATTTGTATTAAATTGATACTAAATATTTAATTTGAAATACCATTTATATATAGTTTATGACTTTTATTTTATTGAAATTAAATATAATATATTATGCATTCGAAAAATGTTTTGTCGATCAATCAACTTATGTACATAATACTATTTTCACATACTTAGTTAGTTAAATTTTTACTTTTTCTTTTTTAACATATTTTTTAAAATAGTTAGTTTAATGTTTATACTATTCGGTGCAAATTTTTTTTTCTTAACCTAGACATAAATACTACAACTTATGAAAATTCTAATATAATTATGTGAATCTGAAATTGAGATAACAGAAAAGAATTCAAGAATAATTGGAGCCCTTATATATAAGTTAATATCATAACATCATATCATAACATGGACATTTCAATTTAAAAATATTTATGACACTTAATAACTAAGTTTGAATATCATTCAGAATGATACATAAATCGAATGACTCTGGAGTATAACTTACTATGCTGTATTAACGATAAAAAATTATCATTTAAATTTAACTTTAACATTATGCTAAATTAGTTATTAGATTATTGAATCAATGTTATAATAACTTATGGTAAAATGGTAAAATGGTATATAATTCTTTTTTTTTATTACTTTATTTTAACAAAAGTATACAAAATAAAAGAAATAATTTTTCTTGCCATCACAGTGTTAAGAAAAAAAAAAAAGTGGTAATTTTACAAGGAAATCAATATTACCGGAAGAAATATTTGCACATACAAAAAAATTGTTTATACTGTTGGCCGGTTACACAAAAACTTATAAACTAATAATATAAAAAGAAATTGATTAAAATTCTTTAAAAAAGAAACAAAAAATATTCCTGTTTTTAAGTAAGTATAACTTGCTGACTTAATGACTTTATTATTTTTTGTTTGGAAAAATCTTACAAGTTTTTATTTTAATTTTTTTTATTTTCTTAACATATTTACAATTTTACAATCAATTAACTTCCTCATTAAATGACAAGTTTTTTTTTTTTTTATCTAACAGGCTTGTTTATTATCTAATTGATATTTTAAATTTATTTTGTAGCAAAATTATATGTTTTGTATGTCCTGATTTTTTTTTTATTATTGAAATATAGTAAGAAAAAATATATTATGAATATAAATTATTATTTAATAATGTTGCATAAGATTCTGGAATGAAATCATTATGCAATGACACTATAATGGGTGTAGTATTGATTTTTATAATAATCCCAATATAGGAATTAGAAGCAGATTGTCATCGATGGAGTCAGAAAGGACATTTATATTTTAGATTATAAATAGGTTAATTATTCTACGGACATCTTAAGGCAGTTACGGAAATGTTTAGACTTAAATAATTTACGTCATTCACAATATCGCATCTCGTACGTACCCTGGATGACTTTTTTATTTCTCACTTATTCCAAAAAATTTTAAAGCAACGCGAACATTTTTTGGACAAAGATTTTCTGATTGCCAAATTAAATTACTGAGTTTATTAAATCTTCAATTTCAAATTGATAAATACTGATAATGATAAGAATTGATTTAACATTCAAAATAAGATGGTTTGAGTGAGGCAAAAACTAAAAATTATTACCAAACCAACTTCTAGTGGTGAACTTCTTTATATATTTCTGTGGACTTAAGGAAATAGTTTTTGTATATTATTATATAATTGACTGCTTATGCAAATTTCAAAAGCCTCTATATCTCTTTAATATAACAACTCTGGTTTAAAGTTTTTATCATAAGTGATATAAAGTTAGGAAGTTCATTAAACCATATAGTATTATTATAAGATTTTAAACTTCTGAAATAAATTATAATTTTTTTTTATCTTTATGTTATTTATCATTTATTAGATATTTCATATAAATTATACTTATTATCATCCTCAACTGCAACTACTTATATTTCTATACTGTTTATACTATTTTTTTTTTTTACTCAATTTACATTAATTTTAGTTAAAAAGTTGCTACCTATATACTTTGATTTTCATTTCCATATTTTATTTTACTTTGATTTTTGAACTGAGAAATGCGAAATTATATCTGCATTTTTGATAGTTTATTAACTTTACTTGTAATTTTTTATTTTATTTTTTTTTATTTCCATAAAATATGAATTTTATTATTTTTTTTTAGTTAAAAAAAAAAAATTGCTTTTCCTTTTTTTGTGGTTACTTTACTAGTTGTTTCTTTTATTATCATTTTGAAAACGTATGTATTTTTATGCTACTGGGCATTAAAATAGTTAAATGGGATCTACTGTTATGTTATTGTTACAACAACCTTTTTAAATATTATGAAGAAGATACAAGAATTAAGTTTAAAATTAATGATTAAGGACTGAAATTTTCATTTATTTTTCAATTATTTATATAAGAAGAGTTTTCTTCACCACAACATTATTTTAAAACATCCCCTTCAATAATTTTAATAATTAAAGCTTTTTGTTATACAAATATTGAACAAATTGCAATAAGATATCCGAAAATCAATAATTTATTTCAGAAGACTCAAAAAAATATTTATTTTTCTCAAAATCATTAAAATGGTTTTTGAAAAAATTTGATTTTCTATGCCAACAAATGTTATTATATTTACTTTTTTATTAGTAATACTTTTCCTGTGTGGAAATGAATAATAAAAGTTAGAAATAAAAATGCAGTTTATTTAAAAAAAAAAAAAAATTTTAAGAGAGATTATTTATTTTTATTTTGCTTTAGAGAAATTCACTTCTTCTTGAATTTATAATAATCGCCTTATATTATAAAAAAAAAATTATAATAGTAAGATAAATAAAATCTGGATATACATTATGTACATATAAATTTAATGGTCACGTAATTACATGCTAAATTGAAAAATAAAAATTAAAAGAAAAATTTCAATCGAAAGTGTTTCGTTCATGATGTTTTGCATATAAATAAATTTAATAATTTATGCTATGTGTATTTTAGAACGACCTTGAAAGAAACTATGATGAACTAACAACCACTCAACTAAAGTAGCTATATTATGCAAAAAAAAAGAAGTTATTAAGTAATTAGTGCAGATCGCCTGTTTGTCTCTTACATTTAGGTTTTTCCTACACATACTTTAACAACCTTTTTGTGAGTAAAATTTGATATGGTTAATTAGTCCGTTGATGCCTGGATTAAAGAATATAATTTTGGAATAAATACCATTTCAAAATGAGTTCGGGAATAGTGTGGGCTGTTAAAATATATATTGCATATCTTAGATATGTTTTTTGTTTGCTTACAAAGCCATTTGCAATATAGTATCTTGTATATTTTATTAAGGAAATAAAAATTAATAAAATTAAGTGAATAAAATCGAACTTTTTAAGTTATATAAAATTCTGATCATTCACTAAGAGAGACCAACATTATAAGAACTAACAATAATGTAATGTTTTAAATGACAATTTCGATAATTTCAAGAAAAATTCTATATGTCAGTGACCATAAGGCATAATCGCCTAACTCAATTTTGCTACTTTTCAGGAGAGCAGTTTAAAGTTTAAAATCCTTTCCTGAAATCGAATAATAAAGATAAATGGAACCTAATTTGAGGAGATTGTAGAATTTTAAAACTATTTTAAGTTTTTAAAAGCCAAATATGAGGCGTAGAATATGACCAACTTGAAAATAATAAAATCATAACCGCCTAACTCGACTTAAGCGATTATGCCTTGTGGCCACAGATGTATATTAATGACGTGCATAAAAATTAAACATGTTCACATACAATTAGGTCAATTTTGATTGAATTTATCTAATTAGAATGAAAAATATCTTCCAATTAAGAAAAAAACATTCAATTTTAATTTTTTTT
This sequence comes from Hybos culiciformis, assembly GCA_964007475.1. Classification (NCBI taxonomy): domain Eukaryota; kingdom Metazoa; phylum Arthropoda; class Insecta; order Diptera; family Hybotidae; genus Hybos; species Hybos culiciformis. Next base: position 95,058,942 of record OZ023274.1, on the reverse strand, counting down.
TTAATTTTTTGAATGATAACAACTTTAAAATTTTCCTTGAAATTTTTTACAGTTAAAAAGTTAAAAATTGCCAAATCGGGCTATCCATAAATTAATATACATATATATATTATTTTCATCTTTTTTCACGCATATTATTCATAATTAATAAAAGTCATAAATTTCCAGTTTCAATAAAATAAAATTCAATAAATTCAAATTAAATTTTGTTAACTGATTTTTATTTCTTTCGTGTTTTATTTTTAACAATTTTTTTTCTGTTTCCAATAAAATTTATTATCAGCACGCGGCAAAAATTATGCGTTTTTTTTTTTTTTTATTTAATTCAAGACTTTTTTCCACCTTTCAATTTAATATTAAAAAATAATAATTAATAACTGATTTATTTATTTATTTAAAAATCTTAAATATGATGAAAAATCATTCAAAATTAAAAAAAAAAAAAAATTAATAAAATTTCGTAAGTGTTTTTCTTCTTCTTTCATTTTATTTTTAAAGCACTGTGTTAAAAAAAAAATACATACTATGGCAAAGAAGTTAAGAGGATTTTGAATCATCTGCACGCACAAAATATGACACCATTCAAATTATTATATACACTTTAATGATTTTGAAATTAAAAAAAAAAAAAAATTGTTTTTAATTTTTTTTTTATTTATTTACTTATTTTTCGTTATATAATTAAAATTAAAATTAAAATAAAATAAAAAAAAAAACGGAAGAGTCCCTCTGAATTAATAGTGAAGAAAGAAAATATTTACAAACATTATATTTATTTTTATTTATTTTTATTTTTGTAATAATTATTATTGATTGTTATCTTTTACGATGATTGTGAGTTTTTAAAAATGATGAGTATAAAATTAAAAAACCTTAAGTAGATGTCTAGATATTATACATAGACATAGAATATATTATAGCCCTGGTGTATATACTATGAATTGATGTTGTTTTTATTGTAAAGAATGTATTAATATTTCAGTACTTTCAGCTGTTATTGTTAACTTACTTGAATTAAATGTATATTAAATTAATATTTAAGAGCGATTAGAGCAGTCTTTTTTCATCCCTAAATATCCCGCCTAAATTGGTTATTTCTTCATTACTATAATTGACAAAGATTTTAGCAATATTACATTATAAACTTTTAATTGCATTACTCTAGAACTCTTAAATATCAATATTTTAGTAATGGACAATTTTGCAAAGAAATAACATAGTTCTTACAAACTCCGTCTCTTAAATCCTGGGTTCGATAATCATTAAACAATTCCACAAATAAAATATATATATTGTTTAATATACTTTTTTGCTTGCGCATCAAATCGTTCGTACAAATTGTATTTCTATTTTAATTATCGCACATTAAAAAATTTTTTATTTATAAATTGAACGCAAATGTTTTATCCAATTACCCTTAATCTGATTTTACTGAAAAAAAAAAAAAAAACAAACAAATATAATAATAAAATATCCACTATATCCGATCTTCGGCCTACCATATGTTCAATGTTTACATTTATAAATTTCGATTTATATATTTTTATAATGTGTTATTGTGTTATAAAAACGTCAATTGAATAAAATTATTATTAAGTTCAATGTACGTAAAAAAAAAAAAAAAGTTATCATTTTAATTAATGCAAAAAAAAAAAAAATTGTAATAATAAATAAATAAATATTGTTATTATTTATTCGAATTAATATATTAAATGATAATCAGATCGAGGTGATTCGTTATTCACAAGGCAAACAAAGAAAATGAAATTTTATACGAAAACACACGTATACACGATAATTATGTAAACAGAACAAAGTTTTGTTTGCACTACACACAAATAGAAGAAAATTCACCATTTTCAATTTGAATTAAATAGAAATTTATTAATTTTTTTCTTTTTTTTTTTAAATAATATTTACTTCTTATCTTGATTATTATTTTTATTATTATTATACTTATTTTGAAAATAAAAAAATTTTAATTTGTTAATCATCGTTGTATGACGAATTTTATTATATTATGGTATGCTTAAAACAGCTTAACGATGGAAAATAATATTTCTATATAATATATAATGTTTCTTTGTTTTCGCGGATTGACAATTTTTAGCAATTAATTAGAAAATTATATATCTTTTAATTAATACTTTCGTAGTTATGTTTGTAAAGCTTAAATCTAACTCTCAACCGAACTTCTTTTCTAAAACTCAGTAACCTCTTACATTCAGTTCGAAATAACTAAGTCATGTATTAAAATTGTTATTTTTTATGAAAAATAATATCTGGAATCTAGATACTTAATTACGAAATTTTTTATAACATAATTTTAATTAATTTAAAGCTAAAATTGACATAATCTTATGTAATATTTTATCTAGTACTGTTGATATACTTATGAAGCAATCTACCATCTTCATATTCTGCAAACATAAGTTAAAATTTGTCGATATATTAATATTAGGAAATAGGTACATAACATATGTATAAATGTAAGTATATATTTTTTCTTCAACATATTTATACGTATGAACAAATAAAATAAAATTCATTATAGCTTAGCTACTATTTCTTTATTTATTTTTTTTTATCGTGCATAATATTTTGACTAAACATACAAAAATTATTATGCAATGACAATTTTATAATATTGCACAATATCACCCAGCATACACAGAAAATAAAATTTAATTTGTGAAAATGAAATTGATTCTCCGATTTACAATGCAAAATTAAAAATTCAATACTTTAATTTAATTTGTTCATTGTTTGAAAATAAAAAAAGAAAATTATCCGCAATTTTGCACAGGAAATACAATTTCTTTTCAAACATGACACCGAAAAAATAAAATATTACGTATATGAATATTGTTTTTCGTATTTTACTTTTTACACTGTGAAATATTAATCCACAACCACAATGTGTTGTGATTGGGAAACAGAAATTATTTTATTTAATAGCAATATTTTGAAAACTTTGAAAAAGCGTCGAATCGTAATTTTATTCCACTCGTCAAATTAGTTTTACAAATATAAGAATTTTTGAACTTCTTTAGGTATATTTTTTATATTATTTCTGTCAAAAATTATATCAAACCTTTTATAATCGCATTGACGGCACAAAATTTAGTAAAAACGGCATTTAGTAAGATCTTATATATAAATCATGTCTTTCTTATTTTCCCATTAAAAAAAATTAGAAAATTCTTTCTGAAGGGACTTACATTCAAATAAGTTTTTCGACTTTCGTAGAGTGCAGATTTTTACAACAATTTTTATACATCTTAAACGTGTTAGAAGTTGGAAACAAAATAAAAATGAAAGGAAAATTAAAGAATATATATTGAAAATAAAAGCCATAATATCAAAAAAAATTTCATTTATATAAAAGGAAGTGATAATTAGTTTTGGGATTCAATGAATTATTGATATTGCTAACTCAATTTTATCTTTTTGTTTTTTTTTTCTTTCCTTTTATAAATTTATGTTTTCTTTATTTAAAGACAAACAAATAAAAAAAAAAATTAAACACAAATGGAATTTATTATTTATCAACTTGTACTTTTGATGAAATGATTAAGAAATTTTTGCATTCGCTTTACATAATATGAATTATTATGTTTATATTGATTTTCCTGTTGATTAAAAAAAAAAAAACTTATGTCTTTAAGCTTTTATCGTAAGTGCATATAACTTTAACAAATAATCTTAATCACATATAATGAATGGTGCTAAAAAAAGAAAGCTACAAATTAATAAAAAATAAAATTAAAACTCATGTTTTAATAATTGAATATTAATACTCTGTTGCGGAAAAGACTTAATATTCAAGAACTGTGTTGAACTTAAGTGGACATAAAATCTTCAAGGACCTAACTAAAAATGTTTAAGTCTCTTCATTTTTTAAAAAAGCTCTAATAATAATACTATAAATAATTCTATAGTTATCAAAGTCAATGACATTAATTTGTTCTTATATTTAGAAATTTGAGTATTTGGTTATCTTGGACCACTTTTCAAAATTCACTTGAAAATAAATAATTGTATATATAAATTGCATATAAAAAAAAATCTATGTTAACGTAATGTAAAATTATTCCGTAATCATTTTTACATCATTAAACTTTTAAAAATTTTCTCCACGAAGCTTAACAAATTAATTAATTTACTTAAATAATAATTCAACGCGCAGATAAAATTGATGATCATATATTAAGAACGTGAGATGAAAATCTCTTACAATTGATATCATTTGTTTTAGGAAGTAATGATGCGCTCATAAAAATTATAAAAACATTTTTTAGTAATTTTCATTAATAAGTCATTTCATAATTCACCTGAGTTTTATAGTCATTTTAATAAATTATATGAAAATGGGTATAATGATATCACTAAAAAAAACATTTATTACCAGTATCTACCTCATAAATGATTTCAAATACCTTCATGTTAATTTTTTTTAAAAATACAGTCGACCTCTACCAATGTACCAATTTTGTACAAAATCCATTCTCAACGAGTTATTATATACTGAAACATTAAACGACTAATTTTCATCGAAATCTATTTTCAGCCCTCAGTCTGAGTCTTTGATACAATCGCGATTAAGCATTTCTTTGAGTTACTAATAAAATTGAACAAAACTATTCAAAATTATTAATAAAAAGAACCAACATACGAACCGATATGCTATGTATGATACATTATCCGACGAGAGAGAGATTTTTAATGTACATTTTCACCTATTTGTATTTAAAGTTTATTTTATTTAATGTCAACATGAATTAAATTTTCGCATGTATTATAATTAAAAAACTAGAATAAATATGTTTCATGTCATAGTATAGCCGCATATAAGTATATTGTTAATTTGACAGTTTGACATATTAGTTTATTCATTAGCCTCCTAGTCATCAAATAAAGGAGGCCAAAGTCAAGAATTAATTATTGTTTTAATTTTTTTTTTCTAAAAATTATATTTTTATTTTGTCTGTTTTTTTTATTTTATCGTAAGAAATATGAATAATAAAAAAATAAAATTAATTTACCTATGTTTAAAAATAAAGTACCTTAAAAAAAAACAACTTTTTTCACACTTAATGTATACGTACGATTTGAAGCACAAAAATTGTGTTAAATGTTATGGTAAATTAAATATGTTAAAAAAGTAATTTTTTTTTTCAAAAAAAGGCATTTCGGACAATTTAATCTTGACATTTTCAGTTAATCTAAATGCTGTTAGAGAAATTTATACATATGTACGTACGACGTACACCTAATAAAATATTTTTTTTTATATATACATACTTTAAATATATATGTGCAAAAATAACCAAAATAAAAAATAATAATTTTTTTTTTTAATATCTGCATTGCTGATTTATTAATTTTTTTTTTTTTTTATCTTTTTACTAATTTATAGTTTAGAAAGTTAATTATTTCTGACTAATTAATAATTTTTTAATTGTAATCAAAGCTGGTTTTTTTTATGTGAATATTTTAATCATAATAAAATTTGATACTGTATACTTAGCTTATTTAATGGTAGATTTGAGAAAAACGTAATTTATTAAGTTAACTACTATATTAATTAAAAAAAAACAAAGATAATGTAAATAAAAAATAATTTTAATATAGTCGTATAAATGTACAGTTGAATATTTAATTTAGAACTAATCTACATCTATCTAAACTCTTGAACTACATACTTCAACCTTATTAACTATATATGTTTAAACCATTTTATCCGGAACATCGAAAAAAAAAACATGGAGTAATAATTGATTGAATTAATTAATGCAATTTCCTTCATCGAAAGTCTTAAAACAAGATTAAAAGCTCAAAATTTAACTCAAGAAATTAGGTTTAAAAAACAAAATTCTTACACCCTAATGATGTTATATTTTACATGGTTTTTGATTTCTCACTTTATTATTGTCATAAATAAATTTGTTTCCCCTTGTATTATTATTAAAATTTATTATAGAGAAATTCAAATTTTGCCCCCATTAATTCTGGGAAATTGAATGAAATAATAAATTTTCCTTCAACATAAAAAAATTTATTAATTTTCTTCTTTTTTTTTTTTTTTTTCTGAAGTCATAATATCGCACGTAAACAGTTTAATAACCTTAATACCACTCATTTAAGTCAGTTTTTATGATATTTTTAATGCCATGGACATTATATATTTTTCACTAAGTTGACATGTATGACAAGCTGAAGTAAATTCAATTTAACTACGTAGTAAATTATGTGTGTAAATTTTGTTTATTTTTTTTTTAGAAAAAAAATTAACTAAATAAATTAAAATTTCATTATTCATTTATAAATAAAAGACAAATAGTGTATATATAAATGTATCGAGTTCATTTGTAAATTAACTAAACGTAGACATTGAATTTTATTTTTTTTACAGTAGATATTAAAATAAGTTTAACTTTGACGTTATAATAATAAATGAAGAAATATTATTTTCTAGTATATTTATTATTCTAATTAGGACTTTAAATAAAGTCAAAGATGTTGTATTTTGCTGTATTTTTATTCTTATTTTTATTAATATCTAGTCAATTAATCCTTTGATGGCGGGATGTTTACAAACTTTTTTTATGTATGTATTTTTACATGATTCTTCGGTATTTTATTCTTGACGTTGATGATAGGAAATTCATTTTTAAAGTTAATTTAATCGATCAGACTTTGTTGATGATTTTTTAAATAAAAAATAAGTATAATTTTGTATATAGAGAAATCTACTTTAAAACTGTCATTATAAGTTCATTAACAGGGTTTATTATGTAAGTAATTTTGGTCGCTTTTCTCTAATTAAAAAAACTTAACATTTAATTCAAAACCAAGTCTCGCAGTTTATTTCGGAGAAAAACACAATTTAAAACTAAATAATTCATTTATAGATTATAATTATTAATTTATGATGCTCTATAAAAAAAATATAACTGAAAGTTTTTTTTAATGAATGATTAAAATGTTTTAATTATTAATATCCATATTTTATGTCCTAATTTTATAGTTTTATTGCATACAGATTTAAACATCAATTTATTAAAAAAAAATAAGTAAAAAACTTTAAATTCTAATACAGAAAAGTACTTATTATATTACAGAATTTTATAGAAATTAATAATACAGAAGTTACAAAATAACAGTCCATTATACAAGTGCATAGTGGGATTTTTTTTTTTACAGAACTAATAAGATATATTTATTTAGATTAAAAAACCTCATGCTTACACCAACCATTATTATTGACTTGATATAATAATTATTACCTTTAATGTATATATATTATATAAATTCATTTTAATTGTTTCAAGATCAATATCCAACCGGATACCATAATGAAAATAAAGTGTTTAAAAGAATTTCTTCAATATTCCTAAATAATTTTAATTTATTTTATATGTTTTAATTTTTTTTTAATTTTTTGCTTCGATATAATCTAATTTTATACTGATTCAATTAAAATGGTCTTTATTTGTTATTTTATAGAATTATTATTTATTTATTAATTTTTTTTTTTTTTTTTTTCAAGTTTCTAGGCACGTTCAACTCCACCCATATTCATAAATTCTATATTCTTTTTTCATTACTTTATTATAGTTATATTAAATCATAAAAAAAAAATAAGTTAATATACTTATTCCTTTATTACTATAATAGTAGATAACTATTTTTCAGATGAAAATATCATATTTCTTTTAAAAGAAATAATAACTTATACTAAAATATGTAATATTACCATATTTAGATTTTAATATTTACCACTAAGAGTGAAGGTTATGGGAATATATAAAATATATATACATTGGGAAAATATAATGAAATTTTTAATATGTAATAAATTATTATATGTCTAAGAATATCATCTAATAATATTTTTTATTACTACTGTGAATCCAAATATACCGATCTTTGTACAGAACTTAATAATAGATTTTAATGCGTTGGGGATCGTTATGTTGTATTTAGTGCTATAGAATTTAGATCACTAAAAGGAGTATTATATGCGTCAATACACATGCAATCATTTAGATGCATCTGTGTAAATAATGAAAAAATTTAGATGTATCAGCGTATATAATGAAATCATTTAGATGCATCAGCGTAAATAATGAAATCATTTAGATGTTTCGTTTTGAATATTACGTAATACCTAAACAAACATAATATCTCTCACAATATTTCAATACAGCCAAATATAAAAAAAAATGAGAAAAAATGAGAAGAAAAAATATTCTCTCTTTGCAACTACCTCTACCCTACGCATTAAAACAGTATATTGGATATGTAAACAAAATTTGTTATACAACTCGGTCTCGTGATATAAGTATTGGCTCGTGTCAATGTATTTTTGTGTATACAGAACTCTTAATTAATAACAAATTTAGTTTACATATACAATTATCTACTATTTCAGAATTCAATGAAATAAAAAATCTGTACATAGATAAATTTTTATGCATTTGTCATTGCAAGATCTAACAATTTTTGTATAACTTATTAAGATATGGATGACCTAATTGAATTTATTAACAGAAATTTAGTTGAATTAATTGAAAATAAAGTTGGCTCAGTGAATATTTGATTTCTTGCTTTCTCTTAATTTTAATTTTCTTTATTTAAAGAAAATAATTATGCGATAAAATTTGAGTTTCGTTCTTGTTTTTTTAATATAAGGTAGGCAGAGATAATTATTTATTAATCGCATCATTCTTGCTATATATAATACATATTTATGATGACAATAAAATAAAATTCAAAAGTTATTCTATTTTTGAGGACATGGAAATTTTTTGCATAATATAAAATTTATTATAAAACACTATAGTTACGGAAATAAATAAATAAATTTCATTGAAATAGGAGTATAATTTTTAACACAAGAAAAAATAAAATTAAGTGCTTTAATAGCTTTAGGTATTATGATCACTATTATTTTTCTTTTTCGATTTTTATGAATTAATTTAACAAACCTATATTACACTATGAATACGCGTTATGATCTTATGGAATAAGTATTCGTTTTTAAAATTTGAAAAATGCGGAATTTAATTAAAAGAAAAATTAACATTTCTGTCATATATTATTATATTATATTGTATTTTTTCTGCATTTCATGTGTGTTCAGGCAATATATGAATGATGTCTATAATAAACTTAAACTTCCATTATATGAAATAAAAAAGAAAAATAAAAAAAATGTTTAATGTCGATCACCTTGAAAAATGTGCAAATTTATTCTGAATTTTGGTTTATTGTATATACTTATAATTTTTTTTGTTTGTTTAAATACATATGACATTTTAAATTTAAGTTTATGTTTATTTCATATTATTGCTTTTCCTCTTCATTTATTTATTATGTGCTGTTACAAGCGTCATTTTCATGGCGAGTCTACCTATTAAATTAAGCCCTTTCCTATTTTATATACTGTTTTTAATTCTAAGTTTTCATTCTCTTTTATCAAAATATTGTAAATCACACATCCATGGAATTCATCAATCAAAATTAGAAAAATTAAAATATAAATGTACGAAGACAAACAATCTCTAATTTATGATAGTTTAAGCATGATATAACTCATCAAAATTTTTTGTAATAATCAAATATCTTTGAACTATAAATATGATGATGATGGTATATCCAATTAAATTAACATATTTACTTTCCCAGTGGAATTTTTTTTTCACCTGTTATATGCAATAATTTTAACAGAATAATCAGTTTAACTGTAATTGTAAAAATAAGTGCATACGGATTGACGTGAATGTGTCAGATAATATATATGATACTAAAATATAAATCTTCGTCAGTTTTGTAATAAATGATATTTGACTTAATACGATTAAATAAATTAATACCCGATTTAAAGGAGAAATTTTTTTTTTACTTTCGAAGCATTTTTAAAAAATATGGAAGAGGAAATAAATAATACGATATTTACTTAACTTTTTTTTTTTTTAAATTATATGTGCATTATTCAAATAAGTAAGATACATGCAAACGTAAAGAATTTTTTTTAAAAATAGATATGAATATGATTAATTTAAATTAATATCATTTATTATCTACCTAATTTAATACCAAGAAACTTTGATGAAAAATTGTCGATGATTATGAGCTATTTATATTTGGGTAATCATTAATCTTATAGTATGCGTACACTATTCTTATAGAACACAAAGATTATTTTATAATTTTTATCAAAGTTATTATAAAATTAAATAATTAATTATTTTCAATTTAGTATAAAAATAAAATTTTGTGTTTATTAATTACCAATAACGTTTCATCCGTAATTATTGCAAATTTCCAATATCGATTTATTCTTACCTGCAAATAAAAAATATATTAATTAGTATTTTAATGTCAAATTTGTTTAGGAATTAAAATAAATTCCTGAAATAATCGATATTGTATTAAATTTTTAAATATAAAATTCATATGGTTATAATATAAAATAATGTGTAAGAATATTTTGTATATTAAAATGTTCATTTAGCTCAACTTTGTAACTTTGTAACTTTGTTCATTTAGCTCAACTTTAGTAACTTTGTGAAATATGTAACTATGAACAAACTATGCAATATATAATTGTTCATTCAACATAAAATATAATAAAATTTATGATTGATACGTATACATAAGAATATACATATATCATAATATATTTAGAGTTTTATACTCTATGTTAATAAATTTTAGAATATTAATTTTCTAATATTACGAAAATGAATAATGTACGTAAAAATACACGAAAAACATTAAAATTTTTTAAGCGAAGATATTTTTTATATATTTTAGCACAATAATTAAGCTAGAGCAAATTAAAATTATGTTCTTACATAAATTTTACAAAATTTATGAGAAAATGATTCATTATATTATTTGTAGCATTTAACATTGTTACATAAAAATGACAAAGTAATATTTTCCTGATTAATAAATTGCAATATTATATTTTAAGAAAGAACATTTTGCCAAATAATAATATTTCAAAAAAAAAAATTAAATTAATAGTTGTTTGCGCTATATTTAGACAGTATAGGACAGAGATTTTATATTCGGATACAAATAGTATGTAATAATAAATAAGTATGTTAATAATATTTCACGCAATAAAGTCTGAAGGGATATAATATTAATTACGATTTGATTGTAATAAAAATTAACGAATATCCTGTTTTTTTTTTAATTTTAGTATGCAATTCTTTTTTTCACAAAGTAGAATAGAATTAACTTAGTAAATAGTGACAAGAGCAGAATACAATGTTATAACTTAAACTCTTAAACATTTAACTCAATGTGCATGTAAATAAAATGTTTAACAACATATACTCACTAAAGTATAAATCATTCATTTTTATAACAAACAAATATAATAAAAAAAAATATGTTTAACTATATTTAAAATTTTAATGATTTGACATTTTTATTAACTTCTAACAATGATTAATAACTGCTATTATATGTATTAAAATATTTACTGTTAGTACTGTTAGGAATATTAAACTTGTAGTATAACTTTTTCAATAATACTTTAATATATTTTTTTTTTAAATATGCCTACAAAATTTGAAAAAAAATCTGTATAAATAAATATGTACAAGTAACATACTTCACACAGTACATTAGACACATTATAATATTATCTATATTTTTGCCTATTTTGCACATAAATTGATAATCATATTGAGTCTACAATGCACAGCCAAATAGCATAACAAAGGATTCTAAGACTATTAACGAGGTGGCTGTTCTCATTAAAGCTTGATATTTTTTCTTTATTATTACCATAAAGGTCAAATTTTTTTTTGCCTGTTGTTGAGCAAGACAACATACTGAGATATCCGTCATAATCATATTTAGCTCACATTATCTGAAAACATTTCAATTAACCTGAAGAAAAAGGTTTTCTTTCTTTTTTTTTTTTAATTCCATAAATCAAAAAGTAATAAATTATATTTTATTTGGTTTTACATTAAAATAAAATACATTAAAAAAGCGATTATTATACAAAAAAAAACAAGCGCATGCACACAAATCACAACATTTTTGATGTAAAAGAAGTTAAATGTCCTGGAGGTTATTTATGAGGACCAGATTTTAAAACTTGGCTACCAAAAAAAAAATAATAATTTATATGAAAAAAAAGCAGAGGAAAATCGCAAAAAAAAAAAAAACACTACATCTCAAAAGATTAAATTTTTTAAAGTTTGGGCAGTTAAAAATTATTATTGATGACAGAAAGTGAAAAATATCACGCATATTTATGACGACTAAAAAGTGGGGAAACATTTTTATCAAAAAAATTAATCTTTAAAAATCGTTGTAGACAAAATTTCATTTTACAAATTCAAAAATGCGCTTGACATGAAAAATTATATTTTGACGCAAAGTTATTAATAAAACAAAAATAAATTTAACACTTACAGCGCAATGAGACTGCAATAAAAAGGTGGAAATTAAATATTTTAAATATGTAATTCTTCAACTTTGCAATACCTTTTTGGTGCCTTTATTACAACGTTTCGATTATCTTAAAACTTCCTAATTGAATAGAATGTGTTTTGATTGACTAGAAAGTGTTTGCAAGTTCTATATATAGTCAAATCTATCTATCAAGATAAACTTTTTTTTTAATTATAAATAAGTTTTGATGTTGTAACTTAAATTATTACAATAACTTATAATCTGTGGTTAAAACAAAATTTTCCATGCTGTTGATTTTCAAAAAAAACAGGTAGGTAATTAAAATAAAAAAAAATTGCAAATCGTTAAGTAATTTATGTGTATGTACCGTATATGAATTTAATGACCAACATTCAACTTTTTTTTTCAAGTAAGAAAACCTATTTTTTTTTTCATTTAAGGAAATTACCAAATCCAATTTTTGAACATACTTATAAAATATTCTTTCACAAGTTTTCTATAATCTGTAAAAAAAAATTTAACACCTACGAGAAATTACCATTATTTTAATATTTCATGTACAATATAATCTGTATAATTATTTTACTATAAATAAAATATAGTATAGTGTAGCATTATGTTTATTTCAACATTTCTTTTATGAATATAATATTTATAATTTTTTTAATATGTACACCAGTACGAACAACATTTTTGTTTTCCTAAAAGAATTAAATTGAAACTCTATTTTTAATAGTTAAACAGACGAATTTTATATTGTATATGCAAAATCAATATTAATTTATGAGTTTCCTAAACTTCAATTTAAGTAATAAATAATGTCTTTAAGTTGTACAGTATTTGCCTTAAATTAAAGGAATAAAATTTGCCAAAGTTATACAATTTTTCTAATTCAATTAAAGCAATTTTATTACAAAATATAACATAAACATACAGTAGCTAAAAAGTGAATTATATCTTTTTGTTGTTGTTTTAAACAATATAAAGACAAATATAATAAGAAATTTAGTTATTTTCAAAATAATTTATACCAAACATTTTTTTTTATTTCAAATATCGTAATAGTGAATTCTGATTTTTGGAACTAGCATCAGAAAGTAAAATTTTAAATTCAGTTGATTTATGAAAATATTGTACAAATTTATCTTAATAATGTCATATACGATACTAGATATCTTTTTTGTAGATTTTCATTAAATTATATCTATTTTTTTTTAAGTGTGTGTACTAAGTTATTTAAATGATAAATTGGTAATCTTGTGAATTTGGTGCATGCTACATGTAATCTTAAAAAAAAAATAATCTAGTGCAGATATTTTTCTTACAAAAATACCAAAATGAATTATATAGTTCACAATGAGATTTATATGCGTGTAAATCATTTAAATTTTTTAAATTTAGTTTATTGTAATAATTATTTATTTTTAACATAATTAAATTATGTCTATTTAAGAATTTTTGTTGTTTTTTTTTTATCGTAAAAATTATTAATTGTGTACGAAGAAAATTTTCTGTTAATATTTTTGAATTTTTATTTTTCTTAGTTTTAATAAAACTTATGTAATTGAAATTTTAAGATTATAAATTTAAAAAAAAAATTTAATATTTTTTAAATTCTATATTATCAGATTATGAAAACTATACGGTTATATTGTTAACTTTAGAGAGCGTGTAAAAATAAATAAAGCAATTTAAGTTTTTCGATAAAACAAAAAAAAATACAATCTTTGGCTGCACCTAAATTTGTTAAATAACTATGCAAAAAAATAAATAAAACTTAATAAATTAATTAATTTTTAGATAATACAAAATTTTCTGAGACTATGTATTGAAATGTATATTCAAAATTTATGTGGCAACATAAATTTATTAACCTTATATTAAATGATTTCCAAATATGATTACTATCGAAAAAACAAAAAACTTCAGCCAGCAAAAAAGAAAACCATAGAAGTGTACTTTTAGTTTAGCTAAACAAATAATTTGAATTAAATAAAATTATATTTTAGACAACATATAAAAACGAAAGTATAACATTACTTCCCCAAAAGCCATGAGCCAGTCAAAAGTACGCTTTATGACATACCTCTATAAAAAAAAATCATAACGCATGAAAACTATAAAATCACAAAATTATCTTAATCTTAATAATTAATTAAATTATATGTAAAAATCTTGATAACTATATTAAAGCTAAGCATAACAATAAAAATAATTAAAACAAAATTTAAATTGGAATAATTTATTGTTTCTATATAAAAATCTTTAAAAGCCTCATAATTAAGATATAATTATTTATGTAAACATTAAGATTATAAGAAAACAAAAATATTAATAAAGTTATTATCTTTTTTTTCTATAATAATCTGAATAGTAAAATATTTGATAATTCTTATCAGTGATCAGTTTTTTGGTTTTTTTGTGAACAAATTTCTTTAAAATGACAACTACCTACTATATGTATTTTATAATAATAATTTCACATGTACTATGTTTATATAGTTATATTGCTCTAGCACTCTCTCTCTAAGTTCAAAAAACTTAATTCAATTAAACAGAGAATGAAAGATTTTATATTAAAAATTGAAAATTGAATATTCATTGAATTATTTTTGTTTTTTTTTTTAAAGTCCCGCCGCTAATATTTTTGAATTAGCGAAGAAGAAGAAGAAGAAAAAAAAAATTACACATTCCACAGATTAATAAATTATCATGTAATGGTGATAAAAAAAAAATAAGAAATAAAGGTGAAATATAGAAAAATCAAGTTTAAATTTCAATTGTAAATATGAATATAATTTTGTTTTTTTTTCAAAAACCTTATGTTTAAAAAAATAAAATAAACATAACTTTAAAAGTATTTTTTTTTCTTAATTTGCAAAATAACATAAATCTGGTTTGACCTGATGTTATCCGAAGAATTTGTTCAATAAAACTTTTTTGATAAATTGTTTTTTTTTTTTTTCGCGTTTTTTTTTACAATTTAAAAATAAAAATAACATGGAAAAACTTATTTCGGCGTCAATATGTCGAAAATTATATTAACAATAAATAAGTATAATGTGGAAACATAAAAAAAAATATCGTTAAGTTGACGTTCCAATCGGAAGTGTATTTTTTTATTTTTATTTTTATAAATAACCTTGGTTTTATTTTTGTCATAAGAACTTTTGCAAGAGACTCTTCTACATTTATATTTCATTTGGTTTCATTAACTTAGGATTCGTGTGGTAAGCCGTAGTGGCTAAAACTTGCTTTCACCAATAATAATCAAACGATAGTAAAACATGTCAAAATCAACTGACTAATTTATTTGTAATTAAAAAATAAAAACTTGCCAATTTTCAAAGTTCAAATTTCTCTTCACACTTCCATCGAGAAAACAATCTTTTCATTTTCACACTCAGCTTAAGAATGCATTTCTTTATTTGTTGCGCATATTATTATTTGCATATTGTTTGTTATGATAATATTTATCTTTTCGGAAAAATGATTCCAATACCAAGTTTTGCAAAAAAAATAATAAACAAATAAATTTACTTTGAATTCATAAAAAAAATAAAAAAAAATTAAACTAAAAATTATGAACTTAAATGTGCAATCATACACAATTGGTAAAATTATGCACTTTTATGTTGATAAAATATACATATATTATGCTGTATGTGTATGTTCAAAATAAATTTTAAAAGAGAAGTTGTGACAAGAAATTGTTTATTTTTATTTAATTTTTTTTTCGTGATTTAACTTTGAATACGACACACGGAGCATTAAAGTGAAAAAAATAAAAATAAAAATGAAAGAAAAACACTTTCGCCTTTCACACAGGATGATGATGATTGTGATGTGTGATTAAAATGACAAAAAAAAAAATATCAAATACCAAAACAACATTTTTGTCACTAAATCAATACAACAAGTTTTTTATTTCATATTTTGAATATTATATACCTATGTATACAAAATGTTGATTGAAAACGAAAGTGCTGTAGTAATATGCTCCTTGCTTTATTAAAAAATTATTTTTTCTTAATTTATGAATTTTAAATCATATTAACATAAAATCAATCAATTTTTTTAAAACAGCATTTATTATTTAGATTAATTAATTTTGATACATATTTATTTTGTCGTCAGATGATGAAATATTTAACAGGTCACCGGATAAAGCAATTGATAGCGCAGAGTATACTGTATAGAACAAAATTAGGACATTTTTGAAGATGCTCAAAAATATTAATGCAAAGTTCAATAATAAAAATTTAAATGAATTATGTTATGAATAAAATTAAATTTAAATTTGACATCATATATTTTAATTTTTATTATAATTTCTAACTCTTTCTTTACAAAAATCTGGTTTGCCCTGAATTTTCCCTTCATTATGTGTGTGTTTTTTTTGGCGATTGATTTTTATTTTATTAGCCATTAAAAAATGTTAATTTTATTATACATATATTTTGTCATTAATTAAATGAAAATTATATAGCTTTAAAATATATACAGTGATATTTTATTCTTAATGACTAAGGAAACAATATTAATAAGGTTCTAAATTTTGTTTGATTGAAGTAAATTATATTGAATTTATTTTTGGCAACCTTGTTTTCATGATTTTTTTTTATATTAAATGCTCTTAAATTATTTATTGCATGGTTTAAGCAGTTTTTAAAATCGAATTTATATAGTTTTCAATATATAATTACATGCTTAATTAAGGTCAAAATAAAGATTTATTTCATTTAAAATAGAAAATGGAATTATTGGATTATATATTTTTTAAATAAAATGGTTTTTAATTTTGATTTTAATGTTATTCTGTGAATAAGCTACAAAAACATAAATTTCAAGATTTCTCAAAAAATACATTTTTTTTTTAATGATGAAAATTGTAAATAACATGATAAAATAAAAATTATGTATATATTAATAAAGTTAGATGAAAATTAGTCTGCGAATAAGAAATAAATTTTTAAATTATATATTTTTTTAATCATATTAAATTTAATATTTTTGAATCGACCTTAATAAATTCATTTTAATGTTGATTGTAACTAAATCATTTTGAATTCTTTAATAATCCAGTTCGCCAAAGAATCATTAAGCTTGTTTTTTTTTGGAATTAAATTAAAAATTTTAAACCTAAGGTTTATTTATAATATAAAAGAGAGAATATTATTTTTAATTTACACTAGTAATAACATTATAGTTATAAGATACATTTTTGTGGAAAAAACATAATATTTTAAAATGCTTTTAAGAATCACAATAATAACACTGTATAATAATATTATTAACCACAATGATATAAAACATTTTTACAAGTGCCCAATTTCAGGTTAATTAAATAATCGACCTTGATTAATAAGTTAAATTCTATTTTTCATCAAATTTTTCTTTATTCTTCAGCTTTAGTTAAATTGGCAATAATTGATGTAAGGTTAAATAAAACTTTCAAAAAATAATACAATTATCGGACGACAGTTTTTAACATTTTTTTTTAATCAATATTTTCTTGTGAGCTCAGCATGTCGGCTATCTATAAACTATGTATAAAAAAGTTTTATGCAACATTTAATTATATTGAAAAAATATAATATTTTTGATTCTTTAAATGCAAAAGAGGAGTTGAAATAAAATGCATTGTCATTATACTTTTTTGGATTTAAAAGACTTGAATTTTGCACAATCTGAATTGACAATCATTTTCATACTGTAATATTGAGGATGATGCGATTGAGTCATTAAAGAACTTTCGCTACGAAAGCTTGAAATAACATCAAGTTCACACGAAATAAAATAAAATTTTAATAAATACAAACAGTCTCCAGCAAACATTTAGAAACTTTAATAATAAGTAGCAAACGGTTAACGAATGTAAGCCGCAAATTTTATTTCAAAATTAAATTAAGTCAAATTTTTTTCAAATCAACTTGTACAATAATTATGGTTTTATCGATTTTATTCATATAAATACATAATTCATATTTCTTTTAATTTTGGTATTATTGCTATTTTTGTATTTGATGTTTTCATAAAAATAAATAATATATAACTAATTTATTAAAATAACCATAAATGTTTATATAGTGTATATTTTAAACTAAATTAAGTTTAGCTAATGACTTAATAAATTAAATAATATACAAAAAAAAAAGATATATATTTATTATCTTCTGCCTCTTTGACTTGACTTAAATAATAATTTGAAGCATAGCAGAAGAAACGGTTGTGTATAGTAAATTAAAAATTGTGTTGCACAATTTTTAATCTTAACAGAAAAACTGTAAGTGCAACATGATTTTAATTTTAAATATATATTTTTTTTGTTAATATCTGTTTATATCTAAATTACCTATAAAGTATGTTTTTTTACACTTTTGCAAATATTTATTTATTTATATATATAAATATATACATATATATGATAAAAATATAGTGATTTTATTAAATTTTACACCGAGAAAAGTTTCAACTAAAGAAATAAACAATTTTATGGAGATGAAAAATATGTGAAATACAAATGGATAAATATTTTGTTAAGCTATAAATAAAATAATATAATTCGACTTTGTTTGATAGTTATTGTTTTCTACATACCAATTCAATTCCAATTTTAAAACAAAATCATTGCTATTGATTGAAAACAGGGTATGAAACATTTAATAGCCTCCAAGTGCTATATGTTTAAATATGCAGACTATTAAATGTTTTATGCCTTCAATCAATAGCAATTATTTTGTTTTAAAATTCGAAATGAATTAATGTGTAGTTATATAGTAGTACTGTACGTGTTTTAGATTCTATAATATATATGCTAGTTTTATATGACAACTCAAAAATTAAGTAATTCCATTTATAAACTCTTCTTTTGAACCATTGAACAAAATTAAAGTTATATAATCTATAATGTATGTGGTATATATAAAAAAAAAGATTTTTTCATAAATTTAAATTATATTGATTTCAGTGGATTTATTATAAATTTGAGTGTAAACTTTAATGAGAACAATCATCTATTTTATTGCAAATATTTTAGTTTGGATAACACTTTTTCATTAAGTTCAAACAATGTAATTTATTTTAACTTGTAATCTGACGAAAATTCTATCTGGACAGAAAATTATAAATAAATTCATTTTCGTTTAAATTATAATAATAATATTTGATAAACATTATTATATAGTACAAACAGGAAAATGTCAAAAAATTTATAAATTTTTATATGTTAAATCCAATCAGATAATAAATGATCAATATATGCAACAATTCATATTAATTGTTTAGAAAAATAGAAAAGTTTACATAAAAAAAGCTATAAATCACTTCATTAATGACCCAATTCGAAAGTATAATTATATAATTTTCATTTAGATTTTTATATTTCGATAATTAATTGATTTCATTATAACCATTTACATAAACGAAATTTATGAATTTATTCCTTCAATAAAAATAGTATGATATAAATAAATTTTCATATGAAAAAAGCCTTAGGCAATTCTTACGTTTGGAACACTGAATATAAAATTTAAGAACATTTAACAAAATAGGTAAGGCAGAAAAAAAATCAAAAAAATTCTTTTTGTTCGGTCTTTTACAAATTTTAAAATTAAAAATTCCAGAAATTCCAATTAAATATAACTTAAAATGATAGTTCTGTTCAGTCTATCATAATTTCAATATATTTATCACAAGTATATATTCAACGTTCAACAGATTTCTGTAAGTATGAAAACATATTGAACGCTTCATTGAACAAGAACTTATATATAAGCATCGTTTTTTTTAATATTTAATGTAAATGTTATGTTTGTTACGGATTAATGATTTTATTAGTAAATATACAGTCGTCCATTATATTCCTTGTTTTCATTTATATTAAAAATTTCATAAACTTTGTATACAATTTCTGATACCATTTCGAAATAAAATGTTTTAAAAAAATAAAATAAAGGAAAATATAAAAAAAACAGAGATATGATTAAACTTGGAATTGAAAGCCAAATACGTAGTAAAAAAAAAAAACTAACTTGAGGCAATTTGATAATCATATATTAATTTTAGTTCACAAGATTAGTGCAGACATAGATAAATTATTATAATTAATAGTCGATTGTAGGATATTAGAAAAATTAAATATTAGTTATTTTTATGATATAAATAATTAATCGTATATTAAATCAAAATTGTTCAATTATATATTATTGTATATAGAGATTTCTAATTTGAAAGGCTAGGCACTTAAAAAAAAAATGCCATACAAACTAAATATTTAAGAATTATCTTTACGTAAAGTAAATGGATATTTTATGCTTTTACAATCAACAAATCAATAAAATTTATTTTGCTTTTTGAATTTTCAAACATGTGTGGAAAATTAGTTCTAATGCTCATATCTTTGCTATATATATAATTTATTTATTGTAATACAGCCCCGGAGAGAGCTTCAATTGGGCCCGTGCCAAATCGGGGCCCACACTTAAATTTATTTTAAATTTATTTGAATAAAAAATAATGTTCTGTAGCAACATTGTGTTTTAAGTGTATCTAGTAATAATACATCTATTAAACTTTTTCAAACTTATTGAAAATTAAATAATTTTACTAATGCAATTAATAAAAAAAAAACTATAATAATAATGTCATTTATTTTTATATTAACTATTACAGATATATTAATCTTTAAATGCAATTAATTTTTTATTTATTTTATTTCATATTTTTTTCTTTAAAATCAAAATAAAATTAATGTTGATATCTAGAAAGATTATTATTGAAAAGCAATTAAGATATTAGCAATCAAAAAGTAATAATATTATCATAAATGTCAAGGCTTATGTATAATATTTAAAGATAAAAAGTTATTTTTTTTTAAATATTCTAAATATTAATTTAATCGAGATTTAATAAAAAAAAAACCAATAATATTCAATATCCTGTTGGAATTTTTATGTAATATTTTCTATGTTTGAATTGAGAATTTGACCTTATTTGAAAAATATTATGCAAAAATTTATTAAGCCTTACAGCGGCCTGACATATTTTTTATAAAATTTTGTCTTTTGATCGAATAAAATAAGAAATATGAATGAAAAAATTGAATTTTTGAACTATTACAAAACTTTATTTAGCAATTTATTCTATTTACAAATTTCTATTAATATCTGATCTTCGAATACTTATTATTTTTGACATTGTACCAGCTAATAAAGATATTTTCTTAATGTATAAAATTAAATAATTTCGTGACATGATATATCGTAATATGACTTTGAGTTACTCTAATCATAAGAAATTTTCTATATTTTTAATATTTATTTATTGTTGATAATTATTTTCATCAATTATTGGTTCAATTATTCTCATAATTTATATTTAAACCATAATAAAAAAAAACTTATTATTATCCAGCATTTTTCATTGATGATTGATTATGCTTACTGAATTTCATTAAATATTTCCTTCAATAGTTTTTATATATTAATTATTATTTAACTTATAAAAAATTTCCTAGTCGATGTCTATTGTATAATGCAAATATAACATCATAATTTTTTTTTGGCTTAAATTCAGTAAATATTAATTTTTATTACATCATAATGCAATAACGAAAAAATTTTCACTGGGAATTTTTATATGGATTTCGAAAAATAAAAGTTATTCAAATAAAAGTCATTCAAATAAATTTGTATGCTCAATATATTTTAATAATACGTATAAGCCATCCCCTGACTTTTCAGATGGAAATCTATATAATTATAAGTTCAGTTTTGTTCATCAAATTTCCAATTTATATAACATTTTGTTTCATCTATATTAGTTTCAAAATTAAAGTTTACGCGATATTACATTATTTTTATTATTTAACTTAATCTAAAAACAAAAAACTTGAGTATAATTAGTAATATAGTTAACGTCAAAAAGAAACTAACTTCAATTTTTTTATAACATTATTATTATGAACTATATAAAATTCATAAGGCGAACACAAAATAATTATTATTTACATTCATGGTACAAATATTAAAATATATACCTTATCAATTTACAGGTGAAACAACCAGACAATCTTTTTTTCTCCATTAATGACAGTGTCTATTTTCTATGTTTGTATGTATACATTTATATTAAATATTAATAAAAATTACAAAAATAAAATTCTGTTTACATAAAGAAAGTTCAAATCTTTGAAGAAAAAAAAAACACTTTTTAAATAAATCTTGAATTATTTTGTCTTTCATCAGAGATTTAAAAGAATTATAATTTTTTTTTACGATATAAAATACTAAATATTTTTTTATAAATTTAATTTTCAATGTTTTAATGACCGGTTATAAGGTCATCGTGATTATAAATTGACAATTAAGCACGCGTCGCTAACGTCACCAAATGTCGCGATTTTATTATTTTATTTTATCTTAACTTGCCGTTTGCACAATCGATACTAGAAAAGAAGATATAATAAAATGATGATGTTGAGTTGAGATCGCGAGATAATCGCGAAAATATTTTGTGTTTTTTTTTCTTTTTTTTTTTTAATTTTATTTTTGTTTTTCATATAGCGCTCATGACGTTTTTAAGCATAAAATTATACTATTATTAAAATTTTTATTTTTTTTTATTTTTATGAATTATTAAGAATGAATTTTTTTTTATTTTTATTTTTATTTTCTCTAAAATTATATGCTTATAAAATAAAGCTGTTCGTATTGTTGTGTCGGAAAAATATATGTATATAATAGCTATATATATTTTCAATAATTCAAAAAAAAAAAATAAGTATTTTTGGTCGTGAAAATATTTTTATAAATAGATAATTTTACTTGTCGAATGAATTACGCTAATGGGTTAAGGTCATTTAGTTTAGAATTTTTTCTTACCGTATAACAATAGTGTTTATTTTTACATAATTCTTTAACTGGAAATATAGAATAAGTTTTCGGTTTGCTTGTGATATAATTTATAGTTATTTGGCTTGACATTAACGAATTTAAGATATCTTCTTGATATAATCTTGGGAAATTCTACTGGTGAAAATGACAGCACAGTAATCAATATAGAGATAATTATATTAATTCTAATATTAAACTTCCTTTGTACAACACAAGCTAGCCTGGGATATAATTTAACATTATCTTTATTTTTATACCTTTTGAGGACGAAATTTAATCGTCAGAAATTGAAATATGTGGCTCTATAATTATTCGTTATACTTTGAATCATTATTATGGTATATAACTTAAAAAATAAAATGAACAATTTATCAAACAACGAAAATAAAAATAAAAAGTTATTTCTAAAAAGATACTTATATCTTAAAAAAAAATTAAAAATTAATTTCATATAAACACGATCTTTCACCGTACCATATGGTGAAAATCAATTTTTAATATACAATTTATGACATAATTTTTATATATTTTTTTTTTATTTAAGAGTTTATTTTAAGAATTTATTTATCTAAATTTTTTTTTTGGCGTAAATATATTATTTTTCCGTAAATAAAAGCTGTGTAGCAAAAAAAGCTAATATTAAAAGCAGGAAAAATGTTTATTAATAAGCATACATACTTTTTTTTTAATATGTGTGTAGGAAAAATAGCCATCGGCAGTTAATTCGAAATCTTATATAAATTTATATGAATAATTTTAGCTATCTTTACCATAATAATGTTGTTTTGTTCATTAGGTATACATCTATATTTAACATAAACTTATGACGCGCAGCGTTAAATTTATATATAATTTATTAACGATATAATTGAATTGCATCGTAGGTATATATGCATATAATTTAAGTATATGCGCTATTTATTAAAATACGAAAATTTTATTTTATTTATAATAAAACAAAAATTTGTATTTATTTTTATATTACATAAATACATAAATACTCAAAAGAATATAAAATTATCTCATCAATTTAGAATTTCGTGTAGAAATCATTAATCATTTAATTTATTATAATATATTTTATGTACCTAGGTAGACATATATATATATATATATTTTTTTTCCTATTTTCATATAAATAAATATTATCTGTTGAAAATTTTATATTATTACGAATATTTATTATAATTTTCTTATAATTTGAATATATTGTTAAATCGTAGCCTGATGATGGTTGTTGTAACTGTTGCAAAAATAATTATAAATCATTTAATTTTTATTTTTAACCATTTGCAGATTTAATTCTGTGGCATTATAGGTAATATAAAATGTAAAACTCTGTGTAGAAAATATATTAGGAACATGATGAGAAGGTTATTCAGTTAATATGGGAACTATTAAGGCTTTGTATATATTTAACAAATTAATCTCACTATTTGTCGGATCGGCTTTAATATATTATGAAAAGAGGGATAAAGTTTTTGGATACATGAGAACGAGAGAACGAAAGATGTACTACGGAATTTTCATAAAATGGTTTGGAAAATAAGCCAAAACTAGTTCTTTATAATAGTCATATAAAAGAAAATGTATATGTATAGATTTAATTCTTTTTAATTTTATTTAATTGATGATAATTAATAACTTATTCATTTTAAAATCAAATTTAATTTAAAATGTTAATATAAAATGTTACATAAAAAATAAAACTGAGTACATAACACTTCAAAGTGGAAATAATAAAGTCATTAATTAAAAATAAAAAATAAAAATACAAAATTATATTAAACTTAGCTTAGTAAACAGTAAACAACGATTATACACAATACATTATATAGGTTTAAATTTCATAACAAAATGAATTTCATTATATTTAAAAGAAAAAAGTTAATATAGAAAGTTTAATTGTACTATTTTTATTTCAATAAAAAAAAACAATCATGAAACATAGTACCTACTTAATTGTTAGTTTTCAAATTTAATGCAGACGGAAGTTTTTTATTATACAAAATTGAAGATGTTTTTAATAACTTCTCTAACTTGAATATAACTATATCTGATGGTCTCTAAATCATTATTTATCATTATTAAAAAAAAAAAAAACACAATGCTATTTTTTAAGTTTAGTATGATGTTATAAGTTTTAAAAGTTAGGTTATTAAAAAAATTTGCGATGAAAATAAATAAAAATTATCCAAATAATGAGAAAAAAAAAAAACAAACAATAAATAATAATCAATAATTATATGCAAATTCAAAATGTCATCATAATAATATCAATTTCACTAAAAATAAACTAGTTATACCAATGTTCTCCAAAATAAAATTACAATTTTTTTATATATATATATATATATATATATATATATATATATATGTATAAATAGAATTCTTGACTTTCCTTTTATGTAAAACTATAATTTTAGAATCAAGCTTATGTTCAGAAAATTCTAAAATAGTCATAACGGGATGGTTAACTCAAAAAATATTCAATTATAGTCATATTTAAAAATAATATTGCTATTATGTCAACTATACGGTTTTTTAATTTTGAGTTTAACAAAATTTTGAATTTTTTATTCTTTCTTTTTAAATAAGATAAAACTGTATGATCGTTATCAACCATAAATTATTCCTATTACAATATTCTCTGAATTGAGTTCTGTTCTGTTCAGTTTTCACAATATTCACAATATTTAAAGTTTAAAGGATATAGGTATACAAAAATATTATTCTTAAATTTTGAAGTGAATATTAACATATTTTCAAATCTCTCAAGAATGAAATTAGGGCTCAATGAAACGAAACAACTATTTTGACCGTCCTATAGTCTAATAATCAACAAAATTTCATATACAAGTCATAAAGTGGTCTTGCAATAAACGAAATTTTGTATAAAAATAATCTCAAATTTATATTGTTAGTTGGGTAAAAACATTTTTCATATTTTTATATAGAATATAGGAAACATTTTTATTTTTCATTTCTTAATTAAAATTCAATAAAATATAACTAATTTGAAAAAAAAATTAAAAATTGTGTGTTCTCTGATATCATTCTTAGAAGTGCTGTCAAGTGCGATGTCACACACATGTCATATCATTTCAAGGTAGATATAGTTAATAATATTAATTATACTCTGTAATAACATCTATGAGATATTTTAAAATTTAAACATAGCCATTTTATGTCAAAACATCAAAATTTATGATGTCCGAACTATTTTTATTTTTCGTGTAATTTTTTTTTTGCTTTGTTTTAAAGGAATATTAATAAATTTTTATTCTCTTATTAAATGCTTTATAACGGAAAATATAGTTTTAATTTATTTAAATTATATGCGTCCATTATTTTGGACACAGTCATTATAAAATTGTATTTGCGCACGCAAAACCTAAATATTTCGGTTTTTTTTTATTTTTTTTGTAAAATTTTGTGTTCTGAATTTTTTATTGTTATTTTTTTTTAATTTTTTAATTTCTTGAGAAGAATTTTTTATATAAATACTTTTATGTTCTAAAAAAAAAAACAAAAGAACAAAAAAAGATAATTTAATGACTATTTTTGCAAATATAAACATTACGAATACATGAAAATATTTTGACATGTTTTTGTTTTTATTTTTTTTTTTTAATTTTTTGCAAAAATTCATTCAATATTAATGTCATGTTGAAATTCTTAACAAAGTATGTACTGCAAAAAAAAAAGGTATTGAACTAATATACATATATATGTTTTTTTTTATTATATTTCCTTCAATTCATTTAATTTGCATAAATAAGTTTTTTCAGGTTTAAAAAAACAGAAGCTTATTACAAAAAAAAAATTAAAAAATCAATTTACCGTTTAATAAAATGAAATTCTTATGACATGACGGCGATTAAGAATGAGATCAGTAAACTCATTCTTGATAAAAAATATAATAATAATTCTATACAAAAAAAAACTGATGAATTTACACATTAAATTGGCTAAATGACTTATGTGACGACAATATATACTTGAAAAAAAAAAAAAACTAAAAAAAAAATTATAATTGACCATAATTTAAATGAGACCAGTTTTTCATATAACTTTTGGTTTTTTTTATTTTTTTTTAATACAAATGTTCATTAATTTGTGTAATTGCGTATATTTGCTGTCAATTAAGGAATTCGGTTGAACTTCAAAGTGCCAAGAATAATCTACTAAAACTTGTTTTTTTAAATTTTAGTATTGAAACCTTTAATTTTATTTTAAGAATTTGATATAAATTTTTTTAGTTTAATTTTAATTTAGATCTTATTTAGATCTTTATTATACATAGCTATAGAATGATTTTTGATTATTTCATAGCTTAATGTTCATGGGGTTGTGATATAGGTTTTTTGTTTCACTATTTGTATTTGCTTTTTTTGTATGGGACTAGTTTCTCTATTTATACTTCCTTTATGGTTTGACTTTAATAATAAAGATTTCACGAAAAGTTGCAATATAAGAAACTTGTACAAAATCTTATCAGTTCTTTAAAGATCTAAAATAATATTAAAAGAATCAATTTCAATTTGACTGAAAATAACAAGTTTTGAACAGATGTTGAATTTTTCAAATAATACTATACGGATATGTCAAATTTATCGTTTACAATAATTTATAAATTACCTTCTTGTCATAATTAATTTATAATCAAAATGAAATTTAAATTTTAATTAAAACTTCAAAATTATTTCTAATTTTTTTTTGCACGATTGACATATTCAATTATTGTGTTCTTTTTTTTAATATTGTACCACTCAAAATCGATTTAAATTTAATAAAATAAAAAATAAAAATGACATATTTATAAATTTAGAACAAATTACGGCGAACAATTTAATTAAAAGTAATAAAAATTTTAATTGGCGGTTTTTTTATTCTTGGTTTTTAAATTATTAAATGAAATATTATTTTTTAATATTTATTCTGATTTATATATATAAATAATTCTTTGGTAAATTAAAAAAATAAAAAATTGAAAAGAACCTTCAAAAATGATATTTTTTTTTTATCTTGACAGTTCAAAAATCATGATTTCCTGAAATTATTGCCCAATAATCGGCCAATAAAAATCATATGGTTTTGAATTTATTTTTTAATAAATTTTTATTTTAATTTATTATTATTTCAAATAAATTATTTATTATTTATGATTAATTATACATATATAGAATTTTCAATTTTCAAATCAAATTCAGCCAGCCCAAGAATAATAATTGCAAAATTAAATCAAACGTCGCATAATGGTCTTGTTGAGCTTTTAAATCTCAAGCTGATTCAAAATTATTATTGCCTTGGAAAAAAAAGAGATTTTGTAATGGTTTTTTTATGATCGTTGTTTTCATTTTATTATTATTTATTTTTTCTCTAGTTTTAAATTTATGATAAAAGGATTATCTTCTTTTTTTTTCTGAAATAAAATGCATTGTGTTTTTTTTCGTATTTTTATTATTTTGTTGATTATTTAACAGCTGTGCGACGACGACGTTGTTTATGTTTTTTTTTTTTTATTATTTTATTTTTGGTTTAGTTACATAATTTTTATTAGGTATCATTATTATGTCAGAAAAAATAGTATTACGGTAGTTATGGTGGGTATCTTTTATGTGTAGTATTTGCGCCTGCTAACAGTACACATAGCTTGTATTGAACTATTTAGAGATGTAATTGCAGCAGCTGTAATAAAATTCATGTCAACATAAACATTGTTGCTCTGCTTAAGATATTCATATTTTAGCGCCATTTCTTATCGCTTCTTAAATGCTATTTACTTAAACATATTTACATACAATTTATACTTCTTACAGATAATTGGAATTATTTTTTTTTTTGATGAATTGTTAATTTTCATTTGGACATGTTACAAAAAAATTTATAATTTATTTTTTTGATTTGAAAGCAACAAAGAAATTCAATGCACATAATATTGGACAAAAAAAAAAAGCTTAGTTGAATTAAAAAATGTTACAATTTGAGAAGAAAAAAAAATTTTTCCCGGAATTGTGTATGATTGACATACTTAAAAAATTTGACATAACAATAAAATATTTGACATTACATGAACTTTCTTATACATTCAACAACGAAGGAAAATGGTTATCTTGTAAAAGAGATTAAAAAATGTAAAAAAAAAAAAATATGATTGATTTACATTTAAAAATTTCTTTAAATTTTGAATGAAGGAAAAATAAAGACTATTATGCAAAATTAAAAAAAAAAAAATTTGAACATAAAAATAATGTTTATTTTTGTATCTTAAAGTACAAATAAAAATGATTTTTTTTTTTTTTCGTACTTTCTAACGATATTTTGAAAATCACCCACGCTTTCTATTGCTATGATTTCAAAAAAAAAATTATATTATGTAGTACCATGTAATTTATTATTATTATTTTTTCTTAAATTTTATGTAAATAAAATCAAAAGTAATCGACAAGTTACAATTTTTTTTTCTAACTTTTGAAAATGATTTCCGCGTGAAATTTGAATTAAAAAAAAAAAAAAAAATGTTTTCAAAAATATATCTTTTCTTTGATTTCTTGTCAACCAATTTGATTTCTTTTTTTGGTTTTTTTTCTGTTTACAAGATTCAATCGATTTTCAGCTCAATCACCAGCTGTGCCAAAAAAAAAAAATACATTCCTTTTGGATATATAGGAATTTCTTTTGTTTTCACATATTGATTTGTCAATCAAAAAAAATTTTTTTATTGTATTTTGATAACTTTTTCTTTTATTTAATTTTTTTTTTTAAATGAAAAATTATTATTAAATTTATTTTTCCATTATTTTTTTGATTTATTTTTAAATATTTTGTTTTTTTTGGCCATCCAGCTGTGTTAAAATTATAAAAGAATAAAATCTTAAAATACTTATATTTTTCAATCAGCAAAAAAATTGAATCAATTTTGACAAGAAAAATAATGTTTTTATTTGAACTGAATGTTTATTAAGATCTTTGAGTTGAAAATTCGCTGATTAATATCCCAAAAATTATTCGCATCGTTTAGTGAAGTTATAATCTCGATAATTAGAGATTAATATTACTTGTCAAAAAAATTAAAAAATTGTCGAATATTTGATACATAAGATATTTAATTTGTTAGCTAATAAAAATTATATAACTTGAAAAATTTGAAAATAATTTTAAATAATCTTCTTCCGTATTATTATGAAATTTAAGCCATAATCTCTTCAAACTTGAGTACAAGTATATATTTAGTTATGATATAAGTTATAAAGAAAACAAACCACAAAAACTGAAAATTCAAGTAGACAAATTCATCCTCTAATTAGATAAAAATATATGCTTAATGTTATCCAGAGTATACAAGCGAAAGCCACTAATGATAAAACATAAAAATAAAAATAAAAAAAAATCAATCTAAAAAATTAACATTTTAAAATACTGTTAAAAACTAATAGAAATCAATGAATTTAATCTTCCGCAAATAAATAAATATATATATATGTATATATATATATATATATATATATATATATATATATATATATATATATATATATATAATATATGTAGGTATGTATATTTATCATTGATAACTTGAAAATTTATAGACATTCTGCCGCTATGGAATTTCAATGAGAAATTATTTTTTTTTATTTTATATTCATTTATTCGCTCACAAATATATAATTTTTATAGTAAACACAAAAATTTCTATTTTATTGAAGTTTGTTATAGAAAAAAAAAATGAAATAAATAAACAAATTTGTATCAATGACAAAAAATACATAAAAATCAATTTTATTAATTGCGGTTAGTTATTTGCTTGCCAAAATAAAAGAAATAAAAAAACGATAAATGGATCAATTAAAATTACTTCATTACGATACGGCTATAAAATATACAGTTTCAAAGTATCGAATGCATTGATACCACACTAATCGAAACAATATGATCATAATTTCGATGGGAAAACTGAACTGAATAACTAATGATTCGTAAGAACTTCGAATAATAAATCTCAGAATTGCATGAAATAAAAAATATTCAATGCTTAATTGAAATTAACAATTATTTTTATTATTATCATATTACTAGTTTCTTAATGTTAAAAGTAGGTACAGGAAAAGGTCTTATATTAAAATAATATTTGAAATTCATTTTTAAGCAACATAACTATGTACTTCATAATCATTATCGAAGTTTTCTCAATTCATTAGGATGAGATAAAAATCTTTTTATTTTATTTTTAAAACTACCGCATTATTACTTTTAAAAACTAATAATAATCAACAGTCGAATGCTAGTAGCCAGCTATCAGTTATTTCATCTTGAAAAATATGTAAAAAAAAACATTAATGATTATCGTTTAGTGGTAAATTATATTGTTTAACAAAAAATTTCTATTTTCATTGAAATAAAATTATAATAAAAATGCTTTCTTAACATTTGGCAGAATCACAAAAGTTTCTTTCGTGGATGTCTTTAAAGTTTAAACTAAATAAAAAAAAATTTATAAAATTTTTGATTCTGCTGAATAGATCTTATTTATCTAATCATCTAACATACAAATTAGATGCTTCGTTACAAACCTCTTTTAAAAATTTTTCTTATAGATTCCTTTCCATATCTTTTAAAAACTTGTATGTATCTTGTAATTTTTTTTTTGCCGCTATCATTTCAATTTCTTTTTTGGATTTTAAACAAATTAACATAAATAAATAGTAAATTTGTTTGACATTTATGTTCAGTTATTATGCGATTTTTATGCGGGTGCTTTAGTAATATATTGAATATATATATATAGAAATTTTTAACCATCGAGAGAGAGTGATTGTGTCAATAACCGGAAAAAAATTATATTTATTGAAATCAAAGTCAAAGAAAAACATATGTTTTTGCATAACAAAAACATAATATTTTTACGAAAAGTAACATATTTTTGTTGAAATTTTCTTAAAAATAAAATCTATACATTATTTTAAACATATAAAAGAGGAAGTAAAATTTATAGAGCTTAATTCCGTAAAGGTACATGTTTGTTTTCGTAAAAGTGTGTTGCAAATGAAACTCCATGAGATTATTCATATATGTAGTATTATGAAAATTCCTAATTTTGTTCGAACATTTTTATTGACATTAACTCTTAAATTATTATATAAAAATTTTCAGATTACAAGTTAAAAAATAAAAAATAAATTATTTTTTTGCATATAAAACTGATTTTTATTGACTTTCTATAAAATCAAATTTATTGACTTTTTAAAAACCATTTCATTGAAATTTATTGATTATATTTTTTTTTATCGATAAATTTTTGTTGTATCTTGAATTGAAATCACTGCAACCGGGCAAAGGAGATAAATTTTATATTTTTTTTTGCTTCAAATTGTTATTTAAAATAAAAAAAAAAAATAATATGGTTAAATTAAGTATTTTTTAATAGATTTGTAATTTACATTGTAATTTGATCTGTGTAAATTGTGTAAAAAAACTATATATATTTAATTTATTGTATGTAGTTTAAAATAGAAAGATTTTGGCGCCATATAAATTAATTAGATAGACAATTTCACTATTGAAAGTAAGGTGTTTTTTTATTTTGGTTTTTTTTTTTTGTTTATAAACAAGATTTTGTTTTTATAAATTTTATGTTTTA
Organism: Hybos culiciformis; assembly: GCA_964007475.1. NCBI lineage: Eukaryota > Metazoa > Arthropoda > Insecta > Diptera > Hybotidae > Hybos > Hybos culiciformis. Next base: position 95,025,954 of record OZ023274.1, on the reverse strand, counting down.
ACTTTCAATATTGTAATTGACCTTTATATGTACATAATACCAAAAGAGGATTTTGTAAATTATAAGAAAATTCAAATTATTTGGAGGGAAATTTATTTAATTTCAAACATTGAATAAAATTCATAATATACAAAAAAATGTTTTTTTGATACATTATTTATGAAATTACTTTAAAATTTTATGTAAACAGAGGGTGTAATTATAAAATTATCTCAACAAGGTCAATAATTCACTCATCTTTATACACAAAACATAATTATTTTTCTGTATAAAATAACATGAAAATTTATTTTTGACCTTCTCAAAATATTTTTTATGAGAAAAAAAACTAAATGTTTTCTTTTCGAATTTTATTTTATTTTATTTTTTTTAAATTTAAACAATAAATTGGATCAGTTACAATATTAATGAACCATAAAGTGTAACATGGTATCATGATACACCTTAAATTTTTTTTTTAACAGAAATAAATGTGTATGTAAAAAAAAAACTATAATGAGCCAATTTTCTGCAGAAAATTTATATACTTCAGTTTTCCACTTAAGTTACTTATATATACAAGTACAAATCTATTGAGCAATTTAGTCAGCAGGAGATAATCAATTAAATCATTTTTAAATTTTTAGGTGTAACATTAAAAATAGTTAGATACCTATTTATTTATTTTTTTTTTCCACAATTTATAAAATAGATCCAATTATTATTTTTAGCATAAGTATTTAAATACAAAAAAAAAAAATTAAATTAATTATAATTATTTCGCTGTTCAAAAAGTCTAAGTGGAAAATTAATAATTATAACAGTGTTTATTAAGAATTTTTAGAATTCAAGTAGACATTTTCATAACTTTAATTATATTTTCATATTAGTCAAAATAGAAAATTTGGAGACCCCTGTTGTAGTGGCGACAAAAACCCACTGAGGCAGATGTTATGTAGTGTCAACTAAACTTGTATTAAATCAAAAATTCAAAATACGTATATATTGTCCCACAGACATTCATGCTTCATTGAGAAAGCTTTAGTTACTACAACCCTTTTTAAATTGAATATACGGAGATTTTCGATTCACTGTCAAACATACAGCTGAGATCTAATTCACTTTCAAGAATTAACTTAACTTCCGCAAGAAAGTAGTTCCTCGATCATTACTTGAAAAAAAAAAGTTGAAAGTTAAACTATATGTATAAATTTTTAACTAGATATCTAATTGTTCAGAATAACAAGCAACAATATAAAATAATATTGCATTCTATTAAAATTTATTTTAATGAAATTGTATTTTTTTTTTTAGAAACAATGTTATTTTTTCTGCAAAAATAACATTAAAAACACCTTAGAAAATTATACTTAATATATGTATTTCTAGGTTGTCAGGGCACGACAATTTCTTTATAATTATTATTATTTCACGATTACACAGTTTTATTTTATTTTTTTTTGTTTTTTTTCAGTAAATTTATGTCTAGTCATAATGAGGAAGACGTTTTCTAATAATAATAAAATGCCAAAAAAGAAAAATATTTTAAGTTCTTAAGTAATTTTATTTTTTCTTCTATTTAATTTTTTTATTTTTCACCATAAAATTGATTTTACTACCGTTAGTTACCTTGATAGCTTTTTAATTTTTTTTTCTTTCTTTCTTGTTAAGGTAGAAAAAGAATTTTAATGGTCCAATTCGCATTCCGCAACAAAATAAATAATAAAAACATAAAAAACAAAAAAATAAATGATAGTAATTCTATTCTATTTTAACAATTTTTTTTTTCTTACGTCAATTAGTTTCAGTTATAATTGAATTTTTCTTGATATCAAATAAAAAACAATTTTTTTTTTATTTAGAACAAATAATTTCACTTTATCTTTAGTATTTTTTTTTTTTTAAATTTATAATTTGAAACAATTTTTTAAATCAAAGAAAATAAAAACTTAAGAATGGGAAATAATATTTTTTATGTGCTTAATAAAGAATTTCTAATTTTTTATAATTGCGCCCAAAAATTTCTAAAAGCTTTTTTTTTTTATGTTATTTTTGCTAAATTTTCATGTTACGCGCGATTTCCAATTTTTAGTGCTTGATAGTTTTTTTTAGTTGTACAAAATGACCCAAATTTTTATTTTTGTCATAATAAGTAATAAATTATATGTATATACTTTTATTTTGTATTTTTTATAAACATAATCTTAGCAACATATAAAAAAAAAAAAAAACAAAATAATATGTCTTTTTAGTACAAATGTGTTAAAAATATTTTCATTCATTAAAAGTTTGTAAATAATAATAAAAAAAAATTAATTTTATATAGTACAATAGTACAATATCAAACTATATAGTATTGTATGGAAAATTGTGAACCAATTTTATTTCTATATTATTAATGTGGATAATTATTGAAATAATCATTTAAAGATAAATAAACTGTTTGACATGAATAAAAAAAAAACTGTCAAAATACTATAAGAATTATTATCTGGACCCTAGGGACAAATTATATATTTTTGGAAAACCAGAAAAAAAATAATACGAAAATAATATCAGAAATAAAATCATTTGTAAGTGTAGAGAAAATATCCAACATATGTAGGCATCAAACCATTTATGAAATATATTAAAAATTAATTGTACTTAAAATATTCAACAACAGGTTTGATAAATTTTTAATTTTTTGATATTTTGACAGACATAGTAGTTCTAGTACTTTTCGTACTTTTTAATATCTGAATACGTAACTAGGAAGATAATTTTTGAACAAAATATTTAAAACGAATTTCTTTCAAATGATAAATGATAGAACTTAATTAATTTATAGATTAAAATAAAATAATAATTCTATCAACCGAAAATATTTGTGAAAAACAAAATTTTTAAACTAATTTTGTGAAATAATAATGTCGACATTTTACAGATTATTCAACAACTCTATCAACATAAATTATGTTGAGAAATTCACAAAAAATTTTTCTAATGCTGAAATTTATGAATTTAATGCATTTACAAATATTTTTTGTTCAACAAATTATAATATTTTTGTCTGACACAATATAATAAAATATATCTAAACATAAATTTTTACCAAAATATGTGGATTGATTCCAAATAAAATAAATTGTGTTTTTATATATTTATTTATTTTTAGAGCAAAAATTTCATTTACTCGAATTTTATTTTTTTCGTAAAATATTTTAAATATTCTGGAATTTAAATCTGCAGAGTCGCGAGTATTTAGCGATTTTCAATTTTTACATTATTATTCAAAATTATGTTCATAAAAAAAATTTTTTTTTTGCTTTCACTTCGAATAGTAAGATTCACAAGTATAGGTATAAAAACATATTATGTTTCTTAAAATAGAAATTATTAAAATTCTTGAATAATCTTTTTTTTTTATACATAGTTATTTATGACATTTTATTTATTTAGCAAAATATTTTTGTAAAATAAATTATTAGAATGGGAAGTGTTTAACATAAATTTGAATTAATTGCTAGATTAATAAGATTATTAAGTGATAGTTTTGCAACTATAATAAAATTTATAGATATTTTTTTTTTTTTGTATGTATATTTTTTGGCTCAAAAAGAAAGGCGTCAATGTTTTGAGTACAAAGTATTAAAATATTTAAAAAAAAAAAAAAAAATTGACATTAAAAATTTTTTTATTGCCAAATAAATTATAATTAGTTAGAATATATAAAAATGATTTTCAATTATATACAAAGTTCCAAATAAGTTCCCCATCATAAATTTATATATAGTATAAATTAGAAACTTTTATGATGACAACAAAAAAGGCTAATTAGAATTTCTTTATTATAATAATACAATAATTTATTTAATGTTTTATTTCATTAAGGAATAAAATTATGTTAAATACTTGTTAATTTCTAACTTAAATTCTGTCAAGTAGATAAATTAGGAACATACTTATAACCTAATTTACCTTAATTTATATTTACGTACATGGAAATATTTTGGTGATTTGATGTTATTAGTAGTGAATTATTCTAATTTTAAAGTAGAACACCATTAACTTTTTTAAATCTTTGTCATAATTGAAACATTAGTGTTATAAAGTTAATTAATTGTACCTGTGATCTATTTTATATTAAAGATAATAACTTCTTTATTATTTAATTATTTTAATATTGGCTGCAGTAACTAAAATTGTTTTTTCTTAAAACATCATTCTTTATACATATACTGTATAGTTTAGCATCAAACAAAGGCAATTATTAAAATATAAACATTTAACACCATATAACGATCGACTAGAATTAAGTTCACAACTTATTTTGCATAATATTAATTAAGCGAAGACCTTTACATTAATATGAAATTTGAAATTTAATATGCTAAAAATGGAAAATTACTCATGAATGAAAAACAGCCGCATATTTCAATGTTTTTTTTAATTTAAATTCTATACATATTTATATTTAAAATCTATTGTTTTTTTTTTACTTATTTTTATTTATGAAAAACTAATTAAGAAATTCCTCATCACATGTATATATAGGATATTTTTTTGCTCCAATTCTTCTTCAGCATAGTATACTAATAAAATTACATATATACCTAATTTTTACAAGTTTGAATGAAAAATAATAAAATACATACAGACCTACCTACTTAAAAAATATCTTAAGTTTTACTTTTTTTTTTTATCTACATAGAAGAAAAATTTTTTATAAGTGATTCGTTATGTGGCGTTTGGTCAAGTGAAACACGAAATAAAATATGAAAAAAAAACAAACAAACAATAATAATAATAATAATAACGCATTACATTACATTCCATTTGTCTAGAATTAATCTTTAAGAACTTCGTAAACAAAAAAAAGTAAAAATTAAAAACTAAAACACAAGTAAATTCCTAGACAAATTAGCTCATCTTCATTAAAAAAAAAAAAAAATTGTTTTATTTTTTTTCTTTCTGTTTCTTCTTTAATTAAAAATAAATATTTGCTCTCAATTTTCTAAAAATAAATTCAAGTTTCCATATTTATATTTTTTTTTTTTCAATCTAGTAAATATGAATCTTAATTTTTTTTTATTTTTTTTTGTTTTTTTTATGCTCAAGTGTCAACATTTTAAATGTTATTATGGTGGTGCATTATTATGCCGCGCCACTCTGTCGGTTAACTGGCCGCTCAACAATTACTAATTAAGATTTAATAAGAATTTAATAATTCAAAGAATTACAAATATGTACATAAATATATATATTTATGTGCTAGATATATACACACATAAATATACATTAATTCATTTTCTTCTTTAAACTTTTTTAATTCATTGAGTTGTGATTTCAAAATAATTTTTTTTTTTTTATTTATTTCTTTCATTAAAATTTATGCATTTAAAAAAAATGTTTTTGCGTAATTTTATAAAAAAATTAATTCAAAAATTGATTTAAAAGCAATTTTTTTTATTGAAACAAGAGAATTATTCTCAAATGATTTAAAATTCAGAACATTTTAACAGACAACTGGATTTTGTGATGTTAAGAAATGCAGTTCTAACAAAAATTGTATTTAAAGATCCAATACGAACTTTAAATATATGACTTTGGTTTGGGGGATTTTAACTTCTGTTCAGTTTTAAGCTTTATTAATAGAAAGTTATACTAAAATCAATTAAAGCATTTAACCACTGAAATTTTTCAACTTATTGAAAAGTTTCATTTTGGTATCAAACTTAGTCAGCATGATTTTAATTATGCTTTAAACTGAATGAAATTTTATTTATACGATACTTAGACTTAATATGAAACTATTCAACATAATCATATCATTCAAAAGGCTTTCTATATTCAAAATGACATAAAACAATCAAATCAACTTTTTCATTAAAAGGGCAATTTTTGATTTACAAGTAATTGTTATAAAATTGATTTAAAATGAAATTCAAAAATCAAAAATAAGGTACTCACTTAAAAAAACAAACCTATATAGGAAATAGATATTAAATATAATCATCGAAGGGATCAATTTCCTCTATTTTCTTGCTGTCTTCTTAACCAAAAAAAAAAATTAATAGCTTTCAGAATTATGTACTTTACTTTGCATTTTCCTCCATCACGATCTTAGCATTAAAAACATAAGAACAAAATTACTTTTAATGCTTTCAAAAACATAATGCAGATATTAAATATAAGATAACCTTTTTTCTTTTTGAACAAAAATAATTTTTGATTGATAGATCAGCAGACTTTATTTTTTGTTATAACAAAAAAAAAAATTATTTTTAATAGAAAATTGAACATTTTCTCAATACAAAAATTATGAAATAGAAACATGCAAGCTTCTGGTTTTCTTTCTTGTTTAATTTTAAATTGATCATTTTAAGTTTTTTTTTCTATAATCTTAAAATGGTAATTTAAAATATAATTCTTATACTTTATTTCTTTAATATAGAACTACCATTTATAATAGAGTATGTTTTCCAATATTCTAAAAAAAAAATGCTTTAAGTTTTTCTTATTTAATATGTGCTCACTTTATATTCAAGTGGGAATATAAATTTTTTCATATTTAGACTTCTTCTTCTTCTTCTATTTTAAATGTCGATAATATTAAAAAAAAAAAATTATGATTTCATTCGATTAAAAAATATATATTGTTCGTACAATAAAAAAATATAATTCCTATTAGGTTTGTTGATAATAGTAATCATAATAATAATAATGAATCAACTCCATTTTAGGATGTTTTTTCTAAATTATAAAATCTATACTATTTAGTATTAAGTTTTCCGCATTATTGTCTTATGAAGATAATAATTTTGAATATCACAAATTCCATATTTGATTTCTAATTCTTTTTTTTTTTTTTGCTTTAATAGCCTTAAAGTAATAAGTTAAGTATTGTAGATTCCTTATTATAGAAGTACCAAACATGAGAAAAAAGGGAAAATCTATTAAAGAATATACAATTATTGTGAAATTTATAGAATTACGTATGTTGTATGTTAAAAACGTTTAAATACACAAGGATTGACAGATTAAGTGTGATAATATAGCCATTTATAACCTTTTCTGGTTTTTGAAGCCAATTATATGAAAATACAAGAATTTTTTAGAATTAAAAATTTTCTACAGAGATACCATTCATTTGAATTTTTCTGCCAAGCAATAACTAAATAAAATTTTCGGGAAATAAAATCTTTTTCGGTCAAGTATTTTAAGTATCACCATATTAGGTTATAAAACAAAAATCTCTGCATTTTGAAAATTATATAATTAATAGCGATCGCTACCGTTTTCAGAGATAAGAAATTATGAAATCATAACATCAGCATTGCATAATGTGGGAAACTCTTTACAAAAAAAAACAAAAATTCACAAACAAGAAATCACGTATATTTGATATTAAGTAGTTGAATAATTTGTAATATGAAATTGATTTAATCAATTAAAAATATAAAATCCTTATATTGCGCGAAGAAAAAAAATATTCATATATAACAGAAGCGTATTGCAACTACATAATTCAAACCTTTTTTAGTATAATATTAGAAAAAAAAATTGTATTAGGCTAAAGCTGGGTGATATCACAATTTCTATTCAAAAAACATATATATTATTTTTAGTTTTTAATTTCTGTTTTTTGTGTAAATATTTTATAGTGCTAAGATTATGGATATGTACTTGTTCTGGTACACATGTAAATAACTTGTGTCGTTTCAATAACGTTTTATTTCTTCTCATTTGGATTATTAAAGCATACACCCATACGCTTTAGTCTCGCAAAACTTCAAATTTTATAGTTATGAAAAAAAGTTAGGTTTAAATTACGGAGATCAATTTTTGATGAATTTTACTCACGAAAAACTAGTATTAACACTTTTATTATATTTAACCTATTATAAAATATATAATTACATACATATATCAAATTTTTGACATTTTTGTATGAGTCATGTGTCACATCAATTAAGGTAAGAAAATCCCTTCACTATTACCCAACATTACCCCAATCCCTAATATTGATTTCTTCTTACAATAATTATTTAACACGAAAAATTTCAATATCTGCCTTAATAAGATGAAAATAATAAAAAAAAAAAATAAAAATCAAAGCTTAATTTTTATTTTTCTTATAATAAAAAAAAACTAATCATGGTTAAAATTCAAAATCAAATGAAACGCAATCAAATCATAAAATGTTTTTACAGCATTAGGTTACAAAACCTTGCATTCAATAAAATTTTCACGCATATCTGTTCCATATTCAATATAATGTGGTAATAATAATCACTATAACATAGTTTAATGTATCTCAGAAATAATCCCTTAAGCTGTTATAAAATGAAGTAGGTTCATTATACAAGTAAAAAGCCTGTTACTTACATTTATATATGTGTTTTGTTTTTTTATCAAGATTTTGTTAGAAACAAAAAAGGTGATCTTAGTAATACTTCATTAGTATTTTATTATTATTAGCTATAGATTGGTTGTTCAATTAATTTATATAGTGATTTATAGTAAGATGTTTGTTTTTTAAAATTATAAAAAAGTTTAAATTTTATCAAGAATCAATCAATCAATTTTGACTTTGATATCTATTAGTTAAAAGTATAATGTCTGAAATTCAATAGTAACTAAGATATTTGGTTTGTCCAGTCCTAAGTTCATAGACCAGCTTCCAAAACCTTTCTTTAATCCAATGATAGCTTAATGAAACCTTTTTGTCGAAAATCTTGTTTGAAAAATATGTACAGAAATATATGAAACTGAATTACGTGAAGTCGAATGTTTTTAGATATGAGTAGAAGTGGTGTCATGATTTAAAAATATGTTATTAACCTAATTACCGGCTAAGTTTAGTGTTGGAAAATTGCTTAAGTTTATTGTTTGTGCTGCTGCACATTAGAAAACAAAATATATGTACAATTCTCTAGAATTTAAAAATAAAAATAACTTAAAAATGCCCATATTGGAATAAAATGTATTTATTACATTTAGTTGTGGTTTTTCCATTACTTGAGAATTATAAATTAAATCATAATCAAAGCAAAGCAAATAAAAATAGCTTAACATCTAATATGTTTAAAATTTTCTTCTAGTATATCAAACTATACCTTTTTATAGGTATGTACATTTATTGGAAACAATATAGTAAAGCTATTGAGATGGTAAAGTGTACATTTTGTAATAGAGTATATTCCTTCTTAAATAACTTAAGTGTTATTGTTGTTTTTTGATATCCGTATTCGTTCTTGGGATTCGAGAATCTGATTTTAAACCATAAATTTTCAGCCGAGATTTCAATGATATGAGTTCATAGAACTCAATATCCCCTAACATAATGAACGGTAGTCGCTAATTTAAAAACCAACTATTAAATAGAATTCCGCAATTATTTTCAAATAAATATTCCTTTCAGTGTATGATAAAGGAAAAAAAAACGATTTGAAGCCGGCATAAAGTAATTTTCAAATTTTCCATTTACAGCAGACTAAAATCACACATTAAATTTTTATTTATTCAAAAAGTGTTTAATATGCTCTAAGCATAAAAAATTGCACTCTACGAGCATAAAGCATGCAATTTGATTTCTTTCATCGATTTTTTTCTTCTTTTTTGTATTAAAGCATTAAAGGTATGAAAAAAAAAAAAAAAACAAAACGAATATGGAATTGATTAAATTTAATAAATTTTATTTTTATAAAAAAAAAGCATAATAAAATGAAAATAAATTGTAAAATAAAACGCATGCGAAAAATAATAATTTCGTGATTTTGCTGTCTACTGATTGACCATATTTGTCAGTCAAAAAAAAATATAATTTTTTTTTATACTCTTTGAATACTTTGTAGTGTTTTCTTACATGCATTAAGGCAATATGAATTCATAGTTTTGGGCTTGTAATAAAAAAATAAAATAAAAATAAAACTAAACAATGTCTTTTTCATTTCATCAAAATTGATGATTACATTTGTTTTTTTTCCTTCTTCTTCTTCTTCATAGTAATTCCATTTTTCCTTCTAGCATTAAATATCATACATTTTTCATCATAAATATGTTTATGAATTAAATTGCTGAATAGTTGAAAACATGATATTAAAATAAATAGTTTTAATTTAAATATCAAAACTTTATGGTTTAAAATACTTAATTTGAAGTATATAATTTGAAGCCGCGAAATATTTATATTAATGTAAAGCATATATGTATATAAGATATCTGATGATAATGTTTTTAATAATTTTCTTTCATTTTCTTTAATATCATTTTCATGGGAAATCGCATAAGCTTTCATTTATTTAAGAAAAATATCAAAAAAAATTACTGAGTTCATTGTTGAAGCCTTCCTATTATTATTCTGGTCAATATTTTCATTTTATACTGAAAAATAGAATAATTCTCAAATTTCCATATTTCTACTTAGGAAAAAAAAACTCAAATTCAAATTAAATTAAAATGAATGCAAAAGAACAAAGTTTACATTTCAATCCTTTTTTAAAATGAATTATATATTATATATATTTTTCTTCATGAACATAATATTCAATTTTCTTATATAGTGTTTATATTTATATTAAATCTACAACAAACCTTGAACTCAATTTGCAAAAATTGAAATTTAATTCGATGGTGATCGAATTTCATTTTTTTTTTTATTTAAAAAAAAAACTTTTTATTGTCTCTGTCTACAATGTATATATTTATTTTTTTTTATTTTATAAAACAGTGTCTATGAATAAAATTCGCGTTTTATTATCGCATTTTGAGCTCAAACTGAGATCAGCTAAAGAAAAATATATTTTTATTCAGAAAATAAAATAAAGTTAAGAACGTAATAATTTTATATTTTCTTTGTTTTTAATATAATAAGATAAGAATAAAGCTTAAAAATGATAATAATCTTATTCAAGGCTCAAAAACTTTTAAATAAATAAATACAAAAAAAAAAAAAATAATAATGGAAGGAAAAGAAAATTAAATTCTAAATCTATAACTAAAATTTGTCAATTCAGGCTCACTGTCCCTGTATAATTAGAAAATGAAAGTTATTTCAATAAAAAATAACAAATGTATAGTTGTTACATATTTTCAGATAGTATTGTATGGAAAAATTTTGTAAGATTTAGATTTCAGTGTCTAGAAATATTAAAGAATACAAAAATATTCTACATCTGGTGCATAACATATGTATATCTGGTTGATATAAATTAATTGCCATTATGTTGATTATTTTCTAACCTCTTTCTCACGAACTGATCTGATCCGCGACAAATTTTGTTTGAAAGCTTATACTACAAATAAGATTTTCTAGTAATTTTAAGATTAAAATTAATAATTAAATGTATTTTTTTAAACTCATTGAAAAATCACATTCAACAGATTTATCATTTTATTCAACTACATATATAATATATTCAATTATATTTTAATAAAATATATATAAATTATAAAATTGAATGAATAATAGGAATTATTATTGTTATTGTTGGATTTAATTAAATTTTTTAATATCGATATTATTATTTAATTGAAAATTCAAATGTTTACAGAATATATAAACAAATTAAATTTGTTGTATAACGATGAACAAGCTTTTAATTGTTTTATTATTTTTTTTTTGTTTTTCAATCTTGGGGATTATCTTAAAGGTTATACTCAGTTCAATTAAATTAAAATAAATTAAAAATAAAAATAAGGGTACACTTAACGATCAATATAAATTTCCTTGACTGCTATAAAATTATTTTAAGTTTAAAATAAATTCTTACAAGTATTTTGCTTTCTTGAACTACACAGTAAACGACAAGTATTGTAAGTGAAAAAAAAACATATTTTATTAATTTAACATACAGCTTAGTCTGCCAAAAAAGTTGATCGATCACTTTTCAAAAGAAATTGTATTTTTTTTTTTAAATATTTTTTCTTAAATTTATGTTTCTTGTTAACATCGTTAGTAATTAAGTAAAGTTTCAAAAATTTTGATGGATTTAACCATTTAACTGAAATATGAAAAAAAAACCCTAAATCAATTTTTAACACTTTAGTATATGTTGAAGTTTTTATATTCTACCTGCTGCTGTGCAGCTTTGTATGGCATAACGTAACTATTTTTTAAATCCCTGCTACAAACTTTTTTAAATGACACTCGATATAATTTAAGAATTGCTTTATTTATTTTAATTAACCTAAATAAATGAAAAATTGTGTTTCACACAAATATGTCAAAATTTAGAATAGGTACAATTATAAAGCTAGATATGATATTTTGTGATAATGTAGTTAGTTCAATTTTATCGCTATATACGTATTAGAAATCCAATATATTATCATGATGACAATATAAAGGAGAAATTTTGAAATGGAAAACGGAACGTAAAATACAAATTTTCTTTTATGATTATGATGAGAATAATTATAATGTAGGAAAAAAAAAAAAAAAAAACATGACATAAACACTAATTTATTTTTATTGCTCTGAACAGTACTAACATTTTTCTTTTTAAAACAAAAAATTCAATTTTATTTTATTGCAATAAAATTAAACTAGAGCTTTCTATTATTGTGTTGTATACCGTAAGCATAACAAATAATATAAAAAGGTAAATAATTTTTTTTCATAAAAATCTAAGTAAAGAAGAATTTATCATTAGAAATAATAGTTTTTCTGTGCGCTAATAGATAAAATTCCCATACAATAATTTTTAAATCTTTATAGCATTTTATGATTGTGCGGCAATAAATATAAATTTACACATTATAGTTCAATATAATAAATGTACATATACAAAATAATGTTAAACAAAAATATAATTACATTTTTTTTTTCTCAAGTTAAAAGTATGGACTTTGTAACTATTTTATGCTTTAAAATTCCAAAAATTACACTTCTATAATATAATGGTGTAAGAAAACTCATAGATATTAAGGTCACGAAATAATGAATTCTAAAGTTAGGTGCAATAGAAATCTATTAAATGGTTCAAACGATGAATAAAGATTAAAGTTTAAGACAGAAAGTCAGGGTTGAGCATGATTTTATCTAAAATTTTGATTGCATCATTAAATTATCGTAAACTTCAAATATGTACAGTCGAATCCGAAGCACTTTAAACATAACAAACCCAAGTCAAGTCCAGTTTGATGTGATATCTCTGTCAGATAATAGAGCCACTTTGTCATCTATATGTATATAGTGAAAGAAATGACCTTTTACATTATGTAAAAATATTTTAAAAAAATCTAATTTTTTTTTCAGTACAAATGATTCAAATTTTTATTATTTTAATGATTAAGCTATTTCATATTTGTCCATTAGACAGACTACTGATAGTGAGCGAACATAGGGAGCCCTTAAGAAGCATATAGAATTTTAGATTTCACATATTAAACTATTCTTATTTCATAAATATAATATTATGTTGTTTATCTCTCATAAAAATCAACCGTGTATAATGAACTTAAAAAAAATTATAAAACTGCAGTCAGAGTGTAGATAAATAAAAATATTATGCTCTACTGAATTTAATGGAAATGAATGTAAAATGGTTTTTTTTTTTGTTTAATTTATTACATTTTTAAGTCATATTTTTTTTTGTGTAATTTTTGGGGCTTGATAAGAGGAAGTTTTATTGTATCAAAAAAGATAAATTGACGATGAAGAGCTAATTGCTTTCATTTTTTTTTAGTTGTTAATTTTTTTATTTTTAGCATATTATCAAGACCATATAATAGTGATGATGAAATAATCGAAATATTTTAATTTTAATTTTTTTTTTATATGTAACAAGTGGAGCTTATTTCACCTACTTTTATTTCGGTTCTTTTTTTTTTTTACAATTTACGCATTTATGTCGGTAAAATTTTTTTTTATTGGTAAATAAAGAAATTAATGATATAATTTAATCATCAGCAATAATTATATAATTTTAAATAATTATTATGAATTTATAGGATAATTTTAGAGTTTTAAGTTTCTCATCATAAAGAGTAATAAAAGTTTTTGCTTTTTTTTTACCTGTGTCTTATATGAAAAAGTCGACATAATTTCTTGAATCACAAACAAGTTTTTAACCCAAATCAAATAATAACAAGGGAGATAATTAAGTTTGCAGGTAAAAAAGACAAACTATTAATAGTTTCTAGCGATAAATGATGAGTTTTGGTGTTGGAATGAATTAAAAGTTCTCAAACAAACTAAAATTAGACAGTTACGATTTGAAAAAAATATTCTAAATCTCGTAGAGTTTAAAATTTGTCTATAAATTAATCAGTCATAGATTTTTACCATCTCAAAAGAATGTTGTGAAAAATTCTACTCAGTCTATTTGGAGAAGATATTAATCTTGATGAGTTAAAAAATTGAGTGAAAATTTGTTAAATTTTATATTTTTATATTTTATATTTTTAGATCTAAAGGGCTTTAAATGAAAAAAAAAATTTAAAATAAAAAAACTCAATAAATTTCGGTAAAAAAAAAATTAAATATGAGTGCAAGCTTTGTGCTTCTCAATTTCCGATGGCTGTGTATGCATTTAGACCTTTGCGCCGCACGAATTATATAATAATTATATTTCGCTCGCGGATTAATTATAATTTTAAATTATATTGTTACTCAAGTGTAAATTAGTCTTAAAAAAAAATTTTCAATTTATTTTGCTAATGATTTTATTCAATCAAGAATAAAGTAAAATTCGATGTTAATATTAATAATGAATAAATGAATATTCATAACATATGGAAATACTTTCAAATTTTACAATTTTTTTTTTTAACTTTTTTGTAACATGATAGGACTTACAGATGATGCTAATCATCATATTTATTTAATTAATTTAAAAAAAAAATTTAATTAACTTAATTTGCGCATTAGAATTTTTAATTATTTTTTTTTTCAATTTCTTCAAATAAAAAATAATTCCTAAAACTGACATCATGAAATCATTATTTTTTATTTACATTACATATACGAAAATAACATAAAACTTTTGGAAAAAAAATTATTTTCATTTTCATCGTTTTAATATTGAGATAAAAATAATAAAATTTAACACTATACCTTCCTATTCTATAGCGAAATAAAATCTATTCCCATAACATAAAATCGTATTATGTATTATATATATTTTATATTACGTATTATATATATGTTTTTGGCTCAACAATTAAATTTAGCAAAAAAATAATATGTTAAGAATTATAGTTTTGGGGCGTTTTTTTTTTTGTTGCAAATTTAGAAAATAAAAATTTATGGAATATTTGTTTCGGAAATCATAAAATAGAATAAATTTTTTAATAACAATTAAATGTATTTTAAAATGAAACATTATTTGCCACTTTAAATATAACATATGTAAACAATTTCTGATTGGAAAACTACATAAAGAAGGAAAATTCGAACCCTATATCTCTATATATACAATTTGATTCATTTTTACATTCATTCATAGATCTTGTGAGCAAAAATTAAAAATCTGTTAAAGAAAACAATTCTATTTCCAAAAAGAAAAATACATAAAATTATTTTGAAGAGACAACTCTGTATATTTTCATTAAAAAGATAAATTTGTTTCATCAAATTAAGTAGATACTATATAGATCTTGTAACTTCAAGAGTCATTTTAATTATTAATACACTTATTTCATTAAAAAATCTCCCCGCTCAAAGAAAAATGTTTAATCGTGTCAAATTTTTAAGATAATTTATATTTCAAAATAAAAATCTAAAAGCTCTTAGAATACAGATTATTGCAATTTATCAGTTTAATAAAAACGAAAAATAAATAATGTAATATGGAATGAAGAAAAATGTAAAATAACCTTGCGTGTTTGTAAAAGCCATATACATTAATTTAAGAATTGGGGTCCCATATTTTTTTGTTTTTTATATTAAAAATTATGGTGCACGCAATCATAATTTTATGTCTAAAAACTAAATGATATAGATAGAAAATAAGTATATATATAGTTCTGGTTATTAATGTCTCTAGCTATCACCAAAGCAACAATTAATATTTTTATGTTTTTGTATTAGGAAGAAGAGTAATATATAATCAAAGTGTTAAAAATATGAAAATTATATTTGCAGTAAAAAAATTCTTAGAAATTTTCAAATGTCAACCCCTAACAATTATAACAACGATACTTGTAATGAATTATACAGTCACGAGCCTGTTCTCTGTAAAATAAAAGTTTTCAAATTAATCATGAACTACTTTCAAAATTTTTTTTATGTTTTTTTATGTATTAAATCTCCTACCTGTCTTATTCGAGTCAATTTGAATATACAATTTTTATTAAAAGGTCAAACTAAAACTGTACTAGAGAGACTGCACCTTTTTAAATGAACTTTACTTGCATATAGAGATATATAATTTAAGTGTATACATTATAAATGCAGATAGTTTTTCCTGTTGAACAATAACAAACAGAAAAAAAAAATTATGTTTCATGTCTAAAACCACATAACGATGACAACGCCCCATAAAATAATATTATAATGAGTATTCAAACATGAATCAAGTTTTTTTCTACTGAAGAACTATTATAGGTAATATTTGAACAAAAATTAAAAAAAATAAATAAAAAGTTATGAAGATAACAATTTATGAGCTAACTTGCATGACAAAAAATAATCTAACTATATTATTACATAGAATTAAGGAAATCAACTGAGAGATAATGTGCATTTTGCATTTTGTGTTAAAAAACTAATGTACTATACATTTAAATATAATATGTCTCATGGCTCATATTAAAATTAAAATATTAATAAAATATGATTATTAAATAAATAATATTTTATAGTTTGAAAAAACATTTTATTTTTAATTATATTTTAATTTAAAAGGGTTGTAAATATTTCATTGGCTGAAATAGATTCTCACGGTAAATGCGATTATAGAATTCTATAGAGATAATTTGTATATCTATAGAGATAATTTGTATTTTTTATGTAATTATAAGTTTTAAACTCTGTGATGACATATTTGAACAAATTATTATTAATTCTGTGAAAAACTTTCAAAAACTTTTTGAATCTTATATGAAAGCTTTTCGTATGATCTAAATCTAATCTTAATACAATCAATATAAAGTTTCAATTTCAATTCAATATAACAGAGAAAATAAAATTTTATACAAAATGCTTGCTAAAAAATTTACATGCCGGCTAGAATTAACAACATAATGTTAATTTAATTAATTTAATTTATTTTCTTTTTTTTTCCCCTGAATCTTAAAATATTTATTTACTCATACATTTTTTTTTTTTTTAATTAGAGGAAATCATAAAAAAATAAAAGAATTATATATTAATTTTATTTAATCGTATCATAACGACGACAGAAAGTGAAAATTTGTTTATAATTTTAATATTCATATCCAAAAATTGTATATATATTTTATTGTGTGTAATGTGTGTGCCATAAATAAATTTTAGACGAAGATAAAACTTTCTATTTTCTTATGTTAAAAAAACTTCATCATTTAAGAAAAGGTTAAGAAAGCAGAAAAAAATAAACCAAAAATTAAAAAAAAGTTAAAGAAAACATATAATGATGATGATTTCCTGAGCCCCCAAAACAAGCATAATTTTTTTTAAATAAAAACTCTTGTTAAATTTTATTTACGAAAAATTAAAACAAACTCAATTTAATCTGATTATAATTATATTTTTCAACTTTTAAAAAGATTTAATTTTAAAATTTTTTACTTATATTTAAGATAAATATACTTTAATCTGAAGTTTTAAGCGTTTTAAGCAGGTTACTAATATTTGACGTATATTTTTGTTTTGATATTTTTTTTCTTTTGTAAGGTTTTCATTAATGAAGATATAAAATATATACGTTGCACCTGAAAAAGAAGTTTATTTACGCCAATAATGGCAATACTTTGTTTATAGTCAAAATAAAATCAAAAGATTTGAGCTTATTTTTTCGGTAACGAACAAGTAACAAAATTTATGACAATCAGGTTTGAAAGCGGATTTGTTTTTGCAATAGAATTAAAACTTAAACTATGTGAGTGTAAAAGAAATGTTTCTTTAAAATTAAAAAAAAAAATATTTGTTAATCCATTTCAAATTAAATCAATAAAATTTTTGTTTTGACTTTTTCAAACTCTTCAACAATTAATCACAATATTTCGGTACTCTCAAATAGTGTTGAAAAACAGAACTATGAAAGATGAATGATGTATTTTTGTTTACGAAATAATTTTTATAAATTCGATATCTATTTTTGTTTTTAAAATATTGTTTATTTCTATTTTGTATTCCAATTTTAAAGTAAACATGGCAAAATAATATTTATTATATCAAAAAAAACAAAATCTAATTTTAATGGATAAAAAATATACTAAATTTTTAACAAAATGAAAAATCAGTGAATTGTTTTTCTGACACTGTTTCATTGAACTTTAATTTATTTATACAAAGTGTTATCAATATTAGAATATAGAATTAAAGTTATCTATTATACTAAGTATATATATAGAATCGTGGTTTTTGAGTACACGAAGTCACGTATAGACAGTTTAGAATAGTACTTATAATTTGGGACTTTGCACAAAACACTTTTTTTTTTTGTTTTTTTTTTTGTTAACAATAAATCAATTAAAAAACAATATTTTCATAATGAACTTGAAGTTTTATAAACTTTATGATTTATTGTTTTGTTTTTTTTTTTTTTCTAATTGCCGCTCCAAATTATTTATTATTGTTAGGTTAATTTAATTGATAACCTATTTTTAATTTTAAAATTTTTTTTTTTATTTTAATTTTAGACAACAATGAATTAAGTTTTAATGATTGGATACATAAAAGAGAAATTAATTTGAAAAAAAATTATTTTTTTTTTTCAAATATAAAATCAAAACAAAACTTGAAGTATAATAATTATTATTTATGTACAATTAATAATAAATTTCTAACATAACCAAAATCCATGGGTAAAATTATGTGGTTATAAAAATGTTGGAATTAAAAAAAACATTTTTATATCAATTTGCCAAATGGTTAAACAATTTATTAAATTTTTTTGTTTTTTTTTTTTTATAATTTAATGCATGAAAACCAAAATAACAAGTCAATTTAAATTTATGATATATATATATTTTATTCATATAGTAAAACTATGTAATATTAGCCATTTCAAAACATAGATATTAGAGTTAAATAATATTCTGGATTTTTAATTATTTCAATCAATAGTAGCTATAATAATATTAATCTGATAATTCTAATATAATCAATCTGTCACTTTTATAGCGATTTTGACAATTATTTTCAATTGAAGTTTGTTAGAAGAATTTCAGCAAAGTTTGAGACCTAAAATTTAAGTTTTTTTTTGTAGATTAGTAATGAAACTTGAAAGCAAGTTTTAGATTTAAAATTAATGATTGATATACATATAATGTTATAATAAGATTGATAGTATTGTATGGACAATATCAATTTAGTACTATATTACTATATACAAGTATTTGGAAATTTTTTACTCAATTAAACTATTTTTTTTTATAGTCAAATATGGATTGCGTATATTTAAACATAAAAATATGTATATAATATTTTTGTGTTTTTGATATTTTGTTTACATTTCGAATTATTTCACTTAACTTCTATATTATTATTATTATTATTATTATTATTATTATTATTATTATTATTAGATAACAAATATTATTAACAAATAAATAATAATTATATATAAAAAATATAATTAGTATAGCTAAAGGGCAGAATTTTACGCAAAAACATCTTTCAAAATTTAAGTGTTAAGTTTTTTTCGTTTTAAAGTATATAACCCAAATCTGAAATATATTTTTTTTAATAATCATTCATTAATTATTAAATAGAGATTTCCGCTTTTTTACTGAAACCTTTACTTACAACCAGATTGAACTATAAATTGCACAATATCTAATATATAAGTGCGTATCGCATATAAAAATATTAAATGCATTTTAACAACAGAGTTTCTACACATTTAAATAACTTATATTTGTGAAAAAAAAGGTAGTAATTATCTATTTTTTTTTTCTTCTTTTATATAAATAGCGAGTACAACGACTTTTATATTGTCGCGACGAAAAGAGAAAAGACCATATAATAGTGAAAAATAATAATAATAATAAAAAATAAAAATAAATAAATAAAATTTTATTTTATTCATTTGCAGGTCACGGTAGTATGGTTCGTCAATGAAATATGTAAGTAGTAAAATTTATTTATTTTTATAATATAGTATTATTTTGTTTTAATTTACTTACAGTAGTTCGAAAGGTTGTAAAAAATTTAATTTCAAATATAAAAATGTTTGTAAAACAAAAAAAAAAAAAAACTAAATTGAATTAATGGTCGATGCACTTTCTGGTTAACTTGATGAGGTCATCAGAAAATAAATAATTTTGTTTACAGCAGTTAGAATATTTTGTGCAATGAAATGAAGGAAATATTTTTAACCTTCAACAGGAAATTCAATTAAAATATTTTTTTTTTTTAATTTTAGCATTGAAAGAAAATATTGATTTGTATATAACTATTATATGAGCCGTTTATTTTGAAAGTGGTTTAAGTCCATTTGTTCTTGTATTGAGATATTTAAGGTTTTGTGTTTGAATTGATTTAAAAATATACATTAATATTTCCATGAGCTAATTTTCAAGTGTTAAAATCAAAGCGGTTTTAATGATACTAGACTAAAATTGTTTATAAATAAAAATAATATATACTATTGTGCTTATTGTTATCATTAACTATTTTTTTTTTTTGAAAAATGGACTTAAACCACTTTCAAAATAAACGGCTCATATACTGTTAAAATAACAATAAAATATTTGCTTAATTAAAGAATATGAATTTTTTTCACTCACACATCTGTCAAAAAAAATAAATTCTTCTTCAAGATAGTATGTTTATGATTTCGAGAAATCTTATATGACAGATTCTCTCAGATATTTTTTTAACCAATCTTTAATTTAACCATTAAGTTATATGTAAATATATATAAAATTTTTAATGTTTACCTTCTTAATCGGAATTTCCCTCCAAAAACCATATTGTTTGAGTATATATTTTAATTTCACGTACGCAGTAGTGTAATAAAACTATAAAATACAGCAATTTATTTTTTTTTTCAGTTATTGTTTGACTGATTTTTTTCTTACACTAATTTTCATAATAATAATTTTTTTTTTGCTCTCTTCTTTAAATACTAATTATTATTATTATTATTAATTTTATATTATATATTTTTTTTTTTTTTGTTAATTCGCACTGCTTATAAAATGAGTTTTTATATTTAAATAACATTCACTTGTTTAAAAAAAAAAAATAATCATTTTTTATTTTAATTAAATTAATTTTTTTTTCTGCAAAAAGTTACACATCAGATAATATATTTTTTTTTTTTTTCAACTTTTTTTTCTCCTTTTAGGAATTTTAATTATTTCTCTTTATATGTAGGTATTAATTTTGTTATGAAATTAAATCTGGTTTTGTAATTGAAAATTATATAAAATTAAATCAGGTTTCAGATTAAAAATTATTATTAAATAATGACTGATTTATAAAAAATGAAAAGAAATATAAACAAATTTGAAGAAATGTGAATTCCAAATATTTTTGGGATCTTTATTCCCTCAAAAATTAAACCCTAAATTTATATACGAAAAAGTTTGAATAATTCTAGATGTACAATTTGTTTTTTCAGTGCAAATAATACTGAGTTTGACTCGATAAAATCTTACAGTCAGTCTGAAGTTTTATACGAAAAATTACTTGAAAATATTGAAATCTTACCAAAACTTGATAAACTTTTACTTATAAATAAAATCTTAAAGGCAAAGTCAGGAGTTTTGTACGAAAAATTACTTGAAAATATTGAAGCATTTTGCAAGAAAAATTCCGAGATTTTTCAATCAATAAAATCAAAGTTTAACGTCTTTATAACAGCGTTAACAATCAAAACGTCTACCGTTCACTATTAAGCAATAGTGCATAATATAAAAAAAAAAAATGGAAAATTAAATTCACATTTTTATATAAGATTAACTGACATAGACAGAATCATTATTTAAATATGTTTTGCGTCATTAACATTATAATTCAACTTGAAAATATGAATCATTGTTTAATATAATAATGTAACGTTAAGGTTAATCATTGAATAAAGGAAATTAAACTTGAAATGTTCTAAATAATTATTATAGCACAGTTAAAAATTAATAATAATAATAAAAATGCAATTTGATCATTCGCATTCACAAAAAAAAAATTAATAAATATAAATCTAATTTCTTCAGAAAATCTATGTTACTACTAACATTATCGCCAATTTAAAAAAGAAATGGATTGACAATCTAGCCTTTTTTTTAATAAAAAATTAATATAAAGATTCGAGAATGGTTTCGAAGTATTAGAATGGATTTTGAAAATAATTTACCGACAATTAATCATCACATATTTAACTATTTAATTCTTTTCTTAACTAACGATCGTCTATGGTTTATTATTATTTTGTTTTTTTTTGGTTGTCTTAAAGGAAATATTTTAGAATAATTTTGATGAGATTCTAATTTGGAAAAAAAAAACAATTAATCACGTCTTTTTAATAAACAAATGATTGAATAATTAAAAATAAGTAATACGAAAAAAAAAGGTAAATTTAGTGTGAAATCTTCTCCGAACCGGTTACACAGTAAGCATAATGATAAAGCAAAAATTTTCTATCAATCTTATTTGATCAATCAATGTCAAAAAAACAAACAGATCAATTTTTTTTCTTTCTTAAATTGGTTTGCAGAATATGATGAAGTCTAAAATTATTTTTTAATTCTAATCAACACCATTTTATTTACTCAGGCTAGAACATAGATTGTATAAAGGGATAAACATTTTTTTTTAAACAGTATAATGTTCTAAATAAAATTAATTTTTCATACTATTATGCTTTCAAAAACACCTACTTAAAATTATTTTTATATAATATTCGCTAAACCGGCATAGTATTTAATGCACTAAATATGGATTTCCTTATCTTCTATCTAAGATATATGTAATTTTATGTTTATTCTTTACTGTATTCTTTAAATTTACAGAATCAAATATTACAATTTTCAAAAAAAATTTAAGTTTATTTTAAAATAATTTTTTTTTTTTTAACAACCACAAAAACTGCTTCATTATGCTAAAATCATATATTTGTGAAGATGTCATTTTATTCAAAACACAAAAGTCTAACCCGGTATTATGTTTTTAAACATTATTTTTATTTATTTATTTATTTTATTTCACATTTTATTTTGTTATATTTCTTGTCATTTTCTTAATAATATTGTTTAAATTTCCATTGATGAACAAGAAAATAAATTAAAAACATTAAATTTCCGATACAAAATAATAATTTGTTTACTTATTATGTTTTTAGAACGTACTACGAGTTGTCAGATAACAATTTTGGTAAATTACCGTGAACAAAAAACAAATTCCAATTTTTAATCTATTTATTATTTTTAAATAAAAATTCAAAATTAACTTCTATAAAATTTGAATTAAAAATTTCGCGATTCCGTAAAAAAAAAAATGTTCATAACGATGTAGTCTCCTTGAAAGTCACTACACATTTAACCGTTAACAAAAATATATTACAAAAATGTTTAATGTGGTGCTTAAAGTTTTTTCAATATACAGAAAAAGAAAAACAAAAACCTAAATATTTTTAATAAAAAATTATTTATGAATAGCTGAATTGAAATCTCAATCAGAGAGTACAACACGATAACTAGAAATGTTATTTTATGAGTTGTAAACGTGCATAATTCAATATGCAAGTAAAAAAAAAAAAGAATCTTAATATTCTCAAACATAAAAAAAATTTATAAAAATGCTAAAAGTTTTATCTCTTGTTTTTAACTTCATACTTATTGAGTTTAAGTGCAATTCAAAAGCTTTTTATGCTGAATTGTATCTTTTACTCAAAACAATAAGAAGCTTTTTATTCGACCTTGTGAAAATAACTCAACTTTGAGTATGATCTGTATTATAGAAATGTTATTATCAGATCATAGGGCAATGACTTTTACGAATGACATTAATATTATTTTGGTATAAGTTGGAGAATTAAAAAATTCATCATTTTGGTAATTGTATATAATTCGATAAAATGATAATGAAATAAAATAATAAAAATAATTAAAAAGTAGTATTTTGTAAAATGTATATATATTCTTTTTTTTAATTTTAAGGTAAACAAGTTCGAAACTCATCTAGAGAATATAAGAAGAGTTCACACTTAAAAAATAATTGTTTATTTGACTAAAATTTAAATAAAAAAATTAACAGCAATATTACAAAAACAATATTTTAAGTTTTAATTTAACATTTGACTTAATTTTCAATTTTTTTAATTCAGGAAATTAAATGGAGTTGTGTTTTTTTTTAACTTTTCACTCAGGAAATTAAAATTAGTAAAAATCTTTAATTCGATTTGATATAAGATATAAGATATAAGAAATAAGATATGAAATATAAGATATAAGTATCACTTTACCGTATTAAGTTTAGTACATAATTTTATTTCAAAATTTCGGTTTTGAGTTCTCGCAATAACCTGATCGTATGAGTAGGTATAATTTGGAATACCTCCTAGCTATGAAAACTATTTTTATTACGCAGACTACGATATCGATTTTTAACAAATAAGAGGTGAATTAAGATTTCGAAAATTAAATAGAGTTAAAAAAAATTTAAAACTTTCTTTTATATTGATGAAAACTTACAAATCTTAATTCAAAAATTTGGTTTAATTAATTTTTTTTCCAAAATTCTTGAATGGATCATTATTTATTATTATGTTGAAAACATATTTTGCGTGCCTTAAAAAAGGTTTTTGTTATAGTCTTTGATTGTTTTCCAACAACATGAAAACTAATTCATAAATTAAAAAAAAAAAAAAAAAATCAATTTTCTATAAAAATGATAAATATAAATTTTTGTATTAAATGTTAATAAATATAAACAAATTCAATTGTTATCCACGTGTCAAAGTGTTTTTATTCAAATTTATATTTAAAAATTGTTTCTTATAATAATAACAAAAAGATACTATTTTAATTTAAACACACAAAAAAAAAAAAACAAACAAATAAAATAAAATTAAACTTAGTTTTTTATTTGTTTGAATCAGCAATAAATAGATTTAAAAATCGTGAGAAAAATAAAAGTTTTTACATCACTTTCATGGTTTCATAACCATCAAGAGAAAATTTTGAACACTATCATCAATTGTTTTTTTTTTTTTTTTCAAATTTTAAATATTTCCTTTTATTATTATTATTATTATGTTTATATTTAATACTCGTATAAATTAATTTTTTTTTCTTCTTATAACTTTATAAACTAATAACCTTTAATAATAAATTTTCATAATAAATATATTACACATAAAAATATGTTTTATAGTTAGCCACAACTAAACTATGCTTCTGAAATGCAAAAATTCGTGATAGATATTTTTTTTTTTTTGTTTTTCACTAAACTGCGAAATTATTTTATATTTATTATATAGAATCACGAAATTATGGTAAATCATAAGATTAAAATTTGTTTATAAATCTTTGGATAATTTATAATGCACCCATTATTACATAAAACAAAAGTATGCTTTCAAAACTTAAATCAAATTGACTTTTTATTATTAATCCATATAAATTAAAGAAATTAATTTCTAGAATTTTTTTAATTTTTGGAAGAAAATGTTTCAGAAAAAGCCAAAATGACGATTGACATTAGCGTGAAAGAAAATTATTGGAAAATTGTCAATATAATAATACAAAAAGTACACAAAAGAAGTATATACCTATGTAACATAAATTTCTTTTTGCAATATAACATTTATACTACATCATATTTTATTTCTTCCTTTATTTGTTTAAAATTTGGATAAAAAGTTTGAAAATATTACGCGCGTTTACAAAGTTTTTCTTTCAATTTCGATACATTTTTTTTTTTGTTTCAGAATCGTGTCACTTTATTAGGAAGACATTTTTTACATCTTTTAATGAAATTCGTGATTAGGCCATGTTAAAAAATAATTTTAAAATAAATATTATGCAAATTACTTGTTAAATTTTATAAAAGATAAATATGAAAAAAACACGATTTTTATTACAAAAAAAAAATACTCAAAACTATATTTTTTTAAATAAAATATTTTAATTGATATTTTTTACAAATAATTCTTTTTAAGAAAGTTTTTTTAATTTTTGTTTTCATCAA
The DNA here is from genome assembly GCA_964007475.1 of Hybos culiciformis. Classification (NCBI taxonomy): domain Eukaryota; kingdom Metazoa; phylum Arthropoda; class Insecta; order Diptera; family Hybotidae; genus Hybos; species Hybos culiciformis. The sequence continues at coordinate 94,999,709 of OZ023274.1, read as the reverse complement.
GATTTCTGAATATAAATACCCCAATGATAGTTATCATAGCTCTTTATATTAATTAAAAGTAAAATTTTAAAAATCGATAATAAACTTCTACAATAGTAGTCAATATTTTGTATAAACGGAAATTCTAATTTCTTACATCAAAACCACAAATTATTAAATATTCTAAATAAAATATATTTTATGTTTTGTTATATCGCAGTTAACTGACAATTTAATATTTTTTTTAATGCTTTTTATGAATTTTTGCATTAAAATATTTTATTATTGTAGTTTTTTTTATAAAACAACAATATTGTTCAAAAATTTAATCAATTATTATGTTAAATAAATGTGTACATTTTAAAGTGTGCCAAAAATTATATGGAGTATTATAAATAAAAAAAAAATAAATATGTTGGAGTATAGTTAGTATGTATAACTATATATAATTTATATTGATATAAAATTTAGAACAATTTGTAAAAAAAATTAACATGTTCATTATATAATATTTAAATAAAATAATAACCTTGAAGCTACGTACTATATTACTTTTAAACATAAATTTAAATTTATTTATGTATTTCACATCACATAGGACAGAGTAACAATCGCGCGAAATTTTCTAACAATATGATATGGTCATTATTATGAAAATGAAATATATTGTAATTATTTTTTATCGAGTTTTTGAAAATTGTTAAGCAAATGTATCGTAATCACCATGAAATAACTATATCTACTTGTGAACTGTACACAACACACTATAATACCGCGTTATCAAACATCAATATTTAAATTGTAAGGAAATGAAGCTGCAAACTTGAATTTGTATACATATGTGCAAAATTTGCCACTAAACACATGTTCTATAAAATTATTCTTATTTTTTTTTTCTCTAACTACTTACATTAAAGTTTTCGTGAAAAATCTATGATTTTGTAACATGAAAAAAATTGTAGCTATTTAAAAAAAAAAAACCATAAATCAAGTATAAAATTAAATTTAATTATTTCATTATATTTGAATGAAATATGAATTTATTGTTTTTCAGGTAAATTAAAAATAATGGATAAATTAAATGTTCTAAAACCTTAGAGATTAAGTGATAAAAATTGCATATTACATTTATTTGCAAATTTATAAACTTTAATTGGAAACACATAATTCAGTGTTATAATGTATTTATGTTTTCTTTTGAATTAAAGCTTTATTCAAACTAAATTTAATTTTTTATTTTTTTTTTTAAACACGTCAAGTAGAAAAATTATGCTTTACCTATATGTGGTTAAATTTATGTAACATATCTCACTAAAAAGAATTATTATTTTATTCTTACACAAAAACTTTTAATAAATTTTTTTTTATTTAAGATTTTGTAAGAAAGATTTGTGTACAATTTACATGAAAACTATAACTAACGAATATAACTATGTATGTATATAGGTAAAACTAAATAGTTGACAATTTAGATTGTTTAATTTTCTGCTGCTGCTGCTGCTATATTTAATTTTTTTTTTAAATAATATTTTTTTAAATAATATTTAAAATTTTTTATGTTGTGTTGATTAAATAAATATTTTTTAATCATGCAGTAAGTTTCTATGACTTTTTTGTAATATCTATCAGAATATATCGTAATATCGGTGTTATGGCGAAATGACAGAAATTTTGAATATCTAAATTATATACATGCATTATAAATACGATGTTCATAGGAATTTTTGAAGTACAAAGACCGAATTTAAGTTTCAAAATGACATTAGGCTAAACGAAATGCAAATTTCTATATAGTTTACTTCTTTCAGCTTGTATCTACCAAATTTATGTTTTTTTTTTTTAATTAACATAATATATATACATAAATAATATTAGCAATTTTTTGATTGACAATTTATTTGAATAAATGAATAATAAAAATTTTGCAACTATATCTTAAAATAAAAATATTATGATCAATTTTTTTTTTTTAAATTAAATTTTCAATTTTTGTATTTTTGTACGCAAATTAAATGTGTACGCAATGTATAATAAAAATTTCTCTAATAAATTCTTATTTATAATAAAATTGATTACCCGCACATAATAGTATTTTGATTACTGATTTAACCATGACACTTTATCTATATGCAGTATATAAATTTTAAGACCACCGAGCTAAATTTTTAATTTTTTTGCATATAGTCAATCAAAAAGAAAATTATTATTTTTTAAATATTTGAAATTACAAAAAAATATAAAACTGTGTGTTTTAGTTGTTTTTTTATTTATTGTTTGTCAATCTCTAAGTTTTCTTGAATTTTTAGTTCTTTGATGAAAAGGTAAAGCATCTGTTTTTAATTAATCTATTTAGCTGTTCAGTGCTGGAAACATAAGAGTTCGTTTCTGTGGATTTGCAGCCTCATAATGTTACTTTGTGACTTTTGTGGATAACACAATTATATTATGTTTTTCTGACATGCATTCAAGGGAAAGACCTCCTTTTTTTGTATGAAGCCAGGATCTTAAACTTAAGGATAATGTGTTTGTGTACGTGAAAGCATTAAAATCGAAATTAGTATATTATTGATTTTTATTATGGTGGTTTTAAACATTCTTTAAAAACAAGAAACTTGTAGCGATACATGCTGACAGAAAAAATGTTGTGCCTACAACTTTTCCAATAATCTTTATTTATTGAAGTTACAAGTTGCCATAAAAAGTTTCTTTTAAAAAATATCATTGCATTCTGCTAGGCGTTAATGTTTTTTAATTTTTTTTGAACAAATATAATTTAACTTCTGAATGCTGTCACCTTTATAGCTTTTTACAAAATTCATGAACTTTATTTTTGTTGCCTATAAAAGCTTGAATAATATGTTTTGTTGCTAAATTATGTTAAAGAAAGATTTATCTTGATTGAAATAAATAATTCAAAAATGTATACAAACAACTTGATTTTGTTAATTTAATTTACAAAAAAAGAATTGGAAATTGTAGCAATTTCAAGTCATTTTTAGGAACAAAATAAAAGTAAAAAAAAGATCTTCACAAATGAAATAGGACGCTCAATTTTCACATTTCGATGAAATACTCTTTAGCATTTAACATTTTTTTACATAAACCTACCCAATTTTCAAATGCAGGTTTTTAGAAAAAAGATTATTGAGGAAATAAAGAATTTTGCATACCCAATTTCCAATTTTCAAAAATATATAATTTTTGAACACAAAGAGTTCCAACATAGATCTACCTTATCTCGAAAGCACTATCATCCTAGAAACCTTTTCATTAAAAAGTTCAGATACATTTTAATTGAGAAAACTAAGAATATATTTCATAAAAAATTACAAAAATTTCTACTTCATTTACAGATTTCTCACTTATTTTTAAGTATTTTAAAGAAGAAACCTATGTGTAAAGAATAATTTCTGGTATATTAATATTACTGTTTGGCAATAAACATTAAAAATTCTATATGTTATAAACATTTTTTTTAACATCTAACTACATATAAATTTTATTTTTATTTCACAGAAAATCAAATTATTATATTTTTACCCACTTGTACTATATTAAAACATTTCTAACACCTAACTATTCAATAAAATAAACCACCTTAAATATAAATTTTTTTTTTGATATCGCAAATTATCGTCAAAATTTACCTTCACGCTTTTAAAATACAAAGAAATATATATATATATAAACAAAAAAAAACACATTACAATATTCTTAAATTCAAAACATTGACTTTTAGAATTCTGTTTAGTTTTTTTGCCTAGTTTTTGATTTGAGCAAAAAAATTAAATTTACAAAAAAAAAAAAAAATTAAGGAATCATATAAAAGAAAGAAGGTCATGTCGTGATCGAAAGTTATTTATAATATTAAATAGAATACTATAAAGCTTTATTTAAAAAAAAAAAAAAAACAAAAAAAATTATTAAAGTACCTACCTACCTAAAATGTAATTTTCAATGTTATGTTTCATGTCTCATAAAGATGAAATTTTTATTACATCAGTAGTTCTTTTTTAACTTAAGTGAAACAGCTAATAATTTGTTTCAAGTTTATTTTAAAATAAACCTAATTTTTTATGGGAATTTAATTTTATATGAAATTTATTCATTCAGACATTCAAATTCTATTTTTAGTCCAGCCTTAAAAATATTAAAATTGTTGACACCAAATAGTTGATATGATGGCAAGCACTAAAGAATTTAAAACTACTAGTACCATAAAGGTTTAGTTAATTAATTTTAGTACATTTTAAATTTTTATGATTTTGTCAGTTATAGCTTCAAATACCAATAAAGATTTATCTGATAGATATGGCTATATATAAATTATTCTAAATATATTAAAGAATACAAAAATTCTGGAAAATTGAAGATTTGTTCAACGTGATAATTTATTTTATATTATTTAATGCGAATTATCCAAAACCACACAACATCTCGTTTGTAATAAAATAAAATCAATTTCAAAAATTTTGAACTACTATGTATACTGCCGTAAAAAAAAAAAAAAGAGGATGATTAAGGAAATTTTTGTAATCAACTGAAATATTTATTTATTTTTTTGTTCACTCACTGTCCAATAAATATATATGTATTATCATGAAAAATAAAGTAGGTTAAAAAAAAAATTTATTTTTTTTATGGCATATTTTCAAGACAAATTCATTAATCATTTCCACAAGGGAATTCTCAAATCTAGATGTATTCCTTATTGAATAAACAAAAATAAATACGATAGAAAAATAGTAATAGACAAATTCTACTTAAGAAAAAATAAACCTAAAGAATTTTAATTGGTGCAATTTTACACTTCAGTGATTGTTTTATTTTATTTAATTTTTTTAAATTAAATTTTTGTTTATGGATTTTTAATGTAGGTCAGTCATTGAAAATATATATATATATATATAATATTTCATTTGTTTAGCTAGAATTAAAGGCAATACTAGACTTCAGTAGTGAAAATATTTTAATTTCACCTACTAATGAAAAGTGTAAGTCTAAGACAAGTGATTTTGCGGTTGAGATATGAGGATCATGTCCTTCAATTACGGAAATTTCTTTAATTCTAGAATTGTTTCAATATTATCAACGTTTTATGTCATACTTTTTTTGGTTCATCAATTATTAATTAAAGATCCATCTTCTGTTGTCTGTATGAATGAATCGTATGTTTTTTTTTCAGTTTCATGAATCATAACTTAATTTATGTACAAAAAAAAAATTCTTAAATTTTTTTTTCATAATTTTTGCATAATTAACAAATAAGCTGAGCTAAAAAAAGAAAAATTCTCACATTAACTAACATATATGTATGTATATGACGATGAGAAATAATGAAAAAAAGTTAAATTACTTTAAATTACATTTAAATTACGAATTACAGAACATGTAATTTAAATTCTTTTAAAAATAATTTCAAGATTCTAAAGCAAAAAAAAAAAAAATGTAAATGAACTCTTCTTTTCTTTTCTTTTTAAATTGTTCAGAAAAAAAGTTAAAACTTCCGCGATCAAAATAATAAACAATATTATTATTAGGTTAGTCTTCGAGCAAAATAACTTCATTGATCAATTTATTAATAATAAAAAATCTTCACCTAATCAACCATGATCTACTTTTTTATTTAAAAAAAAAAAACATGAAATATAAGGTTTTGAAAAAAATATCTAATGTCTAATTTAAAAATTTCAATAGTCTAATTGAACAATTTATATAATATGATATTTAATTTAGATTTTGTGTTTTCGGATCATTTCTTTAATTTGGCGATTTTGTCAAAAATTCTTCAAATAATTTGATAAAGTCTAGTGCATAACCTTGCGAATATAAAGAACTTTTGAGATTTTGTCGAAGTGAAGTTTTCCACATTCTGTACAACAAACTTATACATAAATTTTGAACATTCGTTTAACCTAAGAATTGATAATTTCGTAATTCTTTAGAGAAAATTTAGTTATTTTATTAAAATTTATATAATAATATAAAATATTTCATTAAAAATATTCTATTTAATAGTAAATAGGTTGTAAAACAATTGATTTTATTTCATATTTAATAATTGAACAATATATTTAAAAATTAGTTTATGTTCAATTTTAACAAAAATTAAAAAAAAAAAAATTAATAATAATATAATAATAAATATCCATCAAATGAAGATTATAGCTTTCTTTATATTTCTACATAAAGTATTTCTTTTCATATAATTAATTTTACAAAAATATGTAATAATTTTCATTATTTAAAAGAAGTCTGAAACTTTTGCTTTCATTTTTATTACATTATTTTATTACTGATATTTTATTGACGAAATTTATTGAAAAATTATTATTAATTTTAAAAATTTTGAAATGAGAAAATATTATATACATATGAATAGTGTTAAAATTTATGATGCCCTCTGGTTTGGTAATAGTTATTATTCAATTATTTGAACTTTATTATACAATTAATTATATTTATAATAATGCGCTATTATTATACGATTTTATGGAAGTTTCTAAAAATCAAATTAGGTACTTTAATTTTTATGAAATAGATCTTTGAACTTTAAGAGTTTATTGAATTGTATACAAATAAATTATATTTTATAGATTTAAGATTATTTTTTTGAATTTGAAAATATGAACATTATGAGCAATTCAGGAAGAATTTTTAATAGCAACAGGTTTTCAGTCGTTAAAAATATTAATTAAATATTTTTTTGATTTGATACAGTTTTAATTTACAAAAAAAAAATTAAATTATAATGTTTAACAAATTAAAACTTTGTTCAAGATTAAATCGAAAGAATTAAAAACAAACAAAAAAACTATTTCTAATAAAATAATATAGCAATTAGTTTAAAATGTCAAATAACATCTTAATCGATGTTTAAGCTTTGAGACATAAAAATATACATTAAAAAATTAAAACACATATCAAATTTATTTTGTATAACAACAACTGTAAGGAATAATAAATATAAAAGACCTTGAATGAAAATAACTCCGTTGAGTGTAATATTAAATGCCTGTCAGAATTTAGATTATTAAATCAAAATTAATTAATTTATTGTATATTATGAATGATTTTTATTATTTTTTATTATTATATATATTTTTTTTTTATTAAAATATAAGCATTTTCAATAATTTGAAAACATTTAAATAATTATTAAAAGTACTTAATCTTTTAGCAATTAAAGTTCCAATTTCCGTATTTTTATTTTTTTTTTACATAATTTTTTGATTCACAAAACAACAAATTCACATTAATTCTTCGGTCTAATGTGTCTTAGAGGAAGAAGAAAGAAAGACAGTAAAATTTTCTTACATAACATAACAGTGTATCTAAATCTATAATAATTTATATGCAACAAGTATGCAATTTTCGGTCATTGAATTTAATACGTAAAAAAATTAACAAAAGTTTCTTGCTTAAGTCTTTTGATTTTCATCAAACTTTAATTTTCTTTCAAAAAAAATAGTAATTTTCATTTAAATTACCAAGACTAACCTTAAATCAGTTCAAAATGTAATTACAAATTTTTTAACCTTGTATTGGTTGCACCCAAAAGTAAAAAAAAAAAAAACGTTCAATTAGCAACTTGATATCAATTGATTGTCATTTAGTTCACGTTTTCCCTTATAATTTTCGATCCTTTTTACACGAATAAAGTAGCAATTGTTTTGATTTTATTTTTTCATTATTTTTATTTTATTTTTTTTTGTTTGACATACTTTTCAATTGCCGTGACTAAATTTATAAATTTACATTTTATTATCCGCTTAAATGATTTCAAAAAAAAAAATTAAAATTCATGTATTTTACTTAATTTACACCTAAAACTAAACTCTGTATGCCCTTTAAATGGCAATAATAAAACTTTGCAATTTTTAAATTTATATTTCTTCAATAAAAACAAAAATAAATTGCAAGAAAAATAAAATTAGAAATTTAAGCTTTCCAATTGATATTATCTGTAATTAGCACGAAGGGAAATTTAAATAAAGTGTTATACTACGATAGTAAAATTTATATATTTGAATAAAGAAAATTCAAATTAAAGGAAAACAATTTTAATTTTTTATATTTCGACAATTTGTCTTAAACTATACTTTTCAGTAATATTCTGTCATGGAATAAATTGAAGTTTTTTAAATTTTTAATGCGTCTTGCCAAGAGTTTCGAATTAAAAAATTAAACTTCTCGTTTTTAAAAATATTGAATTCTTAACACTAAAATTTTAGTAGTTATCAAAATTTTTAGCCGTTGATGACAAATTTATTGCAAATTGAAATTATTTCTTTGAAACAAAAAAATAAAATAAAAACATTAAATCTGAGCTTAATAACAAATGGAAATAAAATATATTTTAAGATGCATTAAGTTTGATATAAATATACTATTCAATTTCCGTACAATATTAAAATTTGCGATAAGCTAAATTTTAAGCTAAATTCATTTTTGAAACATAAGTTAAAAATAAAAAAAAATAAAAAATAATAATCTCAGCGTATGCCAATTTTATATTCACGTTATATCACATTTTCTTTTAATGCTAAAGATGTATGTTACATTCATAACATATTTGGAATTTAAAATCATGAAATATATGGTACAGAAACTTTATTAAGTTGCAATAGAGTAATAATGTATCAAGCGAATGACCTCAAGATATTTAGAAAAACAAATCAAAAAGAATAAAATATTAAAGCATATACATAAGAGAAGGTAGAAACTTGGGGAATTTGCATACGACCATCAAGGTCGAAGTCAGACGTCACAAATTCAAGAAGCAATATTCAATCCAAAAATATCCTGTCTTTGAAAACTGATCGTAATTTTGTACTGTTTCTTATGCATTTCCATGTTAAGATCCTTATTATTTGAACATCAATAAGTTTATGAAGTAAAAATTTATTATTTCACAAATTAGAGCTTAATATAATATTTTTATAGCAATATGCAATTCGGAGTTTACAACTATTTATTATTGAAAATTTTAAAATTGAAATTCTTCTCTAATTGAATAAAAAATCAAAATCATATTTTTTTAGGTTGTTTTGTTATGATATTTATTATTATTACATTCAAAAATTTAATGAAAAAAAAAAACATATTCGAATATGATATTAACATTTTTTGGCTCCATTAAATAAGGAAATCAATAAAATTGGAGCACACAGTTGTTTTTAAATGAAAAATAAAAAAAAAACATCATAAATCCAATGATACATTTTGTCAAATTGTAAAATCGAATTTAAGAAAAAAAAAATTTATTATTTATGTAATGACATATATTTTGTAACACAAGAAAGTATATTCCTTATTTATTGAAAATAAAAGGGTTATCTAAAATTTATAAATATTTCAGATATTTATATTATTATTAAGTTAACGGAGCACTAAACTCTTTTCAATAATACCCAAATTTTAAAACTTGTAGACATGTAAATATTTTGTTTTAGTTAATATAAAATTTTCAACTACACTTACCTTAATTTGTTATTTATTGCAACTGATGTCGATTGCATTTCTTGTCCAGCTATTGGCATCCTCGGTTTAAGTGGCGGTGGAGATTTGATGCAATTGATATTTGTCGAATCTTGAAGCGAATGAATTTTATTTAAAACAATTTTATTATTATTCGGTTGATATTCGGTTGGATTATGTTGATGAATGTGTGGACGTTTTCGCACCGACAGTCTTATATCACTACTTTTGGGTAAAAGCTCATTTTGTTGTTGTATTGGGCTCTCGAATTTTCCATTCAAAACTATTTTATGAGCTTTAGTTGATTGAGCTAACGATGATGCTGGTCTTTGCACTAATGTTATCGAATCTGTTGCTGGTTTTTTCGGTATCGCTGGAGGTGACATCATATTTTCGAACAAAGAAACTTTAAAAAATTGCTTTCTACTTGGCGAACCAGCAAAACTATTTCTTCTATTGTTTGGTGATGGTGGTTTTTGCTCATTATTGTCTGAAGAGTTCTGACGAGTATAATGAAGAATTTCGGGTGGTGGCGGTGGTAATGGCTCATCAGGTAAACTACCTTCAATTATAATTGGTGGTGGAGGAGGCAAATCAGGACTAGGAACTCGTAATTGAGGATTTTTAGGTGGTCTTTCTGGCACCCAATCATCTACTGATATGATTGGACCCATTATTACTGGACCGATCAATTCTTTTGATGAATTTTGTTTTGCTTGTAAATTTTTGTCTCTAACTGCTGCATAATCTGATGCGGACGATGTTCTCCGAATTGGTAGCGACAGGCGACCTCTCGGTGGAGGTGGCGGAGGCGGTACTCCACAATCATTAAACGATGATTTCTCAGCGGGGTTTGTCACAGCCTTTAACACAATTGGATTTCGAAAATTATTCGATTCTTTAGAATTTATAAAATTTTCGCGAAACTCATCATAATCTGATGCAGAAGAAGATCTACGAATAGGCATCAAAGATCGATTTCGCGGTGGCGGTGGTGGAGGATCAGATTTAATAGTAATTATTGTATTATTGGTTTCATGATGATGAAATTGATGTGGATGAGGAGATTGAAATTGGTGATTATGTTGATTTACTGAAATATTATAATTTCCTTTCTGTGCGGCACTATTATTTGATAAGCCGTGATTATAATTCGGATGGTTGTGATTATTCGGTAATGTTGTTGGTAAAGAATTACGTATTTGACTTATATTAACTTCCTTTGGAGATGGCTGAGGTTGCAACGAGTGTGGCCGTAGAATACTATTATTTTGTTGTGAGTCTTGTGGAGCATGATGGGTCTGATGGTTATTATGCTGTTGTTGGCGCTCAAAATAAGACTGCACTGCATTCTTTTGAAACGCTTTTAGTTGAGGATTTGGCATTCGATGCATTTTATTTGGATCAATAAAGGAATACTTTTGTGATGAAGGAGTAATATGGTGAACAGATGATGTAGTTGATGATTGTACATTAAAATGGTTACTCCCATGTCTTTGGGGTGAACTAAAATTGCTTGAAGTCACCGTACTTTGTTGTTTTTCATAATTATTTACTCTATCCGCTACAGAATGCCAATTCCCTGGATGTGGGATTATTCTGTAACAAGAATTTTAACGTTTATGTTTAAAAGATAATTTAAAAACATTTCTTTTCTAATAAGTTTGTTAGTTAAGAGAGATATAAAGTTTATTTCTTATTAAAAATTATTAAATTAAAAAATTGCAATAGTTTGTTTTTATACTTACTTAAATTGATTATTATTTTGAAAACTGTGTTGATGATTCGTGAAACCACTTTGCTGCGAAGTCGTTGAAGTTTGATGTTTACATTGCTGCATAATATTTGAAACTACAGGCTGTTCAGTGTATGTGCTTACTGGAAATAATCTGTGATTACTGCGATATGATTGATTATTAGAATTATTCGGTGAGCCTTGTGTTGAAGAAACTGGAGAATGATTATGTATAGGACTTTTTGTTGTCGAATTATAGCCATTACTGTAAGAACCAATGGGGCTGGTATTAAATTTCATATCATCATTACTACCATTACAAAGTAAATAACAATTTTGACTCATTATATCACTTTCAGTTAACGAATGCTTTATAAGCGATGGAGAATTATTAGATTGATTGCGTTTATTGGGTGATAAATACTGATGATGATGGTGATAATGATGTTGCTGCTGATGTGAATATACCGTTTGCTTTTGCACCACCACTGAACTTGTCACCAATTTTTCATTCGCTATAGCACCTACTCTGACTAAACAATTTGGTGATGATGATCTATTTAATAAATTAGACTCACTATTGCTAGACACAGCCAAATTTTGTTTTTGTTCTTCAGTTAAATATAAAACACTTTCACTGTTATGACGTTTTGGTGAAGGCACTCTCGCACTGTGAACAATTAGTTGTGATTGAGAAACTGGAACAAAAACAAAAAATTGTTTATGAATTTTAGTTTGATACTTATATTTTATATACATCATATTTTTATATATATGTTATACATTTAAATGTACAATATACATAATAATGTCAATCATGTTAATTTTATTCTAGTACGGAATTTAGACAAATACGAAAATATAATTCATAATAAGATATTGAAATTTATTGATATGTACATATGTACAAAAAATGTGTAGTCGTGTAACATTAAAAATTTCTTGGTTAGCATATAAAAAGTATTAGGTATAGCTTCCGCGTGTTATATTTTCTACTTCTGTTTCATTATATACAAATTATATATTATTATAGACTATGACATAACGCAACATTCACAATAAATCATTACGCAAATATTAGTTCTGGCCTTAAACTAGAATTTTTCAAAAACCGCTTAAGGTGTTTGTGACACAAGTATTTGTACAACTGTAGGTAGTTTTTCACAAAAATAAAATATATGTAATTAGTCTGTCAATCAAATCGTAGGAAAAAATAAAAAAACTACCAAAAACTACAATTATTGTGAATGCACAAAGGCAACTTATTAAACAGGAATTTAAATTGTAGTGTGAATAGCACAAATTTATTACACTGTCTATAAAAATTTAATTTAATTTAATAATATTTTTTTTATCTTGTCAAAATCAATAATTTTAGAAAAAAGTATAGCGGCACTTTATGTCTTACGTTTTTAATTATAAATTCTAACTTTTATTAAGAATAAAAAAAAAAAAATTGTAGTTAATTGTAAATTTTTTTATTTTTTTTATATCAAAAGCTTTAAATCTTTTATTATAATTTTATTATAAGAAAATTGAGAAAATGTATATTATAAAATATATATATAAATTCAATATAATATTGATATAATAATATTTTGAAAGGTGTGAACATAACTATTTATCATGCCATGAGGCTTACTAATTATATTTAATATTACTTTATATGCAGACAATTTTTATAAATTTCTTAAGCAACACTTTAAATGATAATATTTTATTTTGTAAATGCAAACACGAATCGAATATAGACCTCTCCAATTTGAGACCATTCCTAAAGTTAATTGTATCGTCATCAAATATATATGATCAAAAAGTATATTATGGGAATTTTACAGGTAGACTTTAGTTATCAAAAATATCTAAAAGATACCATCTAAGAATATAAGTATATTTTACTAAATCATACTATAAAATAGTACAATATAAAAAATAACGATTTTACCAAATTTTTATTAAAAGGAACCGTTTCATGAATTTTCTTCAAATAATTTAGTGCTCAAATAAGAATAGACAATTTTAAATTGTGAACTTCATATATACCAGGTCCAAAACTAAACTAATGCTTTATGAAATATTTATCTAAAGAACAAGAGTGGTATGGACAAAATATATGTTAAATTGAGAACACAAATGCAAAATCAAGTGCAATTATAACAAAACTTCAAATAATATAATTATTAACAATAACAATATTGCTACTTCCAGTAGAGGCCGAGATAAAATATTGATTAGTTAATAATTATAATATTTAAAAAGAATAATTGCAGTACAAGTCAATGGTTAATGCTATAATAAAGTGCAAAGCTTATGCAGACAAAAAAAAAAGTTACCACGACATTGTTAGGACTTAAAATAATATAAGAAGAAATTTTTGTTATAAAAATAGTATACGGAACTAAAAAAATTGTTAATTCATTATTCATTATGGAAAAGGAAATAAAAGGGAAAAAAGGAGCATAAATTATTGGAAATTATGATTCAAAACTGAAAAATTTGATATGTTGAGGCAAGAAACTATCTGAATAAAACTTTTATCTACTTTCAGTCTAAGCTTTTAAGTGGGCCTTGGTTCCAATTCAGTATTTTTTTTTTAATATAAATTGATGGAAATTTTTATTTTTTTATCACAATAATTTTGAATGCATAAATTTTTATGCAAAAATAAAAATGAAAAGTTTAAAGAATTTCTTAATCGTATTTTATATTTGCATGGGTGGATATTTTGCTGTCACACATGTATATGTTTTTTAACTGTGATCTCATTATTATAAAATATATATATAATGTGTATAAAACTTCATCTAAAAATAAAAAACATCAAGTTAAAATATTTTATTTCAAAGAAATTTGTGTAATAATTTGTCTTTGAATGCCAAAACGTTGTCTGAAGCAGACCAACTGCATTTCATTCATAAAAACCCACTAATATTTTATTTAGAGTAAAAAAATATGACATGACACTAAAATAATTTTAATCAGAAATGTAGACATACTAGTATGTATGTTTATTTTATTACATAAGCCGTATACATAGTTTAAACAGGAATCAGATAATAACTTAAGCTTTAAATACCAGAATATGAAAAATAATATATTTTAAAATGAGTTCAATATTATATCTTTAGAAAAACAAAATGTTTATGATATATATCCAAAAAATTCTCAAATGCGCGACTATCTTGAAAGATATATAATTTAATTAAAAGAAGAGTTGAATTACTACGATTTGTTATCACAATTCCCTTTCTTCTTTTAATAGTAGTCTAAATCCGTAATACTGCATGACAAATTTAATTAGTTGGTAAATATTAGAAATATGTTCAAAAAAAGCTAAAGTTTAATAAAGTAAAGTTAACATTATAAACACATAAAAAGACATATTGAACATATTTCATTGAAATATCTTTCATATTATTCCAGAACTAAAAAAAGGCAATTGGTTTCACATCATATGCCAAATGACACTAAAAAAATTTGTTTCAAATTTTAAAAAATTACTAAATATGTACAAAATAAATAATTATAAAAGATATTCTTCTACATGATTAAGCAACGATTATTTAAAAAAAAATCAATTAATATAAATATTAGATTGACCTAAATTTATTTTAAATTATCTATTATTAATATAAAAAAAAATACCTCAAATTATTTAATGTGTAAAATTATACTTCCAAATTAATAATAATCAGCAACATAATATCTGTTCATATACAACAATTCCTTTAAAGGATAAAAATTAAAAGCTTTTCATATTTTATAATTTATTTTTATTTTTTTTTAAACCTGCCTAAATAAATTATTGATTAATGAAGTAGCGCAATTTCATTTTTAATCATATTTTATTAACATTGACATGAAATATTAAAAAAAAATAAAACATTTCCATAAATATTATTGTACTTAATTCTAAAATTTTTACCATAGTTTAAAATTGAAATTATTAGACAATTTTCAGGTTTATTTTTTATTTTTTTTATTAATTGACGTAAATAATAAGTTACATTAGTTTGACGATGGAAAAAAATTTAAGAAATACCTAAATAAATAAAAATCATATATTTTTAATCAAATTTGTATAATGCAAACATGTATAGTGCATAATATCTACCTACTATACATAATAGTAAATACAAATTCGTTTAGCTTTTTAAATAATTTGTTGACTATAATTAGGATCTGTCATTTTATTTTAAATATTTAGTACCTGAACGTTTACATAGTGAAACGTTAAGAAATATATAAGGAGTATAGACAGAAGATATTACAATTATCATAATTCCATAATTATCATAATTCCAAACCCATAAAACATCAAACCAAAAACCTTCTAATTCGTTTTTTTTTAAATCGATCGACGACGCAACCATTCTGCTGTTATTTGAACTAAATAAAAGGTTTAACATTATGATATTTTTTTCCATTTTTATTTTCATATAATATTCAATTAGTCACATAACTAGTGGACTTATGGAAATATATAGAAATAATTTTCCATATTAAAATACAATGATATCAACTTAAAGTAATAATTTATCAATATTTAAAATACTAAATTATGAATTATATAAAACATTTTTTTTTTTTTGTATTCATATTATATTGACAATATTTTCTATCAAAATATAAGGTAATAAAAATTGCTTAAAGTCTTTTACTTTTCTTGAAGACAAAAAAAACAAACAAACAAACAAACATTAATTTAGATGAAAAAAAATGTATATATATATGCAATACATATATATGTCGTGACATTAATCTAAACTGGCGCCAAAGATACAGCGCATTTCAATTTTATAGTTTGTTTAAATATTTTAATGCCAAACTTAAGTACTATGTGTATCTCTTGTTATTGTGGAAATTATAAAAGTTTTTCTGCATTCTTTTATACTATTTAATATTGTTTTTCTCTCTGTTAAGCTATCATTTTTTTTTTTTTTTTTGCTTTTTTATTTTTAAATTATTTCATTTCAAATTTTATTACCATTTGACATACTATTTTACTGCATATGAAAGGAGATTAAAATAGAAAATATTCCCATCAAAAGATGAGGTTTCATATACTAATAGTCTTCTATTGAAAATGAAAATAGTTTAATAATATCGTTACAGAAGTGTATGGATTATAATATTGTTAATATTATATTCAAAAGTTTTTATTATAAGCAATGTTAAAATCAGAAATTATAGATTTGAAGCTCATATATCGTTTTTGCAGAAATGACTTAACACTATTTTTTTTTTTTCGATTTCTATTCTCATCGATTTCTATTGAAGGAAATTGAATCAATATCATACAAATTTCTATGATCTAATGAAAAAATCTGTGATCTAATGAACAAACTTTTAATGAAAATTATACATCTGTTGTAAGGTGAAGAGAAAAGATTATAAGAAGAAAAATTATTACAGAAGTCAAGCAACGTTTACTAAATTCAATAATTCCAATTTTTTTTTTTTTTGCCATAAAAAGAATTTTACTTGTTTTTTTTTTTTTTCGAACAAAAATAAGAAGAAAAATAATAATAATAAGTACAAAAAACATAAGAATTCGCATATAATTTATGATATTCTCTTCAGTTTCTTGACTTAAATAATGTTCAATAACGTTGTTATAATGCTTCTATGACAGTAATTCAATAAAAAAAAAATGTTTTCTCTATAACTAAAACACTAAACATTTATTATACTTGTTACTAAGTTTTTTTTTTGTTTTTTGCCTACATAATACCTACTCCTATTTTAATTTTAAGAATATTTAATAATTTCTCTCTACTTTTTTTTTTATAAGTTTTATTTTTTATTTTTAAAGATTTTACATTGCAAGAATGTAACATTGTAGTGCTTTTCAAGACGAAAAAAATTAAGTTATTTTTTTTTCTAAATTCAATTATTAGATTTTTCAAAATACTATCAAGTGTATGAAAAACATTTTATTTAAAATGTAAATATTTAAAATTCAAATATATAATATTTAAAAAGAAAAAAAAAATTTACAAGATTTTTCTATTGTAAACAAAAAGATTTCTGCAATGTCATAGTCAGCATAATATTATATTTAAAAAAGAAAAATATATTTTTTTTCAAGAAACAGAATAACTAAGTTTGCAACACTGGCAATGTGAAAAAAAATAAACTTCAAGAAAATAATGCAAAAAGTAATCATCAAATTGCAGAAAATATGAAACAAGTATTAGATGAACAGACCTGCTATGTGTAACAGCTGAACAGACCTGCTATGTGTAACAGCTCTGATTTGGGACAATTGTATATTGAAAAGTTTTGGTGTTTATTAGGGATTTTTTGGGAACCACGAAATTAAATTTAATTTTGGCACGATGTACATTTAAAATCAATAAATATAATGTTTGAAAATCTAGAAGTGAAAGAATAATAGGATCATTAGTGTTCTATTATTCCCAAGGATGCGGTCTGAGGTTTGGATATAAATGAAAATTTTTATATTTTTATATGTTATGTGGCTGAAGGTATTGGTATATCGTATATGGTATTGAAAGAACTAAAAAAATATATTTCACTCCTCGTTGTTACCAAAGTATCTTAAAAATAAAGCATATATATCTCAAATCGAAAACCGGCTATATACTTAATTTATGTGATACTGTTCTATATTTTTTTATTGAACCAATTATGATTTTTAAAGAATTAATAAAAGCCTGTGTTAATAAAAATTAGCAAAAAAAAAAAAAAAAATCAAGTTTCTTTTTTCTTCCTTTTTTTTTGGGAGGTGTTTCTTAAAATGAATATTAAAAATATTTACGCAGGAAAAAAAAGAATAAATCTTATCAGTTATGCAAAATCGCTTGCATAAAATTTCGTTCCATTTTTTTTTATTTTTAGTTTTAAGTACTTTCTTCGGTTTTTTTTTCTTATTTTTTAATTCTTTTGATTTAGTTAAAGATATAATTTATTTTTATTTTTAAACATAATAATAATGAATTAAATTCAATCGTATAGTATACTCTATACACAATATATTGTTTGCGGTGAGAAAAATGTAATTTCATTAAGTTTATTATCTTTGAAGAAATTTTATTTTATTCTTAACGCGTATAAAATAATTTTTTTTTTTATTTTATTTTAATTTGAAGATAAAAAACTTTCAAGTATAATTTTTTTTTAATATAAAAATTTAATGCTTGTTGTTACGGTATCTTATCTTTAAAAAAAAATATTATCCCACATACTACACTACTTACATAAATATTTATAGTTAAATTACATAAATTACTATTATATTCATGTAATATGCTTTAAACGCTTGAACAGACTACAGGATTGCTGCCGGATAGCTGTTGATAGAATTTTTATATAAAATTTTTCTCGAATTAGCTCCTGTATTAACTTCCGGCTAATCCATGTTATTAATTAATCTTCAATAAGTTCCTTGGATTAGCTGGTATTGATTAAAGGTTCTATGATAATAACTGAAATAGTCAGTGATAGAGCTTCTGTTTCTCGCCTGTTCCATTTCTCGTCGAAACAAGACTTTTCGGCCAAATTTCTTCGAGATCTCGAGAAATGTATTTTAATTATAAAAATATACAGTGAACCTAATTTCTTTAACCGTTGTCTAAATTAAATTAAAATATCCTGCAAATTAGAACAATTTAAATAACGATTTTATTTTTAATCACCAGCAAACCGTACTACGTACTAGATTTAAGATATTTTTATAAATAATTTTACAAAAATTCGTTAAAACAATTTTTTTTTGCAGGCTAGTCTCGGCGAGAAGGAGCATCATTTCTCGACGAGATGAAATATTAAAAAAATTACATTCTCGCGAGAAATCTCGAGACAGAGGCTCTAGTCACTGATAACTTATATGTCTGTCCACATTATAACCTGAATTCCGCAAGCAAAAAAGTTAATTTGAAACAATTTTTTTAAGATATAAAGATTTATAAGCTTACGAAATAAATATTTCTATATTCATTTAACAAATTCATATAATTATCTCAGTCCTTTATTCATATGACAAACAAAAAAAATCATATAAAATTTATTATATACATTATACCTACACATAGTTTTAAATTTTTATAACTCCATTATAATATAAATAAAATTCATTTCTTGATTTTGATTAGCATAAAAAAAAAGAAGCTTTTGAATGAAAATTAAAATACGATTGTTTTTTTTTTGTTTGATTCATATTCCTATATCTGAAATAAATTTCTTAATGGCCAATTGAATTTAAAAATAAAAAAATAAAAAAAAATAAGTAAACAATAGTTTAAGTTTTATTGAAGCTCTACAGGTCGTTTTGTCTTTGCAAAATTGGAAGCTTTTCTATAACATTCATTTTGATTATTTTATTTTTAATATACAATATAACTATAACTTTACGATAGTTGGTATTGTACCAAAAAAAGAACTAAAGTATATTCAAATTTATATTATTATTTGATATAAAAGCTTCATGAAAAAAAAACATTTTATTGTTAATATAAAGTTATTTTCAATCAAATTTTAATATTTAGTTTTTTAATGATGTCAAGAGTTAACTTTTAGTCTAAGAACATAAATAATATAATAATTTCTCTGAAAGCAATTGTATTGGGAAATAAATTTTTAATTCTGCTCCGACTGCATATTCAATTGTAGATAATTGTGACTATCATAATACAACCTAATTATTTTTTGTGATGTCCAGCAAAACTATACCTGGTCGAAGCGACAATAGTTACTATGTTTTCTTCATATAGAAATACCATTGATATGTAAATTTTTTATTCCATATCAAGAACTTATCAATTATATTGAAAAAAAACAAAATAAATTGTTAAGGTTTTTAATCTCTAAATTATACTAAGTCTTAGAACATTAGTGACAAGGATTGATGATAGATTGCAATTAATATTACATTGATAAACTATTATCAAGAATTGTTATTTGAATTTTGTTTTAATATAATAAATCTTTATTATATATATTATATTGCATTTTTTATTACTATTTTTATCTTTTATATAAAAAAAACTTTAAATTACAAAAATATTATTGTCAATTGAGATTTTTAACAATAAAATATAGATTTTTAAATAATACATATCTGATTAGTGGACTATTTGGATTTAGGGCTTACCTATTACTTTTTTTTAACATTATATTAATGTTAAAAATATTAAAACCAAAAAGTAGGACAAAATTAAAAAAAAAATTGGCAATTTAACTAGGAAAAAACAATCTAATACTTAACCTCATATAATTCTTATATATACTTTTGAAAGTACAATTAGACATAATAAATTTTATATTCTTCTTTAATTCTTAAATGGATAACATCAATTATAAAAAAAATTATGTTAATATTAAACAAACAAAAAAAAAAATAATCAAACAATTGGGACAAAAAAAAATATTATTTTTAATTAATTATGTAGATTGTAGATATATTTTTTAATTAGATTTTCATAGGTCTTAAACATATTTTTCTCTAATTTTTTTTTAAATTTTCTAACTAAATGAGGAAAATTCAAACTGAAAGAGATCAAAAAGGCGAGTGAGTTAAAATGATAGAATCCTATAAACACCAAATCATTTTAATTGAAAAAAAACTTAATTTTATCCCGACCTTTGGATACTCAGCCTCAGAACGAAGATTTTAAGTAGACGATAGACTCAACGACATACAAGGAGATTAAGTAATTTTTACACCCTTCCATTCTCGAAAATGAAATATACACTTCTGTGAATTATCTGAATATTTTATTGCTTACAGAATAACTGCCAGAAGTATTGATTCGGAAAAAAAACACAACCCATAAAAACATAGTTTTTGATATAAATCCTTTATATGCGAGGCAATTGATATGAAGTTCATATAAAGGTGTGTGTGTGTGTGTGTGTGTGTGTGTGAGTTTGTGATGCCAAAGTACATTGTTATCGACGTCAAAGTGATGTGCAAAATTTTAGCTCGATTGGATAACGGAAATTGGGTCTATTTTGACTTACTAAGTTTGCAGATCAAGTTTATATATATATATATATGTGTGATGCCAAAGTAAATTTCAGCTCGATTGGATATCGGGAAGTGGGTGATTTTTAATTTTGTAAGTTTGTGGAAACGAAGTGATGTTAATATAAAGGATTTAAAAAAAGGTAAACCTTCCTATTTTCCTGAGACCAAAATATTCAATGTTTTAACCATGGCGGGCGAATCCCAGAAAGACCCCAGAAAGAAGACATTGAATATAAATAAATTATATTAAACTATACCTATACTATAATAATATTAAAAAATTTTAAATTATGACAAATACATTGTCCAAAAATAGGATTAGGAAATTGTTTATTCGTTTATTTTTGTTAACAAAATTATTTACAATAATAATCATAAAAAAATAATAGTCAACAAAAAATATATAAAATTATTTCCCTAATAAAAAAAACGTATACTGTATACTATTGATAGATTTCATGTAAAAAAATAAATATATATTTATATATAAAAAATTAAATGTTAATTGAATAAAAAAAAATTAAATTGGTTTACAAAAACAAAAAAAAAAAATAACAATCGAACAATAAAATTTTATGACAATATTAAATTTAATACGGATCGTTAACAAATGTTATTATGCAATAAAAATTTGAAGCTAAAATTTTGAAACATAAAAATTATTGTTTTAAAAATGCCCTTATATGAGTTTGGCGAAAAAAAAAATTCATATCATCGCTAAAACTGTAGTGATAGTAAAATTTATTATATAGAAAAATCAAAAAATCTCAATTTATTTGCAAAAATAAAAATTAAATAAATAATATTTTTAATCTTAAAATAATAAATTTTGCATCAATTACCAAATTCAATTTTCATTTTCCCCTATTTTAAACAAAATTGAATTGTATTAATAATGAATAGCTTATATATATTTTTTCAGAAGAGTAGAAACAGTCCAAAGACACAATAAAACTCACATTAGCTTAAAAGCCTCTTTAAAGCAAAGTCTAATTACAGATTAAGTATATATCTATCATAATATTAATGATATTTCAGATATTTCTGGGGACTAAAAACACTCTACTGTTTTTTTTCTAATGATTAAAGAATATTTCTCTATATAATTTTCTCACCTGATTCAGATAGAGCTGACGAGCTTGCAGCTTCAGAAACATCCGACACCGAACCCAAATATATTAATGTTTCAGTTGATGATGTTGTATCTGAATTTTTATTATCCCCAATACTATCACCTATATCAATTTCTGATGTTAAATCATTTTCCGACCAATGATGTGACTGACGCGACAATAAATCACTCTCTTGCCTTAATCTGAAAATCAAAAAAAAATTAAATAAAAATATTTGTTCAAAACTTTAATTTTCCTGCATTTAGCTTAAACGTATATTTATGATTAAGGTTTGTTTATTCAAGCTTTCTGAAAATTTTATTCGTTAAAAATTTTTTAAACAAATTATTTTAATTTGAAAGTTAAAACAAAATTTTTGAATTTAACAAATTATTCTGTCATATATAAATCGCTAATAATAATAACAAAAAAAAAAACAAAAATTATTTTAAAATTTAAAACAAAATCAAAACTTAAAAATTATTGCATAATTATTTCGAATTTATTATTTTAAAATTTTTTGACATTTAATGCATATGAAAATTTTTCTTTTTTTTGATTTACATTTTTTATTCGCAATAATATGTATAATACATGCATTGGCTTATTTAATTTTTAAATTAAGCCATAAATTGGACAAACTATTTACCATTTATGCATGGCCCACACCATATGTGTAAATTATGTGTATATTATATGTACCAAAATTGAATGGTTAACTTTTCAAAAGACAAAAATTTTTGTTTTTTTTTCATTTCATTTTTAAATTAGGTGTGTGATATTGTTTAATAGTGTTTTATTAGAGTAATAAGTTTCTGATAATTTATAATAATTTAATGTAAAAATTGGCACTTAAAATAATTAAAATAAATATTTATAAAATGTTAAAATATTCATATGTGTCGCAAGGAAAAAATTATTTTATTATTAAATTATTTGTTTTAAAATCGCAGTTATGTATTATTTTACATAATTATGTATGTTGAATACATAATATATGGTTTAGGATCAAAAAGTACAATTTTCCATTTTCATGAATACATATAATAAAGTAAAATCTAAAAAAATTCTTTACTAACCTATCTAAAAGTGGTGTCGCTGATGTTGAATCCGAACTCGAAACATAACTATGATAACCTTCGGATTGAGCATAAGACGATTGCTTTTGATGATGAAATACTGGTTGATCATAATAGGATCTATTATTATATTCTTCAAGACCAGCTTGTGTTAGACTACATTGATCACTCATATTGTCATCCTGTAAAATATGAAATTAAATAAAATGTTATTTAAATGATAATCAAAATATTTTATTTTAATTAATATTTTATGTCAAAAATATAAGATTAATTATTTGAATCAAAACTGTTGGAAAGACAGATATGACAACAAATATCTGGAAATCATAAATGAGTATTTGTATAATAACATAAAGAAATGGTTGTCTGACACTGTTCTATGTAAGCTATAATGAAGCTCTTTAATCTACGTGTATTGCCCAAAAATCGACTATTTCGAAATCAAATTTATATCAACATTATTTTTAATTGACACTATTGAAATTAACACTACTTCTTTGGAGAAGATGTTTTCCTCTTTTAATGAAAACTATTTTTCATTCACTGAACACACAAAATCAATGCGTTAAATGAAAAGTTGATAAAAGCGAAAGTGAAATTTAAGAAAATCATTGAATTATGAAAAATGAGGAAAAAAATATTGTATAAACAATGTCCGCATGATGTTTTAATCAATATTTATTTGTTTAATTTAACACAAAATTAAAAATTACGATAATGGTATATTGATAAATAATAAATTATGTAAAAAAAAAAAAAATCTTTGTGACAAAATATTAATTTAAATTTTTTTTTTGCAATATTTATTTATTATCTTTTAATTTGAGTTACTATTGCGGATATACGCGCAACTATACGTGCAACAGAAATAATACGCTAATTTTGATTGTGGTTCTAGTTTATACCACTCTTATATATTAAACTTAAGTAATATAATTCAGAAACTTAAATTTAATGTGTTGATTATAGAATAAAAGTTTACTTATTTACGCCATTATTATGCAATCAGACCACATACTTTTTTATGCTTATTTTAAAATACCGACTTCTAGCCATATTGAACAAAACAGAGTCAAAATTAAAACCACGGAAATAAAAATTCAGATTAAAATTAAAGATCGATCTCTGTCATGTCATTGCAAAATAAAATATATATATCCTATTGGATTATATATTCTAAAAACATCAAAAGAATTTTAATCATAGAATAATTCTTTGATGGGCGGGAAGAGGAGTATAAGCCAATTTTATCAAATTATTGTCGAGGTGAAAAAGTGGTATTACGTATGCTTTAAAAACTATAAGTCTATCAACTTCCAAGAGAGTTATACTCTTTACAGAACAAATAATACGACTTTTTACAGAACACGTAATACCGACTTTTTCACCTAAACAATGATTTGATTTCATTTTGGATAAAAATTGACTTATACTCCTCTTCCCGCCCTCTCAAAGAATTTGTCCCAATTACTCAATTCATTGAGTTGGAGAAATCATAAAATCCCATAAAATAATAAATTTTTTGATCTTTCTAATCTGATATCAAACTCATTACTGATTCTGTGAGTTTCGGTCACTAACGATGTCGTATTGATAAACTAATCAATAATTTACATAGTGCAATAAATGCAATAATTTTTAAATTATTTAATATTTAACTTCTTATGACGGGAAATATTTTTAGTTTAATTGATATTAACAAAATATATTTAAAAATGATTAAGTGTGATAACCGTCAAGAATTGATTCCTACGTGAATGCACCGTTAAAAAAATAAAATTAAATAAATTGATTTTTAAATAAATGATGAAGGCTAAAGGAATTAATAATAAAAAAATAAACATAAAAAAATAAACTACAATTTCTTTATAGGCATACAAACATAAGTTATTTAAAAAAAATATAAAAATAAAATTCTGTACAAAAAAAGTTTTCATTATTTTCATTATTTATTGATATATTCATAATGGATTTAAATTTTTTAATGGGCATATACAAGGTAGCCTTCAAGGGTCAAATTACTGAATGTCATTAAGGATGTTTTTCTTATAACAACACAATGTAATCCTTGTAACAAAGGAATTTATATACAAAAATATAAATAAATCTAAGTAAAAGCAAAAAAAAATCTTTTTACTAGCATGCATGCATGCATATATATTTTTGATGAATTTTAAATTAAGTATATTATTTTTTGTTCGAAATTTAATTTATATTCTTAAATAAGTAAATTATTTTTTTTTTTCCAGCATTTTAACGATTTTTTTAAGTTTTAACTTTCATTATTTAGACGAGTCTCATGATCCATGATGATCCATGATTTCTCACATATAAACCATTTTTTTTATAAATTAACAGAAGAAAATTTTTGAACAGCCGCAAAAATATATCAAATAAAGTTTCAGATATTCTTTATTTTTCTAAAATCAAAATGATTAAAAAATTAGCAAAATAAAAAAAATTTTTGGTCCCACTTAAACCTATGTCTGTGATTATCGCATTATAACGGAAGCTCTTATTAAATCTGCAATTAATAAAAATAAAAATAACAACATTCCATATTAAACTGCCTACTCTATCTAGAGACCCCAATTCCTAACAACATTTTTAATTTCACATTACCTGTCAATAGATTCATCTACCCCAACGTAATTATGTGAATTCATTAATCATTTTAAGAACCAAAAATAAAAAAAATTAATGTTTCTTGAACTTGACAATTTACAACACATTTATCTTAAAAGAATATTTATATAAAAAAATTTTTTTTTTTTTAACTAATAATCAAATACAATTTTCAATTGAAATAACTAACATTTTTTTCCATTTTCTTTTTTTTAACAATTTTTAACTTCTTGTCATTTTAATTTTTAACTTCTAATCAAAAAATATATTTAATAGATTATTGATACATCTAAAATTAAGTGTATTATACTTAAGCTTTTAATCTCAGCTGCCATATTATATTATTATTATAACCAGGTTGTAAGAATAGAACTTAGCATGAAGGAAGGAAATCTTAAAAGGCATTAACTGTTTCCATAAACGGACTAATTGTGTATTAGAGAAACAGCAATAAGATTCAATCTTTTTATGAATACGGAATTTAAGCAGCTAAAATGTATATCAAAATGTAAGGGAAATATTAAAATTTTCAACTAAATCCTATCAATTATAAATTTTTATCCTTCATATAACAAAAGATATGAAACTAACTTAATTACACACATTAATTTATCTTTGTATGTGGTATCACTATATATATATTCACATTCTTGCTTCTGTTATACCAAAAATGTAATCTTAATGCTGATCAAATATTTGTTATTATTTATTTGCAAATAAAATGGCGTTTATAACAATATCATTTTTAAATTAAAAAAAGAAAATAATAATAATAATAATCAATTTGTATTAATTTTGGAATAACTATATTGTTTGAATTTAAATAAACATGTTGTTATTAATATGATTTTCTGATTATAAGTTTTTGAAGTGGTTTTTATGTTTATAAAAGTTTTTTTTTTTTTCTGTTAGATGAAAAATTAATTTAAGGTCTTTGACCAATCTATAAAAAGCGGTCAAAATAAAATACTTCAAATAATCTTTTGATGTGATCATCAAAATAACAATCTTTTTGGTGATAATTTTATTACTATATAAATAAAAAAAAAAATTTTTTTATTATAATTATAATATTCATAGAAATTTTTAATTCTTATTTTATATAAAAATTAAAAGTGTTCTATGAATTTTTGATAAATAAATCTTAAATGTTGTCAAAGAAAATTTATTAGAAATAAATAGAGAGTAGTAGTAATAAAAAAAATGATATGAAAATATTGATGATACAAATTGATTTTCTTTAATTTTTTGGTTGGAGGAGAAAAAAACTTTGAAAGAAGATCAGGGTTTGGAATTTTTGTATATTCGTTCGATACATTAGTAATAGTACATACTTATAGCACTACCAACACATTATACTTCCGTGTAAAACTTAAACTTCCCAGTTAGAAGATAAAAATAATTATTTTTAAACATTATGTAAATAAAATTTTATGCAAATTATGTAACAGAATAGTAAATGCTTCAAAAAAATAATGAAAAAACCATTGTGATAGATTGAAAAATTAAACGATGTTACAGTTTGGTTACAAAATATAAAATATAAATAGTTTTAAAATTTTATTATTATACTTTAGAGATGATTTTAATTTATAATTATTTAGATTTTGTTTATTTTATTTTTGAAAAATCAATATTAAAAATAAATTTTGGTTTTTTTTTTTTTTTTTGTAGGCAAGGCGGACTATAAAAACGCCATTAAAAAATTATTATTGAACCCATAAATTTTATTTAAACTTAATTTTTATTTAAAAAAAAAAAATTCAAAAAATATATTGACTTTCACAATTTTTATACTTCTTTTTATCAAAATTTATAGATCGAATTTTTGTCGGAATTTTAAGCGGTTTTTTTTTTTTTATTTCATTTTAATAAAATATTCAGGTTTATCACATAAGTTTGTATGTTGGTTTTTTTTTTTCTTCTCTTCTATTTCGTGAAAACATTTTTTTTTTTATGATAATAATGATTTTTAATTGCATTTAATTTAAAATATATACATACATATATATACAAAATCAAAATTCATAAGAGTTAAAATTCATTCATGTATAAATTTTATTTATTTTCTATTATATATAAAATAAATAAAAAAAAAACCATAATATATCACATAAAATGTGTACATATAAATGTATAACATAAATAATGTTTTATGGTTTATATGGTCTGTAAAAAAAAAAAAAAAAAAGGTTAAATTTATAAGAATTAAATGAGATTAAATAATAAACTTAAAAAAAAATATATACTTATAAATATATAACACATAATGCAAAATAAAAACCATAAAATAGAAATTAGAGATGATAAAAGAAATAAATCTTCACGAATTAAGATTAAAGTTTTGATTAAAGGTAAAAAAAAAAAAGACTATGTCTTTATAAATAGAGATGTTGCCTGAGCTGTCTACACGATGTTACCAAATTTATAAACTCTATCATTATTATTAAAATTTTATAAAATAGAAAAACCATAAATTTTTAGCATATCCCTATATAAACAAAAATATTTAGTTCAATAAACGGATGACATAAAATATATGTATAGAAGAGCATAATTTAAGATAGTGTCTCTAGTAAAAAAAAAAAATATATTTTTCTTTCTCAACCATCAATTTTCCCTTTATATCGTTAAAATTTATATTTTATAGATATTAGATAATTATGTATTTTTTTTTCAAGGAAATGGAAGGTATATTTAATTTATAACTTGGGAAAATTCTATAAATTGACCTAATTTTCATTAAAGAGAAAAAAAACAAATATAATAACCTGAAATATATTTAAAAAAAAACCAATAATTGTTCACCCACTGTCCTATTTTATTATGTTCTTATATAAAAAGAAAGTTTTATTTAACAAACATAATAAATAATACGTGCATTTCACAATGCATTATTAGAAAAAAAAATTTTCTAATGCAATAATTTTTTAAATTTTTACAAAGGCAAAAAGAATTTTATCTTTTTTTTTCATGATGTTCTTCTTTGAAATTTTTTTTTTTACGATTTAGATCTAACAGAATTTTTAATCCATAGTGATGTCCCAGTGAGAAGACCAATATTGCTATTATGCAGTCACGTAGCAAGAGTGTTCGAGATAAAAATAAATTCATTAAACAGAACGCTTGGAAATTAAATTTACATTATTTTTTATTATATATTGCAAGATGTTGTTTGATATTTAATAATGTATAAATTAATGCGTTGATGACTTTCTGTATTAATGAATGGACATAGAAGAGACAGCATATCAAATACAGGAATGTTCGTTTATTTGTCCATTGTCCATTGCTTGTATTATTTTAAAATTCAAATTATCTGACGTTTACTTTAAACTATTTTGTACAGAGTAAACAAAAATTGTTGAAGCTAATATTTTGGTATTGTAACCTATTTATTTTAAGCCTCTTTTGAAAAAAACTACTGTCTTACATTATATACCAGATCCAGTACACGAATTAAAGCCCCGGTTTCGACTAGCACCACTGAAAACCCCGAAAAAAAAAAGAATTGTGCATCTAAATAAAACTTAATATACATTGTGTTTCACAGAAGAACTATAAATAACAATCGTATATCGACGAATCATAAATCATTTGAATAAATACGAATCTATTCCACTTTATTAGAATAATCCCTGATATGAATAATTTTTTTTTAATCTTAACAAACTCAGAAATATAAAATTATAAAATAATATATATGTTAAAGATTAAAACAGAAAAATAAAATTAAATCAAGTTTATGGTTTTTTTTTTTAAAGTTGATGAATTTGATAAGTTAATTTTTTTTAATTCAAGATATCTTTGTTTTCATTTAAAATTTGCATTAAATTGGCTTTTGTGCTATTAATTGATGTGTGTATAATCTGTAATTTTTTCATGCTGTAAATAAATTTCACAAATTAAAAATAAAGAAAAAAAAACTTCCTGGGACGGAGATCTTATGAAAAAATATTGCATTAAATCAAAATCTTAAAAAGTTATTTGACCCTGTATTTGTAGGAAAGGAAATACAGAATTTATAGCTGAAATAACAATTATAAATACCATATTATATTCAACGAATTTTCTTACTCAAAACTTTTAGAATCTAAAAGATAGATATATCTTTTCCTAAATTTTGTCATTCGAAAAATGTTCTAATCTAATTTTTTGATAAATTCTGCATTTGTGTTGAGATATTTTCTGACATTTTCTTGTACATTCAATTTTCCAAAAGAAAATATTTGAATTTTTTCAGAAGATTTCAATCCAATTTTCTATTCAAAATCACAGTATTTCAAAGAAGAACACAAAAATAAAATTACAAAAAAAAAAAAAAAATTGAGTCATTTGGTCAGTTTTACTTTTCTATATATATATTTAAATTAACCGCATATAAAATTATGTGTATATACAATCTAGTAAAAATCTGTATAGAAACAGGAATAAAATAAAAACTATTTTGTGCAATGATATTTTTTCTAAAATATTCAAATTTGTAATACTTTTGCTATATTTTTAATGCATATAAAAAAAACTAGGAAAATTGATTAAATCTTGTTACATAGAAAAATGAAAATCATTGTTATTTTACATTTAACAATTTTTTTAAAGAGAAATTATAAAATATTCGTGAGTGAGTTTATATAATTTTTCTTTCACGAAAATTATTTTCTTTTTTGTTTTTTATTATTTTCTCTAAATGTAAAACTCTGCCATTCAAATTTTTTAATGAGAAAATTTTGATTTGTTTAAATCTCAGTTTTTACATTTTGTATCTTTAAGTATGAAAATATTTTTTAAAGGAATTTTTCATATAAAAAAAAATTTCTAAATTTAATTCAAAGTTTTAACTTTAATGAACTCAGGAGAAAAAAAATTTCAATAATAACTAAAAATATCGTATTTCTTTTCCTGTATTAAAAAATGAAATTAACATTTTTCTGAAACTTTTATTATTGCAATTTATTTCGATTTTTATAAACAACTGAGAATTTAAGTAATACACTTATAAGCCCAAGAATTTTTAGAAATACTAACCTATGTGCATTCCCACTATTCGCCGGTTTATGTGTACTTTATTGAAATGACAATACTTTTACTTAGATATATTAAAATCATACACATTAAAACAAATAGAAATTATAAAATCTTAATTTATTATAATTTAATTTCCTGCCTAATTAGAATAATCAGGCATTTAAACTGTCATTTTTCAATAGCTTGAAGGTTAATTTGATTTAATTTCTTATAATAAATTTTTTAACATCCATCGGTCAACATGTTTTGTATTTCAACAACATAATTTAAAATACAGAATTATTCAATATTCTTTCAATATTAATGTAAGGTATATATTATATAAAACATAAATAATTAGTTTTTATCATGCAACATCAATATAATGTTAATTAAATGTACTTTTTTAAAACATTATTATATTAACGTTATAGAAACATAAAATCTTTCATCTACAAGCAATCCACTTAATAGTGAGAAATCATTCTGATTGAAAAGAATTAATAAAATAAATTTAATTAGATTTGAATTTTAATGATAGACAATTACCAATTACGTGTATGCGTATTGATAATATAATGTTGAAAGAAAAAATTACTTAGTTAAGTATTTCCGGAAGTAAAGATGATATTTTTTATACTTAAAAAAGAAGTGTAGTAATTAATTCTATTGATAAATATTTATTAGAAATTAATTAGACAGTTTTAAAGTAAAGTTTTAATAGTTATGATCCTATCAATTAAATATTACATAAATTTTAAGTTAATAGTTATGGAATATAATTAATGTGATAGCTTAACTTAAGAAATTAGATTTATGCACGATGTCAATAATTAGCAATAATTCTGTCAATTATTTAATTATGGTTTATACATCTCGTACCATTATATATAAGACAAGACGCAAATGGTTAAGGGGGCATATTGCTCCAAATACAGGACTGCGTTTGGATAAGTTAGAATCTTCTGCTAAACTAATTAACAATCTTATCAAAATTATATTCTGGTTTAATTTTTTTTATTTATTTTCTGTATTTTAAAATGGAAAATTACAGGAAAACCAACACAAAAAAAAGAAGTGTAATAATGATTGTTATTAATTTTACTAGACGATAATAAAGTACATAACACGTTCTAAAAAAAATTAAAATAAAATAAAATATTTTCCAAGGCAAAACAGACATTAAGTAACCGAAAAGTACTTTAGATGAATAACAATTAGATTTAATGTTCCCATTTTCACTTTTCAGAATTCATCAACTTACAAAAAAAATAATCATCATCATAAACTCAAATTGCATACTCATTTATTTTTACATTTTATCATAATTTTTTATTTTTTTTTTTTAGTTTTTATTTTGTAAACTATGTTAAAAAGTCAGACAAAACATGATTGAGGATTATGTGGTCGGCCTAAGTAATACTTCCTTTAATATAATAATAATAATAATAAAAAAACGCATATATAGTATATTACAAAAAAATAACCATGAGTAAGTTGTAAATTTATTGTAAAAGTCATTAATATTGATGATATCATCCTGATGGGGTTTTTTTCTTCTTTTTGTTGTTGTTGTTGTTGTAATGAATCAACAACAAAAGTTAAAGTCATCAAAAAAGGTTAAGCATAAATATAAAGCATAATTTCTTAAAGGTCAAATTTTGCGCAAAAATTCGATTTTGATGTAAAAAAAAAATAAGGCAGATTCAAGGACTAAAGTATAAACAAAACAAAAGAAATAAATAAAAATTACCAATAAACCTTTTTTTTTTTTATTTTATTATTCTGTTAAATAAAAATATAATAATTTTTAAATTAATATCTCAAACAATATTCGCATTATTAGGGTTAATAGCTTTCAGTCCCAAATGAAATGAAAATAATTTTATGTGAATAATTCCATTAAACATCAGTAGGTATAATAATATAGTTTTTTTGCTGAACAATTGTCATTTGAATCCGATATTCTTTTGAACGACCAGAACAGTAGTTGAGATATTTTTATGTTAAGTTTATGTTACTTCATAACTTATTATTGAGAAAGCTATAATTAAGTTGAATTCAAGATATAATAAAATATATTTAATTTGAGTACGCACTTAACATTTTCTTATATATGTATCGTTCAAAAAATAAAATTAATTTCATTAATTTTTTTTTTTATTGTGCTAAAGGATTTTATATTATGCAAATGCCATAAAATCTCAATTAATGTAGGTACACTTCTTGTTAATCGAAATTCAAAAAAAAAAATAAAATAAAAGTGAAAATATTCTTATGGTCAATATTTCATTTTTATGTTCATATTGTAAAAGTGAAAACATTAAAATTTAAAAAAATATTAATGGTTTTATAATGTGTAATCATATTTTGTTCTTTATTTAAAAAATTCAAAAAAAAAAAAAAAACAATCAAAACTTTGCGCAATAACGCACCCGCATATAAAATTTTTTGGCCAAAATCACTTTCAATATACAATAATGATGTATGGAATATACAATACTTTCACTGGTTTCTTTTTCTTTTATCAAGCGAAAAGGTTTCTGAAAAACATTCTGAAAGCATTTACTATATAACCATCAGAGAGTGATCAAAGTTTTATTTTTCACTTTCTTGTTAAATATATTGAGAATGACAAAAAAGAAATAAAAGTTAATTAACAATGGTTTTATGATTGAAGAATATAAGCCTAATATACTATAAGGGATTCGCCATAATGTCTCTTAGGTATTAATCTCTACGAATAAAAACCATACGAATATCTTTTATCGTTTTCAGAACAACATAAGACCTGAATACTTTCTGATGTCATATTAGATTGAAGTCTATGGACATTATGCCGTTATTTTTCTTAGACGATATGTCGTTTTACAAATATTTTTCCTTAACTTTGGATTTATTTAGTAAGGCTTAATAGCAAGTTGTTATGCAGTTAAAAGTTTATTCCAAAAAAGAAGACGCATTCATTAAAAATATTCCCAGACTAAGACGTAAAATGAAGCTTCAAGTTACTTATTCTACCATTTAGTTTTACATTTTCGGTGAACAATTATTTCTACCTTATCGCATTATGATAATTTTAGTACAGAAAAAAAACAAAATTAGTCGAATAAAAGATAATTTAATTTATCGATAAATAAAAAAATTAAATTAATTCCGTATTTTTAATCATGATAAGCTTTGTTCAATGTTATTTACTTATACTTAAGTACTCCCACATAATTTATAGCAAAATATTTACGAAAATAATGTTAAATGAATATTTATAAATTTAAAATTGCAATTGAGAAAGGCATATAAATAGCAAAAATATCCATGTTTATATTTTGTTAACATTTTTATGTTTACAATTTAAATTCTTACCGAAATATTTATACAGTTGTAAGAAAATAAATATACTTATAATGAAAATTCCAAAAGCATAACGTTCACTCAACTGAAATATGGAAAAAAATAAAATAAAATAAAATAAAAAAAAAACAAAAGAAGAAATTAAAATTTAAAATTATAATTTTTAATTTTCTTTTTTTCCGAGAAAAAATTTAATTATTTCTTCCGATTTTCTTTCTTAATTTAATTTGATTAATTACATTAGAAACAAAATGCTTAACTCCATATTAATTACATTTTTATTAAATTTATAAAATATTAATTAGATATTTGCATGCATTATAACTTAATCATAATTGATCATATTTTTATGAATTTTTTGAACTTTGTAGTAATTCAATAATAAGCTTATTAATTTTCATTCAAATTCATAAATTTATTCATACGATTTTGTAGGTAAGTAAGTATATATTAATTTTTTTAATCTTTCTATAAAAAATGGTTTATTATTGTTTTCTAAGAAAAATCAGCTCAGAATGTCTTATATATACGATTTAACACATAAATATAACCCACAAAATAAATAATAATAATTTATTATGAAACATAATTAATTAAATTATAGTATATATAGATCATATAAATTATACTGAATTCTCATATTTTAATAATTAATATTAATTAATATAAAAAAACTTTAATTATTATAAAATAAAGGTAGCTAAAGAAATTTTTCATTTAAAAATATGTAATACTTATAATTCCCATATAAATCTGTAGTTATCATATTTTATATAATATATAACAAGGATTGCAAAACTTTAAATGATTGTTGTATGATTTACCTCAAATTACTCAAGTAAAAAATTTTGGAGATATATAATTCGATTTGTCGGTCCCAAAAAATTAAATCAAGGACGATTTTAACTAAAACATGCATATTTAACTTCTTACGGTCAGACTAAGTCTTGTGTGCGAGAAATTTGAAAATGTATGTCATGCGCCAATATTTATATTTTAGTTAGATTTTATTTTGTATTCAAACAAATTTTCTATGCCTATTTTATTTTTAAAATTTAATTTTTATTTTATTTTTTTAATTTTAAAAATTTCTGATATTTTACTTTTCTTTTTGTTTTACATTTATATTCGAACGAATTACATTAGATTTTTTCAAGGGCCAAACCTAATTCTATTCACTTGTTTTATGTTCCAAACGATATTTATAGATTTAAGCGTATATGTTCAATTTTAAATGAAACCACCATATAAGTTGAAGTTTAAAATCCTGCTAATTTACTATAGAATAAATTTTACAGACATCATATTAAAAACAAAAACTGAATATTAAAAAAATTAATTTTATTTTCCATATCGAAGAAGAATAACTTCTTAATATTATTATTAGAAATATACGTTCATTATGTAGCATTCAACGCTTTCCAGTACTCATCTGAATTTATATTTATTATACTAAGAAGACATTATAGAAAACAAAAGCTATATAGTTATTTATTTATTTTTTTTTCTACTTTTGAAATTCTTTATGGTTTTTGATTACAAATATATATGTATAAATTTTTTTTTTTAATATGTCTAACATAATAATAAATAATAGTTTCTTATAAAAAACGTGGTTTTTGGTTACTTTTATTAAAAAAAAATATATATATATATATATAAAATAAAAATTAAATGAAATAAAAAAAGAAATTTTTTTTTTCTTTACTTAGATCAAAAAAATCGGTCCCATTAGTTATGGTTGGCTCGTGTTCAAAAAAAAAAAAAAAAAGTTTTAGAAATAAACATATAATTAGGTTAAATAGAAAATTATGAATGTGATACAAAATAAAAATAATAATAATGATTTTATTTTTTTTTTTATTATAATAAAATAATTATTATGTTTATGATGACTGCGCTTTTACTCACTTATTATTTTATCATTTACAAAAATATATATTGCATATAAATATGACATTTATTATACTACAAATTTCAAGTTTTGGTTTCTTTGTTTTTTTTTTTTTATTATTATACTTCTATTCTCATTATTTATTAGACATTTTTATTTATTCTTCATTATATCAAAGTTCTAATAATCTGAAAATGTTTTTAAAGGAGCTAATTTAATCATAATAAAATTAACATATTTGGGCGTTTTAAATGTATAATATACGTAAATTTATCTAATAGTCTAAAAATATAATATAAATTTCCTTGACCTTTAATTTAAAAAAAAAAGAATTTACAATACACAAGATCATTTTGTGTCTAAGAAGAACACTGACCATTCATAAAATCAGTGCTAAGTTCGTTGACCAGTTACCGAACTCTATTTGAAATTTGTTTCATTAGAAAAATTTCTAATTAAGAAAAAGATTATAAGGATTGTTGTATTGGAATTGTTCTTGAGATATTGTTGACTGATTTGAAAGTTGTAAATTGTAAATTATAGTATTTATATAAGTATCATTAATTTTTACGTCGTTTCCATCAAAAATTAAAGAACTGACTATATGTTCCCATTTTCAGTCCGTAGATGTCATAATCAGAGAAGTTTAGAAACACATTCCAGAGCTTGTATTTGAAATGTCATTACTGTCAGATTTCAAGAAATTCTTTTCGGATGGAAGGCCTATTTTTTAATTACTAAATATTTCCTTAAATATTTTAATTTTAATTTTTTTATTAATCTATGGTTGTCGTAACTACGCCAACTTCCTCCTTACACAATTACAGTATAGTAAAAATCCGGCCATATTTATCCGACAATATTAATTATAGCCTTGATTCGAGTTCAAATTCGTAAATTAACTTTGATCATTTCTTCTTTTTGATATTTATTAAGAAAAATTCTAATAATATTCACTTCTGTTTAATTGACTAGATCTTTTATGTTTCTCAAGTTTTCTTCACACCCAAACAACAAGTATATGTAAGCACCTCGACTTCAACTATATATAGTGATCATATTATTTAAAAACTTCTTTTTTAACATTTCGTATTAAACAAAAAAAAATAATACTAAAATAAAATTAAAAAAATAATTTTCTACAAAATTCATTCAAAATAAAGTTTTTTTTTTTTATGAAATATTTTACAAATTTATTCATATTTTGTGTAATTTATTACCATTTTTCATTAGCATAATTTTACCGTTACAGTTGAAAATTTTCATTTTAACACTAAATTTCAAAATGCAGTTTTAAATTTAAGAAGAAACAAAATAATAATAATAATAATAATCAAAAACATTTCTTTTTTGATTGCGACAAAAATCTGGTTTTTTGGTGGTATTTTTTTGTTTTTTGGTTTGATTTAATAAGGTAGCTAATGATTTATTTTAATTTATTTTCGGAAAAATAAAAAAGATATATATACCTTTAATATGTTTATGTTTATTGGTTTATTATTATTTTTATTTTTTTTTTCTTATAATTTTTTTTTTTTTATTATTCAAAAGGTGGTCTATACCTGCATTTATATATTATATTAAATAATGTTGGATGAAAACCTACCTATTAGATGCAATTTATGATTTTATGCATTTCTTTGAAAAAGTGGCGAAATATGCAAAATTAAATTAATAAAAAAAAAAAAATAATAATAATAATAATGATTTATTGGTTCATTTAGGTGTTTTAATTAACATTTTATTTTTTAATTTGAAAAAAAAAAAATAATAATTTTTTTTTTTGCTTTAATGCAATTAAGACTTTAAAAATTAATGATTTTTTATAAATGTATAGGATATTTTTTGTCTTATAATAGACATTCTTATAATGTGTACACTGAGGAAAAAAATTTCATAAATTTAATTAATTTGACTTTTGGTGTAATTATGTTGTAAATATTGTTATTTAATAATTCTTTCTGAGCCGTAAATCTTACGATTTTGAGTACCTTGATTGAATGTAGATTGAGTGTAGCTTTTCGAAAGTTATTATTTTTTTTATAGATTTTTTTCCAGTAGAATCTAAATCTGAATTTATCATTTAAAATTAGATTCAGTTTTTTACTTTTATTGATCAAAGTAACTTAAGCAAAGCTAGTAAAAATAATTAATTCTGCTTGGAATTAAAAAAATATTAAAGGCTTAATTTGTTTCAATCGGACCGCATTCAAGAAATTTGAGAATG
Source organism: Hybos culiciformis (assembly GCA_964007475.1). Taxonomy (NCBI): domain Eukaryota; kingdom Metazoa; phylum Arthropoda; class Insecta; order Diptera; family Hybotidae; genus Hybos; species Hybos culiciformis. Next base: position 94,961,229 of record OZ023274.1, on the reverse strand, counting down.
CGTAGCCACCAGGACTTAAAATAGACAATATTATTTTACTCTAGGATTGTACTTACAAGGTATTGACAAATAATAGATAATAGTAAACATTTTCTATACTATGACTAAAATCAATTTTATAAATTTCTTGAAATCATTTTTTTTTCTTCTTTTTTTTTACTAAAGTCATTAAACATTATTTCCTTAAATATTAAAATGAACTTTTTTATGATGCAATGTAATGTTTCGCTTCTAACCATATTTACAAAAAAATACAAAAAAAATAATAATAATTTTGAAATTAAATCGAATATCGAAATAAAGTTGTCCAAATAAAGAAATGACAATGTAATTTAACACATTAACTAAAATTTAAAAATAATACACTTAATGAAAAATAAATTCGAATAATTGACTTTAAAATTCTTAAAATTTTTTTTTCATCACAGTCCAGCCAGCTGAGCTTAGGAATTTTCGTCTACCTAAAGGTATAAATAAAGTCAACGACTTTTACTTTAGAACAATTCTTCTCACGACAATTTTTATTTCTTATTATCATTAAAGTAAAATCAAAACGGAGAGAATGGCTCAATTTGAATGCAACTATAAATTTGACCGTAAATACATTCAATTTTAGACTTTAATTAAATTTAATTCTTTATGTACAATTTTATAAAATTTTATTTTATTTCTTTTTGACTGTATATTTTAAACTTAATTTCTTTGATATATTTAGCCTTCTGCATATAAAGCCAATAAAGCCAATAAAAATTTGACATTTCCATATACATTTTTCGAAATTAGATCATAAAGTTGTTCAAATTTTACCAAAAATTTTTTAGTGTGAACGATTTAAAAGATTTTCCCTTTTTAATAGCTTTTTTTTTTTTTTTTGTTAAAGAACTAATAAAATGTCACGATTTTATAAAATTAAACTTTGAAAATTGGCAGAAAAAAAAAAAGCGCCAAATTTCATTTTTTAATAATCTAGCTAGAAAATAACTAAAAACAAAAAAAATAGTATTTCACGAATTAAATCGTGATACTAATCAAAATTACAAACCAAAGAAGTTTAAAACATAATAAGACAAATTGAACTTTATGAAAGAAAAAAAAAATATTATATTTTTCTTACATTAATTTTCTAATTTTTGGAAGGTTGTCTCATTAATATGACCAAAAAAAAAAAAACTTATTGATTTAATAAATTGACAGAATGAAATTTTAAATTGTATAATTTCAAGTGAAATTACATTCCCAGTGAAATATTTTTTGAAGTTTTACTGATTTTAAAGTCGAATTTAAGTGTAAGAAGAGATTCAATTTTGGTGTAAAATATTTCTAGTCGAAATAAAATTAAATTCAACATTCCCACACTAATGTAAGCAATTGATAAAAAAATACCATATTAAAAATTACTCTAATTCCAATTTTCATGAGAATAAATTTTTTTTTTTTTTCCTAAATAGTCAAAAATCTTTAAACAATCCATAAAAAACCTTTTAATTAGATTTGATTTTTTTTCTCTAAATTTCTATTCATGAAAGGGAAAGTTAAAAATTGATATAGATCGTATCTTAAAATTTTAAAATATTTATCCAAAAAATCAGATGAAATAAGAATATATAAAATCAAATCTGAAATATTTCTTCTTTCTGTTACTTAACTTTATTTTATCAAAAAAAAAAAAAATTCATTATTATTTTTATTATTTTTTGATAGATTATCTTCGATTTAAATTCATGCCTATTTTAGGGCTCAGATATATCCAAAAAAAAATAAATTATAAAATCAAAAATCCCTACAAATTTTTCAATTTAAATAATTATTTTAAAAAGTTTTTTTAAACTCATTAATCTGCCGAGACTTGGTTTAGTGACGAGCAAACACATCCTAGATTTTTCTAAATTCAAAGTGCTCTCCAAATTGAACCGGATTTATATTAAATTTACATTTATCAAGTTGATTATAGAAAACTTTAATTAAAGAGTAATAATTTGAATGAAATTTAAATTGAGAATATTAAATTATAAACGCAATCATTATAATAAATAATCATTTAGAGAAAATAAATTTAATATTGAAATATATAGTATTTTTCCTTTGGGGGAAAGTTCTGTTTTTCCTCATTAAAATATTTAATAATAATAATATTTGATGAATTCAAATTATTTTCTTCTTTTTTTTTTTCACTTATATAATAAGTTTAGATAAATTTCATCTAATGAAGTATGAATCCGGTACAGCAAATTTTATGTTAAACAATTATTCATATAAACAATTATTCATATACATTATACATTAGAAATTATTATACAAAATTGTTGTACTGTCCGCCAATGAATGGGAAATTTTTGAATTTTCAGTGGCTTAAAGTATAATAATAAAATATTTTTGCCCACTTATTTTATCTATTAATTTTATACAACAAACTCAAAAAATCCTAAATTTATTCGAACCAAAAATGTCATCTTTAAGTATATTTTAAATATTCCAACGTTCACATACAATTTAATATGTTTTCATTTCAAATTACTATAATCTTCTTGAAAACAATAAGGTGGTCTTTAACTAAGTATATATAACTAAGAAAAAAAAAAAAACAAGATGTTCAAAAATTAAATTTGATAACTTCCTATAATGAAATTTGAGTTTTTTTTTTTAATAATAATATTCCATAAAAAAAAATACTTAACACAACAACAACAACAAGAAAATTTGACACCAAATGGTCAACTAACATATTTATATTTATTTACTGTAATAATTTTCAGCAGCACATTAAAACATTAACCCACAAAAAAAAGTTAATAACAAAATAATGAAAGGAAATTTACCACCCTGAATTTATTATATATACCTATATACAAAATTCCAATGAAATAGTTATTAAAGACTTTTTTTTTTAACATTAATGTGTAAAAAATAAATATAATAAATGTTTTTTAAGTTAATTTTTATTAATCTACTATGGATATAAAAAGTTAAAAATAAAAAAACTAGATAATTGACTTGATTTCTTTTAAAAATTAAGTTGTAATTGACTTTTGTAATCAAAAAAAATTATATTCTATGAATTTTATTTTGGTTCCATGAAAAGTTTTCCGAACGAAAAAAATTGCGAAAAAAGAATCTGTATATAATTTATATATTTTTTTTTTGGGAAAATTCAAGATGATAATAAGAGAAGGCATAGGAAAATTTTTTGTTCTTTAAATTTTTAATAAATTTTTTAAAATTACTGCGTAATATTCTGTATATTACCAAAAAAAAAACTACATTAGAATTAACTATAATCTATTTTTTTCCAAATATAGAAATTCTTTCGATACTATGCTAAACTATGTACATAATATATGAATAAAAACCTGCAATTTTTAAAGTTATTTTAATTTAAAATCATGCGTATCATATAGAAGAAATAAAAACAAAAAATTCTAAAAAAAATTATGCGGAAGAAAGAAATAAATTATTAATATACCAAAAAAAAAAAGATTTTACATGTACATAAACCATACTTATACTGTACAATTATTATAACTATTTTATTTAAAATTATTGATCTAAAAAATATTTAATTTTTTTTTTTTTTTTGTTTTTTTTTTTTGCCTTCTTTCCACATCTAAAGATATCCGGTATTGTTCTATATGCGAAGAATAAAATACCAATAAAAAATAATATGAATCAAAATGTTATGGTTTAACTATATACATAATTTCAATAAAGGTCAGCATGATATTTAAAGAGAAGAAAAATAAAAAATAACTTAAATTACAATTTCGTTATTTTAAGATTATTTGTATATAAGTTGTTAATATAGTGTTGAATTGAAAAATAAAATTCTTTTATTCTAATTTTATTGGAAATACAGTCATTCAAAAATTGGAAAAATTTTGGATTCTTTTTCTTGCCTGAAGAAGAATATGTATAGATTTAAAATTCTGTCATCGGTTACACTCAACATTCGTAGATGGTACAAGATTCACATAATGAGAAACAAATAAATCTCTATTATACTTTTTATTATTTTTAGAAGATTTTTACGTGAAATTATTGAAATATTTGTTTAATTTATTTCACTTTCCGAAATCTATATCAATCATGATGGCGAAAAGTTTCTGCAGTTTTTTCAATATTTTTCTTTGCATTCGAACATAAAATATCTTTATTATACTAACAATAATAAATATATAGAGAAAAAAACTTTCATTTTTTTTTAAATTTTATATCTATCAATTTGAATTTTAATTCAAAAAATTTACATATATTGATTTTTTATATCTTTTCCCCAATAATATTCATTCAAATTTTGATTGTGATTAACAATATACATTTTTTTTTTTTCATATTAAACTACTTTCAATTAAATGACCGATTGATGTGTTGCTATATATTTTGTTATTTTTTTTTAAAGAAAAATCCCATATAGGAATAACTTCAAAATCCGTCAAGGGTATATGCCTAAAAAGTATTACAGTAGAAAATAATGATTAAAACTCTTCAAAAAAAAAAAAAAACAAGCAAAATGACTTGACAAATCTTTTGTGTCAAAACAATTTATGTCAGCTTTCTGATGCCTGTCTAAAACCAACAAAAAAAAATTGTATATGAAAACTGACACCACAATATTGAATTTATTTGGTTTATTTTTTTCTTCCAACTTATTTGTGCGATCAAATTCTTTGTTCAAAATTAAAAAAAAAATAAGAAAAAAACTTTTTCTTGAACTTGATATTGCTATTTAAATTTAATATATAATTAATTGTTCATGTTCATAGAAAAATATGCTTTAATTCTCTTGATTAAATCAAATTTGGTTAATTTTTGACATGAAATTAAACTTAAAAAATAATTTAAATTAAAAAAAATATTAAATAAATGCGTACAGCTTAACATTAATTACTTTTTAGGGACTTCCAAAATCGTAAAAAGAGAACTTTAATAATCTTGAATAAATAAGTGTGTAACATTTTGTTATTGCCCTAATTTCATTCGGAAAATCTATGCTTGAATCTATGCTTGATCTATGTACTTCAATACGGAAATCTGGAGTTTTTTGTTATCCACTATCTATCATGTGGGAAACTGCAAGTATATAAAAGTCACACTGCAAGTATATAAAAGTCATAAAGCTTCTGATAATTAACATTCAACAAATTTCTTGTAATAAATGCGATATTAATATAAATTTTTGATATTAGATATATATAATTTAATTTTACAACTCCCAAGAGCTAAAAAATTCTCAAAAAAATTTGTGTGTAGAAATAAGTACTCAAAATATTTACAATAATTTCCATATCAGGGTCAAATCAATTTTTTTTTTCAAATTTATTACCACGCTAATAATGAAACATAGAGTGCTGAAAAATTCATTACTATTTAACAATTTTTTTTTTTTTATTTATTTTCCCATCCAAAAAGACACTAATTTTGAATACAATTTGAAAAAAAAAAAATAATCTCATTCTGTATTTTGTTTTTGCTTTTTATACATAGCATAACATAGAAGTATGTATTGTAGTACATATTTTGAAAAACAAAGTCAGAGAAAACATTTCAAATATGCAATTTTATTTTTTTTTCTAATTCAACATTCGACATTGAGAAATTAATTCTTAAAAAAAAAAAAGATATCGCGTTTTATATTTAAGCAAAAAAATGAAAAAAAAAAATACCATAAACAAAAACAAAAAAAACAAACTTCAAATTCTTCTTAAATAAAATTCCCATCTAAATTAAGTTAAAATATTTTCTATTAGTTGCTTTCTTGTATATAGTTCTCTGTTTTCTGTTGGAATTTATATTTTTATAATTTTTATTTTTTATTATTTTTATTTTTATATATTTTTTACTTTTTTTATTTTCTGGGTCTAGACCGCATCCATCTAAAAAGAAATAAACAGAAAACTGTAATGAGAAATAATAAAGTTTATTTTATTGTTGGCCTTAGAAATAATGACGCGTCATAGTTATAAAAAAAAAGTTGTTAAAAATGCCTTATTAAAGTATTATACATCGCGCGAGCTTAATTGTAATTATTTTTAATTAAGAAAAATTTAGAATAGTGCTTCATAAATGAAGTTTTGTTTTAAGATACTTTATTTTTAAGATACATTGGTCGCAGTATATAACTTTTTACGTTGAGAGCTTGAAACTCCGAAGCCCGAAGTCTTTTAATCTCATCCTTTAGCCAAAGTGAAAGATAATGTGCATATTTTGAAATTAATTTATTGATTTGACAGTTTATTTAGATATAAACATTTTAGTGGAGGATGGACATTTAATGAAAACATAAAGTCCTTTTTTCATTATCAGTGGGAAACAGGTTAAAAATGCAGATTGATAAAAGTATATTTTCTCTATAAAGGACTTAAATTTAATTTTTTTTAGATTATTTTAAACTTTAAAATCACAAGTTCAAAAATGGTCAAAAATTGATCGATAATATCGTGTCAAAAAGAGTTGAAATCATTTGCAATATAAGCAATAAAATAAATCTTTTACCATAAATTGATATTAGAGTTAGCTGTCATAAAACTTTCCAAAAACTATTCAACAGACTTTTTTTTTATTTATCTTTTATTTATTGTTGTTATTAAATTGGTACAGTGAACGAATGAAAAAAAAAAAAAAAGAATAAAACAAAATTAGAAAATGCTACAATCAGGAATTGATATATTGTGTATTTACAAAAAGAAAAAAAAATGAAGATTTGTTCGATTTAATTTATATACAACATTTTTTTTTTTTTCATTTTAACTTTTTAATTTTTGTACAAAAATGGAGATGAAAAAACAATATTTTTTTATTTTTTTTTGCAGATTTTTTGACAAGATTTACGACATGTTAGATTTAAAAAATAACAGCGCATGTTTTTCTTTTTGTATTACTTCCACTAAAAAAACAAATATAGGTGTATATATTTTATTTGTTTTTAGTTCTACATTTTTATTTGAACATTTTACGTGATGGAAATGAGTTATTAACGAATTTCTTTTCACCCCATGAAATTGAACTCTTTAACGATTTTTCATTATTATTCTTATAGTTTTTGTAATAAAATATCAGAATTTTTAATCAGCGCTAAATTTTTTTTTTTTGTAAAAATATTTAATTTATTAACCAGAAATATTTAATTGCATCAATAGTGTGTTGTTTCTTCTTTACGTTAATGTTAACAAATTTTTGTATTTGAAATAGCATTTGTGATCACGAACCATAAAAAAATATTGATATTAGATAAACATCAGAATTTAATTGAAGGGCTTTGAAATATCCATATATATTTCTAAGGTTCTAATTTTAAATTTTGCAAAAAAAGTTGCTGTTAATTAATTTCTGGGACTACAGACAGCTTATATTGTGAACATTAACAGTGGTACATAATAGGTTTAAGCTTTTCTTACCAAAAACTAGAACAATATAATTGAGTTCGGAAAACAACAGGAAGTGTAAATATAGATATAATTCTAAGGTTCTGAGTTTAAATTATGCAAAAAAAGTTGCTGTTAATTAATTTCTGGGGCTACAGACTGCTTATATTGTGAACATTAACAGTGGTACATAATAGGTTAAAGCTTTTCTTACCAAATTAGAACACTATAATTGAGTCCGGAAGTTTAAAAATGTTTAACTTAAAATAATATCCACCAAAGCAAAACGATCTTACATGCGACACCCCGTCGATTTTTCGAATCATTTAATTACAATCCAGCTTATGAATGTGCTTATACATTTTGCTCACGCCTAATTTCGTTCTGGTACCATAAAAATACAGTGAACACACCATTTTTATTACGATTTTGGCATTTATATACAAAAAAAATAATAATAATAAATTAAGAAACATTATATATTTTATTATTATTTGGCAAAAAAAAAAAAAAATTAATTGAATATTTTTAATTATTAATTTTTTTATTATTGAGGTAAATTGTTAAAAAAAATAAAATATATTATTGAATTTTTTTTTTTAATATGAAAAGAGGCAACAAATATTACTTGTTTCCAATTTGATTTTCTCAATGCAATTTTGCCGCATCAGTGTGCGATTATAAATGCAAATTTCTTGGTTATAAAAACGCAAATTTCGTACTTTTTCCGTAGCCAATGCAGAAAAATCATTTCTGCTGCTGCGGAAAATTGCTTAACCGAAGTATATTAAAATATATGTATAGTAGTTAATATTTTCATGAAACAAATTTTACCTAATTTTTTTTTTTTTTATTAGAATCAAGTGAAAACATTAATTTAGTAGTCAATAGCACACTATCATCATTTTATGTGTGTTCGCTACTATAGAAGTGTAAAATCATAATGATCAATGTCTATAAAATCAATATTATAAACATAAACTTTTGCTACCTACCTATTTGCATTCCGAGACAATATTTTCCAGATATACTGGTACTAAAACACGAAATATATAGTTTTCAAATCTAGTCAAAATAAAAAAAAAAAAAGTTGAAAATAAAATTCATATTGTAGGATGATGGCAGCAAAATTCTTTTATAAACAATTTTTTTTTTTTTTTCAATAAATAGAAATCCCTACAAAAATTGGAAATTCTTTAATAAATTCCAATGTTAAAGAAAAAAAAAATTAAAAATAAAATTCAATAATTGCACAAGAAAACCCAAATAAAGTAATACATGAAGCAGAAAAATTATACAACATCTCTTTAATTGCTTGTTGGTCTTTTCTTTTTTTTTTTTCCAAACAACATAACACTGAAGGTCATTGCTAAAAGAAAAATATGTAAGTATATAATAATTATTATTAAAAAAACACACAAACACGCATACATAAAATAAAATAAAAATAAAGAAAACATAGAAAAATAAACATTAAAACATAAAATGTATATAGTAGGTATATATATATTCAACAAAAGGTACGTTGCTGATAAAAATTGAATGCGTTAAAATTAAATTACGCATATATACGATATATTTTATATAATGTACGTATATTGTGTGTGTGCATACGCACGCATAATTTATGTGAAAGAATTAATTGAGCTGAATGCGCGTGATGCACATTTTAAGTAAAAATAAATTTTTTTTTTTCCTTTTTTTTTTCATTTATACATTAAACACACGTTCCATAAATTAAATTTTATTCAAGATTGATCTATAAAATGTGTGTATATATAGAAAAGAACTTGCAATCCAGTTAATTAATAATTATTTTATTTTACGTTAAAGCTTTTGATAGTTATATAGATACTATATACGTAACTATTTCTTAGCAATTTTAAAATTGTTAAAATCAATATGGATAATATATTTTTTGTATTATATTGAAGTGTTAAGAGAGAGATTCCTTTTTCTATTTTCATATTATGTGATATAAATTCACTAGAGAATTAGAAAAAAAAAAAATTCCAAATAATTCCAAATTTGATTTCAATTGATTGAAACGATTGAATTCATGGTAAAATAAAAAAAAAATAGAATCATGTTTAGTATATTCAAGTTTTATATTACGTTTACATTTTCAAGTTGAAAAAAAAAAAATAGAAATCTTCGCAAAATCGAAATAAATTATATTTTATGATTATTATAAATTAGTTTTGCTAAAGGTTTCGAATTAAAAAATTCTTTGACTATATATATTTACGATATTTAATTCATCAAATCAAGTTTATTCTAATGGACATAGTGTTATTCGATAGACTTTGGAAAATAATTCATTGCACTTGCACATTGAAAGAAACAAATTTTCTTCAATCCAAAAATATTGCGATTACCATTTTCATATGAAGTTAAATAATTTTGATCCAAAACCAATACATTTAAAGTTAAACTGCAAGTAACCTTTTAGTAAAAGACAAGACGAAATATACATAATTCTAAGCCAAATACATTCTTATATTAAAACTAGGATAGTTTTATTCGGCCATTTCTTTCAGTGTACAGAACTATGTAGTATACAACTATAACAAAAAATTTAAATCTATATCGTCTAACTAATGAATTTTTTTAAGATTTAGAGAAAATTAAAAAAAAAACCTTCTCAAAGCAACATATATATTTGTACAATTAATTTTTATGTTCCTGCTTTTTATTATGACTAGAAATTTTACAATAGCAAATAATTATTTAATTTTCTTATTATGTTTGCCACCACCAACACAAATGATTAAAGAAAAGAAGCTATTCAGGTTTCCTCCTTCATACTTCCTCTTTGATTTTTGTGTTTTTTCTCCATTAAGAAATCATACGATTAGCGAAATTAAGTTTTTTAAGAGTATATAACTAATATCTTTATGAGTATTATTTATACGATTTTAATGCCGGAAAAGTATTCTTAAGTTAAATTTAATTTTTAACACATCAAATTTAAATTGAATTATTGAAATATTTATTTTTATTTTCATTGCCAGCTTTACTTTATGTTTGGATTCCTCAGATTGTAATGAGTTGTTAGGCCTTTTTCAATAAGAGCTTGTCTAACAAAGTTAAGTCAAATTGTTAAGAAAGTAAGAAAGCAAACCTCGGACAAACATCGATGGTTTAAAGGTAAAAGTCACTAACTACATTTTGGTCGAAAATGATATTTCAGGTATTATGGTTATAAAATTTAATATAATTTTAATTATGTTCAACCATTTTTCTACTTTTCCTTTATTTTACTGAGATTTCATCAGAGTAAAACTCACTAAAAAAAAATGTGTTAACTCCATTAACAGGTAAAAGTCATCATTTCATTAAGTCTATCAATTGTAAAATTGTCAGTTAGTGACTTTTACCTTTAAACCATCGATATAAACAATCCCTAAAAAGAGACTAACTTTCATAGCGAAAATCATAGAAAAAATTTTTTTTTTCTTGTTCTTAGTCTTCACAAATATTTTGTTCTTTTACTTTTTTTTCAAGAATTATTTTTAACATAAGAAAAGAAAAAAAAAACAAAAAAAACTCTTTAAAACTAGTTTTAGTAAACAAGTTTTACTCTCTTTGTTGGTAAAAAAAAAAAAAATTGAAAATATAACATAAAAATAAGGTTTTAAATTCCACATAAGAATTATTTTTACTCTTTTAGAAGATTGAACAAAAACAAAATTTAATTATGTAAATAATTTTAAGAACAATTTTATATCTGGTCAAAAAAATTGTAAATGAATCATTATAAAACAATGAAAATAAAATATCGATAAATCACTGAAAGCACAATGATTTTTTACAAAACTTTTTTGAATAAAACTTGAATTGTTAATTGAAATAAATTTTAAATCATATTTTGCTAAAAAAAAATATAAGTTCTAGTTCAAAACAAAAGACTTAAGGAAGAAACTTGATACTAAACAAATTTGTTTAAAATTCTTTTTATTCAAATTGTTTATTGGTTATTCACCAAAACAAACTATTTCAATCTAAACTAAAATATGAAAATGATTTAAAATTAATTTTTCATGTTCATGTTTATTAAAAACTAATAAAATAACATATTTTCTTCATTAATAAACTATAATTGCATATATTTTTTTTTATAATTAAATTTTATGTAAAAAAAAAAACTATGACAACAAAACACCTCGATTTAAGTAAATATTTTTGTTTACAAGCACCTTGAATATAATTCGTTTTTTTATTTTCAATTTTTTTATTTAGCATAATTAATAATATAATTGATTTTCTAGGCAGATGACCCCATTATGTCAAGAAAAGGTGAAATTTATTTTATTTTTTTTTTATTTTTTTAATAAGAATTAAAAATTAACAGTAGGATAGTGTTGTAGATGTTTTTTTTGTTAACATAAATTGTTTTTATGTGAATTTATAATAAGATGACACAGGCTGTCAGATTGGTTGAGTAAAAACACTTTTCTTCTTAATTTTTCTTATATTGGTTGTACATAATTTATAATAATTTTTATGTTTCTATGATAACCATAAACATAAGAAATAGATTATTGCTTTGTTTTCTTTTAATTTTTTTTAACGTTTTTATTTGTTATGCTACTGGTATTAAAATCGTTTTATATTTATGTTCCGTAAAGATAACGAGTTTTCTTCTGCGACAAAATATGAAGAAAAAAAAGTTAAGTCAACATAAAAATATATGTATATATGAAATGCAAAAATTATTAGATTCATTGTTGTTGTGATTGAAATAATATATATAAATATATATACAAAAGAAAGAAAAGTTTCGAAAAATTAATTTCCGCATAAAGGTCGACATAATATTTTTGTTAAAAAAAAAAGTTTTTAATTAATTATCAAATTATGTAATTTTATTTTTATTAAATGAATTCACGTTTCACTAAAGTGCAAAAGTTCGAATTTTCAACTATATATTTTTCTTCATAAAAATATTTAATTTCATCATAATAAAATTTTGAAACTCAATTTTAAAAATATAATACAAGTTATTACACCAATTTTTCATTTTCTATCTATTCCTACGAAAGAATTGATCTTACAATCTTAAGTAACATTTACTAACTATTTAGTAACATATTTATTCACAACATGATTTACTCAACTTTAATACATAAAAAAAAAATACATAAAAATTCAAACATAATAAAGTAAATAAAACTATCAAACATTTTTTTTTTTTATTGCATATGGAGACAAAATAAAAAATCGATTTAAACTTTGAGGTAAAATATAAGCTTAAATTTATATATAAATAACAATTTAAGAATGACAATATGTATATTAATAAATTAATTTTTTTTTTTCATGTATACAATTTTTTTTTTTTTGTGTTTTTTCCTACAAACTTATTATTTGAAAATTTTTAACTTTTGGCGCCATAAAATTGATTACATCTCTTTATTTGCATAATGATTTTATTCGCTATTCCTACGTTTATACTTTAGGCGCGTGTGCTTTACATATTACTATGAAAAAAAATATATTTTTCTACCATTTTCCTACACAAAAGCTGGTTTTTTGTCATATTATTTTTATGTTAAATTAAAATTTAAAGAAGAAAAAAAATTGTCTGTGTAAAATGTTTATTATGGAAATGTATAAGTGATCGTAAGTGTAAACCGATTCAAATTTTTAAACAAATAGTTAAAAAAGCTTTTGACTTTAAATATTATGATATAATTTGAAAATTGTGGAGTTTTTTATTTGATTTTAACAGCAGAAACGAAAGATCACTCTTTTGCGCGCACTTTAGCTCATCTTTTGCCATATAAATATAAAAACCCAAATATTCTCATAAAGAAATTCTCCTTCAATATGCACACTATAAGTCTGGATGTGGTACATGTGGTATAACTCTGTATGTGGTGATTTCATACTTCAATATAACAAATTTATCTTAAATATTACAATTTTTTTCACAAAAAATCGGAAGTAATCAATCAAGGGCACCGAAAGTGACAAATTGCTAGAAAAAAAAAAAACAATTACAACAAATATTTAATTAAATACTTCTAATCTAACTTAATATATGAAAATGCCCTAAAACCAAAATTTATTATTAATGGTTTTCATTTAAAGCATACTACTTGCTATTATTTTTTTTTCTTGAAGTGAAGGAAAATGTCTATTTTTATAAATATATATAAGAAAACATAAAAAAAAAACATATTTTCAATGATGAATTTTTATGCCGAAAACCACAAAATTCAAAAAAAAAAAATTTAATAATTTTAAAATATTAGCAACCTACTATTTTGAAGGTACATACATATAAATTTTATTATTTTTGATTACATTAAAATTTAATACTTAAAATTATAGAATTATGTAGTTTTTTTTTTTCTTGTTTTCTCAAATTTATGCTGTAGAAATAAATAGCAGCATTTATTATACCACCGTGTATGCGCACATAATTTTTCCCATTATCATCAATATGACTTCAACAATTAAGTTAGTAAACTAACTGTATATTATTGAAATGACAGATTGAAAAATATGTGCACAATTTTTTTTTTTTTTGGTTTAATAATAAAATTTTATGATAAATTTTGGTTAGAAGATATTATAATATGTAATATTATGTAAATTTTATTTTACTGTAAAGTAAAAAAAAAACTGACTGATTGAAAATTAATAATTTGTCTTTTCGTATTTTTCTATACAAAAATTTTCGTAGATATATTTATGTAGATTAGAAGCTTCTTTGCTTTACTAATATTCCCAGTTCTTTGAGGAATTTTCTCAAATTTCAATTAATTTACATTTCGGTATGTTTAAATAATTCATGTTTTCAATTAATAATCTGATTTAAGGCAAAGGGAAAAAAAATTATATGTATCTGAGTATCTCAAATTACATGAGAATATTAAAAGCTTTTTTAAAATAACATTTATATCAAAAAAAAACAAAGCACTTTCACAGTGTAAATTTATTTCACTTTTATGTCGCGTCTTAATAAAACAAAAAATTATTAAATTTCTTCGTTAAGAGGTTTTTTTATATTTATTATATTTTAACATTTAAAAAAAGATACTACAATTACTTTTTTTTGCAAAAAAAAATTTATTGTTATTATTATTATTATTATGTTATGATAATGTAATATCAATAAAAAAAAATAAATTTCCCTCCATTTAACCATTATAAAATCATAAAACTTCAATTAAGTATATATACCATCAAAGCCGGAAGCTTATATAAAATATATATTTATATATATACAAAAAAAAAATCTAATGAACCAAAAAAATTATTAAATGAAACAAAAAAAATTCTAAAGATTTTAACCGATAAATAAAATTTATAAAATAAAATTTTTTTTTTTATTATTGTTTAATATAATAAAAAAATCATAAAATATTTATAATTTTTTACAAAGTTGCAATAATAATAATTAATTTAAAAATACTTAACTTAAGGAATGAAAAATATTAAAGTGGTATTCAACTGAATTGTATAGGAGGTATAATTTATGGAATTTTTGCATATTCAAATTTTTCAGAAAAAAAAATTTTTGATAAATATACAAAAAACAAAAAAAATAACTAACCTTTGTGTAAAAGGCCAGTTTGCAGACAAAAAAAGTTAGTTTGCAGACAAAAAAGGTCAGTTTGCGGACATTATAGTTGCCAACTTTTCTGCTTTTTCCTTGCTTTTTTCTGCCTTTTTTCTATTTTCAAAAGGTTGGCAATACAAATTTAAAAATGAACAAGATAAAAAAGAGTAAGTTTACACTTTTTTTTTTTTTAAAGTGTCAAAAAATAGAGTGTGTACGGGTTGTTTTAAGGTGGCCTTAGGAATAAACCTTTGCAGACAAGTGCAGATACCGTATAACCTTTGCGTAAAAGGCCAGTTTGCAGACAAAAAAAGTTAGTTTGCAGACAAAAAAGGTCAGTTTGCAGACATTATAGTTGCTAACTTTTCTGCTTTTTCCTTGCTTTTTTCTGCTTTTTTTCTATTTTCAAAAGGTTGGAAATACTAATTTAAAAATAAACAAGATAAAACAGTTTGGTTACACTTCGTTTTTTTTTACCGCAAAAAAATACAAGTGTGTACGGGTTTCGTTAAGGTGACCTTAGGAACTAAACTTTGCAGACAAGTGCAGATACGGTATAAAGTCCGTTTTTAACGTTTTGATTCAAAAAAATTTTATTTTAAATTATTAAGGTCATAATTTTTTAGATTCCTTCCACACCACGTATCAATACCATATAGTCATCATAATCGGATTCTAATCATTTTTTTTTTTTTAAGTTTCTTCAAATCGACATCTATCCTATACCTAACAACTAATTGTCATTTGAATCTAAATCTTTTAAAATATATGAGAAATATTTAGAATTTAGACCCTCGGTTAGTGTGAATGCAACATTTTAATAAGTTCTTCATATAATAATAATAAGATGGCATTAGATTAGCAAAAAACTTCAGTGGACACTTTTGAACTCTTTTTTTAAATGATTAAAATATTTGATTAAAAGTTATTTTAAATTTTTTTTTATTATCATCAAAAGACTTATTATTGCCATCGTCAATTAATAAGGCAAATCTATAGATAAATAAAATTTTCATTTTATTTAAAAAATTTTATTCAACCAGCATGTGATTTTTTTTCATCTCTATTATTAATATGAAAAAAAAATTCAATTTTTAGTCTTATTTAAACGAATAATACAATCAAAATTTAATGAAAATAAATTTTTATGCGTTTTTTTTTTTATTTTATGATCTCGAAAAACAAAAACATTATAATAATTGGAGAACACATTATTATTATTATAAAAATAACGATCGCTCACTATGAGTTTGTTTTTCTTTTGTTTTCCACCGTTTCATTTAAAAAAAAAAAAAAACTATGTAACATAATATAAAAAAAAACAAAAATTATTGTTTACATATAAATTTATTATCAATTTTGAATATTTTTGTATAAAATCACTATTATTTTTTTTTTTTTGTATAATAATAAAAATATACAGAAACATCACTTTCAATCTTTATAAATTTTTTTTTTATAAATTTTATGATAAAGAAATTTCCGTATATAATAGGAATTAAAATTCCATACAATTGATTAAAGATAAATCCATGAATATAGTTACAGATACATTGGTGTTCGAAAAACAAGAAACAGCTGATTTTTAGTACTACACAGTAAAATTTTCCAATTTGTCGCACGTTTTTCATCAAAAAATAAAAAATCTACGTCCGCCCGTACTCTAGTAGAATGCGTATAGTGAACAGCCAAATCTATTTCGATTGTCTCACAATATGGGCAGTCGTGTTCACCTCGGAAAAACGATGAGAGTTTGAAGTTTGAAAGTTTGAAGCTCTCTACTAGTAAATGATCATTTTCATAAAAATGCATAAATTTTAAAATTTTCTTAAAGCTTGAATAAATTCCGAGCTTAATTAAGGAGTTGGGTAGATAGATGTCGATTAGATGAACTAAAACAAAATTATTAGACTCCAATTATTTCTTAAGGATTCAGGCTGATGAAAATTGTAATATTTGTATATGTTATATGTCTAATTAGTATATAATTGTAACATTAACTGCTAAATCAGGATGATTTAGAAAAATTAAATCTTATCCCCTAATTAAATAGTTTTCTTTCGACAAAATTCGAACAGGAGATTTTGGCAAACAAGTATCACAGTATGAATTCAATGAGAAAAGAGAAAAAAAAATTTTAAAACTAAAACTTTTTCTTAAAAAATTTACCACCTGCCTAGATTATAACGATATTATAATGCAAAATAGTTTGAACAAAAAAATTTATAATTTTATTTTACTTTTTTTTTGTTATACATATTTACTTTTTATAAAATTTTTGTCTTATTTTGACAAAAATTAAAAAAATAAAAAAAAAAATAAGTTGTTAGATAGTGTGAATGGTGCTTCAGTTAAAAAAACATTATCAAAAACATAATAATGTATCTGAAAAATGTGTGTATATTTTTTAATGAAATTTTTTTAGTGAAAAATTAAAAATCCCATTGAATAGTTTCTCTTAAATTAATAATAATAATGAGAGGATTATTTATGATGTTTTAAAGTTTTTCTATGTGTCATTTTGGTTCTAGATTCAATGTAGGACTTACTTTGGACATAAGACAACTCAATTCAAGTAGTTCGCCAAAAATTTCAAAAAAAATCTCTACTACGTAAAAAAAATCAAAGCTACCATTCTTTCATCGATAAATATACATTTTCTCTAATTTTATTAACTAGTGTTTATTAAGTGTATAATAATTACAGAACCAAGTCAAAAGTTTTATAAATTTTCAATATTTTTTTAACCCTATATGAACTTCAGTTTTTTAAAGCACCATGGGACAATGTGTGTTCACAAAAGGTGTTTGTCATAATATAGAAAAAAAAAATAAAAAATCACACAATAAAAATTAAAAAGTTAGTACGTTTTTAATTTATAATATTTAAGAAAAAAAAATATATTTTTTTTTAATAAAATCTAATTTATTTCGTAGGTGTATACATGAGAAAAAAATTTTTTTTTAAATTAATGAAAAATAAAATAAATTAAATTTATATTTTATGTAATTTTTTATTATTCAAATCATAACTTGAATACAAATTTATAATTTACTTATAATATAAAATTTATAGTAATTTATACTTAATCATTAAGTAGTAGTAGGCTTTAAAAACATAATAAATTCATTAATTTTATGTAAAAATACGTGATAAATATAGAATTATTTTTTCAAAAAAAATATTTAACTACTCCTAAGTTTTTTTGTTTCTCATCTAATAATGTACACATTCGTATATGGAATAAAAGACGATATTAATTTTTTGTTTAATTTCAAATTTATCTTTATAGTGACTGGAAAATTGATAGAAATAAATAACTTGTTAAATGAGACAGAAATATGGAATTATGAAACTACTACACGCTTATAATAGGTTCTTAGAGTATATTTTCGAATACAACGATGTATTTACGAAATCGCTTTATTAAGAAGAGGCTTTTCGAATAGTATGATCATTTGTCATACACCTACTTTTAAATTGATAAAATCGTATGTAAGTCTTACCCAAAACATTTTCTATTGATCTCTATCTACATAAGATAATTATTTTCTTGTATTAAATATCCACTTAAAAAGTTAAAGTTAATCGTATTTGAAACATATTCTTTCAATATTCAAGAACTGTTTTTTAAGTTTGGTGAATAAAGGTTTCAGAGTCGAATTAAACCTCTCAAAAATAATTATTTCAAAATATTTTTTCTTACTTACTATTTTCTATTTGTCAATAACATATTAAATTACCTGTAACGAAAAAAAAAAATAATTTTATTTGAAATTATTTAATTGGTTTTCATAAACTTAAATTTTACAAAGGTTTTGTTAAATTTTTTTTTTAACCCTTTGAAATAAATATCCCGCTGCAATCCATCTGTGCAAAGAAAATTTTATAAAAATTCATAATAAATTTATGAATAAGAAAACTTTGAAGCACTTTTAACTTAAATTTTTGTTTGCGATGAAGCCCTTTGTCACAAAACATTCAAAACCTCGAACCGTAAAATAAACCACTAACAAAATAATTCTAAAAAAAAAAACATAAAAATTGTAATAATTTATGGATATAATATATCTACAATTTTAAATTAGTTCAATTCAAATCATGCCCTTAATGAAACGATAATTTCAAATTCATATTTTGAATAATTTGTTTCTTTCTCTCTTTGCGCCCAAATATTTTTTTTAACCTTCACTTTGTAAATATATACAAATATAATAGAGATTTATCGCTTGACATTAATTTTAAAGTGTCTAAATTGCAATAAGGCTTGTTATATTCTTGCCAATATTATTAAGTATTATAAGCAATTTTTCATAAAAAAAAAAAAAAAATTTTAAATGTAGGCAATGAAATTTATATTTATTTTTTAAAAGAATCGTGAAAATTTTCAATTCAAATTTCATAATTCTTGTATGATTCATCAAAAAAAATAAAATAAAGAAGAAGACCAAGAAAATTATGTAACTTGTTCCTTTCTCAAACAAGTTAAAAAAATAATAAATTACGAAAAAATCATTTAACATTTTAAACAAAATCTCAAAAAAAAACTAAAAAAATTAACAGGCTAAGCAATAAATCAGTTGAGAAAAAGATTGTAACCCTTTTAAGAAAATAACATTCAAACATAAGTTATCTCTGGAGATTTATTCTAATAAACAATTTTTAGTATTTTGTTTTTTTTTTTGAAAGAATATGGGGCGACCGAAGCATATTTAATTTATATTTCAATGCAATATTATATTCAAAATTTAATATTTCAAAAAGTTTTCGTCACATGATAAGATCTAGACATGACGTTATTTTATTCTCAAGTTAATTTATAATTGCGCTGCACAACAGAAAAAAATTCTTTTAATATGATTAAAGATTAACAAGTTTCTGGTCCATTTTGTTCATTTTGACGATCAAATCATTATTCATAATAACCCTCCACTAGACTTACAACACTCACAAGTTTCTTAGACATAAGACATAAGAATCATAATAAATTGATTTAAGGAATTACGATTTCTCTCAGATGAACTGTATAATTGAGAATCGTTGAGATTTACACTATTTGGCATTAAGTCTGATAAAAGATACCTTAAGCATTATTGCAGACTGAATAAGATTATTCAAAATTTCATATACTACAAGTTTCTAATAGTAATATGTAGTTAGATGCTAGAACTCTAATTTGAAACAAAGGCTTTCTTAGCCATTAATATCATTTTAATACTGACTATAAATATACCTCAAAGAATATACACCATCCATGAATTAAATAATATTCATTGTCGTAGATCTGTTATACAAAAAAAAAAAAATTTTTTTTTTTTTATTAAATTTCAAAAACATGAAGATAATTTCACATTATTTATGCTATGTGCAGCATAATTTTATGCAAGAACATAAAAGTTACATTAACAATGTAGGTTTTGTTTGCATAAAATTATAAATTTGTCGGCGGTCACGTCAAAACTATTTCAGCAAATTTATAAAAAAAAACAATTTTTAAAGTTAAAAAAATAAAAAAAATAGTAGTTACCATTTAAATTAATAGCTATTGCCAAGAAAATGAATCTTTTTCCTGAAGCATATTAAACTGGATGAAGCAATATAAATATTTTATCCCAATTTTCCAAACTTAAAAAACAAATACGAAAAAAAAAAAATTTTTTTTTTATTCATCCATTCCTAGACCTAAATAATTTTTCACTTCCTATATTTAAAAACTCCTCTCACAATATATTGTTTATACTATATAGGAGTTTAGTTGTTGTTCTTATTTGCAAAGGAAAAATTATTTTCAATTTGATTTTTATTTAAATATATATGGATAAAATTTACATAACATTTATAATGAACCATAGTAAATAGAATTTCTAAGTCCTAACTCTGTACACTTATAATTATTTTTAGAACATGATTTACAGAACAGATATGAACCGTTTATTTTGAGAGTGATTTAAGTCCATTTGTTCTTGTATTGAGATATTTAAGGTTTTGTGTTTGAATTGATTTAAAAATATACATTAATATTTCCATAAGCTAATTTTCAAGTGTCAAAATCAAAGCGGTTTTAATGATACTAGACTAAAATTGTTTATAAATAAAAAGAATATATACTATTGTGCTTATTGTTATCATTCAAAATAAACGGCTCATATTCATATTTCAATAACTCTATGTTATCATCCAGTTTAACGCGCCAAAAAAATATTTGGACTTATTATAGCAAAATAAAGCTTCTTCATGATTTATAAAGATAATGCCGTATCCGTCAGATTGAAAATTATGAAATTTTTTCACACCTGATGGAAGATTAAAACTTCGATAACAGATCGATATCCGAAATTACTGACATTTACACGTGAAATAAGTATTATAAGCTTCATTTTCCATGAATCAACCTTTATTATTATTTAATTAAGTAAACAAATTCTGACACAATAATTCTGTCCCAATAATTTTTCCCGCGCATCATCCCACAACTCACGAAAAAATATTTTCTTCAAGATATTGTATAAGATAATCTTAAAGCTATATATTTGTCGTTTGTGGAAATCTTGATTCTTAATGAATTTTTTTTTGTTAGTAATGAATGCATCAAATTAAAAAAAAAAAAAAAATTAATTCATTTCACAACAACTCATAAAGTTAAGGGCAAATCAAAAAGTAGCTCAATTATATACTTTACATATAACCATCACAAAAAAAAAATAATAATACATAATAATAAAATATGGGAGTGAGCGATTTTCAAGTGAGCCACTTAAATATATAGCTTTTATATATAGTTCATTGAATTTTGAATATATATATTATGCTGTCTCTAACTTCCTTAATAATTTATGCAAAACAAAATAATAATAATAATAAAAATAATAAAATTGAAAATCTATTTGAAATGCAAATTAGTATTATTTTATTTCAAAATAACAAGATATGAAAAATAAATAAAACATACATTATGTTGTTTTTAAATGAAAAAAAAAATCCCCAAAGTCACTTAACTGCACACAACACTTTAACTTTTTAGCTACTGATTGATAACGTTACGCAAACCTTAAATACAATGTGAAATTACAAACCACCTCCGCATCTTTTTTTTTTGACGAATCTTTTAAAATGAAACAAAAATAAATAAATAAAAAACCTAATCTTAGCTATTTATTTTAAAATCTCATCAATTTTTTTTTTTATTATTATTTAAAAAAATAAATGAAATAAATTAATGTTGAGTTAATTTGAATAAATATTTTATTTTTAAAATTTTTATTTCAAGAATTTAAAGCTTAATGCATATATTTTTTTTCACAATGTCTCAATAAAAATGTTATTGTTCTCTAACGGTATACAAATCATATATAGAAACAAAAAAGTTCGTAAATTTTATACTTAAGCTCTTTTATTTTATTTCTTGTAACACCCTCAATGGTACTTAATAAAAATCAGTGCTTAACCTCCTTCATACCGTATTTCTACGATTATGAAGTTGTTTTTATTTTAAATTTAATTTTTTCTGTTTTTGTTACTCAGACAGAGGTATGCTATTAAATGTTGATATCATATGGGAAAATTAGTAGGAAAGGTTTGACAGTAATAGTGGTCCTATTGGTACTTTAAGATCTTCCCGCCAATCATTATTCTCGTTTACATTCGAGGGAAAATAGAATTAAGATAGGATTTTTGGGAAATTTTAAAGTTGAAACGGAACACGTAATAGGGCCACTGAAATCGAATGCAAAAGTTTAAGAGTATGTAACAACGTACAGTTTTATGTTTATTATTTTTAACAAAACTCCAGCAAAATTTAGAAAAATTAAGTCATGATCTAATAAACTTATGTCATCAAAAAAACGATACTACTCTGACTAATATTTAATTCTATTCGTAATTGTTGCAAAAATTCAATAAATTTTTTGTTATGAAATCTAATCTAGGTAATATAGCCATTAAGCTAGTTCTATCTAAATCGGTAGCTGCTAATATTGTTTCAATAATAGATAAGATAATTATTCTTAAGCTTAATAACTACAGTCAGCCTGTGATAGGGTGCCCAACTTCAAATTTAAACTTAATATTCATAGTTCTATAATATATTATAAGTATATAAGAAGTAATGAAATTGCTATCGAAGAACTTTTAAAACTTATTAATTATATATATTTGTATAAATATAGGAAAAATTTTTATTTATTTTTAAATATTTGTATTATGAATTCAAAATTAGTAATAAATTTCGCATATTTGAATGATTTGTATTGAATTCCATTTTAGGAAGACGCGAATAAATTAATTTTCTTATATAAAAATAATAAATAAAATAATAAAATCATTATTATTTTACATTTAATTTTATTATTAAAATAAAATTTAAATATAAATAGGGAGTTAATTGGTATCAAAATTTGCAAAAATTTTCAATTTATAAGCGGAAAAAGTCTTTAATGATTTTAATGGATTTATAAAATATTTTGTTGCAAAATGATTGAAAGCTTAAGCGCGCGAGATGCAAAAATAAACTTTTTTTGCTTTTTATATATTATATTAACCACGCCACTTCTTGTACAAAATTTAATTTTCTAATTGTAATTCAACAATATAACGATTTTCCAAAAAAACCAAAAGCATAAAATTGTCATTTTAACTGTCTCAAATTGTAATCTTTGTTGTACTACTATTATACCTATATATTAAAAATTGCTCACGATCTTAAAATAAAAAAAACAACAAAAAAAGATTTATAGCTATTATGAAAGCGAAACAACCAACATCCTATCATTGAAATTCATCTCTTCAATTGGCAAACAAATTATTATGCGATATTCATGATACTCGCATTATATATAAATCTGAAGGACAAATCGTAATCTTGATGCAAAGATAAAAAAGAATTTACCGCCGCCGCCGCCTAAAACTTGAAAATTTATTCCGCCATCAAATCAAAACATTAAAAAAAAAAAAAATAAAATAAAAAATTCAAAACTAACATCATAGAATTAAACCCTTTTTTTTTTCTTCTTCTTCTCCATCAAATTTCGAACATCATTAACAAGTCCTTTTGGGTCATTTAGTCAAATTTCATTTATGTTATCAATTTCTTTAGAAACTATAATAATGTGTGTGTTATATTATTTTTTTTTTTATTTTTTTTTTATTCCATCAAAGAAGAGGATGGTATCATTTACGCCCTGATTTATTAATTTTTGGAGGGAAAAAAAATATGACCACAAGAAAAGGTTATGACTGGTAAAAAAGATGTTCCTTTTAAATGAAAAACCAACATTAAATAAATTTTAATTTTTTTAAAATTATTATAAAAAAATATATATATTTTTGTTAGTTTAATTTTTTTTTTTTCAATTTAGAATTTAGATTAAACTATGCGTCATCATCCAAAAAAAAAAACAAAAATTATTTATTTCAATCTTGATATTTTTGATTTCAGACTAACTTCTGGAAATTAAAAAATTTTCTTCTTTTAAGTTGAAAAAAAAAAATAATAAATATAATTTCAGAAAAAAAAAACAACCTCAAAAATATCATCGCTGTAATAAATAAAAACCGCAGGGTTTCTGCGAAGGATCATAAAAAAATACCTTTAACCAAAAAAAAATTAACGAAATTTATTTTCGCTTTTCTTTGCCGTTTTTTTTTCTTTATTGTTTTAAATTTACTAAATTATTTTATTGGAGTGAAACGAAAATTTGTTGTGTCAAGTTAATAAGTGGGATGTTGTGATAAAACTTCATTCGCCATCATCACTCCTGTGGCGATCCTTGTTCCTATATAGGAATTCTATATGAAAAACGTTTTAAGCTTACCGTTCAGAATTAGACCTACAATTACTTACACTCGGAATTAGACTTATTAGTCGAAATTAGACTTTACTATAATAATTGATGTTGTTACAAAATGGTTTATTAATGAAGTCAATGTTATAGATACTCATTAAAAGAGCGCTGGACTGGCCGGATAATGTACCGGTATACGGTATAGTACCAAATCTCCGATCTCTAATTAATTTTTTAATATAAATCGAATTTTTTTTAATTTTTTTTCAATTTCTTCGGCTTAAAACAATTCACAGTCCTGTTCTTATTTAATAACGTGAATTAGTGAAGTAATGAAAATGTGTAGTTTATACTCATTCATGTACATTAGTCAAAAAATTATACAATTAAAGGAGATGAAATTAATTTGGTGGACTGGACAGTATTTTTTCGTTTCTTAATCAGAATGGAGCTTTATAATTCTAAAAGTTATGAAACCATTCTAATATACACTCTACATAAAATCATACACACATGAAGTCTAAACATATAAATAATAAAATAAAAAATAAAATATTTTAGAATAATCATCAATTTTTGCATTCTTATAGGTGTTTTGGTATAAATACAAAAGTTCATAAATTCAATTCCAAACTTTTTTTTTCAGTCATTCATCATATTTAAGTTAATCCTATTTCCGTAGAAATAAATTAAAAGAGACATTAGTTTATGACAAGCTTTGAATCGAATTGAATTCCTAGGTTGTATATATAAAACTTGTCTTAATATATTCCTTATACAGTTTTAATCTTTTTTTAAAAATTGACAAATGCAAATTTTCAATTAAAATTTTGTATTTCCATCTCACCTCTAAATATTCTCGAAAGATATTCAAAAAATAACACACAAGTCGTTTGAATCGAAATTGAAGTTAATTTATATATATAATCGAATATCAATTTAAATGAAACCTCAAATTTCCATTACTGAAACATAAAAACGCATATAAATTTTTTTTTTAAATTTTATTTTCCATTTTTTAACTTTTAAAACACTTGCATTCCTGATTAAATTACCAAAAAAAAACAAAAAATTCTCCAAAACTTCCATTCTAAAAACTTTTTTTTTTTTTATTATTATTTTCTTCTTTATATACTTTAATTACTTGCACATAATTAAATTTTGTCGTTTGAACAAAAAAATAAAATAAAACTAAAACAAAATATTAAAAATAAAAAAAACTTTTTTTTTTTTTTTAAATTTGCACCTGGAATTTTAATAAAGAATTTCCGTTTTAATTTTTTTCATATTAAAATATGTATAGCATTCATGGCAGTTCTAATATATGAAAATAAAACCTAAAGCTCATGGCAGATATATTCACTTTTTTTTTTTAAATGATTTCGAAAACTGATATTTTATAACACACTAAATACACATTTTTTGTTGAACAAAATATTCAAAATGCTGTCAAAAATGCACAGAAGGCGAACTGACGGGAAAAGTTCATATAAAGGGTATTGGATGCTGATATGCAATTAAAACAAATCCACCAAATATTTCAAATAAATAATCAAAAGATTTACTTCGCAAAAGAAACTTACTTATTAAGTTTAAATTATGTGAATGGCTTTGAACAACAATCACCATGTTGTGTACTAACTACACCTATACTAACAACACCTACATTTTAAATTTTACATTAATTAGAATAATATCGTTAATTTTTCGTGTTTTAAATATAATATTAAAATATTAAAATCAAAACAAATATTTTTATTTCTCAATTGGTATACAGGGAATTTGAATATTTCTAGCTAAAAAACTAAAAATTTCGTAAATTTTATTTACAACCCATAAGTTAATTTTTAAATATAATTAAATCTTTTTTCCATAACACATTTTAGATGGTATGTATAAGTAATAAATTTTTAAAATTAAAGAAGTAAATTTTAATGTTTTTCAATTTTCGACAAGTTAAATTATTACATAGAAAATGTTATTGCATTTTCGAGCTTATTTCTCTTTTTTTAAACGTTAGTATTAAGAAATAACTCGTTAAGTTAAGAAAGACAAAACATAAAAATAACAAATTAAGTTACCTTAATTATAATTAAATCTTACTTTTTTTTCAAATAAAAATCATAATATTATACTCTGTGTACGATGTGTAGATTCAATAATAATTCAATAATAAATTGTTTGGCATAATTAACATTACCAAATTTAAATCTGTTTTTTTTTTTTGTGAAATCAATAGAAAAAGTTATATTTGAATATAATCTTAAGTTAAATTATTTTGTTAATCGATAAAATTTAAAAATAATATAAATTCATTTAATTTATTGATACTAGCTCATATAGAGTTTACTTCTATATATTGGCAATCTTATGTGGCAAGAACAAGTAGAAGAAGTCGGGGAAATATATAAACAGAACGATGCATTATTGAATTTTAGAATTAGAAGAATATATATAACTAGTAATATATTTTTCAAATTATCTTTACTCTATGTAATATAATGTTATAAGTAAATAATTATTGGCTAAATCTAATAGAGCCAAAAAGGTAGTATTTTATACATATAAATGAAGATCTCATATTTCATTCGAACAAAGCAAAAAAAAATAGAAAACCTTGAAAGCATAAAATAAGACCTTCTAATTGTGCAATTTTATTTATTTTTTTTATATAAAAATTCATATTGAAAGTGAATTTCTAATAATATTCAGAAATATAAGAATAAAGTATGATTGACGCGTATATTTCATACTTACATCATTTTCTTTTTTATTATTACTGAGTGTATAAAAAAAAAAAATTTTTTTTTTTGATCTATTAAATGATAATTAAAAATTTTAAATTAAATCCAAAATAAAGTTTTGATTCCAAAAAACTTAAAGTATTGTATAAAAGTAAAAAATTTTCAGGTCAATGTAGGATTATTTTTAGTTTTAAAAATATATTTTACATATGATTTATTAAAAAATCACTGCACTTTAGTCTTTAATAAACAAATGTACACACTACTTGTAGGGAAAACTTATTCACGCTTGTAGGGTGCAAAACTTAAGTTCTATTAAATTCCAAGCTTTGAAAAACAAATTGTTATGTACCAAAATTCTAATATAATATTAATATTAGATTATTGGGACCTGAATTTTACGAATCAACACATTTTATATTTGAAAATTTTCCCGCTTAAATTCTTCCCAAAAAAAGTTCACTTTTCATTTTCATACAATTATGTTGTTTTTGTAAACGCAACCTTCTTAATTTAATGAATTTTAGAGACAGAAATGTTCAATTAAATCATCTTTTATATTTCATTTTTATTATTCCGGACAAAAAGCCATAATTTTTTTCTTATTTATTTCACTATTGTCTGACTTCATTTTTAATTTTCTTTTTAACATCAAAATTATGGTAAAAGAAACAAAACAAAAAAAAAAACTCCAAATAATAATGCCTCATCAAAATTGGATCCCTTTCTGTGTCCAAAAAAAAAAAAAAATTTATTTTTAACACACAAAAAACTTTTATTTAATTTCTCATTATTTTTAATGAAAATATTAAAAAGATTTTTGTTTCTAATAAAGTGAAAGTATTATTTAATCAAAATCTAATTATTCAAACAAAAATAAAATTACTATATTTTTACTTATTAATTAAAAATAAAATGAAAAAAAAAAAGACCTTTTAATCTGAAACTATTAATCAGATTTTCATTAAAAAAAAAATAACTAACTAACTATGATCTGTTAAAAAAAAAAGTATATTAATTGGCCATGAATAAAGATCAATAAAATTAATACAAAAAGAAAATGATTTTTGATTAAAAAAATTGAACTGAATATTATTTGTTCTGGATGAGCGATCTGAACTATAAAGTCGATTCTAGATGAAAGAATCATTTTAAAAGAACTAAACTTTTCTTTCTAAGAATAAATTGTAAATTATATATTAAAATGAAAAAACTACAAAATTTAACCAAGCTCAAAGCTAAAAAATTTTTATTTCAAGTTCCGAAAATTTTATTAAAAAATAAAGTTATATTATCGACCAATGAAATGTGCCTTCAAGCTTTTTAGCTGTCAAAAAATCTACCTTAAACTTAGTTAGTTAGATCACAAAAACAAATCCGATGATTTATTTATTTTCAAATATTTGATTTCATAACCATGTATTTTATGTTTTTTTTTATGTATATAATTTATAATGCTACTAGTTATAGCTACCAAAAAAACAAAACCCTTAAATATCATTTCAATCAAATAAGAAACTCTTTTTCTTGTATAACAAAAATGTTTGTTAAACTTTAAGTAAAATTATATGTTTTGTTTTTTGTATTTTATATAAACAAATTGATGTCAAAAATAATAATAATTATTATGTTTGTAATGTGCTTATCACGTTTTTGATTAGGAGAGAAAAAAAAATTATTTTTAAACTACCAAAATATATTTATTTTTTTTTATTTTTTTTGTAAAAGAGGATCTTTATCAGCTTGTCATGTCTACTTAAAAACACATAAATAAAAAAAAATAGCTATTTATATTGAGCATAAAAAACATTTATAAAATATAAGATTGCATAACAATTTATAATTGGAAAAAAAAAATACAATAAACAATGTCTTATAATTTTTAAATTTTTATTTTGTATTTCTTCTATTTAAATATTTACGTCATTTCATATTTTCGCATTTTCACTTTATAAAGAAAGTCTCAAACATGAATTAAATAATATAGACTATACATCAAATATAATACGAGAATAATTCCTTTAAAGTCATAAAGTTCCATATTACCCATTTAAAAGTGAATATTATGCTCTTTTTATTTCATCGTACTACACTATCGACATCCGTATATAGTATCAATGATAGAATATAGATGTAATCGTATAAGATAACTTGATAAGAGATTAAATTCATTGCAAAAACTGATAAATGTTAAAAATAAAAAAATTAAATTAAATTAATAATAAGAAAATTTATGATTTCCTGATTTGATATACGAAATATCATATTCTAACGTCTTTCTATCGTGTATATTTTGAAGTAACTAAAGCGTTATTAAGATAACACTATATTCATTCAAAACAATATATATTGTGCATAACGTATATATGATATGTACACTTTAATGTCTGATATTTTCTTCTTCTTTTAAGAAACCTAAAATTTACCTCCCAAAGTGAATTTCTTTTTACAAACTATGCTGCTACCATGTGGACTGAAAATAATCTTATTTTCTTTTAACAACTTTTTACATAATGGAACGAAAAAAAATCTCAGTAAAATTTTTTAAAAAATTGTACATGTTATCCCATGAAAATAACCATATTGAACCACTTTATTCACAAGAAGAAAAAAAAATTTGCATTCTCACGCTATCTCTAAATTCTGGAATATGAATTATGATTGAACAAACTGGGGAATTTACATAATTTTTTTTTAACTTTGTTATGTTACTCCAATTTGGAAATGTTATGTCAGAAAGAAGCATTAGCAAAGCCTGAGTGGGGAATAGTATTATCTACTTGCTGACTATTAAGCGACAATTACACTCATAAGACGCAATAAATATTCATTTTTAGAGTATTTCACAATGTTTTCCCTCCGAAATAAAAAAAAATTGTTGCTATCAAATGATTGTTTGTCTTTTTCACATTCAACCTATCCAAACAAACTCAAATAACTAATATGATGTTACTAATAGTGTTACATAAATAATACATTGTCAACAAAATCAAAGAAATAAATAAATATTTACAAAAGGTGTTTACACAATTTCCTTCAGCGACGAGATGCAGCATTACGCATACTAAAAAAAAAGCCTACCTGAAATGTTTTTTTTTTTAATTATAATCCTTGATTTAAAATTCAAAAAAATTTTCTTCACAAAAAAAAAGGTAAATTTCTAACAAGAAAAAAACAAAACTAATTAAGATTAAAACAAGGTAAATAAAAACGAACCAGTTTTGCCATATAAAAGAAAAGGTCAAAGTCAGAATTTACATAAAACTTTATTAATTTTTCTTAATTCAACTGAAAACAAAATTGTGTAAAAAGAATTATCACGAACTATAATATTATTAGTTTAAAACAACTGAACTTTGACATTGTCAAAAAATGTTTTAAGAAATAAATGAAAATAAATATAATCAGTATTACTTCAAAGTTATATTTTTGTAGTGAGTAAAATATTCAATTAAATACTTACTAAAATAACTATTTAAAATACATGCTGTTCGATCATTATAAATTATTATATACCTTATAATTATAAATAGATACTGACAATCTAGATTTATTTGTTGTCTGAAAACAAAACATTGCATCGCTTGATTATTCTTAAGGTCCTTAAAACCATTCTAGTAAATTCAGTGCAGTTATTCTCAAAATTCTTCTAACCAAATCGTAATCAAAAAATGTTTAAAGTCAGCATCCTTTCAATCATTTAATTCTTAGAAAAAAAAATTCCAATTTCTTCTCATTTTACAAAAACGAAACAAAGACAAATAATATTTTATTTTACCCTTTAATGATCGACACTTAATTAAATAAAATATCTCCCTTAACTTCCACTGCTGTATATAAGCATTACAGAAAATACATTTAATTCAGTACTTCTTCGTGAATTTTTAAGAACTTTGAAAATATTTATATGTTGCCATGATAATGAAATTCTTTGGATCAGGTTTTAAAATTTCATTTGAAAAATAACCCGTATATTTTCTTTATATTTTTTGTATAGTATAAAATGTAAGAACATATTGATTTTTATTCGAAACCACAAGAAATTTATTTTTTGCCTGCAGAATAGTTATTTTTTTTTTATGTTATACGAAGTTAACATATGAATATGTACTGAATCAAAAATTCGTTATGCAGAAAAAATTTATATATTTATTGAAAATATTGAATATATAGATTAATCCTCTAAAAAAGAACCGTTTTTGTGAGTCTAAGGTTTATGTATTTAAAAGATTTATTTTCGCCGTTTCATAAATTTAACACCGTAAATATAGATTTTGATTTACATTTTTATATATTCTCTTGAACGAACGAAGGATCTTAGATTTCCTATATCATTCCTTCATTATTTCGAAAATATTTTTTGTTAAAAGGCAGACAGTTTGTACATATCGTATAGCTTTAATTAGCGTTTTAAATAGTGTAAAACATATTTTAAAAATTCATTGTATTTCTTGCAGTAAACGTCAAACCCTAACATAATTATCGTAAAATTCATTTCTTATTCAATTAAGTTTCTGCTTAACTCGCATTAAATTATCAGATCTGTCAATAAATTACATGTAAATTTATTTCCTTTAGACATGATAAGTTTTTTTTTTTTCTTCACTATACTTACTTAAGGTCACATTTTAAGAAATAAAGAATTTTTATTTAAAATATAAAAAAAAATTCTGTGACTCATAAAAATTTTAAAGAAAAGCAAAACATATTGTTTAGCTTTAGTCAAGTAAATATTCCTAATGGAATTTAATAAAAAAAAAAAAAATTCATTAAAAACATACGTAATTTATATTTGTAACAAAAATATAAATTTAATAAAATTTTTAATTTATTTACATAGACAATTTTAAATTTATAAATAATTATAATATAATCAATTTTATGAAAATAAAATTAAATATTTTTTTAATAAGCTTCAGTGCAATAAAAAATTAATATCGAAATAAATCAAGTGATATTACCAACAAAGTTTATTGTTTATTTTATTTCAACATAGATATAAATGTTTGAATAATCCATTTATGTTAGGTTTATATTATTGGTTTTATGTCACATTCCAAAGTTCCGGACATAAACGTATTAATTAAAAAAATACTTAAATTAGATTTACTTTACACCGATCCTGAAATTGACTTAATTTTTTAATACTAACAGCCGTATTGGTGTATATATTGTTGTTATGAACTGTTCGGTCATTTTCAACTTTCGACTGACTTTTTTTTAATTTTTGAATTGTGCACTTAAGGTCTTGCACAAAAGTATTTTTATGGTATCACACTTAATTATGAATTAATTGTAGAATTATTGGAGAAGCAATTAATTTCGTACTTCATTGACAGTATTGGGTTGAAAATTATATTTAAAATCGGAACGAAAAAAAAAATAAATTCCTTGATTGGAATTCCCAAATCGTAAAGAGGTCTTAAATTTAGTTATTTCTCTATATCAAAAACAAAAGACTTAAGTAGCAAACTTTTTTTTTCAAACATTATTTTTTTTTTAGTATTTTTTAAGTAGTTCTATTTAATAATAAAATCAAAAGACTTAAGTAACAAACTTTTCTTTTTTTTAAATATATTAATTTGTTTGATTTATAATAAATAAATTATACTAAAATATAAAAAAAAAAGTGATAAACTTCGTTTAACGAAATTTTACAAAATCTCTTCAATTATATTTAGAATTCCAACTTAATTACAAACTTTCCTTGATTTCTTAATCAAAATATTAAAATCATCTTCTACAATATATACTTTTCCGTCAAAATAACGGAAAATGACAAATAACTGTTCAGTTAATTATAATATAAAAATATGCCAAAAATCAAGAACAAAATCACTGTACCAAAAAATTATTTGTATAATTACTGGCAAATTATTTATATAAAAAAAAACAAAATATCCATGCGTGTATTTGAAATTAATGTCTTTAATAATAATAACTTTATTTGATTTGAATTCAAATAAAAAATATTATAAAAATACTGTGAGATATTTGACATAAATAAAAAAGAAAAACAAAACAATAAGCAAGTAAATCTATTCTTAAAATGCCATTGACCTCCAAAATATTGTTTACTTTTAGATATTTCACAGCGGTGAACATACCCTATTAAATTTTTTCTTTCAAGTTAAAAAGTAAATAAATAAAAAAAAAAGATTTAAGTACCATAAAATTATAATACCGGGTTTTAAACTTTTATTTATTTATAATAAAAAAAAATTTAAAAATAACATCAAACAATTTTATGTGAAATTTTTTTAACTTTTTTTTTTTATAACGAAATTTTTGCCAAACTAAGAACTACCTATATGGATTAATTTTTCACTGTGAATTATAATAACTTAAAAAAACTTTCAATATTTTTTAACGAAAATAAAATTAAATATTAAAATCAACATGAAATTTGATTGATGAGTGAACCCTGACAGCGTTCTGTGTGAAGCCTTACCGATTCATCGGAAAACGATTTAAAAAAAATAAATAAATCAGAAAAGGATAATTTTTTTGCATTAAGTCTTATTATTTATAAATATTTCCAGTTTTCTTAAATTCTCTCTATTCGACTTCTGTTTTAAGTTAAATAAACACACCTGGTTCTAAACATTCCTGAAATTAATAAAGGTCAGCTTAAATTAATCCCTTAAAAAAAATGTTAATAAAAAAATCTTTAGGGTCATAATTTCTTTAAAAAAATATTCTCAACCCTCGTATCATATTTATCAAGAAATTTATTGTAAAACTAATTTTAATCCCCAATTATAAAGAAAAATATCATTTTCAAGAAAACAAAAAAAAGAAAAAGTAAATATTATTGTTCCGAAAATTGTTTTAAAAAATAGTAAAATGTTTTTGAATGAATATTAAAAATTCCTTAAATTGGAATGCGCTTCCAAAAATGATGGTGATTGGCAGAGAAGTAATGAACAATATTGTATATTTAGAAAATAATTTAGGGTTCGCACTTT
The DNA here is from genome assembly GCA_964007475.1 of Hybos culiciformis. NCBI lineage: Eukaryota > Metazoa > Arthropoda > Insecta > Diptera > Hybotidae > Hybos > Hybos culiciformis. Next base: position 94,926,810 of record OZ023274.1, on the reverse strand, counting down.
ATTATTTGTAATTATTTTAGCAATGTTTGAGATAAATATGAATTTTCTATGATTTAATTTCTGTTACTTTTTTACTAAGGGTTAGAATCACTAAAATACATAAGATACCATTCTGAATCTTTGTAAAAGCTTTCGGAAAACCTTTGCATTGCTTGTTTTGCAATATAAATGTTTATGGTAATAACATTAGTTTGAATTGCAAAAGTTCAAATTCTTAGTAATTTTGAAAATTTGAACAAAGCGTCAAAACACATTTCTTATTAATTTTATTTATTCCAGCCGTTCAATAAGAAACGTTGAAACAATAACTTTTCCATTTTGAACATAATTTCAACTAACATTTTTTCGGTTCTTAAATACAAATAGAATCACTAAAATACATAAGATACCATTCTGAATCTTTGTAAAAGCTTTCGGAAAACCTTTGCGTTGCTTGTTTTGCAATATAAATGTTTATGGTAATAACATTAGTTTGAATTGCAAAAGTTCAAATTCTTAGTAATTTTGAAAATTTGAACAAAGCTTCAAAACACATTTCTTATTAATTTTATTTATTCCAGCCGTTCAATAAGAAACGTTGAAACAATAACTTTTCCATTTTGAACATAATTTCAACTAACATTTTTTCGGTTCTTAAATACAAATTCAAATGCAGTAATATACATTTTCAAAAATACTCATAAATTGCTCAGTTTTGTGGCAGCAAGAAGGGATATTCATAATAATCATTTTTCTACATATTATATTTATATAGACAACAACTTTCAGTCTTTTTTCTTTTGCGTTACAGACCACTACCTTCCAATTGTTATGAACATAAAGTAAAAAAAATATATTTAATTCAAAACAAATGACTGCATTTTCAATGACCTTGCAAAAAAATAATATTCTTCAAAAATCCAACCCAAACAAAAATTATTTATTAAGAAGAAAAAAAAAAACTGAATCTATTCTGAAACGAGAGAAGTCTGTGTAAGAAATAATAATAAAAAAAACTAAAATGAAATGCTTCAATATATTATGTTGCTCTTTAATTAAAGAATATAATCCATAAGAATATTATGTTGAATAAAAAAATAAAAAAAACTAACCACACACAAAACATAACATTTCCATATGAAATGATTCTTTCATATTTCCTAGACATAACACTGGATATATAATTTAGAGATCTCTAATTGTGTGTGAATAATGTTTATACCTTTTTGATGAAGATGGAATAATAAATATATATATATACAATAATATATAAATATATATATGGTTTTTTTTCTTTAATATAAATATAATTTATTTTCCACTTCTGAATTCATCATTATTATTATTATAATTATGTTAAAACATTAATTTTTTTTCTTTTTTATACCTCAGTATTGTTGTATATTATAACATAGATTTCTGAATAAATGCATTTTATTTGAAAATTAAAAAAAAAAAAAAAAACAGAATTTTTAAAATGATTTCAAACAATTCACTTTTATTCTTGAAAAAAATATATATATATAGAATTGTATTGGGGTGTACTGATACGATGGTACAGAAAATATTATGAAGATGAGAAAGAAATACAGCGCAATAATACTTCGACTTCCATCACAACTATTGCCAATATTTCGAAATATTGTGAAACGAATCTATCAAAATGATTTTGATTCGAGAGGATTATTAGGAGGATATAAATAGTTTGTTCTCATTTCCATATTTTTTAACTTCATTAGGCTTCAGATTTTTTTTAAATATTAAGTTATTCAGGAAGTTATTTAGGTACCAAAACACTAGGTGGGATACTTTATTTGCTTAAAAAAGTATGGTTTTCTTATTTAAAATATGAAGGTTTAATTGGGATCAAATATAGGGTTAATTAAAATTAAATTAACTCTTTTTGAAGTTCAAATCTAGACGTCGTTTAGCGCTCGGAAACAGTGTAGTCGGAAAGGCATTCCACATACGGGTGCGAGGTTGAAACGGTGTTTGGCGCGAAGAGGAGGAACCCCTCTAAATCCCAAAAACTAATAAGACCTTCATGCTTATTTTGTATAAAATTTACGAAACACGAAACGATCCAACCTAGTACTGCGGTTTTAAGTGATTTACTACATACTATACACATCTTAAAACTACATGAATAAAGAGGGGTTGAAAAGAATCTACTTAAAAGGTGATTCAATTTTTTATTCTTTTAATTTTTGTGAAACATGCGCGCAGGTAAATCTTAAGAATTAAGCACTGGCTGTTTTACTAGCATTTTATTTTATCTTTTTTTTTCTCTCTTTTTCTTTTTATTATTATTACTTATATTTACTAACACTTGTGTGTGCGCGGCGCGTTGATAATAAAATGAAAATAAATTAGAACTACTCAAACCCAAACAGCACAACACACGTTTATATACCTAAGAAGTTTATTTTTCTATAGATGTTAACGTGTAAGGTAAACTTTATCACTTGAATTTAGCTATAAAAATTAGAAAAAAAAATAAATTTATTATTTTAAATGACTGCAATTTGAATATATATTTTAAAGTTAAACATGTGTTTTTTTTTTGAATATCGAAAGTAATGATAAATACATCTTACTAAATCTATTTCTATTTGATGTTTAAAATAATATTTTGGACCAAACAAAACTCCTTTCAGCCAATAGTCTGAATTCAGATGAGTAATGTCAATATGGAAGTTTTTCTATGTTTTCCACATAAATATTAAAGCATTTTTGTCTTGTAGTCGCAGTAGTATATATTTAATTATCAGCCAGCTAATAACTAACAGTTTATCTTAGTAATATTTTATTAAATTTTTTCTTTGATCTATAAATTTTTGTTATATTTTTTTAACTTAACTAAGTATACCATTATATAAAATAATACTGGGAAAAAGTACATTTTTGTTCTTCCTTATACTTCATATTTTTTTTAATTTTTCTTACTATTTAGTTTTTATTGTATACACACAACTTACATTCTTCATTATGAAAATTTGAAACATGTTTTTTAATAATGTGTTAATTATGACTTTGTTTCTTTTTCTAATGATTTTTTAAACAAACATGTATAACCATACAATTTTTGTATTTTAAATAACCATAACATAATATGTGTATGTATGAAAAAAAAATACAAATTTTTCTATGTCAAAATGTGAAAAAAAAAATTGAATCGAAAAACTTTAGGGCTTCTTTCAGTTGAGGATACAATCATAATGACACATCTATTTCTCGTAACAAGAAAAAACGGGAACCTAAAAGTTTTTAATGCAATGTCTAAGCCTTCAATTCGCAAGGTTAAATGCCTGTTATGTGTTGCTATCGACAGAGTATAATATATGCAAAATAATATAGAAAAGAGGACTCTATATGGTGCAATAGATTATTTACTTTATGAATCTTAACATTCTAAGTAAGGACGCTGAACAAAGATGAATAAATCTATTACATATATTTCTGAATTCTTAAATTTAACTGTCGATTTTATTTCTTTTTCTTTTAAATTTACTTAAAACATAATTTTTCACATATTAAGCATGCCAGTTACGTTTTATATTAATTTCTTGTATATTTCCGCAAAAAAAAAAAAATTATGCATTCAGAGCACAAGTGTTTTCTTATCAAAAATGTAATTAATGTTTATTACACTCTTTGTTGTTATTATTAAAATTTACATAAATGTTATACAAAAGTAAGAAATATGTAAAAAAAAAAAATAATATGTAATAAATAAATAACAAAAAAAGAATAATAATGATGTGCATTTTATGAAAAGAAATAAACAAATTAAAATATAAAAATTTAAATTTTGAAGGTTTACGTTTTTTTTTTTTATATAAGAAGAAAAGCGTATACATGGAAATTTTCTTTTTAATTATATTTTTCAATGGATTTTTATTTAAAATACTTTTGATTTACATTTATTTTAAAATAATAATAAAAGAAATCTCAAATTTTCATATAATTTATTAAAAAACAAATCATAAATTATTCCATTCGAGTAATTTTTCCATAAAACAAATCATCCTTGTCACAAAAAAAAACAAATGAACAATTAACAAATTATACAAACTCCTGATTACACTTCCAATCAGGAGTCTTGACACATATAATACGGACAGTATCACAGCAATATCTCAATAAGAAAACTGTATTTAATTAAAAAATTTTCAATTGTTTCATACTTCCAGAATTAAAGAGCTGATAATTATGAGTATTATACGATTATACCCGAAATTATCAGTTCTTAAATTTTGGAAGGCCAATTGACAGAAGCTTCAAAGTCCAAATTATCGATCTATGTATAATATTGTCGGTATCATATCCATTATGTCCGCGAGTTCAATTCTCATCGTCGAAAGTAATATATGTACTATAAAAATCTTAACTTTTGTAGAATAGAAAAATATACTTTTCCGTTCCAAGAAATCAATCGTTTCGACAGTTAAAATAATATAGTATTGATAACAAAAATTAAATTTTACATTTACTATTTTCATTTATTTTAAAACTAAACCTCAATATAATACACACATAACTAATTATTTTTTTAAAATTCATCTCACAAGCCGATACTGATTCCATTTAAAGTATATATAATTCCATTTAAAGTATATATACAATATTCCTTAAAAATAAAAATAAAAAAATAAGAAATTTTTTGCAATAAAGAATATTTTTTTCATATCGCCAAATAATTTAACGATTTCATGGCAATTGCGGAAAATAAATTAAGATATTCTGAGAATGAAAAATAAATATTAAATTATATTTTATTAATATTGTTCAGGTCAATGACATAATTTGAATGCAATATAAATTTTAATTCTTCAAATTATTATTAGTATTTTTTTATTTTTTATTATAAATTTTTAACGGTATATAAAATATTTAATTTTTTTTATTTTTTTTTGGGTAAGCAGCATATACATTATTTTTAAAAAACGTTTTTGAAATGAAGATATCCACAGCAGGATATCGTCAGTGGTATATGATCATAAATCTTAATGCATTTTCAGAAATTTCCTTCAAAAAAATTATAAAGAAACAACATCCGCAACACAATTAATTTAATATTAAAATATAATTATTATATATCTGTTTTAATAGAAAATTGTAACAAATTATTTTTGAAACAATTATAGCAATATTATTTATTAGATTCAATGTGCAAATATTGCCGAAGGATAGTCTGAAAAATATAATCAAATTCAAGTCCAAGATGGGTATCGAACTCCAGACCGAAATGCTGAAAGGAATAAGAACAAAAGCACTACACTATGAAGGTCGGTTAATACTTGAGAACTTTATAATCAAGTTTTTTTGAACAATTTGGGCTAATGAAAAATTAGAATTGTTTCAAAAACCGTTCAATAAAAGTATTAATTTTGTCAAACCAAGCTCTGAAATTTGAAAAAGCCATTACTGGTTCCGAACATTATTAATTTATTTATTATTTAATAAATTCAAATTGTAATAAATGTTATAAAGCTGTTAAATAAAATTTAAAGGACAGCCCTTAATTGCATTTTATTTTTCAAAAAAAAATCATAATGCCCGTAACTATAGTTCCTAAAGAAAATATATAATTTTCATCCACTTAAATAAATATTCCATCTTGATTATAATCAAAAATCAACGTTAACTCCATAAATCCACAGTTTAATTTAACCGTCATTCAAGAGTTATAAAAATATAATTAGAAATAGTACATAATAAGAAAAAATTAAAAAAAAAACAAATTACTAATATTTATGTAAATTTTACAGCTGTCTGTTTGTATTATTTATTGCAGCTTTTAAGTCTAGTCAAATTGTAATTAAATGTTACAGTCATTTTGCAAAAAAAAAAAAATCAAAAATTAATTAAATAATTGAAACTCAACCCTTTTTTAATTAAATTTGCAAATTTTTATACATATAAAATTCATAACTTTGTTTGTTTTTTTTAAATATAAAATATTATATTTTAGTTATAGAAGCAAGTTAATGGTCAAATAATTAGAAAACTACTGTTTTACAGGTCTAGGTCACATTATGTTTCTCTCATGAAAAGTTATAAAAATAAAAATTTGTATTTTTAATTATTTTATTTAAAATTAAATTTTCGAAATAAGAAATATATACATAATGTAATATTAACACAGCACAAACTACATTGGTTTGTTTTTAGAAAAGTTGAAATAATATCTCTATAGATACTTTTAATAAGATAGTTTCGAAAATTACTAAACAGATGGGTAATATATCAAATTTAGATTGTGTTTGACTAGCGATTAATGTTTTATATCAATTTTAGATCTGATAATTTTATTTTTTTAATTATGTTTTGCTTAAAACTTTTTTTTTTTTATTTCCACAAAATGGTATTGGAAACAACTTGGATCCATTTATGTCAATATAGTATAATTATTACATATAATTGTTAAAAAATTTAATAATTTCAATATTTCATTGTAAACAAAACGACAACTATAGTTTTTATTAAGTGCCGAACAACAATCTCAACCAGGTTACGATTTTTTTTTATATTCTTGTATACAAGGGTTCAAAATGTTTGCTAATAAAATGTTAACAAAAATAAACATTAGAAATAAGAAACACATAAAAAAGAACAACATATACGAGAAAATAATAAATAATTAACTGCTCTAGAATATTATAAAAAAAATAGAAATAGAAATAATAAAACAGTTTTTTTGTTTCCCCAGTTATTACGATTATAATAACTACTTTTAAAACGGTATCAAATATATATTAGAAACAATAATAAATATTTATGTAATTACTTTATTAATAATTTTTTTTCTTTTGTTTAATTAAAATCAAAAATATTATTTTTTATAAATATTTTTATTGACTTTTTTTTAATTGATCATTAAAAACTATGAATAAAATTATAAATTTATAATTTAAGTATATTTATTTGTTACTATTGAACTGGAGCATAAAAAATATTGATTTTCCTGCAATAATTTATAATTTCTCGTTTACAACCCCGGGAATGATATTTGGCTTACTAATAACTATGCTTCGTCAAAATCTAATTATGAGAGACGTTTAAGTTTGGTATATTTTTTTAGTTCCAATAAAGGCACAGACTAGCGGATCATAAAAGTTTCGAACCGGGACTCTCTATACTCTATAGGTAATGTTATTTTTACGTGTAATCATAACTATCAATCAGCTGTTAAAATTTATAACTATATAAATAAGAGATTAAAAATTTAATTTTTAATTATATGCAAATAAAAATTTGAATCCTTAATGGTTAAAGGAAATTATTTATTGACTTATAAAATTTTTTGTTTTCTAAATTAAATTAATTAAACTCTCACGTTATTTTTTAAATTTTTTTTTTAATTAATGTTACGCCAAAAAAAAAATTAAAAATAATTCATGTTTTAATATTAATTTTTATTACAAGAAATAAAAATGCATTATAAATTTTTGAAGATACTATGTATATGTTTTCTGAATAATTACCAGGTGTTTTAAATTATTATTTACGTGACTTTTTTAATGATAATAAAAAAATCATTAATTATTTTTTTAATGTTTTATTTTATTAATATTCTTAAATTTGTTTTTATTATTGAAGGTCACATAAATTGGGTATATATAAACTTTGTAGGAAGTTTTCGCACCTTCAAGGCTCGCTGCAGCATAAAGCGTTTAGAAAAGTTATCTTTGTTGTTCAATAGAAGAATAAATATAGTTTTGGTTAATTCAACGAAACTATATATTATTACATAAACCTATAATACAATAGATTGAGCACAATCCCCAAGAAATAATATCATCTGATATGAATTTGACTATTGAAAAAAAAAAATCTTCGATTATTAAATTTCTTTTACATAAAAATAATTAAAACAGATTAAAAAATTATGAAATTTTCCCTTGAACCTGACTCCCATCACATATTTTTCATGTACCTTCGCACACTCCTTAAACTTGTCACATGAAAGTTTTTTTTTGTTTTAATCGATCAAGGTTATAATGGTTTACCTCAATTTTTTTTGAACACAATTCAAATATTTTTTTAGGGCGAAACTTTAATTACATCTGTAATGAATTAAACAAATCGCATGTTAACTTTATTACACAATATTTTTTTATATAAACTGTCTTAATGAAAAAGTAAATCAATTTTTATTTAGAGATCTTAAAAATGGACTTATTAAATTATAAAAAAAAATCCTAGATCTTAATAAATAGTAAAAATCAAATTTTCTGATTATTACATTAAACGCTTCTCTGCACACTGATTTTAATTCGGGTTTGGATCTCTGTGTTTTATAAAGAATTTCAGATTCAGAATCGAAACAGGAAAATCGAATCGCCTTTCATATGTTTTATATTGTATACATTAAAAATTGATTGAAGATTTTGTTTATGACTTTGTATAACTATTATCTCAACATTTAAACTTACGGAGAGGTATTATTTGAAACAATCAATGAATCAATGTGACAGATTTCGTGACTAAAGAAAATTTAATTTTTTAAAATTAATTTATCTAAATCTAAAAGTTCAATTTATTTATTATATTACTGTTTTGCGTAACATTTTATAAATTTGTCTATATAGTTTTTTTTTTAAGATTATCTTCTTGTAAATTAAAAAAAAAAAAAAAACTAAATTTAATTTAATTGCAGGCATATTAGCCCATGCATATTGTTTAATTCCATAAAAGTAAACATAAAAAACAAAAAAAAAATTTTAACCGAAACATAGTTTTATACCCCAATATGCAATAAAATAGATAAATATATTATATATCCATTGATTTAGTTTTATTATGTTTTATTGAATACTGTGCAAAAAAATTAAAAAATAAAAGAAATAATCAATTTTCGTAAATGATTTAATTTTAATATTCTCTTATATGGAAAGATTGCAAGAAATATATTTAATTTGTTAAATGTTTTTTGTTGTTTGTTTCCAGATGTAATAATAAGAAAATTTAATTATTTAATTTAAATGAAAAATGTTCTAATGATAATTATAACGTTATTCAAATTAATGGGCAAGTAATAAAAAAATAAACTATGCTAGGTTTAATTTAATTCTCTTAATTCGATGCATTCAATTTATTTATGATTTCTAATTTTTACTTCAATGATTTATAATTTAAAATATCCTAATTTTAGTGTAGACTTGACTGTATATATACTTACTACATTGACGATAAAATTATTTATATTGACTTGCCTTTCAATTGCTATTTAATAGCTGTGAGACGTCAAACATGGACAAATTATAAAAAACTTGCGAAAGCTGAACATATTTTGGACAATAAATATAAAATATGACTCGTTTATTTCGATGAATATAAATAATTAATTATGGTTAATGAATTTTTAAATTAAATTTCTTATTTCCCCAAAAATATTTAATAACGTTGAACAGGAAAGAGATCAGTATGAAAAAAAAAAATTAAAAAAAATTTTTTTTTTAATTTAATTTAAGTAATTTCTTTTCACTATTTTAGAAATTAAAATTTCATATATATACTCTTCAATTTCTATATATTTTGTGCATGAAAAGTTAAATGCATATTAATAACGCCGTTATTAATAATTAAATTCAAGCATAAATACTTAATTGAGAAGTTAAATCAGCCGAAACAATTAATTTTTTAAATAATAAAATAATTAAATTAGAATTTATATTACCGTTGAAAATATTTTATTTTTAGTTTTACGTATAAGTATTAGTATTAAAAATGAGTGAAAACAAATTAAATAAATTTTAAAATTAAAAAAAAAAAAAAATTGTAATTAATATATAATTGATTCAAATAATTAACAATATAAACAATATGATTTTTTAAGCTTTATAATGTATATTATATTATGTATACTATAAATTTACTACTGATTACTTTGACTTTTGTTTTCTTAATTTGTAATCGCCGAAAGCAGACATATAGAAGAACTATCGCAAACACTTTTCTATTTACAATAATTTGAATTTTGCAACAATTTGAACTTTTTTTTTAGAATTTTAATCCTAAATATCTTTGATCTTATATTTCACTTAAAACAGCTAATTATAAAATCATAAAATCTAATTTATATACTATTCATATACCCAAATCATAAATTTTTATGCTTATTATTATATTATCTTAAAAATACATAATACGAATATATATAAATAAAATAATGTTTTCGTGCGTGTTAATTGACCATATTTTTCATCAAACAAACAATATTATGATGTGACTCATTAAATTTTTAAAACCGCAAATTAATATAGAATTAATATTCCTCTTCAATTTAATAGAATTGTTAATAAAAAAATGAAAATAAAAAGACTTTTTATTTCATAAAATCAATGACTCAATTTAAATTAAAAAAAAAATCTATTCTTGACTTGATGGAAATTATAAATGTTTTTTAAGATATATAGATTCAAAATAAAAACGCAAGCAAATAAAAACGCAAGAAAAAAGAAATTTCCAATAAAATAAAATTTTAATTTTTTTATTTTTATTTTACATTATAATTTTTATAAAAATAGATTCTTTTATTCAATGTTTTTCTCAAATTAGTTATGCGTCATTTAATTTTGCATTTTTATATATTTTTATTTTCATTCGATGTAAATGATATATACTACGAAATATTTTATTGTAATGTATAATTATAATTAAGTATTATAAGATTATTCTAAGATTTTTTTTCCAAATCCCAAGACTGTAATTAGAAATTGATTATTTTATAGGTTCAACAATATTGTTTGAAATTCGAAAACTATTTTGACTGAAAGAAATATGAAGCTGTAGACATTTTCAAGTTAGTTAATGATAATTATAAGAGAAATATAACTCTCCACTGAAGATTAGATATATCATAATACCAGATCATAGTTGGAAATAAATTAAAATTAAATGTATACCATTTATATCAAACAATGTTTTGGATTCTCACTGTTAAATTTTGTCGAACAGTGTAAAGAAAAATTGTCATATTTCATTAAATATAACTTATTAATGATATTACTTATTAAATTATTTTTTCAGATCTAGGTCATTCCCTATCGAATTTCTATATGCATGTATTTATTTCCTCTGTTAAATATTTTGTTTTTAATTAAAATTTTCAATAAAATTATAATGCAAATAGTATTTAGTTACATTTTATAAAAATTTGTCTTAATTTTGCAATAATATAGTTTTTTGATTGTTTTTTTTTGTTGAAAATTAGCATTAGTCATGTTCATGTTTATCTTTAGGTAGCTCTAAAAATAAGACACATATACAAATATCTGGACAATGGCTAGTTTGGGTGCTAATTAAAATAGCTTCAAGACATTCTTGAACCCCATGATTGTGTAGAACATACTATTTACACCAACACTTCGAAAAAAATTTGATATATTTTATTTGGCTCAAATATAGATTCTTCTGTTTCTATAATATTTTTTTTAAGTAATTCTATAGCTGCACAAATTTTCCTAAATGACTGTATAAATGATTTTCTAGTTTTCCCCTTTAATCACGATGGCAGTAACAAACAGATTCAATTTCAATATTTCTCTTATAAGCCGCACTATTAAACTGACAGCTAGCTTTGCAAGAAACGAAGTTTTTCTCTGTACTATAAATCTATGTACTATATACAGTACTTATACCTATACCTTATAATTTCTGTCAAGCAGTTTTAATTAAATTCCAATTACAAAAATATACTATAATTATAATTCCTTTTTAATTCCTTAATCTCTTTCTTAGGAAAAAAATATATATTTACTTGAAAGTATAATTTAAAAAAGAAATAAAACATTAAATATTTGTCTCAATGTCATTCTTGAACTTTTCACTTTTGTAATCATAGGTCTTTGAAATCTATTAGGATATTTTCCACATGAATAATTTAATTAAGAACAATTTTTTAAACAAGATTTAAAAAAAAAAAAAACTTACTTACTTAATATTTTTCATTTTCATATTAGCTACAACACATACGATAATATTAGTTGAATGCAAAAAGTATGTATATAAATACAGATACATCATAATATATAAAAAATTAAAAATAAAATTACTTACAACTACATTCTACTATACGGTTGACGAAGCATAAAAGTTAAAATTCCATTCATACAGTTAAGATTAAAAGAGTTCAAAAACGCATATTTATATACCATTTAATACACTACTTCTCCTCACCCATGAAGTAGGAAATATTTATATATATTTTGCAAACAGTATTATAAAATAAATAGAGTTTAAGCAAAATAAAAAATCAATATTATTGACTAATTTAATTTTTTTTTTAAATTTTGTATTATTTTGATTCTTATGTTAAATCAGTGACCCATAAAATCAATTTTAAATTCTTTAAGATACTTATATCTTTTACGTGCATAATGAATTTGTCGTCATTAAAAATATTAAATAATATATTTGTTTAAATTTTTTTTTTGATTCATGATTTCAGCAACTGTTAAATAATTTCGCTCACCAAAATTGCTTACAAATTTTTTTAAGTATTTTAAATAAAGTTCTTGCGAAAAGAAAATATATATCATTCAAAATAATTTGAGTTAAAAAGCTAGAAAAACTGGGCACTCTAATCGAACTATAAGCTTAGTATTGGATAGAAAATTTATTCTGCGCACCACACTCACTAAATGCCTTTCATGATCTCTAAGTTTGTTTGATATCTCTTATTTTTCTTGGAAGAACATAATTTCATTTTTTGCTCTAAAATTATTAAGAAAAGAATCTCTGACTGAGCACTGTGCATATGAAGAAATAAAATTATATACGAAAAAAAAAAAACTTTAAATTAAAAAAATATATATATGTTTAATATGAACAAAAAAAAGAAACAAAACTAAAATAGTAATAATAAATGCCGGCAGACTGTGTGTACTACTTTTTTTTATTTAAGTTTTAATAACCTAAGAACGCATGACCATGTAACAACAATATTTTTTTTTATATTAAATGAACATTTTGACTGTGTAGAATAGTTAGATTTTCAATAATTTCTATTTGCAAAAAAAATTTTATAAATTTTATTACCGAATCTTGTCAAATATCTCTGCTATGTATATAATACTCATCAACTAGTATCTAAAGAATAATTTTAGCACCTACTTAATTTTCCAATAATTTAAAGAGTACCTTCAGTGTTTTGTTTCATAAAGCAAACCTATTTTTACTTTTTAGTTTTCTCTAATTTTCCAACATTCGTTTTTTGCTTTTTTATGCATTGACATATCATCATAATATTGTTACATTGTTACATTCATTATTGTACATAAACAATTACATATAAAGTTAAAGCTTCCTCTTTCCAGGTAAGAAATTGGTAATAAGCTGGAAATTCCATTCTACTTTTACTTTATTACAAACATCTATTAAAGTTATTCTCAATTTTTTTAATTATGTACTTTCAAACTTTATGTAGCTACATACACTTTTATTTGTCTAAAATCTAACTAAGAAAAAATATATAAATACCCTTTTCATTCTAAAATAAAAAAAAAACCTTTCTTAATTTTTTTTTATGTTAAATTTTATGTACTATACAAGCATAACCAATTATAGCATACTTTAAATAGTTTTTTATACACAAAGTTATTTTTTTTTTTAACAATAATAATTGTTCAATGTTCATTATCAGGAATTGTTTTCTCGTAAATTAATAATAAATTGAAATCTAAAAACAGTGCATAGTTTTTGACATTATATTGATTTTCCTTTCTTGCATATTATACTTCAAAACGAACTGACATTACTTAATGTGTTACTGAAGTTTACCTTGCAGTGTAATGAATGTCGTGTAAGTTAGATTAATGTCCGAAAGTTTGACTGTTCGAAGTTGATTATATTCCATTCCCCATTCTTATGCAATCGAACCCCAACAGAACCCTTCATTAGATTTCATTTCAATAATAAATTATTGCACTTATTATTATCTACTTAATTCACTGTAAGTATTATGAACAAAAAATCAACATTTTTTTTGCCAACATCATGTTATTAACTTTAAAAGCGATGATAATTAGGCCCAAAAGAATTTAAAGATGATAATTATATAATTTTTTTTTTCTTATACGAAAGACATTCTTTTTATTAATTTTAAAAAAATTATTTTTAAATAACCAGGAAATATTTTGAAAAATATTTAAGAATGTGGTTATATTTTATTTATTCTTTAATATTGACTAAAAAAGGCCAATACAATGTCCTTTACAAATTAAAACGATTATAAGATCGATGATATTTTTATTTTCAATAGTTTATTTTAATTTCATAAAGACAAATTTTTGCAAAATTTCATAGTCAAATTTTAATAAGCACCAAGATAATAATATACTTTTCCTATACTGTTAAAATCCTATATGCATTTCGATATATTTGGGTATAGAACTTTTTTAGTACTATACAATATATTTTAACATATGTTTCAAAGACTTTATCTCAATGTTATTTTAAATACCTTTGGTTAATAAAATATTTGTTTATTTTTACTTAATAACCAATACTGTTAATTAAGGAAAATGATTTATATAGATTTCTTATAAATTTCCAAATATTGTATGCCAATCTATATAAATATTAAAATCCGATTTGAATTTTTTTTTTTTTTTTTATTTAATATTAGGCTAAGACCTAATTTTACATATTCTTTTTTAACAGTAAGCGGATTTTCTAATTGTTAAGATTATTTTATTGCATAAAAAATATTTAAAGAAAAAAAATAATTTTTATGCCAATTTATTTTTTTATTTTTTAATTCAGGGATACACACATGTTTATTTTATGTTATTTGTTATTCTAAATCTAATCAGATCATGAATCATTAATATTTTTGTATTGAAATTTTAAATTTAAAAGACTCTATTTTAGCTGATGTATTGTAAAGTTTACTACTGTAACAGATATCGAAACAGAATTATATATATCGCTAATAAATTCATGATTTAAAATTTATTAAACATTAAATTCGAAACGAATAAAATGAATACGTTTTTGTGCAGACCCTTGATTTTTGTAATATGTTAGAAAAAAAAATTAATAAATTTTAGAATGTATAAGAAAGCATATAAGCTGAATAAATGCAAAAGTCTATGTTTTTTGTACAAAAAAAAAATAGAAAATAAAGTATAATTTATGTAACTTTCAATTTAATAAGAAATATAAGTATTAAAAAAAAATTATTCGTCTTCTCCATTTTTTTTTAATATTAATAAAAAAAAATTTACATATTATATGTAAGCCTCTTACTTTAACTATTATTGCATATCAAAATTATACAATTTTTTTGACATTTAGACATTATCTTCCTGTGAACTAAATATTTTTCACACAGTTAACATAAAATGGTCCCATTTGAATATGTTGATAAGATTCTATACATTGGTAATAATTTTTGGAGATTTAATTTTCCGGAATTTTTTTTCATTGGTGGATAAAAACCAGACAACAGCATCTTAACAAATTAGAATAACAAAAAATTCAAACAATACTCTTCATTCCATCGAATCCGCAAAAAAAAAACATTTACAACAGGTCTTGCATGAATTGGAAACAATAAGCGAAACCGATATTTTTTTTAACCAACATATCATGCTTTTTTCTTTTTTTTTTTTAATTATATATGGAAATAAGAAAAACGAAAAAGTTCAAATCTAGAAACATATATTTTAATAAAAATACTTATGATTTAATGAACTAGATAAAAGAATAAAGATAATGTTCTCCAAAAACCTAATTAAAATCAAATTCAGAATATTTAAATAAACTATAATTTCATAATAAAAATTTCTAAGAAAATTAAGAAAAAAAAAAATATATTTTCCTAATAAAAAATAGTTTAAACGATGTCATCATTCATAACAAAAAATAAAAAATAAAATAAGGAAAATACCTCGTAATGCTGCTTAATTTTTATTTGGATGAAAAAATTAATTTACAAAAAATTGTTCAAACTTACAAACGTGCATTTTTGAAGAATAAAAGTTTCATTGAAAATCATAGCGCGATAGAAATTGTGTTTTAATATAAAGGACAATATGACAACTTTTCACAGTATGTACGAATGTCATGAATATTTGGACCATATTATATACATGCTGAAACGTTCATAACATTTATAACTTAACCTGAGTTTAACTTGAATCAATCTGAACTCGTATTTACGTATTTCAATATATGCTCAGTACTAGTTTTATTTAAACAGAAGTGTTATTATAATTAACCAAAATAAATTTATACCTACCTACCTACCTACCTAACTACCATTACAAAATATTCAGTTTTCTTAATTCTTTAACTTATTTCTTCTTAAAAATCGTCAGCATTGTGTGGTCTTTATGACAGATCAAAGATAAAAAAAAAATAATATTCAAAAAGATATTTATTAGAAATATTTATGTTTAAGTCATACTAATGTTTCTATTAAAGTCTTCATAATATTTTTATTTTAACTAAAAATAGAAAACAAAAAAAAACAAAAAAAATTTATCTAAATTAAATTGGTGAGAAATACAACAAATTCATACAAAAAGTTAAGAAAACAAATTTACGCATTAACATTTTACACTTTTGTATAAATACATATATATGTATATAAAAATAAAACCTTCTTGGAATTATTGAATTTATATTACCATATAACTATATATTTATAAAATTTATGATCTAAAAGGTTTTTTTTTTTTGTAATAAATGTTATGATTTTTACCGTAGATATTAAACAATTAGACTATATTTTAGTAGGGTGAATAAGAAAATATAAAATTACAGTTTCTATGCAATATAAAAACATAGATATTTTTACAGATTTATTTATTTGTCTAATTCCACATAAAATTAAAAAAAAAATGTTTTATTTGGAAATTGAACTTAAACTCAAATAACGAAAAATTATGGTGAAAGTGAAATTCTCGACGAATGATTTTATTTTTCCAACAACATTCGATTTCTTTTCAAAATTTTCATCAGGCTGCTGCCTTACACAAAAAGAAACAAGTTTTTCCAAAAATCAGGGGAATTATAAGGGATTACCATCAATCTTATGAATTTTATGACTGATCCATATAGTTCATATAATCTCCCTGATGAATATTTTAATTAATAACGAAAATTGACCAAAAAACAAATCCAGTAAATAATGATAATAAATGTTTTGTTAAACATTTTATGTATAAATAAAAAATAAAATAAAAAAATTTAATAATAAAAATATTAAAAATAAAAATATTAAAAATAAAAATAAATAAAATATAAAACTGACCTGTATAGAACCAGCACCTGAATCTGAACTAAAGCTTATATTATTTATATCATTTAGAGCATATCTTTTCATTATAACAGAAGTATTATTATTTGTTATTGTTGTTTTTGGATTTATTGTCGATGTTAATGCTGCTGATGTTGTTGTTGTTGTTGTCGTTGTTGTTGTTGACGCAGTTGTTGATGTCACCACAACATTTAATCCAATTTTATTATTTTTATCCTCTTGTTGATGATGGTGGGTTGATGAAGTTGTTCTTTGTTGCAACAATGTTGATTTATTTTCTAAATCAATTTGATTTTGCTTCATCAGCGTTGTTAATGAACATTTATTTAATTTTAATTTATTATTTTCATCACTTAAATCATTTTCATTTGTCGTATCACAAAAATCATTGATATTTTTAACAAAATCACTACACTTATTATTTTCAATAAGATTAATTGAATTAATTTCAATTGATTGATTTTCTTGGTTAGTTATGGACATTTTTTTTTAATTTTATTTTTTATTTTTTATTTTATTTTTTTAAATTAAATCTAGAAAAAATATTTTATGTCATAATTTCTAATAAAATTGGTTATATGTATATAAAAGAAAAATTTGGTGTTTATTTTGATGAAATTATGTTAGCCTTGTGAAATAATATAATATAGTAGTTATACATGTACAGAATCATTATATTCAGGGACTATTATATAATATTGACAAATTATTAATTTATATAATTTGAAATATAATTGCTACACATAGTGTCATAATAATCAAAAAATTGATTATAGAAAAATTTAGCAGTTTAATAAAATTGAGTTTTAATAACTTCAACAGGTTATATGTATTGCATAAGTTTATAATGTTTTTGAAAATGATTTTATCGAAATTTTGATGACAAAATTTAAACGTAGAAATTAGTTCAACATAAATTTTAGCAACTAAAATAATTTTAAGAAAATTTAATTTCACAAAATCTGATTATTTTGTTAAATGAGAATGACTTGAATATTAAGCTCATTGTGGACATGGCTGTATATAGAGGCTACAGAATAGAGAGTTGTTACTTCTATAGATTAAAATAAAACAAAAAAAAGCTTAGCTTAGCCAGGTATTTTGCAGATTTCAAAGCTCATAATTTTATCCCATATACCAATTAACTAAAAACTAAATTATTCAATATATTATGTTTACGAAACAAATTTATTGCGTTTTTGCGTGTTCTATTTTTTATTTATTTTTTATTTTTTTTTTACTTTTATGCGAAAATTTCATTTTGCTTCCGCAAGCAAGTTTTATAAAATTGTGCTGGAAAATTTTTTATATTTTATCGCATTACATATACAATATATTAATAATCACACAATAAAATCAAAATGAAAATGTCAACGTTTTTTATTAAAAAATATATATGTATGTATATAGGAAAATAAAATATTATTCTATTTACCTCAATATTATTATTTGATTATTTACATAGTATGTATATATAATATAATTTATTAGTTGTTTCTCGTTCTGCCTTTTTGTTTACGGATGTACACCTGAAAAGATAATTTAAATAAAAAAAAAATAAAAAAATTAATAAATAATAATAAAATTAATCAAAATGAAAAAAAAACATAAATAATTAAATGTGGGAAATTAGAAAAGGATATTCAATTTATTAAATATCGAACTAAAGTATGCAAAAAAAAAGATAGTTCAACTCCGAGCAAAGCAATTTTTGTATTTAAGAGAGTTTTAAAAATATGTAAAAAAAAAATAATTTGATAAAACTTAATAATTAAATAAAAGTTAATAAAGAGTAATTATAATTAATCTATTCTTTTTTGATGCTTTCATTGCGGGATAATTTTTTTCAAGAAACTAAGTTAACTATTTAGTATTTATATTAGTACGTACGAAAGTATATATTTTTCAGTATTTTTAGTACATGCATAAATATTTATAAATTTCTTTTTCTACTTCAAAGTAATCCTAACTTTCCTAGTGGAAATGATTGTTTTATCATAAAACTTTTATGCGATTAAAGTAATGATTGATTTTAAATGGAAACGAAGTAAATAACTCCTTAATCCCTCCTTAATTGACATACGATGTAAAAACTTGAATATACATAAAAGTTTAAAATTGTTTTACAACCACATTACGATAATTTAATTTACATAAAATTTTAATAAAATAAAATAATCACCCAGTATTTTCATTTAAATGTATAATATATATATAAAATAAACGAAACACATGAACAAAATAAAATTTAATTTTATTTTATTTTTTCGAATTTATAGATATTTTATTGGAATTGTCAACTTTTCATGTTTTTATTTTGTTCTTTAGTTTTGTTTTTTTTTTTATTTATTTATTTTCCTCATTTTCCTATTTATACATGTTCTCTAATTGCATTTTTTATTATGCAATGCATATAATATAACATAAAAGGTTTGAGGTCAAAAGTTCACCAAAAATCATCACGTAAATAATATTATATATTTTGTTTTGTTTTTGTTTACTAAATTTTTTTTCCATCTGAATACTTTTGGCGGATATTTAATTCAATTTTAATTTTATGTTTTTGTTTTTTTTTGTAAAATTTTGTTTTAGAAGTTATTATTGTTACAAGCAATCTTCTGAATATAAAATAAAAAAATAAAAAAAATTTAAAAATTATTTGTAAATTTTTTTGAGTAATTTAATCACATAAGATCAAAATTTTGCAAAAATAAGTTCGTCAATAACTTAAAATTAGTTTACAGAGCATTTTTATTAATCTCTTGGATCTAAATGAAAATTTACGTGTTAAATTTCAGCAACATTAGGAAGGAAAAATAAATATATCACAAATAAAAGTTCGTTCTTCTCAAATTAGTATAGGAACGACACTGAAATCTTCTTTAAAAAAATACATATATATTTATATGAGAAAACTAATTATACAGGAAGAAAAATCTCTTTAGCTGATTTAAATTAAATATATATAAACAAGTGCAATTTTTTGTATTTTTCTTAAATTCAATTAAGTTACCTAAGTATTAAAAAACAAATATCTTTGAAAGTTATGTATATAATACAGATATAATTTTAAAGTTGATGGCTTTTTATAAGGTTTTTTAACAATAAATATATACGATTTGGCGGAAAAATTCCTTTGAACTAGATTATTATTTTTTTTTTTATTTTTAACTTATATTATAAGTATTACTGTTTTTATAACACAGCCGACAATGTAATTTTTTGAAGCCTAACATAAATTTAGAGAAAAACCTGATGATAAGATTTCATTAAATATATAATTAAAGAGCATAATAAATTACCCTCACTGTCTTTTTTTCAAGTAATTAAAATAAAGAAAAAGATATTTATATAAAAATATATTTATATTTATATATTAACAAATATATACATAGAATATGCATAATGAGTGTTTTTTTTAATTGTTATAAGAAATAAATTAATTTTTTTTTATATTTTTTAGATAAATAAGCTGCGACAACAAGTTCGAAACACAACGGTACGCCGTTATAGTGTTGAATCCTTAAGTATAAGGAAATACTTAATTGAAATTTCAGAACATTGACTAGGTACTTTAAGTTAAACTAATTGCAATATCAATTTTTTATTAGATTAGCAGTTCAATCATTTTTTAGTCTTCATTTCTTATTTGGGAAAATAGTTATAATGTTTCTAATTTAAATTTTATTATATAAAGTCGAAATATTATATATGTATTAACTACATTGGACGGATTATCTTTTTTATTTAACATTGTTTTCTATTTAATTTCCCATAAGTATTTGAAACAAATCAATAATATAGTGACGATGAAAAATGTTTTCTTACAGGTTCAAATAAACATGAAATGAATTTTTTTTTATGTTAAATGAAGCTTAAAATTTTTGTTTACATATCGATTAAATTAAATTCAAGATCGAAACAAATTTTTATTTTTATTTTAATCACCTTACTTTCAAAGAATCCAAATCCTTCTATTTAAAAACTCTACAATTCTAAAATTTTTTAAAACTTAAGTTTTTAACATTAATGCCCAATTCATTAGGATTTTTCTCAATTAGCCTGTTTAGTTTACTCATACTTATACTCTGAAAAAGTGAAAGCTACTAAATACATGTATTTTCATATGAATTCGAATATATTTTCAGGACTTTATTAAAAATGGGTACATGTAGTTATAAATTTTTAATTTTCAACTAAAAATTTTCACTATTGAGAATTCTTCACTATCACATTATTTTAAACATATTGTTCGTTTTATAATTACAAATAAAAAAAAATAATAATTCAAATTACAATTCAGATTCTTTCATGTTGTAAGACATATACACATAAATCTAGCACAGATATATAATCCAAAAAGCTTTGTATACGCAAAGTTTTATGAGATTCTTTTCTTGATGCAAGGTAGGGCGTTTCATACACATACCGTGATTTAACCCAGTGCAATTAATTATCACTAACTATTGCTGAGTTATAATTTTGTTAATAAAAAAAAACCAAAAAACTTGTTAAATCATTTATATCGATCATGCAGAGTTTTAGTGAATTTGATTGCTTTAATTTATTAATTTTGAAAAAAAAAAAGTTATTTCTATAATTTTCTTAACTATTATAACAACTATTTAAACTGTAATTTTACATTATAGTAAAAAAAAAAAAATTCACTTTAAATATTTTATTACCACCCAAAAAGAACTTATATTTTTATTTCGAGTTTTTTTCAAATCATAAATATTGTATCAACATGTGTATGTATGTTCAAATAAATTAGGAATATCGCAGATTCAGAGTTTTTCATATTTTTCTTAAACTATTCGAAGGTTGAAGCTTTTAGGAGAAATTTTATTGAAAAATTTTCTGAAATAGTCCTGCTCAGACTATAGTTTAGTTAGCATATAATAGTTATATTCTTATACTTATACATAGTTATTAGAGAAATGTACACTATTGAGTTTGATAGTGCGACAGGGAAAGTTTAAAGATATCCCTACACTATATATTATAGTTAATATTAATCCAATATTTTTTATTTCCAATGATGAAGTGAAAAAAAAATTTTATAATAAGTAAATACTTAATAATAATTATACATGGAAAATAAATAAAATTTTATATTTTATAAAAAAAAAATATAAAAATCGATCTGTTAACAATTTTAATTTATAACTTTGGAAAATTGATTTTTTTTTAATAAATTTTTTTTTTTTCAAATAAAATGAACCAAATTATAAATATAATAAAAAAATAAAACGTCTAGATATAGGTATTTTTTATTTAACATAAAATGTACGGAGGTCATGACACGCAAGTGTACAGTTATTTATATCTGGAGTAACATTACACCAATAATAAGATATTATGTTTTTTTTTTTTATTTTAAATTCATACTGTTTTTATATGCAATTCATTTCCAATGAAAATATTTTATTTGTACAACAGAAAAATTATAAAAAATATAAAATAAAGAAAAATACTTTAAATAAAATTCTTTAACAAAAATTATTTTTTTTTTTTTTACTTAAATTGAAATTAGATCAATTTTGTATAAATATTCTGGCGCGCTTATAATTTCGCATTCTTTTTAAAAAAAATAAAAAAAATAAAAGAAAAACTGAAGATAAAATAAAAATATTATGCAAAAAATAACGGAAATGACCAAACTAAAAATAATTTTATGCGAAATATAATTCAAAAGAAACCCATTTCACTGTTAAGCGGAAAATTTTTTTTTCAAAATTTGATTTCCATGAAATATTATTAGGTACCTATATAATTTTGAGTTACCTAAAAAATATATTTTTACAACAAATTGTCATATTACATTTGAAAATATAAGAAAATATACATTTATCTGTAACCGAGCATATAACTAACTATGTAATAACTCATATTTACATAAGCCACACAACAATCACTAGATGTTTTTTTGTTTTACTTTTTGTACAAAAATCGTTCCTAAGGAAAATGAAGAATTCACAGCTGAATCGGTTATCGATTTATCTGAATCATACTAAGCGATAGGACATTGAGTATGTGTTTCAATTGTATGAATCAATCCTCAATAACAACATACTGGATACTCATTTTCTTTAAATTATATATAAGTATGAAATTTTCTATCCATATGCTATAAATATGATTTTAAAATTTTTACTTTCATTCATATCATTAGAATGCACTAAATTTTTAAACGCCGACAAGAAATGCTGAATCAACTTGCGTTAAAATTGAAAAAAAAAATTCGCTTAAGTCGAGTTAAGCAATATACTTATACATATTATATTCAGTCTGCCACATAAATATTTTTTATTTATTTTTTTGAGCAAAAATGTTTAATATGCACAAAATTTAGATACTTTTAAAGTAAAATACATATTTTCGATATTAAATTTAAGTAGTAAAGTATATATAAGAAAATAAAGGCGCAAAAAGCATAAAGCATACATCCATCTTTCACATAAAAATAATTTGATCTACCTATTTATTACAAAAATTTATGATAGATTTAATTCCCAAAATTTATAATTAATTTGCATTTTATATTTTTATTTTTTATTTTCATTTTATATAATAAGTATCATTACACACGTATAAATTGGATGTATATATGAAAAAAAAGATATTTTCTTCAACTTTCACAGATGAATTAAATAATAATATAATTTTTTTTTTTTTTTTTATTTCCACATTCTTTATTAATTCAATTTACATATAAAATTGTAATAAATTTATATATTTTATAGATACAATTTGCCAAAAAATAATTTTTAAGGTATCAAATAATTACTGACAAAAATAATTTACATATATGTGTTTAAATTTATTATTTTTATATAAATTAAAAATCTGTTTTCAATCACCACAGGTGTCAAATTTCTTTTATTAATCAAATTTAGCATAAAAGTATAAAAATTTAAAATTTAAGTATAAATTTAATATATAATTTTAACAAAAAAATTTATTTAAATTTGCATAAAATAAAAAAAATAAAATTTTTTAGTAGATAGGTATTTAAAAAAAATAAAAATAAACGATATAATTATTCAGATTTTGCTATTTATATTTAAAAAAAAAAAAGCATAGTATTGTATTAAAATTTTAAGTTGATAAAAATTATGTAATATACCTCACATCTTGTTTTTCCATTCGACAAAAATAAATCAATTTAAATTTTAAATTTAAGTAAATTTAACATCTTGGGTTTTTTTTATAGTCTGACATTGTACCTGCATATAGTGTCAATTAATTTCCAGTGACGTTATACGTAAAGTTTACTTAGCTCACCAATGAGCAAAAAATATTTAATTATATGGATTCTATATTTTTGTCATTATAATTTGTCAAATTAAAGATTAAGAAAACATTTACAAAATTAATTGGTTTAATACATTAATTGGTTTATTTTGATAATTGTATATATTTAATGAAACAAAAAGTTCAACCAACTTCACCGATCTGGGTATATTTAATTTTTCATTTAATTCAAAATTAATATTGAAATAATTAATTGTTGAAGTTAATTTTTGTAATTTTTTTTTAACAAGCAAGTATTTTCATTAAATGTCACTTTGACAAAAAAAGAACTAAAGGTAGGTATATAAAAAAAGTCAATCTAACATATGGGAATTTCTCCAAATTTAATACACATTGTTTATTTTAATAATAATTGTGTGTACATAATGTGATTATGACTAAATAATTAATTCAAATTTATCTTTAATTGAAAATAAGACGAAATGTCTGGCCTTTTCTAGTCTCACTCTATAATGCAAATTTTCTTACAGTTTTCAAATTTAATCACGAAAGACTTCATTTTTATTGGTTTTAGTAATTTTTCTTATATAGGTACATAAGTATATATATTTAAAAATATTATTTTGACAAAAATAGAACTAAAAATATCTATGTTTAATATAGAATACAACTAAAAGTCAATTCAACATCTGGGGATTTCCTAACTTAACATTGAAATTGAAAATATTTGAAAATATAATATTTGTTATGAATTTAACTAATTGTCTGTGTATTTGCTATTCTGGATATAGTTATGATAAATGTCAAATTCTTTTTTAAGACTTTTATTTTTAAAGTAAATACATTCATAATAAATGTTATGCATATAAAACATTGTTTTTATTGAAATGTTAAGCGTTTCAGTGAAAAAAAAATATAATATATATATATATATATATATATACAATATGCATAACCTTGGCTGAAACATTTTTCTAATATTATGTACAGTTAAAAATTTCTATTCTAATAACATTCTTATTAATATTATTATTAATACTAACTATTAATCTTGTACAATGTACTTATTTTGGAGTTAAGTTAAGAATTGTTTCGATCAAGTACTTCTACTGTAATCTGTAGTGGTTAAAATTTAAAAATTAAATTATATAATTCATATCAATAATAACTGTCAAGTTGATCGTTCTGATGAGTACTAAGCCAAGACGAAACAATTCAATAATCTTTAAGTAATTTCAAGTAAAGAATTTTCAAATAATAAAAAAGTAATAGATTTCATATATTTCCTGTATGAAATATAAATAATTCCTTTCAGGAAGTGAAAAAAAACTCAAGAAAATTTTTAACAGATGACATAAGAATCAGGACTATTGGACTATTGAACTCATAAAGAAGGAATGGGATATTTTTTCTTTTTCCAAAAAGTTTTCGATTCAATGTTAGTGTCATACAAAAGCTTCGATTGAGATTAATAGATTTGAAAGTGTCGTAGTAAACACTATCGAAATATCCCATCTACTATTTAGCACTCTTAGGGAAGAAAATATTAATTTAAAAAAAAAATCCAAATGCAAAATCGATTAAGATCTCTTCCTTATTTAAAATATACACATATTTGTATGTATGAATATATATACAATGAGTTAAAATTTTCTTAGAAAATAAAATTAAAAATGTTTATTCAAAACTATGTTTAGTCAAAAAAAAAAAAAAAATAGGAAAAATTTCTCTTTCACATTTTGATACACACCAGCAACAAGAGTCTCTCAACTATAAAATGTCGTGATTGAAAAAGCCTTTGATGTCAACAAAAAGTAAAAGATAAAAAAAAATAGAATTCAAGTGATTGATTATGAATGCAAAATAACTGAACACATATAGTCCAGTTAAATTAGATCTCATTAAATTTTTTTTTTTTTTCCTAAACATTATGCTTTCTATAGATATTAGATATCTATAGTATGAACTGTACATACATTATTTGGTAAAATGAAAGTCTTATTAGACACCTTTGTTATTAAAATATTTTTCCATTATTGAATTTTTGAAAAATTCTATAAAATAATATTAAAAAAAAACTATATCGTTTTCGCGCAAAAAAATTATTTAAAAGAAATATACCACATCATTATCAAAAAAAAAAAAAAAACAAAAAACATATTAAAACCGTTCATTTTTGTGCAAACATAATTGATTTTAATTTTTTTCAAGCAAAAAAAAAAAAAAAATTATGCTTAATAAAATGCCAAAAAAAAAGCGTTGGTGTGTCCAAATAATATGCTGTGAAAAAAAAAAAAAAAAAAACAATGAACAAAAAATTTATATGTAAAAGTATCTAAAGTTCTTAATAGCACATTATGTTTACTTAAACAAAACAGCAACAAGACGAAGAAAAAAAAAAAAAAATTTACAAAAAAATCAACCATTTAACAATAAAACAAAAAAAAATTTAGCAATAAAAAAATATAATAAATATATATATATATATATGAAATGAATAATGGATCTTAGAACCAGATGGCCCAAAGGCATTTCGGAGGTTTTTTTTCATATTTTATTATTTTTCCTTTTTTTTTTTAGTATTATTTTTATTCCTAAGATTCCTCAAAAATTATTCATTTTTATATCCAAGTACTTATATACATATAGTTTTATTTCTACACTATAAAAAAAAATAAAAACAGAATTATTTTATGTCTATGAAAAATTGGACCTATTTCCGATTCAATCATTTCAAATTTTAATGTATACAGGATGAAGAACTAAATTGGAAGGGAATAATATCATCAGTTTATAATCATGTTGAATATTAAAAATACATTAATAATTAAGAAATTCTGCTCAACAGCAGGGGGAGAAGGATTTAAACATGTTCATGGACTTCGTAGGCAAAAATTATATATATTTTTTAAGTATAAAAATTATGTACGCTGCCAGTTCTAACGATACATCACTCTTTAATTTCCATCAACGAGAAGAACTTGTGATAAAACTAGACGTTGCTAGTATTCAGTAATATGTTAACATACTTCTATGTTGATGTTTATGTTTTTTGTTCAAGTTTGCGACAATCTATTTTTGAACAATCTTTAAACAAACTTAAACTAAAAATTAAAAAAAAATCACAGGAATTGTAATATCGAATGAATAATCGGCAAAAAAAAAGTTACACATTCAATTTTTGAATTCGTTTTTCTTTCATATTTCTTCCATGCTTCATACCAAAACATAGAAATTGCTTTATTTACTTTGAAAACATCTTATGGTTATATTAAGATCAAAGTCGCTGGGACATATCGTCGCTATAGAGAACAAACGAGAATTTTTATTTGAATTTAGTAAGTAAAGTATGGTTATTCCATACTACCCGAAACAAAAAATCATAAAATTGAATGAAATATAAAATTAAATTCTTAAATATACAATATATACTTAATGCAAAAACAATTTACCAAAGAATATAAAATAAACCAATATGTGCCAAAAAATAAAAAAAAAAAAGTAAGAAAGAATAAAAATTCTTTCGAGTGTATTACTCATAGCTGCTGCTTATAAAATTTTAACAACACAAAAATATTTCGCAAAGAATTGATTTTAGTTCTTTATGATGAAGTTCATTGGCTTATTGAATAATATAAAATAAAAAGAATAAAATATAAAATTATGTTATTATCAAAAGTTCAGTTTATTTTTTTTTTTTATTTTTTTTTAAGAAAATACAAGTTTAAAATTTACCCTAGAGGCAAAAATTTTGAGATTATAATTTTTTCTGTATAAGCTTAACACAATTTTTTCTATGTACAAAACTGTGTCTAGCACACTTGAAAAAATTTAGAATTTTTTTTTAGAATATTGTTAATTTTTTTTTTCAGAAATAACACTTTTGAATTATTGGCACATAAGAATTTTGGATAAATTGAAACAAAAAAACAAAAACCCTTAGGATGAAATTATTGAGAGTTATAATTGAGATTTTAGGTCAACCTTGCAAAAAAATATATATTTTTCAAAGCACTTAATTTGTTGTTTTTTTGCGTTAATATTTTTTTTATAAGTCTTATTGATTTATTCTTTTCATAAATTTGAAGTTGACACCTCGGTTGACCTTAACTGATTTTATAGTTATATGTAGTAGAGGATTTTTGAAGGTGCTAAATTGTTGTCTGACAACTCTTTATATGGAATTGCTTATTCTTTAATATAAATTTTTTTTTTATTACAAAATTGGATTTCATAGAAAATTGAGAAATTTTTCGATAATTTTTCGCATTAATCGCGATCGATGATAGAGTGGTTGACTATGAAATGCGCCGTACCCAAAAGACTTCTAAAATGAGCGGTTTGAGAATCTACGAGTCACAGACAAATATAAAAACATTTGCTACTATGCAAATGTTATGTTCATATGAAGGACTTAGTGCTTACTTAATGCTTCAATTTGTCATTAATTCATAATTGTTTTTATTTTAATTTATAATTAAGTAGAAAAGTCTAAAACTTAATTAATATTAAGAGAATTATCTAACATTTAAGCTCAACAGGATAACTATATATAAGATATTAAATTTTCTATAAAATATTAAAATTAACATTTCGTTAACGACACAATCAATATACATATATCCTTCAACTAAAAAACATTTAATTAAAATTAAATTTTCTTGTAATTTAATTAAAATTAAATTTTCTTGTAATTTAATTCATGTTATAAAAATTATATTTAGCATATACTTACTTATTAAAGCATATATGTGGTATGTTCTGGAAACAAGATCATGTATATATTTATAGCATAAATTTTCATTAAAATCAAAATGTTAAAGGTTAACTTAAATAAATAAGTGTATCTAGAAAAACAGATCTCTGTTTTTTTTTCCCCGAGAGAGAGAAATCTATAGACAAACATGAATGTAATATTAAGAAAATTCTATAACGAAACAAAAAAAAAAAAAACAAAATTGAAAATCATTTAATATCTTAATGTTGGTCATAACATCGATCTAAATTGAAAATTAGTACAAGAAAATAGTATGTTTTTGTAAGCGAACGTGCCAGATAATAAAAAAAAATTTATAATTTTATTAACGTTATATAGTTTTTAATCTCAGATCTTAAAAAAAAAATAAATTTAACGTTTCAAAAAAATAGTGGTTGAAAATAATAAATAAAAACAAAAACATACAATTTTTTTTCTTATTTTCAATGAAACAGAATATGTTTGCCTAGTTTAATAATCTTTATTTTTTTGTGGTCATAATACATGACCTTCAAAGTCATAACAATTTTATATGAAAAAAAAATATAAAAATCTTAAGACATAAGCATAAGAAATTTTTTTTTGCAATTTTCAAGAAATGAGCCTCTTTTAAAAAATAATTTTATTTTTATGCTTTTAATAAAAGCAGTTTGACAATGTATATAATATCGCGAAAGTCAGCCTACGTTGGATATGAATGACAAATACTGCGGAATTTGCACAAAAATAATATGCAAACTTATTTTTATCGACACTTAAAGTATAAAAAGTAAGCATCAACTCATAAATAAGATTTACAAAACATAATTTTTAAGACCAAACACAAACTGCTCTATGCAACAATCATGATTTCTTCGTCAGGAGAGAATATATAGAGACGAGTTTTACCAGCTTCACGATAATTTTAAGAGATAGATTGTATCGCAAGGAATGACATTCCAAAGAAAAATACAGCATGCAACAAAAATATATTTTCTTCTTTTAAATTATAAAAATATGGTTATTATTGTGATTTTTTTTTTTTTTTAATAAATTGTATAAATATTACAAAAAATCTAAAAATAAACTGATCAAATGAAATAAAAATTCCAAAGCAAAATGTCTAAACTGAAAGAAAATTAAATTGAAAATAATGTTTATAATTCCCGGCAAAAAAAAATAAAAATATAAAAATATTTCTTTCATTTAGTTGTTTTTTTTTTTTTTTTATTTTTATTAAATCATTGAAGTGCGACTTAATTGAGTGTCAATTCAAAAGTATTCACATGTTAATTTTAATTGTTTTTAATTAATTTGATGTTTATTATTTATTTTTCCTTATTTAGATGAAGTTAAAAAATTATAAAATTTTATTTTTTTTATATTTCATAGTTAGCAATTTTATTGTCTTAATAATAAATATACATAAATATGTATAAAATTAGTATAATGTGTGTAGTTGATTCATTCTTGTTAGCACAATTAATTTAGTATATTAGTGGTCACCAATTATATACATTCAATGTCATATTTTTTACATATACCGGAACATCAAATTGTGCCATTTATGTTATATATTTTATGCTGTCGATTAGTTAACATTGAAAAGAAGTTATATATACAAAGGATATTCTATGACCTGGCATTATATTATCAATTCAAGAAAGCCTCTATTATTGTGCCTGAGATATATATGTGATATATATGGATGATGATTTTTATACAAAACCCACTGTTTTTGGATCTGATGTCTGGACTGTTTGGAGTGTTACTGAACTTATTTTTATTTTTTCGAATTTCAAAGGAGTTGAATAACAGGATAAAAAATTTTAACATTTTCTGTAAAAAGTTCTAAGCTTAAATGTAAATTAAATAAAAGGAAAATAATATGCGAAAAATTCATCAGGAAACAATTTTTTATCTAAAAAAAAAAGGAAAATAAAAAATTAAAAATAAATACCCATATTAAAAAAAAATTGAATTAATATTATAAAATTGCATATAAGAATTACACCTACCTAAATATTTTCTGCAGAAATTTCTAAAAATAGTATATACAGCTATATCAGAAAATTCCTTATTTTTCTTCTTTTTTTTTTTTTTGAATCGCCAATGAAAAAAAAAATTTATAATTTTTAACATAAAATGCAGTTTAAGAACCTTTAATGTTTTTTCTTATTAAAAAAAAAAAAAAAATCCTAGAACCTACATAAAAAATGTTTATATTTTTTTTGTACAAAAATAAAAAAAAAATACTTATATACATATAAATATATAGAAAAAAGATCTTGTAAGCAGCAATAAATGCTAGAAGATAAATAAGCTGCAAAAAAAAAAAAAGAACTTAAAACCTACTAAAGAAATTTTTATATATATGTTCAGTTCAGAAAAAAAAAAAACGAGTTTTAATTTTTATCTATATCTCTCTTTTTTTTTTCTTCTTTTTTTTTTTTTATTTATTTTCTATAAAATACTTTTTCTTGAAATTTATTTTAAAAATAATAATAATAATAATAATATAAATATCTTTTAGAATTTTTCATTTTCGAATTATTGAAAAAATATTGTCATTCATAAAATGCATATTGAGTGGACTGCAAAAATATCTTCTTTTTTTCTTTCCCCTATTTACATAACCTGTATTTTAATTTGAATTTTGACTTAAATTTATTCGGGTTTACAGTGACAAGTGATGAAATTATATATGCTTAATTTTTCAGTAATTAATTTTACACAATAATTTACAAATTTCGGTTTTTTCCTTAACTTATCTCATTTTGTAGCCATAAATTAGTGAATTAGAAAGAATCTTATTTTTGTAAAACAAAATATCTTACCTAATTAAAAACAATATTTTTGTCTTATAAAGATATTGCTTCAGTGGATAATTAAGGATCGATACCTAATTATACGTCAAATTCAATATAGGCTTAAATAGTATGTACTGTGTTGTCTTTGAAGAATTCCTAAAACTTAATGTAGAATTGAAATAAAAAGTATTATAAGTTATTATAATATTGGTTTTTTTTTGTTCTTGGACTTATCTTGCAAGTTAACCAAATATTTGTTAATCAGGAAAATACTTTTTATCAACTATAATTTTCATTATTTCAAAAAAAAAAAATAGAAAAAATGGTTCTAACGAAATAATTCACAATATTGATCCTCACCAAAAAATCAAAATACTGTTACAACAACATCATGATATGATCATCAATATGTTTAAAGAATTATAATAAAAAAATTAAAAATTAAAAATCTTAATTAAAAAAAGTATCTATTTTACATGAACCTAATGATTTTCATATATATTTTCAAATAAATTTTATGTTGTTGGGTCTGGTATACTTGTTATTTTTTTTTTTTTTTGAGACAAAACCAATGTTATTTTTAATGTTAAAGAAACAAAAACGAAAAAAAAAAAATACAAAACAGCAAATATACGACGCGGCAAAGATAATTTCACAAAACCACAGGATGCATTTTTGTTGCAAAAGTAAGATTTTTTCAAAAAAAATAAAAAAGAAAATCTTAAAAAGGAAAATTTTTTTTTTTCTTCTTCTTCAATTCTTGAAATAAAACGATTTAAACTAGTTTTACACACCTTTTAATCAAAGGTTATAAAATTCTAAGATTATTGAATTTATTTTTTAATACTGATAGAAAATAGTACAATTTTTGTTTTTCTATTTTTGAAATTTTTTGATAACTAAGTATTTATACAAAATTATATATAAATCGTGAGAGATTTTATTATCGAACCCCCGTGACAATAGAAAAATAATATTCAAAAATTGGAATTAAGTTCGTTTTTTCTTTAGGAAAAATTTCGTTAACTAAGATTATTGAATTTTATTATGAAATTATTTACATTTTATGCAATTTTCATATTGTTACATAAATCTTACATATGTACGATACTTATATTTTTTTAAGTTTTACTATAAAAAACGGGGTAAAAATATTATGAATGAGATCATTTTTGATTTTTTTTACATAATAACATAAATTTAAAATTTAAAATATTAAAAAAAAAAAAGTTATAAATACAATAAATCATTTAAATAATAAATATTATTATGTACAAGTTGAGTACATTGCACATTTATGTGTACACATAAAAATAAAACTATTATTCTACTTTTAAGATATTAAGTACAAAATTAAATTAAGTATGTACAAAAATAATAAATAATTAAGATTCAAAAAAGTTGAATATTTATGAACTTTAAATAAAATGAATTATTAAAAAAAAAAATTTATTTTAATAAAATCAGTTTATCATGAAAAAATAATAAATAATATTTGATTTACGAAATAAAATTAAAATATTAAAATCTTAAATTACAATAATATTTTTGACATTTATACAGTACAAAATAAGTTGAGGATTAGATGTATATTACTAAAGCCTGAAACTCTCTTGTAAATACTATTCTGTGCAAGGTATGTAACGTCGTAACAATAACAAGTACTCTTTATTATGAACTTTTCAATAATTTTGTATTAACATAAAAATAACATAAATTACTTTTTACTTTTCTTTTAACTAACTAGGTACACTTATACTCTGTCTAGAACTGACAAGGGGTCCTTAAGACAATTTATGTAAAATCATATAGAATTTAATTAAAATTTAATTATAAATATTAATTTAATATAGTTCCTTGTTAAATATTAATTATATGTACATTATTTGCCAATTATCATATTCTAAATTATGCTTTTAAATTAAAATTAAATTACATTTAATGAAAATTTTATTTTACCGCCAAATTTCATCCTACGCTTAATTGAAAAAAATATAAAAATATATTGTATGTATCTACTTATTACACAAAACTGATCATTTTTTCCTCTAAAAATTGGCTAAGACCAAGACTATATTTCTGGATAAAAATAAATATATTTGTATAATGTGTAATGCATTATTATAGTATTGTATGTATCAAGTATAGTTAGTATCAAATGAAATATCAATTTATTGAACTTCTTCATCTTTTTTTTTTTTTTTTTAATAAAACCTTGTTCTTAAAAAGTATTAATCTTATCAAAAAAAGAATTAAAAAAAAATAATAAATTCTTTAAAAACACGTACCCCTATCTACTTTAAAAGAATTTTTAATTAAAATATATCCACTTTTCAATTAAGTTTATGATAAATAAAATCACATATGAAATGCAGATTAATTTTTTTTTATTTTTTTTTATGTTTATTTTTATTTTTTTTATTATATATTTTATTTTATTGTTAATGTTAATATAATAAAAAAAAAAATATTATTAAAAAACCAGATCGATATAATTAAAAAAAAAATAAAATTTATATAAATAAACTATGCCTACATGTAAAACTGGTTTTTATTTATGCAGAAAATATAAAAATAAAATTAAAAAAAAAAAAAATTATTATAATTATCATTTTATAATAAGCTCCATACCAATAATAACGTTTATTTAACTCTGCAATATTAATTTCTAAGCTATTGAAATAATATTTACGTATTGTTATACACATATAAATATATTTATGTTGCGTAAACAGCAAGGTAAACATTTCAAATTTCTTTGATTAGAAAAAAAAAAAAAAACCTTCATATACAAAGAAATTTATTATGAAAATATTATCGCAAAATAATAATATCAAAATATATTGTTAATGTTTATATAAAAATTTAAAATAAATATATAAGTACTTATCTTCTCTTTATTATGATTTAAAAATTGTATTTTACAAACAACAGATTTGAAGAAGTTATTGCTGACTTAAATTAAGCTCAGTTAGAAGCATTTTGTCGACAGTTTATGAGATATGAGATAGAACCTGAAATCAATTCGTGTATTTTCACAGGAAGCATACCTATTGAATGTTACTCAATTTGATTTTTGTACTGTATTCAATTTATTTTCTGATCCTATAAAAGTTATTATTTTTATCAAATCAGATTTATCTCTGACTTATCTTAACGAGTATATACCATATGAGACTATTTTGAATATTATATTTTACAGGCACTTCACCATAACTTCGAGTCTTAGCTTTTGTCATTCTTGCCACTGTTATCACAATTGTTATAACTTTTTCTTAAAATATTATTTGAAATTAACTGAGAGAATTTTAGAGTATCAGTTTCAAGTATTTTTAAAATTCTAAACAACTTTAAAAGTTACACCTATAGTTATACTATACTTATTTAAAATCCGGGTTAAAATATATTTATTTTTAATTAAAATACTTATTATGCATTAAGAACTTGGCGCCATAAGAATATAAAATCAATTTTTTTTTTCTATAATTTATTTATTTATACATTTATTGTCAATCATTTTTAATCAAAACCTTCCTTCTTAATTTTAACATTATGTTTATCGTATAGTCAACAAATTTTTATACATTAATTATCTACCACCACTATAAAAACTTCCTTATAAACTACCTATAACTAATAATAAATAAAACTACTTAAAATAAATAACTATGATATTTTGTGAGTTAAAAAAATAAAAAAAAATAACAAAAATTTACGATGATGATTGTTAGTTATTAAAAAAAAAAAATATTATATATATATAAAAAAAAAAACACATATATTTTTTCTATTTTATGCTAGTTACACATTATTATTTTTTTCACACTGTATAAGGGTAGCGGATTTGGAAACATTAATTTAACCATTTTTCATTTATTATTTATTTTTTAACTTTTTTTTTTAAATTTTTTTACTGATATTATTTTTAAATTTCTTTTGTATAGATATGACATAAAAAAAAAAACAAATTTTATGTAACCGAAAAATACCTTTGGCAAAAAAAAATTCCAATATTATTGAAATTTATGTTAAAAAGGCATGATGGCGCATCGACATCAATAGAAAATTATTTTTTAATTTTTCATGTAAAAAAAAACAAAAAACAAAAAATTCATATTTGTCAGGTTCAGCGAAAAGAAAAATTAGTTATATGCATAGTTTTTGTATGGATGGGTCGACTAAAATTGCTTTTTTACGCACAGTATTTTTTGGTTTATTGAAATTTAAAATTTCAAGTTTACAGGTCCGAGTACGGTTACAATGTTAGATTTATCCCAGATTTATCTAACTTTATTTAATATTTGTTACATAAAATGTTCTTTCACATAAAGTGAACAATAGTACAATTTATTAGAATGATAAGTAGATAGTTATTCATATATATCAATAAATCTTCGTTATTGGTATTCAATCGAACCGTTTTCAATATCTGTGGCTAAACATTAATAATTATTGAACCAATATAAAATTTATTTATTATCCATTTTTATATTGTATCGTACTTCGATTTATAAAAAAAAAAAAAATTAAGAATGTTCTGATCATTAAATTTTTATTCTTTCGATTTCTTGATAAAATTACGAAAAAAAAAACACTTGTTAATATTAAATACTTTGTGCTCATCGAAATAAAAAAATGAATTAAATTTTCACAATTTTTCCCACTATCGGTACATATGTAAATCTATACATAAACATAGTATCGAGAACGGTAAACCACATTAAATTTCTTTCCAATTATGCCTACGAAAATTGAATTATTTCCATTCCACCCTTTTTTTTACGTAAAAATTATTATGAACTTATGTTACATTTGAAACCATTAAAAATTTTTATTTCATTTCAAGGTATGGATTTATTAAGCAATAATATATAATACATTTATATATGTATTTTATATATATAATGTATACTTCATATATATATTTTTTTTTTTTTTTTGAAAAAAAAAAGAAAAATTAATAATAAATTAATAAATAATTATCATTAATACTGTAATTCTTATAAATTAATTTACCAAGCTTTTTGGTTTCACAATTTTTTGCACATCATTTAATTTGGAATTACCTATAGACATAAAAAAAATTTTAAAGAAGAAATACCTATATGGAAAAAAAATAATAATAATATTTTAATAATAACTATTGAAAATTTTACAGATTTCAAAATAAATTTAACTTTATAATAGGAAGTGAATACACCTTTCATATAGCACATTTTAACAAAATATCTACATGAGTGAAAAAAAAAAATTACTAAAATCGTAAAAGAAATTAAATTTCATTGTGAAATGTATTCTTTTTTAGAAAATTACAAACATAATATACAACAAAAAAATTTTCACCAAAGTTCAGAGCTTACTTCTTTTAACATTTTCATATAATTATCCACTTAAATATGTAACGCTTATTCGAACACTATACATAGAATAGCATAATCATGATATAGAATTCAGTATATCACAATCACTGTGCAAAGGACAGAAGTTTCCTGAATTTATTTATCAAAACTGATTGAAGCCAATTCGATTTCCTAACTAAAAATCAAGAGACGAATGTTTAAAAGTGTTTAGAAAAAAATGAAAAACTTAACACATAACGACATTATTAAGAGTTAAGATCTCTTCACAAAAGCTAAGACAATATTTAGACGAAAATTCGATTTGAACAATCTAATAACCTTCTCTAAAAAAAATATAATAATTTTTAAATAAATACAAATAAAAATGATACAAACAGATGTTTTAATCTTTGACGCATTTAAATGGGAAAAAATTTTAATACGTACATCTAGATTCAGTATGTCTAGCTTGTATATTAAGTTTAATTAAACAAATAAAAATGTCAGAGAATCTATTGAATTGTTCGTTTGTTTTTTAGTTTTATATAGCAGTGGCTTTGTCTGAATATTTTGACTTATACGTATTCCAGAACTGAGACGTATATTAAAAAGTTGTTAAAAAAGAAGCTATAAAAAAGTTTGCATTAATTTCATACAGTTATTTAATATTATTTTGTGAACAATCGAATACTCCTGGTTATCAAAGTAAACATAGTTGTTAGTTATGGGTAATTATAGCCTAGTTCCAAAATCGTATTTCAAGACAAAGTACGTTTATTATATAAACTTTTTGCGAGATTTTTTGTCACTTAAAAACTATCAACGCCTTCAGAAACCACAACAACAATTTAAACTCGGCACCAACATAGTCTACTTCTTTAAGAACTTACCAGTTAAAATTTTGTTTACATAATCCACAATAAAAATTTTATATATACTCGTATAATGTATTTCTCGAATTAAAAATAGCGTAACAATATTTTTTTTTAAATTATTGGCAATTGATATTTTTAATTTTTATAAATATATCTTTTTTACTTCAGCTTATCTTTTTTTTTTGTACCCGCACTTCACTTCAGAAACAAATAGTTAATAAACACTTCAAAAAGTGTGTGGTTTTTAGTAATAAACAAAATTTAATAAAAACGCTAAATTGAAAATTTTAAATTTTCATTTTTTTGTTTAATTTTTTTTTTTAAGTGTATCTTTTTTGATAATTTTTATCACTAAACAAATTAAATACTCAAAACGTTATCTCATTTATTTTCTTCTTTTTTTTTTTGTATTTTTTGTGTTGTTTACATTTTTTTTTTTTTTTATTAAAGGAATTTTATTTGTTTATTCAGTTTTGACAAATTCTTTTCATTTTGGCATTCGCATTAATAAAAAATAAAATCTACATCATTTTTTTTTAATATTTTAACGGGTAAATTAAGCAATAAAAAAAATATATATTTATATAGATATATTTTGTTCTGTCAAAAAGAAAACATAAATAAAAAAATTTGTATTTAACTATTATTTGATCTTGACCGATAAATGACATTTAAGAATAAATCGCAATTATTTTATTATTTTTGTTTATACACATGACATTTCATGGTGAAATATATTATTATTGATAAGTACAATATATAATAAAATTGATATATTTTATTTATTTATTTTTTTAATTATATTAATTTTTTTTCAGTTATACTTTCTTACTATCGATATGATATAACGTTTCGATATTCTGATATATAAAATGATTTTGAAGTTTTGTTCTTTCATAAATAATTTGAATAATATTTATATCAATTTTTACCAATAATTATAGTTGATTTGATTTAAAGGAATCTGATCATTTTTAATATTTGATTTGAAAATGATTTGCTTATGATCATCTTAATAATAAAAACGATACTTTTTTTTATTCATTTTGCTGGATTGTTTTCAAAACTTCGTCAGGCAGAAAGAAATTTGTTATGATTTAATTATTTTTTAAATTAAAAATAAAATTCGATAAAATAAAAACTGAAATAATTAATTTTATTCCTTTTATCATATTTATTATTTTTAATAC
Source organism: Hybos culiciformis (assembly GCA_964007475.1). Lineage (NCBI taxonomy): Eukaryota > Metazoa > Arthropoda > Insecta > Diptera > Hybotidae > Hybos > Hybos culiciformis. Next base: position 94,887,353 of record OZ023274.1, on the reverse strand, counting down.
GAGTTCGGATTTTAATTAATTTCGGCATAATTTAAAATATATGTTGTATAATAATAAAATTTTGAAGTTTAAGTTAAAAATTTTCATAATATTTATTTTGTTTTTATTTTTATATTTATTTCTATTTTTTCTTTATCACACGGAAGTATATATTTATTTAATATTTTAATTTTTTTATGATATTTTTGTTTCTACTTTTTTTTTTCTTCTTCTACTAATCTTTTATTTTTGTTTCTCTTTATTTTCGCTTTTTTTGAAATATAATTTTAGTTATACCTTTTTTTTTATTTCTAATTGAATTAATAAAAAAAAAAATTTATTAAAAATTTCTAATAATTAAATTAAGTGATAAAAAATTTTCAATTTTATTTTTTTAATCTTTTTTAAAGATTTCAAAAATTATTTCTTTAATTAAAAGTATATATAATTTACATTTGGAAAATTAAAATTAAAAAAAAAAATAAAATTATAAAAAAAAAACAAAATCGAAAAACAAAAAATAAATGTTTATCCGCGAAAAATATTCCACGAAGTTTAATGGAGTAAAACGCGTCCGCAACTGGTTTAAAATTTTCTATTCAGCAAAAGAAAAATTTCTTAAAAAAAAAATAAAGAAAAGAAAAAATGAAGAATTAAAATAATGAAATAAAATACAAAAAAGAAAAAAAAAACTTATAAGAATATGAAAAATAAAATACATTCATTTAAAAATCGCTCACAAAAACTTCAATATGAAAAAAAAAATGTATATTGCACGAGAACTATGTATCTTTTTTATAGTATAATACTTTTTTATATGGTATGTATTTATGATTGTATATGGAGAGGTTTTTATGTTATATCTGCTGAATTTGAAAGAAAAAAAAACATTTCCTATAAAATTTAACAATCTTCTTGAATTAACTGTTTAAAAATTAACAGACAAATTGAATGTTAAATATTTAAATATAGAAAAAAAAATTTTTTTTATATATTAAAGAATTAAGTTAACTAAATGTAAAAATATTTATAAAATTTGCAAGAAAAGAAAAATTACTCGATTGCAGTATAAAAAATTTGAGAAGTTCTTAACAAAAATCAAGTAAAAACCCTATATAGTTAAATATAAAGTAAATCATAATTAAAATTAGGTAAGTTCTTTAGATTATGATTTATATTTTTTTTTACATAATAATTCGTTGAGCATAATGTTCAATTGGATGTTCTTAACAATGTCAATTTGACTTAAAGTTCAACTACATAATGTAATTCTGGGATTTTTTAGATAGATATGCAAAAAAGATATAAGTACATAGATTTAGTATTTTGTATTTTTTTTATTTTTTGGCATTCCATGTACAAATTCAGTGAAAAGCCAATTCATATTAATTCAGAATTAATTCGGTCTATAAAGAAATAATGATCAGGAGAATTGTACTATCATCGGAAAAATCTTCCGAAAATCATATCTTTAATTTTTATTATTAATAATTAATAAAATATAAAACATAGATCGTTCACCTAAAGATATATACTTAGTCTTTTTATTTTATTCCAATTTTGGAAATATAATTTCGTCAGTGGTAATTTAATTTAACTAAAAACTAAAAAATTCTAACCAAAAACGTACGATATTATAGAGTTTAACACCTTCTTAGCTTTTTCCAGTAAGAGATACATAAATATGCTAAATGAAGTTTCTTATTTTTATTTTTATCTTGTGAGCTGATTGAGCGAATTGAATATTGTATACCTAAAATAATTCTTATACTATTATTACTTCAATAAATTTCATGGTCAAAACAGAACATACAACAATTATTTTTTTTTTTGTGTTTCATAAAATTGCATAAAAAAAGCCGAATACACTTTATTGTTTCCATTTTTATTTATGTTTTTGAAAATTCCGCATAATAAAAGAAATTGAATAAAATTGATATTAGCTGAAGAGATTTGCTCATAACAATCAACATTGCCAACCATACTATAAATATCAGAATATTCAGAATCTTACCATAATTATGGTTATTAAAGATCATTACTATGGGTATCACTACTAATAATATAAATTCGTTAAAAATATATTATTATAATTATATTATTCAAATTTCACTCATTATATTCCGTAATTCCATTATTTCTATATTATATATATTTCATAATTCATAATTTTCTCATGTATTTTGTTGTTATTTTTAACATTTAATAATATGTAATAATATTTATTAATTAACAATTAGAAATCATAAAAAATTTGATGAATACAATCAAATCATCAAAATGATCAATGAACACAGACGTTAAAACAAATCAATAAAAAAAACTATAGAAGTATTGGGGCCGCTTTTAACATTTGGATTTCAGATATCTTAGTTTAAAGATACCTTGGTCACATCCAGGGGCTAAACATTTATTAAGTACTTCTATATTAAATACACAAATAAAGAAGCTAGTTACTGGACCTACTATTTATAACTTACTGAAAACAAATAAATTTTAATTAATTTGTTTCTTTATTAAAATAAATGTTGTTCGCTTCAAATATAAGAACCAAAGTAAAAAAAATTTGAAAAAAATACAAAATCAAACTAAAAATATAATTATATATTATAGCTTTAATAAAAAAAATATACATAATGTAGTTATAAATATTTTTTTCCTGATCTTATTTCAGTCATTAGAAGTTCACGAATACTCGGAGTTGGTGTAAAACTCAAGGCTTCAACCGATGTGTCACCTAAAAATTATTATTCAAATTTTAATATTAATAAACAATCATTTCTAGACGTAGCCAAAAATTAAAATAATCGCTTTTAGTTTTAATAAAAAATGTGGATATTCTAATGATGTTTCACATTAAAGTTTTTGAAACTCCAAAACACCCTGCAACACCCTGCAAATCAATAAGAAAAACTGTAAAAGTATGGGGCCCGTTTTCAACATTTCGATTTAAGATACTTTAGTTTTAAGAAACCTTGGTCACATACAGGGGCTAAACATATTTTAGGGTTCCTTCAATAACATAATCGATTACCGATACTACTTTTTGTATCTTAAAAATTATTGTTAGTAGTATAGATTTATTAAGTACATACTTCTACTCGTATATTAATTACACAAATAAAGAATCTAGTTACTGGACCTGGGACTATTTATAACTTACAGAAAACGAAAAAATTTTAATTAATTTGTTTGTTTATTAAAATAAATGTTGTTCGCTTCAAATATAAGAACCAAAATAAAAAAAATTTGAAAAAAATACAAAACCAAACTAAAAATAATATATATATTATAGCTTTAATAAAAAAATATACATAATGTAGTTATAAAACTTTATTTCTAGTTTTTATTTCAGTCATTAGAAGTTCACGAATACTCGGAGTTGGTGTAAAACTCAAGGCTTCAACCGATGTGTCACCTAAAAAACTTAAAATTATTTTTCAAATTTTAATATTAATAAACTATCTTTTCTAGACGTACCCAAAAATTAAAATAAAAACTTTTAGCTATTCTAATAAAGTTTTGCATTAAAATTATTGAAACTCTAAAAAATTTGAAATAACACCCTGTATTCTTACAAAAAATATTTTTGAAGAAACAATAAGGAATTTAGTTCTGCACGGAACTTAAACAGAGGAACTCAAAAACTGAACTTATAAATGAGTAGGTTTTAATATTAAAAATTTGAAGCTTTACGTTTAGTTTACCTATTACAGAAACAAATTTCACCCCTGTTGGTGCTAGCCGATGCTTATACGTGCAAAAATGTTTTCCATTTATTTTGATTTCATAATCAAATTCATTGACCAGTATATGCATACAGTAATATTTATTTGCAACAATAGGGCAAACTCCTGAACGCTCTTCCTTCTGCCAGCCATCAATATAACTATTGCGAACAATCAGTTGATTTGAAAAGCGAACGTCTAAATGAAGAGGAATTTGACCATCAATGACATTTTCCAAATTATTATTGTACGCATTAAGTAAATTTATTGTTAATCTAAAAATAAATTGTCAACTGTTTGTTTTATTCGACAAAAAAATGTATGTTAAAATTTTATTTATGCAGTTTTTATTAAACAACTAAAAAAATTAAATACCGTTTAGCATCCCATGTAGTTTTTCCATGAATAATTACACATTGTCCAATTTTAAGGCAAGTTCCAAGAACTGGAACAATATAGGGTTCATTCTGAATGATTAAAAATTATATTATGTAAAAAATGCAAGTAAAAAACATTTTTATTGAACACGTATAAACTATTCTGATATTGATATGAAGGGCCTAATATAATGTACATTAATTTAAAGGGTTTCAGAGCCAGACATAATTCTGATAAAAACCATACTGCATTCATTTCCCATCTTCAAATTATGGTTTTGCAAAATAAGTTAGTTTTCTGTTCAGTTTCTTATCTAGTATTACAGTAAATTCTACAATATTATTGTATACCTTATAAATTGGTAGTGGATGTGGATATTCTAAATTTTTTCCGATACCTGGATTTTCTATTGTTATAACTGATACAACAATGTCATGAAAAATTTCTAATGATTTTACTTTAGAAATAGGTAAACGATGTTCAAAATCACAAAAATGGTTTCCATTTATAGCAATGCGATAGCAATTTTCTTGAATTAGTACAATAAGCTCAAATATAGTTTCCTTTTCAACTGGACAACCACCTTCACGTTCTTCAGATCCCCATTTTCCATAAAAATAACAATTGCGAACAATTATTTTATCATTAAGACGAAAATCTATATGAAGTGGAATATCATTGTGAGGACTAATATTACCATGATCATTGCATACAAAATTTACTGAAATCCTTTATATAAAATAAAAATACATTAACAAAAATAATTGAATGTGTACCTACTATTCATATGAATGGAACATGGATTTGACAAAAATAAATTATAAATAATAATATTAATTTGAAAAGCTCTTCTTTGAAACATTTTTTGCACATACTTTTAATATAATAATAAACATTATAGATAATAATAACGTTTTCAAATTGTGACGTGACTCATGTACTAATTACTTGTACTAATTACTTGTGATTTACCTGTGTTAATCTTTTTACAACAATTTTATATCAATTTCATTTTCTTATATAGTAGGTAACTTCATTTTTATGAGTTTAGATGATAAACATTATTGTAGAATCTATATTTATATGCACAGGGTAAAATTTTAATACAAACCTTCTTGCATTTTTCGGAATAGATCCTATGACTCTTATTTTGTGGCCTGGAATCAAATTTTCATCAAAAGTTTTTGTGTACGGAGTTTTCTAAAAATAAAAAAATAAAAATTAGAGATTTGTAAACATCAAATAATATACTCTATTTTATTAGACCATATAATCCTTTTGTTTTTACCTTTATATTTGTCAATATTGTGACCATAATTAATGGAAGAAATTTATTTAATAAAAAAATATTTAAAAATTATATATATTTCAATTAAAATAATATTTTTGTTTAATAAACTACGTAATTATAACGATGTGGGTTCGGCAAAGTTTTGTACAAGAATTATAATAGGAAATAAATAACAAATGTGATTTACTCACTAAAACCACTTAAATTGATAAGAAAATATTAAATTTTATTATTAACTTATATTATATACAATATAATATTCATATCCATACATATGTACAATGTATGTATACATACAATTATTATTAACATTGTTGCAGACATTAATATGTTTGTGTATTACTATCGTTATCATATTTACCTAAGCAATCAATATGAATCTATCTAGAAAAAATAATATTTTCTGTCAAATAAAAAGGTATTCTAATTAATAAATAGTTTTCATCAAGGCGAAGAACGGTACACAAAAATCCAAATTTAAAAACTTTTGTTCTTTAAAATTTAATGTCTTTAATTAATTAATAATCTAATATAAAATATTAATAGATAGGTAGGTACATTTAAATTTTAAAATAAGTTTGCATAGTGTCTCTGTGACATGATATTATACAAAAACTATTGTGACCCGCACACATATGAGCTTTAGTGGCCTTAAATAAAATTTTGATTGTCAAATTTGGACCATTTTTTAATAGCAAATAGTTTTATGAAAAAGCTTTATTTAAAATAAAACTAATTTTTAACATTTAGTCATACGGTCATGTCTAGGTAGCAATATAAAAAATATTTTCATGGAAAAAAACAGAATTATAAATTTTATTTTACATAATTTTAAAGATAATTAAATTAATAATAATTTAGAATTAAATATTTTCTTTTATATCCAATTTGTTTTGAATTTGTTTGGTAATAAAATCAGATAACTATAGGTATGTTAACTCTTTTGCTATACCTCGCAACATTATCAGCGTAAATTTATGCTTATACCCACTGTATAGTGTTATCTTGCGAATCAAAGAATTATTTATATATTTGTAACGTCGAAGGTCAACAAAGAAAAAACAAAAAAAAATTTAATACGCAGTTTAAAAACCTAAAACAAGAGGGCGCTATCTTGTTGTCAAATAAAAAATGCAGGCCATAGATAAGAATAAAAAAAGATAACATTTAATCAATATGACGAACAGATATTAAGTTAGAATATTATTGAATTAAGTTCACATAAAATTTAACCAATAATTTTTAAAGTGGGGGGCGGCGGGCGGGCGGGTGAACTGGTGCTGACGCCGCAAATCCCACTGACCAACCACCAGTCCACTCGCCGCCCCCAGCACACTCTCTTTAAGGGGCAAATCGGGCAAAAAAAAAAAAATTGCACATACAAAATGTATGAAGAATTTGGGGGGCCTCTGTCCACCTCTACCCTTTTCCAAGCTTCAGACGATTCTGAAAAATCAATCTCGGACAAATGATATTTTTCAAAATGACATTTGTCCGCTAAAAATTAAAAATTTCAATCACGGACAAATGACATTTGCAAAATGTTCACAATTGAAATTTAAAATCAAACAGACCAGTGAGTGTGGGAATTTTTATCCCGCTTTCTTAACCTAGACTATATGGCAACTTTGAGTGCAAAAAAAATAATAACAAGGTTTTTTTTAGAATTTTATTACTTTCACTTTTTGCGTTTCAAATCAAAAAGAAAAATAAAAAAAGATAAAAAAATCTAGATATTTTCTTATTAAGTAATGAAAAAAATAATATTAAAAATATAATTTCAATAAAAAATAAAAAAGAAAAAAAAAAACAAATTAAAAATTAATTAGTTTTGTTTTTTGGATAATGTTGAAAATTTTTTCACGAACTGGCAGATTATTTTGGAGAAGAAATTCGCGACAACAGCAACAACAACAACAACAAGTTTTGAATCAAAAATCGACTGAAAATCTAAATATTCAATATTTTAATAATTTAAAGTGGGTTTTTATTAATTTTTCAAAAAAAAAAAAAATAATAATAATTAAATTAAATTAAAAAAAAAAAAATTATTTTAAAAAATTAATTTCTATTTTGTAGCGCTTTCAGTACAACACAAGTATTCTCTAAAACTGGTATGGCAGAACAAAGTCCACAGAATAATGGTGCTAGTGGTGGGTCGTCCGCAACAACTGCGACGACAACATCGAAGAAAACAAATATGGAAAAACCAAAATTTACAAATCGTTTGGCTGAAGAAAAATCTCCATATCTTTTGCAACATGCTCACAATCCAGTTGATTGGTTGGTTTAAAAAATGAAGAATTTATTTATTTTTATCAAAATTTATAGTTAATATACTTAAGCTTGTTTTTATATTTTTTTTTTCTATATATATTTTAATATCAATAAGAATTTTAAAGAGTCAAGGTCAACGAATGAACGAATGAAATTTATCGCCTTTATCAACACAATTTATATAAAATTGGTCTCAGATATTTTTTTTTATTTGTTTCAATGGTTTCAACCACCTGATAGCTTAGATTTTTAGCATTAATTCTACTCTCTTTCAATTTTTGTAATAAAGAAAAACAAACCTACCTTTCAATGGATTTATATGTAATATTTTATTGTCGATTCTTTTTCTTGATTAAAAGAAATTACCTATTATGTAAATTATGGATTTTACAACTTAAAATTTGATTATATAATTTTGTTTTTAAGTTTATTTGAATATTTAAATTTTTTTTTTGTTATTGCGATTCCGAATTGTGAAAAATTATTAAAAAACATTTGCAACGACCCAAACTTATACCTACATACTTAAATTGTATTTTGGTTTTACGAGTGAATAAAAGATCGCTCGAATGTAATTGAGAGTGAATAATTTTGTAAAAGTTGAATATATTCTGATTAAATTCTTCTGAACAATTATCTTCAACAAAAATCTTTTTTTTTTTTCAATTACAGGTATCCATGGGGTGATGAAGCCATTCAAAGAGCTAAAAAAGAAAATAAATTAATGTAAATTATTATTACACCATTTGTCTATTCTTTTTTGTTTGTTCAAAAGCTTCGGAATAAATTCTAAACATTTTTTTTACAGATTTTTATCAGTTGGTTATTCAACTTGTCATTGGTGTCATGTTATGGAACACGAATCATTTGAAAATGAAGATGTAGCTAAAATAATGAATGAAAATTTTATTAACATAAAAGTAGATCGTGAAGAACGACCTGATATCGACAAAATTTATATGAATTTTGTTTTGATGATTAACGGTAGCGGTGGATGGCCAATGTCTGTTTGGCTGACACCGGACTTAGCACCAATATCAGGTACCATAAAGAAATAGAATGTGTTAATATTTTTTTTTAGAAATTCAAGCAATTGGATCTCAAGAACTTTTCAAATTGATATTACAGTGTTTTTTTTTTTAATTTAAACCAGACATAATTAAATTTATTGTCCTTTGTTTTCAGCCGGAACATATTTTCCTCCTAAGGATCGATGGGGTATGCCAGGTTTTACAACTATTTTAAATAAAATTGCTGAAAAATGGCGGAAAAATAAAGAAGAATTAATAGAAACAGGTCAAAATGTTATAAAAGCAATCGAAAAAAGTTTTTCAGAAAAATCAACTGAAAATTTAGATTCCGGATCTGCTGAAGCCAAGTTAGATTTAGCTATTAGAATATATAAAAGAAATTTTGACAAAGAGTATGGTGGACTCGGAAATCATCCGAAATTCCCTGAAGTGTCACGTTTGCAATTATTGTTTCATGCCTACTCAGTAAAAAAAGATCCTGCCATTTTAGAAATCGCTCTCTTAACGCTGAGAAAAATAGCTCAGGGAGGAATTCATGATCATATATTTGGAGGATTTGCTCGTTATTCTGTGGACAAGGAATGGCATGTACCTCACTTTGAAAAAATGCTGTATGACCAGGGCCAATTAATACAGGCATATGCGAATGCTTATAAAATAACTAAAGATAGTTTTTATTTGGAAACAGCTAATAAAATTTTCAATTACATCATGAAAGATCTTAAACACCCGGAAGGAGGATTCTATTCAGGTATTGGTTCTGCAGGTTTTATTTTAATTTGTTTTTTCTTTATCTTAAATTTTGAACTTTTTTAGGGGAAGATGCTGATTCTCTTCCTACAGCCAAAGATAGCACAAAAATAGAGGGTGCTTTTTATGCCTGGACTTGGTCCGAAATTCATGGTGAAATTCAAGAAAATTCTGATTCATTTGATTTAGATCCAGATAAAGTGACAAAAATTTATTGCTACCACTATGATATACAAAAAACCGGTAATGTTTCTCCATCTAGTGATCCGCATGGACATTTAACAGCGAAAAATATTTTGATTGTTCGCAAATCAATGGAGGATACTTCTAAAATTCATAAAATAGAAAAAGATGAGCTTAGTAGTTTGTTGGAAAAAGTTAATAACATTTTGCATAAAATAAGAGAAAAAAGACCTCGACCACATTTAGACACAAAAATATTAACAGCATGGAATGGATTAGTATTGTCTGGCTTAGCTAAATTAGCAGATTGTGGTGGTGATCGAAAAGATGAATATTTAGATGCTGCAAAGAATCTAGTTGAATTTTTGAAGAAATTTGCTTATAATAAAGAGAAAAAAGTACTCCTGAGGTCATGCTACGGCAAAGGGACTAACGATCCAGTTACTGAAGTTTTGTAAGTCAGGAAATTGTTTTGTTCTTCAAGAATAAAACAGTATTTAGTTTTTGAATTCAAAATGTTTTATGTTTTTTTTTGTCAGCATTTTGACATCATTTTCTTTAAAGAAATTCAAAAGTTCATGCTAAAATAAAATTTAAATTTCTTTATTTATGGTTTTTCTTTAATTATAGATTGGATCCCGTTGAAGGATTTTTAGATGATTATGCTTTCTTAATAAAAGGTTTAATAGATTACTATAGAGCAACATTGGACACATCTTTATTGGAATGGGCAAAAGAATTACAATGTACTCAAGACAAACTTTTTTGGGACAACATTCAGGGTGGTTATTTTTATTCTAAAGAAAATTCTCCAAATGTTGTAATTCGAATGAAAGAAGGTTTGCTTTGAAATATTTTTTTTTTTAAATTTTTGTTTTTAAAAATTTAATTTTTTTTAGATCATGATGGTGCTGAGCCTTGCGGCAATAGTGTTGCAGCACGAAATTTATTACTTTTATCAGCATATTACGAAGAAGATAAATATATTGAACGGGCCACAAAATTATTTGATTATTTTAAAGACTCTAATCCATTTGGCTATGTTTTACCAGAAATGATGTCAGCTCTCTTATTAAAAGAGCACGGTTTTGATTTATCAGCTGTAGTTTCGAATGATTCTAGCGATAAAAGTACTCAAAAACTTTTAAATATTTTGAGAAAATATTATGTGCCCGGCTTATTGATTGTCCATTATAATTCTACCAAGGAATCTAAAATAAAAGCAAAATCTCAGGAAAAATTTAAAATGATAAACAACTCACCAACTGTATATATTTGCCATAATAAAGTGTGTCAATTACCAATAACCGATCCCAAAAAACTTGAAGATAACCTTCACACGAATTATAGAACAATAGTTTAAAAAAATATTTTTGAATAATTTTGTTTATATTATGCAATGCCTTCAACTGGAAGTCATTAACATCTATGAATTCAGAGTCATTGTTTGGACAAAACTACTTAGTTCATTTGATTATAAAATTTTTGTATGATTTACTTAGATGTTTTAATTTCTGATGTATTAATTAATATCAAATTAAGTATATATTGAATAAACATTTATTTGGGATACAAATGCAAAAGAATCGAGAACTCTATTTGGATATTTAATTTTTTCTTTTGCTTAAAAAGTAATATTGATTAAAATTATTTAATAATTATATATTGATATGAGATTGAACTTTTTTAAATTGAAAAATAGTGTTATAAAAAACAAAACAAAACATGTACACCGAAAAAAAAACTTGGAAATTGTTGAACTATTGTATAATTTAGCATAAAAATAATTTTATGATGATATATTTGTTGTATATTTTAACCGAAACTAAGCTTTATTATATATTTATGCTTTAATTAAAACTTTAAATCTTAAAAAATTTGGCTTTTTTTTTAGTTAAGAACAATCATTATTAGGTTTGGGGAAAATTTTGGGAGATTTGTAATCACTCAAGTTATTAAGTTTTATTAGTAAAATAGTAAGTAAACCTTTGTTTCATTAAGGGCTTAGGAAAGTTGAAATTAATATTATAAACAGTGGAAGCTGGAAATCGTAAGTTGCTAAGTATGTTATTCACAAAAATCATTCAATCGATATCAACATCTCAGCTTTCAAAAGTTATAACGAGTACCCTATAAAATCTAATATATTTTAAGATTCAAAAATTTTTTTAAATTCTAGTTTTCTCAACTATTTAACAGTAATAGCATAAAAAATGTTATCTAGAACTAAAAATATGAACTTAAAACAATTTATAGAAAATAATAAAATGGTCTTTGTAAGTATCAAGTACGAAAGTTATAAATATACAAAAAATCTTCAGCTGATTTATTTTATTATTGTTTTTTGTTCAAAAAGTAAACATTTGTTATGTGATGTTGGATTTGATAGTTTGATGCATGATTTTATGGGTTTTAAAGAACTCAAGCAAGGATCTAAGTAAGAACTACATTAGATGATATTTATTTTCAAAGTTTATTATTACATTTTATTAATTAATTTTTTTTTATATTTTTAGAATAAAATCCGAAGAAAAAAATTATGAATTTAATTGGCATTTTAAAACGCGGCTGCAGTTGGCGAACTTTTAAATTTTTACATAAAATTAATTCTAATTTTCAAATTAATTCTGCAATTAGACATTTATCTATCACTAAACAACCCCAAGTTCAAAGTTTGTCTAGTTCATTTTCGAAAAAATTCGAAGAGAATAAATCATTTCAAGAATTATATGATAATTTTATTGCTTCCAACAAATCAAATGAAAAAATACGATATGAGAAATTTGGTAAAATTATTAATGCCATGCAGTCAACGTCGTCGTCGTCGTCAACAAGTGAAACTCAAAATTTATTTCTATTAGAATATTTAGCTGATAATTATTTGCCAACGAAGTCAGACGAACGATTACAGTTGTTCAATAAAATCTGGTCATGTGTGAAAAAAATTCCAAATAATAATAATAATAATAAGGAAATTCTAATTGCTGCATTAAAAGTTCACCAAATAAATCGCACACCATTAGTGGAAATTGAAAATTTCATTAACGAATGTAAATCTCAATGTCCCGATTCTTTAATTTATGAAAATCTTATTGTATGGCAATGTGAAATTGGAAATATTACTGGAGCTTTAGAAACTTTAGCCGAAATGAGAGAAAATAATATCGCAATAACAGAGAAAATTTTTAATTCACTAATCATTGGTTATTCCAGAGTGAAGGATTTAACTAATTGTGAATCTGTATTGGAATTAATGAGTGCAACTAATGTTGGATCAACTTTAGATACAAAAGTATGCTTATTACAAGCTTATATTGAAAATAATGCTGTGGAAAAATTTCATAAATTATTGAATAGTTGTGTTAGCGAACGGTTGAGTTCACAACAAGTTGCTAGAATATTGTCCAGGTAATAGAGTGTAGTTCTATGATTGTTAATTTTTTTTTTTTTTTTTTAAGAAAACATTAAAAAATCCCTCAAATAACCCATTAAAATACATAATGTTTTTATCTTTGTACTAAACATAGATTAAGTTTACATTTTTTCTTCAACAATAACTTATTAAACCCATTCTTCAAATTATTCACTTTATATTTTTAGTGCAACAGTTGAAACATCGAATGGATCAACAGAAATTATAAAAAAAATTATTTTATTACTACCAGATGATATGCTCAATGCTAAGGAAATTCAAGGCGATATTAGAAATTTATGTGTTCGTTTAATTCGTAATAATCAGCCAGAAACTGCTTTCATCATTTTAAATTCTTTTCCAACTTTAAAATTCGATGAAAATCACGATAATGACACTTTTGGAGTATTTTTTATTACTGAATTGATGAGCAATTCAATAGAGTCGAAAAAAATTATTGAATTATGCACAAAACTATTGCAGAAAAACCCAAGAGCGTTACATATTGCTTGTGAAATGGTTTTGAAACACAATACTGATGCTAGTGAAATTTATTTAAAAGCCTTAAAAACTTTAGAACCATTACGTTCTCACTATTTTTGGCCTTTATTTTTGCATAGTTGTCAAAAAAATGGTGAAGCCGGAATTTTAAATACACTCAAATTAATGAAAAATTTGAGTGTTGAATGCGATGAGGAAACATTTGCGCTTCATTGTATACCAAATTTGAAGAACCTTTTACGTTATGATCCAAATAAAGCCATTGAAATTCTTGATGGATGTGGATTAAAAACTTCACAATTATTTCCACATATAATTCGAAATTTGCTGTACAATCAAGAATTTGAAAAAATTATTAAAATAAATGATCAATATCATACTACTAAATTAAATTTAAATGAATTTATTTCAACCATGATTAATGTAATGATGAATTTGAGGTCGACAAAATTATTTGGAGAAGCAATTCAATCACTATTAAAAAAATCAAGTATAGAGAAATATGATTTTATTGGACATTGTCTGTTAGAAATTATCGTAAATCCTGGAAAAAAATTAGAAATAAATTCTTTCCATAATTTGTTAAAAGTGTTAGAAAATAACAACGTTAAAATTTCTGTAAATACAAGAGAAATCCTAGAAGACAAATTTAATGAGATAAAGAACACTGAAATTAAAAAACAAATACAATATTTGTTATCATCGTTGACTGATAAAAATTTGACTTTGCCTTCGAAAATGTCAGACTCTCCGTCTATAATTACTCATCCTCGCGATATGAATTTAGATCAATTGGAATGTCATTTAATTGAATTGGAATCCAAGAAGTTTAACACAAGGGGAGTTCTAAGAAGAATGTTACAATTATGTGTTCGAGAAAATCGATTAGAACGTGCATTAGAGATTAAACAAAAATGTGATGAATATAAACTTACTTACAGCCCTGGAATGATGTCTTGTATTTTTGATTTGTATGTTAAATTGAAAGACTTAGATAAAGCGACGTTAATATATCAAGAAATTCAAAAAAATTGCAAAGGTATTAATATAATTACCAAAATCATTTAATAATTGATTTTCACACAAAAATTAATAAGATAAACAGAAAAAAGTAATATTTATCAATTTTGACGAACATAATACTATTTTCTCTAAGTACAAATTAATCAGGAAAATATGACAGGAATGAATATCGATTTCCTCGATATCACAGTTTTAGTTCTACCTTCTCTTTTATGGCCAAAAATTTAGCAAGTTGTTATTTTTTCTAAAAATAATACCTTTTGAAACCTTCTCTCCTTAAGTCTGATTTTATGTGACCGGTAACTTCAGTACATTTATCAATCATTTTTTAACTTTCTTAATATCTTTTTGCTGTCAGAACAATACTTCAGATAATTATAAAGTTTCTCATATTTGTTGTTAATATATTGATTTTTTTTAGGATTCTATGTAGATGATTATAAAATTATTGACTTCGTTACTTTAATGGTAGAAAAAAATAAATTAAACGAAGCAAAGCAATTTTTAATAAACTATACTAAAAATGTGAAAATAAAAACTGGTAACCATATATTGAAAAATTTATGGAATTTGCTAAATCAAACTGCTATCTACGGATCATCAATAAAATCAATTAATAATGAAGCAAAAATATTTTTTGATTTATTGAAAAATATTGGCTACTGTGAAAATGAGAATGTTTTATTGGGACCAATAATACGCGAATGTATATTGAAAAATAATTTACAATTAGCTGTACAAGAATTCAAGAACATGGTACAAAATTTTCGGAAAACACCTTTACAATATGAATTGATTTCAATATTAGTAAAAGTTGCTAATGATTCGAATTTAAAAGATTTCAATATTTCACAAGATGAGGTCCAAAGTCTTTTACAAGAAGTTATTGAATTGTGTAGTAGTATTCATGGCAGCATCAATACAAATTCCAGCTTTTTACTAGCCATAGCTGAATTTGGTACAGTAACACAACTACGAAAAATGCTTATAAATCCAGAATTTAAAATAAATTCACAAGTATTAATAAATAACTGTGAGCATTTGTCACAAGCTGGTAAAAATGAAGCAATATTGAGGTTAGCTAAAGCTGGACGTGGACTTAATAATTTTAATGAGCAAGATTTGTATAATACCATATTGAATCAATTCAGGAAAGATAATAATTATATAAGTGCTATGCAATTGTTTGAAAAATTAGAAGCTGAAGATGATTTAAAAATCTCACAGGAATTTGTTAAAAGTTTAGTGAATTTATTAAAAATTAATAATATAGAAATTCCAACCAATATTGCAATTAGATTAAGAAGTTAAAGTGAGATGACTTCATTATAATTATTATATGTAGGTTGTAGTTACATTATTATTGAAATAAATTAATTTATTTATTTTTGTTAATCTAATAATGTATTAATGTATTTTATTTAAAAGTACCAGAACAACTAAAATAGATTTTTTTATGTTAATGTTAAAGGAAAAGCGTTTTTGTTTATTCTTCATCTCCTATTTGAATATTCAATTGAATATTCGATTTTCAGGTTTTAAGTTGAATTTTTTATTATAGTTATATAATATTTTATTCCATGTATTCCCTTTTGTAATTGGTTATAGTTGCTGTGTTTACTCAAAAACCAGTAATATAGCCATATTTAATACTGAGATGATTGCAAAAAAAATTGGAAATTTTTCAACAAAATTATATTACAGAAAAGCAAATAAGTATATTAAAAAAAATTAAAATAAAAATTTTGTATACATTTACTTAGTTTGTCACACTAATATTTCGGTAAAAGATTTTTTTTGCTTAAAAATTATCCACATATATGTTTTTGTTTTAATTGTGCTAGTAAATAAAATTAAATATTTTATTAAATTAATTTCTTTAAAATATATCTACAGTAAATTCTACATTGGAAAAATTTCCTTAATATCAAATACACTTTAAATTTAAAAATGTTTAAAAGTCAAGGTTTCTGTTTTAAGTCTTTTGATGTATATTTATTGTTTTTTAATCAAAGATTGTGTTGTTGAAAGTCAACTTAAAACCAATTATTTTAATTTATATCAATTAACGTTAATAACACGTTAAATATTTAATAAAAAAATTCAACTAAATTATTAATTAACATTAACCTACTTCTCTACTTTATAAAAATAGGTATAAATTTGTAACATTTTTAAAAAACAAAATTTGGCTGATATGTTGTTGAATTTGATTTTGCTAAAAAACTGTTTTTTTTTTAACAAATTGGATACCTAATAGATTAATTTTTAATCCTGATTATTAGTACTTTCAATTTAGTTAATAAATTATAGTTAGTTCAAACATGAATACTGTAATATTTTTTTTAAATTTTTTTAGTTGGTAAGAATGAATATCACTTCATAGTGGTTTAGTTTCAATCGAAATGGGTGAACAAATTTTAAAGGACAAGTGTTAACAAAACAACTTTAGATTTTTTAATCTTCGTTTCTTAAGAGAAAAATATTTATTTAACATTGATTAATATTAATATTTTTTCCGACACTTATATAAGACATTCTAATAAACTATAAACTACTTATTACTTTTCTAATAAATTATGAAAGTATTAATAAACAACTGCGGCAGAAATCCTTACTTACATCGTAGTAGCTTAATAAGTATTCATTATTTTAATTTATAATCACTTTATTATGTTGTTTCATATTATTATTATTATGGTAATTATTATAGGAAATTTTTTAACCCAATTATTAAGCTTTTTTTTTTTTAATTCTGTATGTTCATTTTTCTTTTTGGAATGTGTTAAATTACTTAGGTAATGATTTATATGATTTGATGGTCATTTGGTTTTTCTTCACTAGTAGAAAATAAATTGTATTCAAATTAATATTAAATTTAATTAAAAATATTGTTAATATACAATTTAATGTTTTTTTTTTATATATATTTAAAATTCTATTAATTTTAAGAATAATATATACTTTTTTCGTGATGTGATTTTTATGAATGAAAAAGCTCACTATAATATTATTACTGAAAACTAAAATGTTTTTAATTTTTATAATTTATTTATTATTTACTATAATAACTGCCTACTGAATTACACCACTATTTCTTAACTCTTAATATAACTTTGAACTTGAATAAAATTTTATTTACTCAGATAATAAATTTCATAAGATATTTTCTAACTTTGGATAAAGTTATGTGAATGTTCTAAAAAATTAGTTTAGCTTAACTTCGTTTTTTTTTTTATTTTATTTACGGTAAATTGAGATGTTTTTCATAGATTATATTATGTTTTTTTTATTATGTATTATAATCACGATAAATATATTAATTGCTACAATTAATAATATATATAAACTTGTTGATTGATTAATTTATAAATAATGTGATCAAATATTTTTTTTATATAATATTACAACGCAGGTAGGTACATTATATATACAATATACCTATACATTTTTTTTTTTTTAAATAAAATTTTACAATCAATATATTTGAAAATAATCTATATAAGTCTCGTGCCTGGCTACTCTCAAGGATATCATGTAATAATTAAATGATTAAGATTAAAAATATAGATATTATCCTTATAATAGTTTTTAATTGAATTTTGGAATTATCCTTAAAATTTAATTTTATAATTATTGTTAAAAAAATTTCAATTAATTAAAGTTATATAATTTTGTTTCGAAAAAAAAGGAATGGCATAAAACTTCATTATCGAACTTTATTTTCGAAAAAAAAATGAATAAAACCTACATTATACATAAAACATAATTCTACAAGACATTCAAAGGAAAAGATATTCAACTGAACTAGAACTAGAACATTTTCTTAAAAATTAAAAAATTGAAAATGAAAAAAAAAAATGTTCAATTATCAAGAAATATTCTACAATATTCTACAATAGTTTTCTCTGTCATAAATACATATGTATATAATTCATGTTTTTATTGAAATAAAAAAAAAAAGTTATTAATGGCCTTAACCCTCAATTTTAATTACTTCAATTAGAAAATTATTATATATCAATAAAATATTTTTCAACATAAGAAGAGGATTTATTTTATTTTAATATTGATAATATTTCCTAATGTCTAATTGAATTTGGTATCAAATTATAAATTTTTTTTTTCTAGATTACCTAAAAAACTTTAAATAGGAAGTAATTTCGAAAAAATGCAAAATTAATAAATCAGTGCACAGACACTCCTAAATCTAAATTGATTGCATCAACTATTTTAATGATCAATTAAAATGATGTTTAATAATAAATGAATTAATAATTTAGATTGATTTATAAATATATTTAATCAGTATAAAGAAAAAAATAAATAAAAACAAGAAAGAAAAAAGAAATTAATTTTATAAATTAGTGATGATAACCTTACGATCTGCCGTCATCAGCTAGTTTTTTTGCAATTTCAAAATAGCTAATAATTTAAAAAAACACGTTATCAATACAGATGCACAAATTAATGAACTTTTTTTGAAAAAAATTACTAGGTAGGTATATATTTTTTTGTTTTGTTTCCATTAAAGATTAAGTTTTACAAAAATTATAAGAACCAATGTACCTGCCCATATACATTTTGTTTTTGCTTTTACATAAAATAGAATTAACTTTAATTTTATATGTTACACTATATTTTTCATATATTTCGAGAAAGGAATTTAAACAATATCTTAAAATTAAAATTTTTGAATATATAAATATATTAATTGTATGAAAAAAGCTTAAAGTTTTATAATATTAAATAATAAGAAACGAAATAACCGCATAATATTTTATATTTTATTTTCAATTTTCAATTTAAAAACTGTTTGAATTGAAAATAAATATAAGTAAAAATGTGATTTTCATGTTAAAATATTATGTATAATATTTAAAAAAAAAACATAAAAATATTAAATTACTCATCGCTCAGCTGAAAATAAGTAAAAAAATTATTATCCTATATATTATTGAATTAAGCAAATAAATTAGTATTTTTTTACATTAATTAATGCGGAAATTATAAAAGAAAATATTCCGTTTCTATTTGCATTTTAATAAATTTATATTCTGGAGGCTAAAACGTTTCTGTAACATTTTTAATATTTTAATATATATCAAAAATAATAAATTTAGACAGCTTGTTAATATGTAATTACATACACATAGGTATGTATAATATATATGTAAATAATAAATTTTGTGTTAATTTTTTAAAAAGATGAAACCATAGATTAAGAATATACATAGATTGTCTGTATTCTTAATCTATGATGAAACTTAATTCTCAATTAGGTTCTGCTATATTTTTGAAAGATGAACTATAATGAAAAACTAACCAATATTTCTCAATAACGAGTTCTATATTCTTTTATAAATGTTTATTTGAGTTAGAATATTATCACAATGACAATAATGAATTTTAATCGATATTATTGGTTACTTTTCTAAGAACCTATTACATAAAGTCTGTTAAAATAAAATAGAATTTAATTGCTATACACTATCATAATATTCAATTAAATTCAATACATCATTGAAAATAAAGGACGTAAACAAGATTCCAATGAAAGTATTGAAAATATAGTACAAAAAAATTAATATTTTATTTTCCCTTTCGAATTAAATAAAATATTTAAAAATATATATCTAATATGTAATATAACATGTAATTATTATTTTAAAAAATATTTAATATCGAACGAAATGCATATTTTTACTTATTTTTTATTTTTACCTAGTATTTAGAAATTTTATCAGTTAAAAAATAAAATGCATATTATACTATAATTTTTTTTTATTTTTTTTTTTATTAATATTATTATTTTATTATTTTCTCAAATGCAAGGTAAATAAAAGCTAAATAATATAACGAAATTCTTATTCTTAATTTAGAAAATTTTATTCTCTCTAAAGATTTCAAATAGATCGGTTGATTATTGAACAATATAACTAAAATAATATATAAATAAAATCTAAAATATAATATACATATTAATTTTAAATTAAAAAATATATAATATTTATAAATTTTGATTAACGTTCAAAATATAACGGTATTTAGTTTAGAAAAAAAAATTTCAAGGATATATTTAAGGATTCAAAATAAAAGCTTTACTCATCATGGTGTTGTCATAATTTTATTTTATTATCGAAGCTTATTTTTATTTTATACTTAATATTTTTCTCAAAGTTAATTTACTTTGACTATTTTGAATTGTTTATTTGGAAATTTACAAAAAAAAAAATTGCATTACAAACCAATTGAAATCCAGAACTTCGTGATACTTCTATTGGGTTTATTTTCTCCCAAAAAAGCATCACAGAAATTTTATTTTAAAACGAAAACCGTATTTCAAATATATTAGTTCTATTACCGTAGTTATTGTCAAAAATTTTTACTCTACGAAGTATACTATGTATTTATTTAATTAATCAGATAGGTGTTCAGAAATAGTTTAATCAAGTGATTTAATCAAATATCCTTGCCTGTCGAAAGATGCTTATTTTCTCTAGCCTGTCAAATATTTAATTAAGGTTAAATTCATACTAAACCTGTTATCCAAGACACCGACGTTGAAATTGATAATTAATATTACATTGGACGTATGTGGTATTTTATTCAGTTTGGATTATCATCACACCTTGATGAACTAGCGTCAAAATATTTTGCCAGTAATCTGGTTATATAAATTACCTATTCCGAATTGATAAAAAAAAAAATTTATTGAAGTACCTAATATTCTTTTGTAAATAGAGAAAACTAAGCACTTAATCTGGAAATTATATAGTAAATATATAAAGAATAAAATTTTCAACTTCATATGTAAAATAAAATTATATAAATCAATTCATAAATTATTTGTCTTGCATACAGTACATAAAAACTATGTACATTGCAACGTGACATAAAACAATATCATAATTAATTTTTTTTTGTTTGTAATCCGATATTTAATATAGGAAAAAATTACAAGCTACTAGCTAGAGCTTTGTTTGCGGTCATAAAATAATATAAACTGTACAAAAAAATATATTAAAAATAAATCTAAAGAATATTTTGAATGTTTTAAATAAAATAAAAAAAATATAGAAATATATTATATATAAAAATTTAATTAGAAATGTTCAAATTTAAGTTAAAAAATCAGAAAACCAAATTAAATTATGAAAAGAACTTAAATGATAATTTGGCAAGTGAACAAAAATTAATTAATACCAATAATAATAAAGATAAATCAATAAACATTAGCAGTACGGAACACGAACAACACACAAATAATAAAACTTCTGAGTTCAAGAAAAAATCAAAATGTGACGCTTTTTGTAAGAAATTATTTAAGATTTTTAGATAAGTTAAGATTTTTTTTCGCCATAATTGCAATTGCAAAAATTCCAAAACAATAAACTATAACTTCTAAAGCACAATAGTTTTTAGAATTTTACACCAATTTTCTTATGCATTATAAAACTCTTTGCTTTAGTACCTATTAAATAAGCTTTTAATAAATATTAAAATGTAGTTTAATTTAATATCTTATGGCCTTTGACATTTAATGTTGAAACCAAATATTGGACTGTATAATTTTAGCTATTTTTGAATAAATTTCATTTACCCTAAATTCAAATATCAATATAGTGTATCACACATTAATGTTAGTTTATTTAAAAAAAAAAAAAAACAAAAAAACATAAATCAGTTATAAATTTTATTACACTTGCATCTTGCGGTTTATTTTTATTTATTCTATATAATTTGATGATATCTCTAAATAAAATGTATAATGAATGTCATTATTTAGCAATGACTTTTAAGAAAAATAAATTGTTTTAATAAAAGTTGAATAATATAAAAATAATAAAAAGTAATAAACATACATTCATGCATAAAAAATTAATTTTTGAAAACAAAAGACTTAAGTCAGAAACCTGGTTTTATTTATTATACTTCTGAAATTCTAAGATTTGTTTATGTTATTATTAATTTTATACATCTTACTGACATCTTACGGTAAGATTAATTATTTAACTTTATTTTAACTAATATTCCCTATAATAACCTTTAATTATTTCATTATTTTACTTTATTATGAATTTGACTGTTTAAGTAGTATAATATGGGTTATTATTTCCAAATTTATAAAATTTTATTTCATAAACTTCAAAATTGGGAGTTAAAAAAAAAGGAGTCATTTGGGTTCTCTTACACCTAGACCTAGATTTTTATTTTGAATAAGAACTAGAAATAAAATTCTTGTAATTGATGTTTATAATCTTATTTCTTATGTAATAATTTATATATAGAAGAATTTATGTAATTAAAATGTGTTTCTTTTTTTTTAAATAAACATATTAAATAAAGTTATTAAAATGTAATGACTACGGAAATTTATGTGTACGACTTTTAAACATAATCGCAATAAATAAAAGTATAAGCTTTTGCTTAAAAGCCATTAACGTTTACATTTTAAATTATTAGGTGTTATTAAGTATTTCATTTTTCCATTGAAATATTGCTATATCAATAAATCCTGTAAAGATAATCTGTACAATTATATATTTCTTATCTTATTAGATTGAAAATTATAATTCAAAATAATAAATCGCAAGCCCATTTTTTTTTTTTTTTTTTTTCAGACAACTTTTTCATTATCCAATTTGCAATCTTATTAATATTTTTAAGTATAATAACATTAATTTTTAAACCATTTGATTTGATAATGATGGAACGATTAAATATGCGAAGTGGTTTACCATTTTTTGAACTTTGGGTAAATCCAGAACCAGAAGTTCTACTAAAAGTTTATGTGTTCAATGTCACTAACTCAGAAAATTTTTTAAACGGAAAAGATGACAAAATGAAAATAGAAGAAATTGGTCCTATTATTTATCAAGAAATTCGGAATTACTCAAATATTATTCGAATAAAAGAGAATTCAACAATGACATACACAATGAATTTGTCAATTAAATATAGGCCTGACTATAATGAGCCGGATATCTTAAAAAAACGAATAATAATACCTAATGTTCCATTAATTGCTGGTGCCGGCTTTATTCAAAGCCATTCCTTATTAAATAATTTTATATCAAAAATTATATTCAGGACATTAAGATCAGCTGAAGATAAAATATTTTTAAATCCAACTATTGAAGAATATTTTTGGAACTTAACTACACCGATAGTAAAAAAATTGGATAAACATTTTTCAAAGATATTGGTGCCCATAAATAATTCAGGAATTTTAGCAAATGTAGGTAAAAATTTGTTGTTTGTTAAATTAAGCAAACATATTTATTATATTTTACAAATATTTCAATTGACTATATTTTACAAATATTTCAATTGACGCCCTGTCTGGAGTCAACAGAATTGAATGCAAGTTTTTCTTTATCTTGCAGACTTATCTTCCAGAAGGCTCTGTTATCAATGTCAAAATAGGGAAGAAACATGGTCTGAAAAATTTCTTTAAAATTAATACTGTTAATGGTCGGAAATATTTAGAAAATTTTTATCCTGAAAATGGTGATTGCAAAGCCGATCTTGAAGGTGCAAGTGATGGTTCTCTTTTTCCATGTTACATTGATGAAAATTCAATAATTGATGTTTTTCGGCGATCAAGTTGTAAACCTTTTTCATTTGTTTATGAATCTAGAGAACAAGTAGGTTCATTGCATGGATATCGATACGTTATGAAAGAAGATGCTTTTGCACGACAAAAAAATTTGAAAACAGATTGCTTTAAAGGTTTCGGAAATAAACTTTATCCAAACGGTATTTTGGATGTTTCAAAGTGTTATTCTGGTAATCTATTTATAATATTTTTAATGAAAATTATTTCTAGGCAATTTTTATTTGGTTTTAGACTTACCAATAACGCTATCCCCACCTCATTTTTAC
Source organism: Hybos culiciformis (assembly GCA_964007475.1). Classification (NCBI taxonomy): domain Eukaryota; kingdom Metazoa; phylum Arthropoda; class Insecta; order Diptera; family Hybotidae; genus Hybos; species Hybos culiciformis. The sequence goes on along the minus strand of OZ023274.1, from coordinate 94,862,912 downwards.
GGTTATAATCACACATTTATGTTGAAACATTATGAAGGAATTCAGCCACAAAGAGATCAGCATGAGTCTTATATGATAATTGAACCAACAACTGGTGTTCCATTAAAGCAAAGTGGAAAATTCCAATCTAATTATTACATACCAAAACTTAATGGATTTCATGAAGACATACAAAAATTTAGTGATATGTTTATACCTCAAATGTGGATGGATTATGTAAGTTAATTAATATTTTAAAAACAAAAATACCTTTCCAGTAATCAAAAATCCAGAATTATTCTCCAATATATTGTTAATAATTTTACTATATAGTTCTTTTTTTCTACTTATTTAGTATATGGAGAAAGAAACTTTTACCATCGAAGTATTGATGTTTATTTTCACTGAAATCTTACCAATTGGCCAATTTGTAATAAGCTTGATATTATTCGCAATAGGATTATATTTAATGATAACTGCTCTCAAGAAAATTAGAAATAATCAAATAAAATCTGTAAATAATACGGTAGTTAGGTTCGTTTTTAATATTAAGAAGGAAACAAAATCTTTTATAAGATAATAAAAAATTTCAACAAATAATATTATTTATTTTTTATTTTATTTTTGCGAAATTAAAATATAAAATAGTGTATCTAAAAATCAAAAGGTATGGCCGTTGTCTCCTTAAAATTTTTTTAATTCTAAAATTTTTACTTGGTATATTTTTCATTATTGCATTTCGCACTAACATTTAATGAAACTTTGATTCTATAAATAATTAAATGTTTTTTACTAATATAATTATTTTCTCTGCAAAAGTTTTGAATCTTTACTAGAAAGAAAAACAATCTTTTTTTTTTAAGTTTTATTAGTGAACATTAGTGATTTATTGTAGAAAAAAGATATAATGTTACATTTAAAAAATGAAGCTTAGATAAATTATAAATCTAGGAAAAAATAATCGAATTAAAAAAAAAATCAAAATAATGACTTGCAATGAATTAACAGAATACGTAATAAGAAAATTGTGTATTTCTTTCGCACTTGTTAATATTGTGATGATCATGCAATCATGATCATAATTTGATCATTTTTAATTTTATCCATCATGTTGTGATCTAACGTCATCAATTTTTAAAATCATTTTAACCAATTGAGTGGCTAAAATAATCTGTTGTTTCTTTGAATTTAACGATTCAACGACATGATGTTCCTTCATATCTGCATTTCCGGTTAACATGCAGTCGACACCTAAGCATGGATTTGATTCTGCTACTTGCCGAGATTTCAATTCAGATAATGTTTCAATTGGAGGCAAACCACTATTTTCTGACAAAGCTAATGGAATATTTTCCAAAGCAAAACTAAATGAACGAAAAGCATACTGTTCCAATGTTGAAAGTTGATCAGCTTCTTTGGCAACAGCCAATGCACAACTGATTTCAGCAGCACCGCCACCATAAACAACACGGGAGTCCTGTAAATACAAATTAAAGTATTTTAATAATTGAGACATTTATAAATGAAAATTATTTCAAATAAAAGTATTTACGCGAATCAAGGAGCGGACCACACAAAGGGCATCATGGATAGAACGTTTTGCTTCAGCTGTAATCATTACGTTTCCTCCTCGTAATAAAATGGTTACAGCTTTTGAGTTTAGGCATTCTTCAATTACCATCATTTTATCTTTAGATGTACCAAATGCTAAGATTTAAGAAATATAATTAAAATTTAATAATTTAGAAAAAATAAATTCAAATAAAAAAAATTACATATTTCTCTAACAAGACCAGCTTTTCCCAATTTTTCAAGACTTAGCTCTTCAAAACGAGGTACGATACGTCCTCCTGTGGCAATTGCAATCAATTCAATTTCGGGACCCCCAACCCAACGAACAGCCGGTAAATTGTGTTGTAATAACAAATGGTTTGCTTCATCATCAAAGCCCCATTGACAAATTGCTAATGTTGCACCAGCGTCTTTTACTTGTCTTACCATTTCAGTAAATTTTTCTTGTTCATATTGACGCAATGCTTTATAGTCTTCGGCTGAAGTGACATCCAACTTATGTTTGGTTTTTGGTTTTGGTGGTTCAAATGGGCAAGTTAAAATAGCTAATTTTACATCTTTCAACTCCTTTGGCATTTGAGCATGACTCATTGTCTTATCCAAGACAACTCCTTTTACCAAACATGAGTCTTCCATTCGACCTCCAACTTTTATTTCAGTTTTAATTAATTCAAAATTAACATCTTTTTTCTCTAAATCGGCCACTGTTAAAACAGCATCGACTGCAATTTCAGCCATTTGTCGATGACATTTATTAATAATTTTACTACCCAATGTAGTCATTGCAACACGAATAAGTGGTTCCTTATTATTAGCATCTATTGGAAATGGTTCAGCAATTGAATCCAAATGTTTAGCAGCACATTGAGCTGCTAATTCGAAACCATCTGCAATACGAATTGGATGAATTCCTCGATCAAGCAATGATTCAGCTTGTTCAAGTAAAGCTCCAGCAAGCACAACAACACCGGTTGTTCCATCGCCGATTTCATCATCTTGTGACTGTGACAATTGAACCATTAGTTTACCAATTTCATGTTCAACTTCCATTAATTTCATAATTGTAGCACCATCATTTGTCACAGTAACTTCGCCATCACTGCTTACCATCATTTTATCCAAACCCTTTGGGCCCAATGAAGTTTTTAAAGTATGTGCAATTGCTTTTGCCGCCAAAATATGGGTCTAAAAATAAATTTAAAGAAATACAATTTAAAACGAATAAAATAAGTTTGTAGGTAGGTTCCTTGGCAAGTAACCTATAACATGTAGGAGTAGGTATTTTATTACTGTCTTATATCCGTTCTCACTAATGTTAAACAATATTCGAAATAGAATGAAGAGGGTAGGTCACATATGTACGTATTTGTGAAAAATGGTCACAGTATATTTCAACGTTCCCAGAGCATGATTCAAAATTTTCTATGGTATTATAAAGGTGCCTACAAAAATTGTTTTAAGATTTTGGAAATTTGTTCAAATTAAAAAAGTTCTGCGACCTTAAATTATAAATTTTTACTGTGGGTTCAATTTAGTTCTTTTTTCTTTTGCTATTAGTCATGGGATGAATTTTTTCATACCGATTTTTCTCATCACTTGTTTTTTTGTTTTAAGGTTAGAACCGATATATTGAAAATTCGGAAAAATTTCAAAATTTTGTTTTCAAATAGATTTTGCGAATTTAAAATTAAAAATTATAAATAAAAATTTATTTTTGATTTTTATTTTAACAAAAAAAAATTAATAACCGGGGAAATTTGGGCGAATCAAAACCAATTTAATGTTCGGTAGAAAATTCTAGAAGACCAAACTGTGCTGCTGAGAACATCTGGGTTGTAATTGGAATTTTTCTCTGCATTTTCAAATAATAATTTTTTTAAATATTTTTTAATTAAAAGCTAATAAGCTAATAAGTTAAAATTTATTTTCATATTCACAAAATTTTCACCTTAATAGCTTCAATTCCGCTCAGACGTTTCTGTTTGTCTTGATCTCGTAAAATTATGAACGGTCGACCGTATTCATCGAATGCAATTGTTCCGGGGAATGCCATTACTTATTTTAATTTTTCCAATTGATTTTATTTTTAGAAAAAAAATATTTTATTTTAATTTAATTAATTTTATTCAAAACAAAAATGAAATTAAATTAAAACAAGTAAAACAAAGATCCTCCTCGTGTCGGTCTCTGTTCAGTGTATTTGAAACAAAAAAAATTTATTTTATTTTTGACAATTCGTGACAACCAAATTTGAGTTTATTATTAATGAAGTGTTGCCGGATATGGTTTCACAAAAAACAAAAAAAACTCAGATGAACTGTATGTGAAACTGAAACATGAATCTCAAAAACTAGGTTGCGAAGTGAAAAAGCTGAAAAGAAGAATAATAAATTTTAAATAAATAATATTAATATTAAAATTAAGTAAAAAAAAAGAAGAAAATCTCTTTGAAATTTTCTTATTTTTTTTTAAGGAATGCAAAATTCTTCAATTCAAGTCGAAGTGTGTAGAGAGTATAAATTTATTTGGAGATACCTGAACTTTGATTTTGAGTTGAACTTTGAACTGAATATTGATTGAGTGAGATTGAAAATTGAACTGAATTATTAAGCAGTCTGTTAAACTAGTATAGTAACCAGCCAAAGCCAGTGCAATAATATGGAAGTGGATAAACCAAAATCCAAAAGTATGTTATGTAATTATGTTAAAAAGGTAGGTTCTCACTTACCTACTATTTTTTATTTTTCTTAATAACCAATATTATATCAAAAAGCATGTATATAAAGAGGAATCAGTCCCATACAAAAAAAAAGAATTAAAATAGTGAAACAAAAAATCCATATCACAACCCCATGAGCTTTTTTTTTTGTATTTTTTTGAGAATTCCACTCACGAAAGCTTTTAATACTTTCAAAATAACAACAGTTCTATACAATTTTGAAAGTTTTAAAAGCTTTTGTGAGAGTGGAATTCTCAAAAAAAAAAAAAAAAGCTCATTGGGTTGTGATATGGATTTTTTGTTTCACTATTTTAATTCTTTTTTTTGTATGGGACTGATTCCTCTTTATATACATGCTTTCTGATTATATATTAATAATATTAAATTTACTTTAATCTTACTCCAAAAAGCTGGAAGCAAATTTGGCACTCTTCATATAAACATCATGTAAAACTTTGTATTAACACCAAAACCTAAAAAAAAAAATAAACAAAACCAAAATTTAGATCAAAATTTTGGTAAAATCATAATTGTGCTGTTGTTGTTTGTTAATGACAGAATTTTTTGAATAAAAATTTCAATTGAATGTAAAACTCGAAGTTGCACAGAACCAAAAAGCATGTATATAAAGAGGAATCAGTTTCATACAAAAAAAAAGAATTAAAATAGTGAAACAAAAAATCCATATCACAACCCCATGAGTTTTTTTTTTGTATTTTTTGAGAATTCCACTCTCAAAAAAGCTTTTAAAACTTTCAAAATTGTATAGAACTGTTGTTATTTTTGAAGTTTTAAAAGCTTTTGTGAGAGTGGAATTCTCAAAAAATACAAAAAAAAAAGCTCATGGGGTAGTGATATGGATTTTTTGTTTCACTATTTTAATTCTTTTTTTTTGTATGGGACTGATTCCTCTTTATATACATGCTTTTTGACAGAACATACAATTTTATATAATATAATACCTACTTAGATATATATAGATAATACCTACTGTACTATATTTATGCTATCTACCTATACGGGGTATCAAGGAGTTTATACAAACTAATTAGGTAGGTAGGCAGTTAATTTAAACAACAAAAAATAGTATCCATGAAATATTAAATTAAAATAAATCAGAATAGTATGAATTCCAACTACTTAAAGGTCTTTTTTGTATAACATACTTTGAGAAAACTATATTTAATGAAATAAATAAAAAAAGAAAAATATTCCTACCTAGGTAGGTACCTACATTTACAAATTTTACATAATGAACAAGTTAATTTCAGGTTCAGAATTTTACTCGTATTTCTTCCTCTTTGCAGTAATCCTCACAAAATGTTAATAAATACATTTTCTTTTAATTTTAGGAATTAAAATGGAATTCGCACTTCAAACAGATGTGTCAACGTTAACACTTAAAAGTAAAGAAGAACGAAATATTATTTTAAATGAAATTGAACGTAAGGTTTTCAACAAAGAATATTCTGATGCAGAAATTCAACAATTTTTAAGTCGAACTGACTTAAAAGAGAAATTTGAAAAAATTGCTTATGTTAATGTTGTTAAAGGAATAAAATCTTTACAACATGTTATCGAGATTTTAAAATCTGGTGATGATCAACTAATTTCAGATACCTTTCGAAAATGTAATTTTTTCTTTGAAAACATTCAAAATTACAATCCAGAATTTTATTGTAAACATATATTTCCAAGAATGTCGTATACAAATCGAAATCGTTTATTAAACATATTAGCTGAACGTAGCGGAAATACTGATAAATGTGAAGAATTTTATAAATTTCTTGAAACAACATATAATTTAAAAACAGCAAAAATATTTTTACCTTATTGCACGAAAAATTTCATTGATGAGAAATTAGAAATTGGTATAGCATTGAGTTGTCGAGATTTATTGAATTTGAAACGAAGAGATAACAAGTTAGTTCTTCAATATTTACAAGAATTTGCAAAACAACCGGACCCTAAGATGCCATTTTCGAAATATAAAGAAGTCATTAAACTACTCTTACCAATTTTTCCAAAAGAAATTATTTTAATAATTGACTATGCAAAAGAAAGATTAAATTTCAAATACGGTCGAAAGGCGAGCAAAAGAATTATAAAAACTGATAAATTCAAAATTATAGCTGATCCACAATTTTATACAAGATGGTTAAAAAAAACAGAACTATATCGTTACTTGAAACCGGATGAATTTGAATTATTTTACCAAGGCTTATGGCCAGAATTAGATAGATTTCATAACAGTTGGTCCAATTATAGCTGGTCCAGAGAACATGACCCAGTTCAAAAGCATTTAAACTATTACAGAACGAAGGATCATAAAATTGATATTTTAAAGAAAATTTATTTAAAATGTTATAAAAAAAATTTGTTAGGTGAGTCCTTTTTTAAAATGTTATTATTATAAACTTTTAGAGAGGAATGTGTGTTTAAAAATTGAAAAAAAAACATGAAATCTAGAAGTATTACCATTAAAATTTAATAATAGGTAACCAGCTCCAGTTTCATTACCATTATCAGTAAAAAAATATGATAACATATAAATGTACGTAAACATTTTTATTTATATATTTGTTTTTCAGAATTAGAAAATATTTCTCCAAATTTAATGCAACTCTTGCCAGTTAACGAAAGAATTCAGTTCACGAAAGAAAAAATGATTGCTATCAATGAAAAACATTTATCACCTATTCAATGGTCGAAATTTTTACCCACTGATCAATCGATTGAAAAATTTAAAAAAGAAATATATTCAAATTCGGACCCGAAAAAACGAATCGAGTTCATTAAATTAATGATTGAATCTTGTGGTATAAATGAAGATTATGAATCTGTTTTGGATGTACTGAAGTTTGTTAATCACAGACATCGTAATGAACAGTCATTATTCAGAAAAATAGGTTTAAAGTCGATGTTTTCAAATTTAAATTTAGAAAAATTTTCAGAAGAACATTGGAACGAAATTTTTCAAATATTCGACATAATGCTTATTAATAATGAAATTCGTGGATATAAAACGCACTTGTTCTCACGGGCGCTACTATTTTCTTTGGAAAATTCGAATCTTATTGATTTTGTAAAAGTAACAACATACTACCTTCAATCTTGTCCAATCTCGTTTGGTGGGTTTACATATGACAAAAAACTTGCAAAATATTTCAAAAAATATGTAGATAAAAAAAAATTTGTTATTTTAAAGATCGGGGAATTGTTTCCCAAAGTTCATGAAAATATAAATTCTGTAGAGGCTGTGGCATTGTCTAGCTGGATTGGCAGGTTTAATCATTTGAATAAATTGAAAGAATCAGAACAATTATCAATTATTGATTTTAAATGGAACTGATAAATTAAATAAATTATTCGCAGAGCAAGATACTTCCAAGCCTTTATTGAATGTATTTCTACAAAATATGAAAAATGATAAAAGAGCTAAAAGAATTTTTAATGCAAAATTAAAATTAAAATTTAGTATGAATTATTTTCCAATAATTTTAGAAGAAAATCCAGATTTAATAAAAGAAAATATGGAGCAAGTGCTTGAAAAATCATTGGATCCTTCAAATTACTCTAAATATATTGAACCAAATTTCAGAAAATTGGTAAAAAAAATTGATGGATTCGAAAACTCTTTCCGAAATATAGCATTAGAGAATTTAAAAAATCCTAAAAGCATTTATAGATCAGAATCACTTAAGATTCTAATCAAATATAATTGGTTGACCGAAGCAGAATTTTATAAATTTGCCAAAAATTTCTATCCAATTAGTAAACATCCAGAGGACACGATATTGTTTTCACTAAAAAAGTCGATTGTCAATTCTTTAAAATTCTACAAGTCAAGTCCCGAAATACTAAAGGTAAAGTTTTTCTTTATTCCTCATAATTATTTTTCCTGTTTAATTTTATACTTATTTTTCAGGCCATCAAACTGTTTTGCCAAGGAGATTATTTGAAAATATCTCTTGGAGCATTGTATCATGTTTGCACAAAACTTCCATGTAATCAAATAGAAAAGTTTCTTTCCGAAAATGTCAATAGTCCAGTTTCATTAAAGAAGCATATAATACGATTAAAATTGTTGATTGGGCAACGTGAAAGAAATATTAACTTTTTACGAAATCTTTGGATTTCCGAAAAAAGTCCATCAATACGTCAAGTTTTAATGCAATTAATATTGTCAGAATTTTTAGAAACTGACAGCGAATTCTTATTCGAATGTATTCAGTCGTTGATGCTAAGCGATAAAGCTATTGTAGAAGATTTATGCGGTAAATTGCGTTTAGTTCCAAAAGAATTAAAAAGTGAATATTTAAAAAATTGTTGGGAAGTCATATTGAAAGTTATTCAAGAAGCTATAACTTGTGGATCAGATTATTCAGAAATATCAAGGAAACTATTATCGATTCTTTTGGCCGTTTATAACGATATTGACTTAATTGAGTTGAATTTTATTGAACAAATACTAGATGACAATTTATTTAAGTTAAATGTAAAATATTTTGACACAATTATTTCTATTGCTGTACGTTTCATAATCCAAAAAGAAAATGTATCAGAAAATTTAACTTTCGTCGTTGAAAAATTAAAACAAAGCGTTAAAGAAAATTGGATTGATCCAACAAATTACAGGATTAAAAGTCCCATTAAATATATGGTTGGAACGTTTTGTGAGGAGTTTTGCGATGAAATTATATCTTCAAAAGATAGTACAAATATTGTCGACTTAGTAGGCAAATTTGAGCATGAAATTATTGAAATTTTCCGAGATCCTGATCTTGAAATTTACGATGAAATTTGGCTTATAAGGTTATCAAAAATCTATTTGAAATGCGAAAAAAATATTGTAAAATTTGCAGAACAATTAACTGGTGTGATGGAAAAAGTTTTCATTGATATTCCAGTGTTTCTTTTAACAAAATTTTCGAAAATTCTATTGAAATTTATTAATTTGAATTGCAATTCCAGATCAGGAAATTTTTGTGATCGATTGTGTAACAGTATTATAGAAAAAGATCCAATATCTGAACCATCTGCTTTGATAGTGCTAAATTTGATTAAAAAAGTTAACGATCTACCTCGTGATAAGATTTTTATTATAAAATTATCGACCTTAAATTATCGATCTGTTAAAATTGAAATGAAAAATTTTATTGATTAATTTTTTTTTATAATAGTTAGTACAAGTTGTGTGATATTTTTAAGTTGTTAAAGATTGAATTTACGATCTTACTAAATTACATTAATAAAATAATATTTTGTATTTTATGTTTGTTAAATTTCTTACAATATGTAAAAAGTTTCTGCTCAAGTTATATTTGTATTATAATTAGTTTTTTTTTTTGTACAAAATTCTATTAATATTGTTACATATTTTATTGCTGTTCTTGTAATATACCAATATACAATACAATAAAAACTTAATTGAATACCAATTGATTCGTATTATAATTAAGATTTAAAATATTTTTCCAATTTCTTTCCTTTTAGAAGAATATAACTAAATTTTGGTTTTTTGGCACAAAAAGTAAATTGTTAAATTGGATATTATCGCATTTTATATCGGAAAGAAGTCGTCCCTTTTTTCACGATTTTGATTTTTGGCTGGATGAGTGAGCCGACTAAAACTAAACGGCTTAAAAGAATTTAAAGAAAATTTTTTTTTGTCAGTCCAGTAGTGGTCCAGTCTAGACGACGACGACTACGTTCACAGAACCTAGTTGATTTGGTTTAATTTATTACATTTCTCAATTTTAAGAAATTAAATATTTTTTTTTATGGAAGTAGATCAACCAAAATCAAAGAGTATGTTTTCTAATTTTATTTTTTCAATAATATAATAATATTAATTAAATATTTCTTGGCAAAAAAAACTTTAGCGACATGTAGTATTTTCAATTTATGTTGTGTACAATTGCAAGTACAGGTACCTAGGTTATGTACATTGACACATAAGAAGATACACAACAGCCTGACTAACAAATTACTCAAAGTCAAACAAACAAAACCAAAATTTTATATAGGTAGTTGTGTGATATTTATTTTGTGTTTTTTGTGAATGACATCATCAGTAATAAGATAAATAATAAGCCATGTACACACATTTAAAAAGCATCATTATAGGCATAAAAATCACAGAACATGTATGAAAATACCTATAGAACCATTGAATATTAAAAATTTATTTATAAGGGTATTGAAACAAAAAAATATTTTTGTACTTTACTGTTGATTTTTGTCAAAAAAGAAACCCGGATTGAATTGAATAAAAAATTACTTAAATAAGAATAAATTCAATCCAGAAACTGAATAATTCTTTTACTTTTTCAAATAAACTTGTACCTGTTTGGTTTTTATTATTGAATTTGATCGTTCTGATCATTTCTTCGCTCCTGGATTGAATTTGTTCTATTTATGTAGATTTTTATTAAATTCAATCCGGTTTTTTTTTTTCATAAAATTTAATGCTAATGTTCTTTTCATAAATTTAATATTAATTATTTTCTTCCACCACACGGCTTAATATTTATGACGGTGTTAAATCATCTCATCATTTTCGTACGAAAATTCATTCGACGAATTGGTATAATTAAAATTTTGATTTTTAATTTTTATTTTTTTGGAAAAATTGTATATCTTTTATTAAAATTGAAACAAAATAGCAAAAACAAAAGGTGATTTTTTAACTAGGTAAGTACCTACTCTTGAAAAATTGGTAGGCATTAGTGCATTAGTAATTAGTAGTAAGCACAGTCGTAGGCATGGGCACCAACTAGGTAGGTACCTAAATGTAGGTATATCTATCTGTACCTACAAACCTATGGTTTCAATTTAGTTTGGGTCTTATAAAACTGGCTGTTTCTTGTTTAGAAATATGCTGGTTGGAATAATTGACATAAATTAACCTAAAATAAACCAAAATTCCTAGGTACCTATTTGTGTTTTAGAGAACACGAAATCGATCAGAGATTAATCTTGTGATATACCTAGAATAGAAAATAAAGTTTTTGAAGCAAGGAAATAATATATGAACATGCTTGTTGTAGGAAACTCAGTTTTCGTAGATATGATCAAGAGACTTACAACAGGATTGAACTCACATCTCACCAATTTGTTGTTATTTATCTCATCTTATTCCATACAAAAAATAGTTGGTCAAGCTACTTACCAAAATTTATTGAAAACCATGTTCAAAAATACTACTAAACTGTAGTCTGAAAATTCTTTATGAAGTTGTTAATCTTTCATAATCATAATTAAACCACCATTTACGACAAGTCAATTCTCCGTACTTATTTTGCTTAAATCCTCACTAAATACATTTAATTTTAGGAATAAAAATGGAATCCGCTCTTCATGCTGATGTGTTAACGTTAACCCTCAAGACTCGTAAAGAACGAAATATTATTTTAAATGAAATTGAACGTAAGGTTTTCAACAAAGAATATTCTGATGCAGAAATTCAACAATTTTTAAGTCGAACTGACTTAAAAGAGAAATTTGAAAAAATTGCTTATGTTAATGTTGTTAAAGGAATAAAATCTTTACAACATGTTATCGAGATTTTAAAATCTGGTGATGATCAACTAATTTCAGATACCTTTCGAAAATGTAATTTTTTCTTTGAAAACATTCAAAATTACAATCCAGAATTTTATTGTAAACATATATTTCCAAGAATGTCGTATACAAATCGAAATCGCTTATTAAACATATTAGCTGAACGTAGCGGAAATACTGATAAATGTGAAGAATTTTATAAATTTCTTGAAACAACATATAATTTAAAAACAGCAAAAATATTTTTACCTTATTGCACGAAAAATTTCATTGATGAGAAATTAGAAATTGGTATAGCATTGAGTTGTCGAGATTTATTGAATTTGAAACGAAGAGATAACAAGTTAGCTCTTCAATATTTACAAGAATTTGCAAAACAAGCTTGTCTTCCGGAAATTCCTTATAAATTTAATGTATCATTGTGTGAATATGAAGATGTTATAAAACTACTTTTACCAATTTACCCGAAGGAAATTCTTTTGATAACCGATTCGGCAAAAGAAAGATTAAATTTCAAATATGGTCGAAAGTCGAGCAAAAGAATTATAAAAACTGATAAATTCAAAATTATAGCTGATCCACAATTTTATACAAGATGTTTGAAAGAAACACAATTATATCGTTATTTGAAACCGGATGAATTTGAATTATTTTATCAAGCTTTTTGGCCAGAATTTGATAAATTTGATTACACTTTGAGAAAACATGGTCCAGTTCAAGAACATTTAAATTATTACAGAAGCAACGATAAAAAAATTGATATTTTGAAGAAAATTTATTTAAAATGCTATAAAAAAAATTTATTAGGTGAGTAGGTTTATTTAATTAATTAATTAAAAATTGATGATTACAATAATAATTCAATAATATCAAATAAACTATCTTTCATAAAAAAATTATAATATAAACCATAAACCTTTGAAACTTTTAACATAATATTTATAATTTTTTTTTTTTTATAATTAAGTTAGTATACCTATATTTTTGTTTTTCAGAATTAGATAATATTTCTCCAAATTTGATAAAACTTTTGCCAGTTAATGAAAGAATTAAGTTTACTAAAGAAAAAATTATTGCTGTCAATGATAAATATTTATCACCTATTCAGTGGTCGAAGTTTTTACCCACTGATCAGTCGATTGGAAAATTCAAAAAAGAAATATATTCAACTCCCGATCCGAAAAAACGAATAGAGTTCATTGAATTAATGATTGAATCTTGTGGAATTAATGAAGATTATGAATCTGTTTTGGATGTACTGAAATTTGTTAATCAAAGACATCGTAATGAGCCGTCATTATTCAGGAAAAAACTTTTCAGCTCGATACTTACCTATTTAAAATTAAAAAGATTTTCAGAGAAACTATGGAACGAAATATTTCAATTGTTTGACATAATTTTCGTTAATAACGAAATTCAAGAATTTTATTATCAAAGAGAAATATTCACAGAACCAGTATTATTTTCGTTGGAAAATCCAAGCCTTATTGATTTCGATAAGGTTATAACATACTATCTTCAATCTGTACCAAACTCTTGTAGATATCACAAAGATTTTGGCAAATATTTTGAAAAACATGCAGATAAAGAAAAATTCGTTATTTTGAAATGCGGAGAGCTTTTCCCCAAAATCCATGAAAATCTTCATTTTATAGAAACGGTTGCATTGTCAAGTTGGATTAAAGATTTTAATAAATTCAATAAGTTGGAAGAATCAGATCAAATATCAATTGTTGATTTCAACTGGACAATAGATAAATTAAATAAACTGTTTGAGGAACAAGACAGTTTCAGGCATATTTTGATTGGATTTTTGGAAAATATAAAATATGATAAAAGAGCAGAAAAAATATTTAATGCAAAATTAAAACTGAAATTTAGTATGAATTATTTCCAAATAATCTTAAATACAAATCCGGATTTAATAAAAGAAAATATGGAGCAACTGCTTGAAAAATCGGTGCATCCTTATTACTTTCAATATATTGAGCCAAATTTCAGAAAATTGATACAAATTGATGGCTTCAAAAGTGGTTTTCGAAATTTATTATTAGAGAATTTAAAAAATCCTAAAAGCATTTATAGATCAGAATCACTGAACATTCTTATCAAACATAATTGGCTGACCGAAGCAGAATTTTATGAATTTGCCAAAAATTTCTATCCAATCAGTAAACATCCAGAGGACAGGATATTGTTTTCACTACAAAAGTCGATTGTCAATTCTTTAAAATTCTACAAGTCAAGTCCCGAAATACTAAAGGTAAAGTTTTTCTTTATTCTCCATAATTATTCTTCCTGTTTAATTTTATACTTATTTTTCAGGCCATCAAACTTTTTTGCCAAGGAGATTATTTGAAAATATCTCTTGGAGCATTGTATCATGTTTGCACAAAACTTCCATGTAATCAAATAGAAAAGTTTCTTTCCGAAAATGTCAATAGTCCAGTTTCATTAAAGAAGCATATAATACGATTAAAATTTTTGATTGGGCAACGTGAAAAAAATATTAACTTTTTACGAAATCTTTGGATTTCTGAAAAAAATCCATCAATACGTCAAGTTTTAATGCAATTAATATTGTCAGAATTTTTAGAAACTGACAGCGAATTCTTATTCGAATGTATTCAGTCCTTGATGCTAAGCGATAAAGCTATTGTAGAAGATTTATGCGGTAAATTGCGTTTAGTTCCAAAAGAATTAAAAAGTGAATATTTAAAAAATTGTTGGGAAGTCATATTGAAAGTTATTCAAGAAGCTATAACTTGTGGATCAGATTATTCAGAAATATCAAGGAAACTATTATCGATTCTTTTGGCCGTTTATAACGATATTGACTTAATTGAGTTGAATTTTATTGAACAAATACTAGATGACAATTTATTTAAGTTAAATGTAAAATATTCTGACACAATTATTTCTATTGCTGTACGTTTCATAATCCAAAAAGAAAATGTATCAGAAAATTTAACTTTCGTCGTTGAAAAATTAAAACAAAGCGTTAAAGAAAATTGGATTGATCCAACAAATTACAGGATTAAAAGTCCCATTAAATATATGGTTGGAACGTTTTGTGAGGAGTTTTGCGATGAAATTATATCTTCAAAAGATAGTACAAATATTGTCGACTTAGTAGGCAAATTTGAGCATGAAATTATTGAAATTTTCCGAGATCCTGATCTTGAAATTTACGATGAAATTTGGCTTATAAGGTTATCAAAAATCTATTTGAAATGCGAAAAAAATATTGTAAAATTTGCAGAACAATTAACTGGCGTGATGGAAAAAGTTTTCATTGATATTCCAGTGTTTCTTTTAACAAAATTTTCGAAAATTCTATTGAAATTTATTAATTTGAATTGCAATTCCAGATCAGGAAATTTTTGTGATCGATTGTGTAACAGTATTATAGAAAAAGATCCAATATCTGAACCATCTGCTTTGATAGTGCTAAATTTGATTAAAAAAGTTAACGATCTACCTCGTGATAAGATTTTTATTACAAAATTATCGACTTTAAATTATCGATCTGTTAAAATTGAAATGAAAAATTTTATTGATTAATTTTTTTTTTACATATAAGAGTTAGTACAAGTTATGCGATATTTTTAAGTTGTTAAAGATTGAATTTACGATCTTACTAAAATTATATTAAAAAGTTTTGCATATTCATAATAAAATAATATTTTGTATTTTATGTTTGTTTAAATTTCTTATAATACGTAAAAAGGTTCCTCGCAGGTCATATTTGTAACATAATTCATTTTTTATAGAAAATTATATTAGTATTGACATATTTTATTGTCGCAATATCAATATACGTAATTTTGGCTAAAGATAGAACCCATTTAACATAAACACGAATTGATTCGTATTATAGTTTTGATTTAAAAGATTTCAACAACTTTTCTAACTTCATTGCTTTTTGCAAATCACCACTTATTTTTAGTTTTCCGGACATAAATGCTGCTGCCGGCTTCAATTTTCCTAAAAAAAAAATAAATAAATGTTTTCAAAGATAAGTATTTTCTTTAATTTCCCTTCGAATCTTTCTATTTTTGCGAAATTTTGAAAGCTTAAGTACCATAAAGACGTTTAAACTTTTTTTTGCAGTCATAGAAATTTAATTAAATAAATTGTTTATTCAACTTACCGGTAAACATATCGTAAAATCTCATAGAATCCATGGTCATGGTCGCGTCCGGCGCCATTGAAGGCTCACCGGGTCCACATTTTCCTTCTCCATTCTTTAAATCTAAGAACCATGTTCCTTTCTCAGCGCCAAGTACATTGAATTGATAAATAGCATTAACTTTTACGACAATGTCTTCGTTTAAAATTGCTTTAATTTTTTCGAATAATTTAGGTATTTGTGGAGAAGCTAACGTATTTTTATCAATTATTTCTGTCTCGTCACTTTTATTCAACTGATTTTGATTGGGTTCTACAACATCCAAAAAAAAATCTTGCATTAATTTATCAGAATTTTCTGGGTAGCATGCATATTGTTTTAAATCCTTAATGCCAGCTTCTATTATAACTTCGTCATCAATAAGAAATTGTCCAGTCGTAATTGATGGATCTCGGCATAACAGGGCATATGCTGCATCTGCCATTATTTCTGGTTTTCTGGAAACTTTTTCACTTTCCGAGCCAGCTAACATATCCATTGCTGCAGTGTGAATAGCTGTTCTAGGCCAAAGTGCATTCACAGCAATATTTTTTTCCCTAAATTCTTTTGCCATTCCTAAGACACACATTGACATTCCGTATTTGGCCATTGTGTAAGCGACATGATTTGAAAACCAATGAGGTGACATATTTAGTGGTGGGGAAATATTTAAAATATGTGCGTGATTACTTTTCTTTAAGTACGGGATGCATTCTTTTGATCTAAATAATAGGAAGTGAAGTCTCATGAAAAATTTAAATTCCGCATTGGATAAATTCATTTAGAAGACATTTTCATATTACGCTAATTTTTTGTTACAACTCTTAAATTTATTTTTGTGATATCAACTTACACTAAAAAGGTTCCTCGAGTATTTATATTATGCATTAAATCATAACGTTTCATATCAGTTTGCTCTGTAGGTGTTAATGAAATTGCACTTGCATTATTCACAAGAATATCAATTCCTCCAAACTGAAAAAAATATGGATTTAATTGATTGCAATTTTCTTATAGAGCTGAACAATATTTATTCTATCATACCGTTTCCACAGCTTTTTGAATAGCATTTTTTACTTGTTGTTCATCTCTAACGTCAACTATACACGGCAGTGCTTTTCCACCAGCCTTCTCAACTAAAAAAGATTAGTTGAATTTTTTTTTTATTAAAAATAAATATAAATATATTTTTACGCATTTGTGTGCAATTTTTCTTATATCAATCAGAAACTATTTAGCTCAAATTATTTAAGATTTTCAAATTCTTCCTTTATAAAATTATTTGTTTAGTGGGCAAAAATTATGGATTTATCAATCAAATGACCAAAAAATTTTATAGAAACAAAAAGTTAGGTTTATATTTTTTTAAAAAAATAATTTTATTTAGTATGTATGATACATTATTATTGATTTGTTATTGTTATAAAAGTTATATAAAATTTAATCTTTTTTTTTTTTGCTTTTTAAATTTATAAAAAAAAAATAAAAAAAAAATCTGCTTCTGTATTTCATTTCAATGTTGAGTATTAAATGCGGATTGAAAGAAGAATACAATAAAAAGGTTTTTCGTAAATGTTGGATTTGATATGGTTTCACAAAATAATTCGTAATAATGTCGCGTCATCTTAGTTACTAATATTCAAATTTACAAATCAAAAAAGTTATTTCTAATGCAATAGATAATTATAAAAATTTATCAAGAACATTTTTTAAAGTTTATGAGTTAAATTTAAAGATTTCAGTAATTTTTCTAATTTCATAGCCTTTTGTAGATCTCCACTAATCTTTAATTTTCCAGACATAAATGCAGCAGCTGGCTTCAGTTTTCCTAAAAAAAAATCCAATAAAAAAATTTTATAATGTATAATGTGAAAATAACCTTATTATTGACTACCTGAAAACATGTCAACAAATTTAACTGAATCCATGGTTAGTGTAGCATCAGCTTTATCTGTTGGTTCACCTTGACCGCATTTACCTGCTCCATTTTTCAAGTCCACAAACCATACACCTTTCTCAGCACCAAGGACATTAAACTGAAAAATAGCGTTAGTCTTAGAAACAATTTCCTCATTTAAACTTTTTTCAATGCTATCGAATAATTGCGGAATCTGAGCAATGTTGCTTTGCTTTTTATCAATTGGCTTAGAGGAATGGTTTTCTAAAATATCATTTGCGGTATCTTCCAAGAACCCATCGAGCATTAATTTATCTGCATTCGCTGGATGACAAGCATATTGTTTCAGATCAGTCAGGCCAGCTTTGGTTAATACATCTTCATCGACGAAGAAATTACCAGTTGCTTCGGAAGGTTTTCGACATAAAATTGTATAGGCTGCATCTGCAACTATGTCTGGCTTTCGAGCAAATTTATCACTTTCAGAACCTAACAACATTTCAACAGCAGCTGTGTGAATGACTGTGCGTGGCCATAATGCATTCACAGCGATATTGTCATTTTGAAATTCTTTTGCCATTCCTAAGACACACATTGACATTCCGTATTTGGCCATTGTGTAAGCGACATGATTTGAAAACCAATGAGGTGACATATTTAATGGTGGAGACAAATTCAAAATATGTGCATGGTCACTTTTTTTAAGATAAGGAATACATAATTTGGATCTGAAGAATAATTAAACAAAATAATTGAGACGTAAAATAAATTCGTATTTTCATAAATTTAGGAATAAATGTAAGCTCTATCTTTCTATAAAATCGTTTTTTCTTTCCTTACTTTAATATTTAAATTTAATTTGAATTTTTTTAAAATTGTTAAATTAAATAACAAAATTAAAAATTAGAAAAAAAATAAATGTTAAAAATACAAAAATGCAAACATAATGATTCAATAATAACTGATTAGCTTAATTTTTTCCCTTATTCTTACACTAAAAAGGTTCCTCGAGTATTTATATTATGCATTAAATCATAACGTTTCATATCAGTTTGTTCGGTTGGTGTTAATGAAATTGCACTTGCATTATTCACAAGAATATCGATTCCACCAAACTGAAAAATTTGGAAATTATTTTTAATTTCTTAATTTAAAACTAATATTGATGAACTTTTATACTTTGTCAACAGCTTGTTTGATTGCATCTCGTACTTGATTTTCATCTCTTATATCAACAAGGCAAGGTAATGCATTCCCACCAGCTTTTTGTACTAGAAAAAAAAAAATACAAAATTATATGTATTTATCTAAAATTTTAAAAACGATTAAAATTTAAACAACTTTCCTTTTGTATCGTATATTTAGAAATTCAAATAACACTAACCGATCACACGAAAATTTCACTTTCGCGATAGCATCTTAATTTACCTACCTACCTACACCTATTCGAATAAATTTTGTTTTAAGCTTTCGACAATAATTTTCTTAAAATAAGAATATTATAAATCAAAAATGACGGTAGGGAATGTGACCGAAGTTCGATAAATTCTAGCAAAATGTTTAACGCAAATTTTTTCATTTATTAGTTCTTCATTTTTTCTATTAAATAATCTTCCTAATCTAATCTAAAGAAAAATACATGTTCCAAATTCAAGCTAATAAATTTGCAAACTCACTGTTATGTTGTGTGCCAATTAAGATTTTTATTGTAATCAAATTAAAAATATAATATTGAACTTTGATTAGGGAACTAAAAAAAATTGATTTTACCACAATTTTCAAAATAATTATTTCTTTTAAAGTGAAAACTATTGTCAACAAAAAAAAATGCATTAAGTAGGTAGCAGATACAAAAAAATCCACGTCATAATTAGTTTACCTTGAGAATTCATTGTTAGGTAGGTACAAGCACTTACTTTCTTCTGCAGCAGTATATATTGTTCCTGGTAATTTTGGATGTGGTTCAGCTGTTTTGGCTGCAACAACAATGTTAGCCCCATCTCTGGCAGCTTTTAAGGCAATACTTTTACCAATTCCTAAAAAAAAAAAAATTTTCGTTTTCATTTGGTATTTAATTTACTAGTTAGTTATGTGAATGATTAATTTATTTTTATAGAAAAGCAAGAGACCTCTCGAAGCACCCGTAATGAACAATGTTCTTCCTGCTAGTTTCCTGGAAGAAAATCAAAATATTCAATTATATTTTTAATTTCCATCAATTTTTTTGCAAAAAATTATTACCCAGTGTTGGTAATCATTTCTCTGTGATGTAATAATAAGATTAAAAACAAAAATTATGTATTTTTTAATTAAAATTTGAAATATTTATTTATCTTCAGGAACTTAAAATTCCAACCCAAAGTCAAGCAAAGTGAAATTTGAATCTTTAATAAAAAAAAATTTAATGAACTTTGTCCTCTCTCTGATTGCTTTATGCTTTCGTTTTTTTTTTATTTTTGTTTTCACAGTTTTTGTTTTTTTTTTTTATTATTATTTTGACTGTTGACCAGAGCTCTGTTTGGAACAGTTTACAATTAAAAAATAGAATGCTGGCAATGCAAAAAATTGCAAGCAAAAGGTAACCAAAATCAACAAAAGTAATATACAATTCCCCTCATAACCCGCCAAATTATTTTATTTCTTTTTGAAGGCGAAATGGAATCGAAATGATAATTGAAATTCTTTTATTTTTGAAATGAATGTGAACATTGCCCAATGCTCGACAAATATTATTTAAGGTGAAAACCGTGAAAACACAATTGGGGCGACAACGACGGCGACAGCGATAGCGACTGTCAAAAACCATATATTTGTATGAGAATGAAACAATTGAGGCGATTTTTTTAAGGTGAAAACACAATTGGAAGGACAACGACGGCGACAGCGATAGCGACTGTCAAAAACCATATATTTGTATGAGAATGAAACAATTGAGGCGATTTTTTTAAGGTGAAAACACAATTGGAAGGACAACGACGGCGACAGCGATAGCGACTGTCAAAAACCATATATTTGTATGAGAATGAAACAATTGAGGCGATTTTTTTATATGAAAAATCGCTGTCGCCGTCGTCGTCGCCCCAATTGTGTTTTTACCTTTAGTTGTGAAAACACAATTGGGGCGACAACGACGGCGACAGCGATAGGACTGTCAAAAACCATATATTTGTATGAGAATGAAACAATTGAGGCGACTTTTTTATATGAAAAATCGCTGTCGCCGTCGTTGTCGCCCCAATTGTGTTTTCACCTTAGTGGAAACTTCCAAACTTCAAATGCGAAATATATTTGCTTGAAAAAAAACAAATTTTTCCCTACTTTCAGTTTCATTACTTAAGTCAAGAGATAGAATAATAATATTGTCTAGAACCTTTAAAAGGTAGTAAAATATAAAATTTCCTCAATTTTTATCACAATTAACTTATTTGATCGATTTATTAATACTAATTTCAAAATAACATAAGAAGTAAACACAATTGGGCGACAACGACGGCGACAATGACAGCGACAGCGATATCTGGAGTGAACACAATTACGGCGACGAAATAAATAAGCAGAAAAAAATTAACAAATAGAAAAATAAAAAAAAAAAATATATGGTTGCAAATTAGAAACATTTCTAATTTGTCGCCAGACGACAATGTCTCTTTTGTCGCCAGTCGTCTCAATTGTGTTCATTCTCATACAAATATATGGTTTCGCCCCAATTGTGTTTACTACAATAAGGTCGTTAATAATAAACTTATCTTTTAACAATTTTGGATGTTGGCAAGGTTTTGTTTTGTTAATTTGGGTATGGGAATGGAACTGAAAATAGAGACATGTAGAAGAGAACATGCATGTGGTGTGGATTAGTGGATTGAAATTCAATTGAAATTGTTTTGATACGGTGAAGTGAATGGTAAATAAATAAATTAATAAACAATTTTAGTGAAAGTGTGAAAGTTGATTGGTCTGCTTGCGGTTTTAAAATTTTTTTTTTTTTAATTATTTTTATCAATAAAATTTCATCATAAGATTTTTATTTTTTAAAATAACTATTAAGGTAAGTACAGCTGAACTGAGGAACTGTGATATTATGTCATCAAAATAAAAATTGCACCTACAGTCCTACATAACTATATTATAAAGTAGTTGGGGGAGGGAGGCTAAACTGTTATTTGCGTTGTCAAGGTCGATGTGGCTGAAAATTGGATATAGGGTAGAAGGGATGCCCAAATTCAAATCCAAGTCTTTTTCTCGGAAATGGCCTATTTCGGAGATATGGCCCCCCAAAGTTTTCATACATTTTTGTATGGCCAAATTTTGGCTAAAGTGCAGATGACGTGAACCACTCGGAATTGGCTGAAACTTGGTGGGGGTGGTAGAGGCGGTGCCCAAACCCCCAAAACTGAAATCAGTTCTTGGGGCTCGGGCCCCGTTTCGGAGATAGGGCCCCCCAAAGTTTTTATACATTTGTATGGGCAATTTTTTTTTTTGCTCGAATTGCCCCATTTTTTTGTAGAGAGTGTAGGGGGTGCCCCAAAACAAGAGGGGGGGGGGGAGGTGGCGGAGGGCGGTCGCCTCCACTCCCCCCTCTTGTTTTGGGATACCCCCTTTATTCTTTTCCAAAAAATTGGGCAAATCGGGCACAAAGAAAAAATTTTCTATACAAAAATGTATGAACACTTTGGGGGGCCCTACCTCCGAAACGGAGCCCGAGCCCCAAGAACTGATTTCAGTTTTGGGGGTTTGGGCAACGCCTCTACCCCCCCACCAAGTTTCAGCCCATTCTGAGTGGTTCACGTCATCTGCACTTACGCCCAAATTTTTTGCCCAAGTAAATGTACTGTTTTATAAAACGTTATTTTTGTTATACTCTTATTGAAATTATTTTCTATCTAGAACATTATTTTATTATTTAAATTAGTTGCTGAATTCACATAATTTGGTGCACAAATCAATTTCAATATTATATTGAACACGTATTGCGATCTAACAAGTAAATACAAAATAAAATACAATGCAACTCATTTTTTTATGAGCATAATATGAGTAGTAATTCATTTGATTTTTTGCTTTAAAAACCACGTTTTGAATTGACTTAAAAAGAAGAAAATAAAAATTTTTCTCCAGCTCATTCAGAAGATTGTGGACACACAGTTGAAACTGATTACAACAGTATAACTAGAAATGTGGGATGCAATTTTGAGGAAATACTATAAATGTGTCGTACCTGCATATCTATGTTATTACTTCGAAAATGCGCTTCACGTTTCTAGTTATAGATTGTTGTTATCAGTTTCAAATATGTGTCCACAATCCTCTGAATGAGCCGGAATTGTGACTTAAATTAATACTAGGTAGGAAAAAGGTTTAATTAATTGTCGGAAATTATTTTATGTAAATATTTTAACAGACAAAATAATGGCATATTCATGGTCAACAAATAATTGTTTCGAAGATGAGATGCAATCGATGCAACCCAATCATGAAGTTAGATTTTTAAGTAAACCAAAAGAGCTAGCAGGAAGATTATTAAATTTAGATAAAACAAGTAGTCAAATTAAATTACCTAAACCAAAAAATAGTGAAAGCGAAGATGAGATAGAATCTAATCAAAATTTGATTAAGATACTTCGCAACAGCAATATTTCGTCCAGTGCAAATGAATATTTAAGTAGCAAAAAAACATTACCTACATGTTACGAAACGGTGGATAAAATTAAAAATGGTAGAATCACCATTCTATTGGATGAAGAGTTTTTTAAACTAAAAGGAGCGTCAGAAAATTCTAGTGAACTAGAAGAGGATGCATCAGATAAATTAGAATCTTCAGGTCCTTGTGCTTCTGTCAGTAGCAATAATGTTGATGGTTTCTCTAATTATGATTCTGCATGCAATTCAAGCAAATCAAATTCATTTCATACCGCAAAGGATTCTTCGTTATCATCATCAAGCTCTTGTATTTCGAGTTATAGTGCTTCCGCAGAATTGAGTGCATCAGAAAGCTCAGAATGTTCTTTTGACAGAAGTGAATCGGTTTCTAATCGTTTAGGTATGTTTTTATTACCCAATGCAAGAACAGTACATAAAAATTCAAAAGATATTTATGACGATAACTATCCGAAGATAGGAGGAAGAAAACAAAATAAAAAAGGTAATTTTTCAAATTTAGTTTTAAACCTTAGTTTATTGATTGAATATCTCTTACGGATTAGCGAGTTGAGCAAACTTTTTTTTTTCAAAATTAAAATAAAATTTCCCATTCAGGATTGAGTTTTTGTAGAAATCGAAAATACTATTTTTTTTAACGGTTTTGTGAAACTTTTTTAGCCTAAATATTTGATATGTGGATTGGTCATTACAGGTTTTTGTTATAAGATCGTGCATTGGAAATTTTGTACCCACCTAAATTTAATCTTTCTTCGTTAATTTTCCGTTTTTTTTTTTAATTTTTTGTTTTAAAGAAACTTTCCTGCATTTATAAAAAAAAATTAAGGTAAATTATGGGAAATTTTTTTTACCAAAGATTTAATTTTTGAACTTTTTTTAATGCCGCGTCGCGAAAACTTATCAATGGCGGCATTTGAAGGTAAAAAATTGGGTTAAGATTACTTTGAAGCACTTTAAATTATGTCGCTGCGATGAAGGAAAGGGTCAAAAATCTTATTTTTTGACATTTTGCAAAAGGTTTTAAATCTAGATGATGAACGTAGGTTTTGATGATGAATAAAAGCGTCCTCCTCTTCGTGTTTTTATACTAACCGCACAAATGAAAATTTGAACGGATTGTTTCACTATAAGAAAATATACACAATGATGATGCTATTTATATGACCGCCAAACTTAATTTATCGAAAATTTTTCAGGACTATCAAATCAAATGGACATGATGTCTTTCAAAAGGTAATAACACTTGAGAAACCAGAAAAATATTATTATATATTGATTTTTCTTAACTTATTACGTTAATTATGTACAATTCGAAATTAGAATTTAAATCTATCTATTTTAACATTTAGAAGCGTATATGGATTAAGAAGGGAAACGATCAAACATATTTTTTTGACTAAAATTTTTTATTTGTATTTGACACTCATATTTTATTAATAAATTCATTATATAAATATAAAATAAAATTTTATGACACATTTAAATCCCAAAATATATTTCGATGACGCGTCCCAATTTAAATATAAAGTTAAAACAAAAAAAAAGTATGCTATTCTTGTCTAAAATTATTTTTATTCTGCGTTTCCTTTCTTAGTACTTCTATTTTCTTTGCCTATATAGAATACGATGTGAACGAAAAGTATCACTATGCCGGCTAATTATCTCTTTCTTTCTCAAACATTCTTTGATAAAAAATTATTTTTGATTCACATTTTTATTTAAAAAATTGTTTCCAATGTTTACAAAATTAAAAAAATTTAAAATAATTAAAAAAAAAACTAAATGAAAATAAAAAACATTTGACTTAGAACAAAAATTTTTAAAATTGTTGGAACTGTATCCAACATCTTATCACATCGGATTCCATAATAGGCCTAGTATGCCTACAGAAGCTTTTTGTTTAGAAAACTAATTTTAAAGAATAAGTGAAATTTTGTACATTATAATTAAGTTACAAATCACTTTTTATATTATATCTAGTGCCTTTGTCAAATTTCGAGTTTTTTTTTTAATAAACTCGGAATATTTTTCATAACTTAGGTCTTAAAATACTTAATTTTAAATTTGAATAATAGAGTACGTTCCAAAACTAGCAACTGCTTAAAAAATTGAGACTGCATTTAAAATTTTTAAATCGACCAGCATTATTTGATAGATATTATTTTAAAAGAGAAAATTTAAATTTCCCATTACAATTTACTTTCAAGTTTTAAAAAACTGTGTTGAGAAAATAAATTCGGAAAAATAAATAAGAAAACAATATTCTTTTGCAGAATTACAATTTTAAATTGACAAATAAAGCGAAAAAATAAAATTAAAATAATTTTTTCTTTTTCATTTTAGCAGACTCAACAAATAGTTTAAATTATTTTTTTTTAAACTGCATTTTCTGTTTTGGAACGAACTTCTATTTCTTTTACTTTAAAATTTTTTTCTTTATTTATAAACAAGTCAGGCATTTAAGCGTATTTGAACTATTCATTATTTACAATCATTTCATTTTTTATTATAAAACATCCCAATCCGAAGCTAATTTTTAGATGCGGCAGGCACACGATTAAATCGCATTATTTAAATATTGCGGCTTAAGAATGTGCTTACGCCTATGTAAAAATCGCACTATTTTCAACGTTTTTTTCGTTGTGGAATTTCACACATTTTTCCACACCGATATAACGTAGTGAACTTCGGTTTCCGCAGCCTTACGGATCCGCAACTAAAAATTAGCCCTGGTTTGGGGGATGCTTAATTCAGACATTAGATAATAAGCCTTCAAACAGGCCAATATTATTGAATGAATTATAAAATTACAAGAATCACCAATATTGATGATAAATTCTTCCATCTGCGCAAAATACAGTTTTAAAATACAGAATTTCATACTAAATTCTTTTTTTATTAAAAATTTTTGTTTATAGGGGCACTATTTGGACATTTAAACAAGTGAATTATTATAAATGGACGAAAAGTGATGTCTGAATTCTGTTAAATTAATTTTTTTTCCGTTAATATTAAGTGGCCACCTGTGGCCACTAATTTGAAATAGACTGTTCGTAGAAATGACCTACCTTCCTTAAAAATAAACCGATTTTAACAAATAATTCATTTTTGTTGTTAAAATATATATTTTCAAATTTGGCCCAAAAAAACCAAAATATTAGCCTGTAAAAAAGAGGTTTTGCCAAAATTCTTCACCGTATTCATTTATTTAAATCTCCAAATAGCGACTCCTATGGCGAAAAAAGCACATACTTATGGATAGAAAAAATGTAAATAAAAACTGTCTTACTTATACCTTGTTCGCACTTCAACATTTATCCGGATAAATAAGTGGAAATTTCCACTTTCTGAAACTACCGTTCGCACTTGAGAAGTGGAAGTAATTTGACAATTCTAGAAAAAAACAAATAAAAAAAGCAAACAACTTTCTGTTACTTTAAAAAAAATTTAAAATTTTAAAATTAAATTTCACTTTTTTTTGTTGGTTTTCATTTTTTTGACATTTTGACACAAAATAAACGGTGCCAACCGTACCAAATCTATCAAAAAGTAGCTAAAAGGAACTAGCTAAGTGGAAAAATAACTGGAAATTAAAATATCCGGAAAAATTTTTTGTATGATAATATCCACAAAGTTTCCGGAAAAATCGAAATATCCGGAAAAATATTGAAGTGCGAACAAGGTATTAGTTAAATATCCAAATAGTGCCTCCAAAGGCGAAAAAATGCACATACTTATGGATATAAAAAATGTAAATAAATGGGTTGTCAAAACAGTCAATAAGACCAGACGCCGACGCGATCATATTTTTAGTCGCGGCGGCTAAGCAGCGAATAATCGCTAACAAAAAAAAAAACGTTAAAAAAAAAAAAAAAAAAAAAAAAGAAAAATTTTCGTCGCTGCTTGGTTTTTTTTTTTTTTTTTTTTAATTTATATGGCTGCTAGCGATCGCTTTCACCTAAAAATTTGGTCGCTGCTGCTAGGCCAAAAAACGTCGCTGCGTCGCTCGCGCTAGCTCGAAATCGATGATCGCGTCGCAGTCTGAATGAGACCACAAAAAATAAAGATAAAAATGGAAAAAATTACATTAAACTATTAACCACCAAGCGGGCCAGAATATTTTTTTTTCCTTATTTTATTGGAAAAGTGTTGGATGAAGTTTAATTTTTTGCTTCGGAATGCGTAAAAACGTGATAATTTCTGGTTGATGGCCTCTAATTTTTCTGTGACAGTCATTATATTAAAAAATTTATATTGCTTCGATAATATTGGACTTGGATTATTAATTTTATTATAAGCATTATTTTTTAAACATCTATTGTGAACATTGAAACAATAAAAAAAGTGTATAATTTTATAATTTCTTTGAATATATGAATTTAATAATTAAGAATTGCGAACAAGAAAACTTTTTCTAGATTTTATTTAAAACACAAACTTTGACCATTTGTTTCTCATCAAATCTTGCAATTGATATACTTCCCGCGAACCGATTTTGCTGAAGGCCCTTATTTCCGTAGACAATGACAATGAAATATTCCTTCAACCCCAGTACATCGGTAATGCAATTTCGTTAAATTAGCGGAATTTTAAACTTGAGTAAAATTATACATGTATACAATATTTCAGAAAAATCGGTTCGGGGGGAAACGAATCAAAAGCGAGATCAAAAGTTAATTGACAGTTTATATTCACTGTATTTCTACATGTATTTTTGTAATCCGAAGTAAAAGTTAGTATGAATTGATTGGAGAAAGCAACGAAATTTTGAGTATCTGATTATTTCGAAGGATGTGAGATGGGTCGAAAAAATCGAAAAATGGATTTCGATGAAAATTGGTACAAGCGAAAAGGTCGATTATATTAATTTAAAAAAAAAAACTGTTGTGTTACTGATTCGGGCTAGTAGTTAAAAATAGAATTCGATAAAAAATAGTATTTGGGTCCCGATTTTGTCTAAGGATTGTGGCTTAATTCAAAACCTTTTCTGTACAAAGTCATAAGTTTTAAATTATGTTTCTTTGACAAGACCTTCAGTGACAAAATATTTAAAGAAAAAATAAAAATTCTTATTATTTTAAAGATTCTATTAACTACAAATTTCAATGTTTACGGCTTCTACGATTGATCGTAATTTATAATAACTTTCCAGGGAATTTATTATGAATATCGATTTATTAATAAAAATCCTAGGTATTCTCAATATATTTTGATTATTTTCAATAAGTATGGAATTCGAATTTTGATATAAATTGAATAATAATTGTTAATTCTTACGATCTAATAAAATTTTAGCGATAAACAAGCATAATTTATACTAGTTAAAATCTTTGATTTTATTGTTATCATTATTTAACTAAATTATTGCACTTATTTATTTTTTTATATATATAAAGACTAACGGATTGCTTAAGCATTTTTGCCATTAATTTTTGTTAATTGTTTCCTATTGATTTTGTCAAAAAATAATAAACCAGCAGCTCGTTCAACAGATTCTGGAGGTACTTGAAAAACTTTTAACGGTGTATCATCATTTATAACTTGGTTTGGCATAACATATGATTCCATTTCAAGCTTTTGATCTTTTGTTTCGCATACTATGATTTTATAGAAGTGTGTAGGTACAGCTACATTATTGGCACCAATTACTTGATATTTAACATATGATTTCCCATCTGATTCTTTTTTCGGTAAATATAATGGGCCTGTACACACATAAACGTTTGGATATTCTTTGGTCAATTTTCTAACGTACATTTCAAGTCGATTCCATGAGTCTCGATTAAATCCTGTTCCTATTTGGGGAGCCATATTGCTTAAAAAAAATGTTTCATCACAATGTTTTTGGCTTATACGATGATTTCCTAAAAAGAGAAATTTAAAATATAGTTGCAAATACAAAAGGATATTTTATTTGATTCCTTCATTTTGAGTAGTGAAACTTTGGCGAAAAAAAAAAATGGAATTTTGTTAATCAGTGAATTAAAAAGAACACAACCTACCAGCTGCTGCTAAGTGTCCTCTATCAAACCCAGATTTCCTGTAATCTGAGTTTTCCGAACGAAAAAATGGATGTATACTATCATCGACTTTGAAATCAGATTTCGCCCTATCCACTTCAATATTTTTTGCAACCGCTTCTGGAGTTAAATGCTCAAAAACCCAGTTTGCCACCCGATTTCTTCTGTCATATGATAAAACAAAATCAGAGTAAGAACGGACATTATCTAAGCCTGGGAATCCAAAGCGCATTATTTGGGATACACGACTTGTTGTAACATTCGATGTTGGGCTCGTTTCTATTGGAGCTGGAACAGCTGCAGAAACTGTACTAAAAATTGGCAAACCTGGTTTTGAAATAATCTGAAAATATATAGAAAAATTATCATCAAAGATAGTACAAATTTTCGAAATTACGAATTGTTGGAGGTAGGTGTAGTGAGAAAATTTTACTCACATTATTTATTATCTCGTACTTTCCATGCTGGTAATGTGAATTAAATTCGCTATTTGAATTAAAATTTCCTAAAATTTTTCGTCGTTCTGAGTATTTACCAATTAAAAAAGAACCGCTCGCTGTTAAAGCTGCTAATAAAAAAGTTTTTCTATTTAAAAACTTTCTCATTCTTAATACATGTTTTTTAATTAATTTAGTAAATTTCACTAATCAAAGCGTCAATCAAACGAATCAAACATTCAATTAAAATTATTATATATTAGATTTAGAGCTGATAATAATAAACTGAATTTGAACCCTTTGGGTAGGTTAAAGTGAATGTACGTAACGCAGACGCCGACGCCGACGAGTTTTTGGCTGCGGCGACGCGCTTAGAAAAAAAACTCAGCGGCGTGCGGCGTTACCGGCGTGCTAAAAAAAAAGCAAAACAAAAAAAAAAAAGAAAGAGCAAAAAAAAAAAAAAAAAAAAAACGAAAAAAAAAAAAAAAACGAAAAAAAAAAAAAAAAAAACGAAAAAAAAAAAAAAAAAAACGAAAAAAAAAAAAAAAAAAAACGAAAAAAAGAAAATTAACCAAAAAAATATTAGAAAAATTTTTAGCACGCCGATACAAAATATAAAAATGCGGCGCAAGGCGTACGCACTGAAATCTCGAAAAAAATGTTTTGCGGCGGCGAACCAAAAAATGGTTTGCGGCGGTCAGCGCACGGCGTATTTTCCTTGTCGGCGTCGGCGTCTGACGTAACGTAAGTATTCATTCCTTATTCCAAATTCCAATTTCCATTTTATTTTTAGGATTTTATAAATAACAAATAACAGCTGACTTTCTGTTTTGCTAGATTTCTCTTTTTTATATTCGCTTTGTTTTTTCCCCTTCAAAAACGAAACTTGTAAACGACGGCGGAACGAAGAGAATTGTTTTGTTTCTATTTATAATATTTCAATTCGACGCTCAGTATATAGAGGTGCCAGGTCTACCATATTTTTATTTTAATTGTAATATACTAATCTATACCAACTCTTAATTCTATTACATTAGCTTATACAATGTTACTTTGAAAAGCCGAAATTTATCTAAAAAGGAATTTTGAGATTTTTCGTACTTTGATGATTTTTAACGCTTTTATAATTATTTTATTTTTTTGTAAATAATTCATTATACTGTTTTTTTAACAAGTCCTTCAAGTTAATCATTGTGATAACTTTGTACAAGTTGATAGACAAGTTGATAGACAAGTTGATAGACAAGCTGAGTAGTAGCATAGATTAAGAATAAACAAAGATTTATAGCTTCATACATTATTTTTTTTTAGTTTTTTTGGTATTTTTATGTGAAGGTGTTAGTAAAACTAAATAAAATTCTTTTCTTTGATAATTATCACGTATTTTATTTTGTTTTACTAACCATTCACATAAAAATACAAAAAATAATGTTGTATGAAGCTAACAATCTATGTTATTCTTAATCTATGGTAGCTTTTTCCATTTTTATCTATGGTTGCTTTTTCCATTTTTGATTTGAACGCCCTCGAACATGTTCAATACAACATCAAAAAATTTGTTGAAAAGGTTATTGAAAACGAACTTATAAAACACAACACAACCAGGCTCAGACGCTTTCATTGATTTATAGCCGGCTAGGTCAGGCAGCAGTCAATTTTCGGCAAAGCCGCCGCCACGAATTTATGATGATTATTCATGAATAGCCGCTAGACGAATTTTAAAAAACAATGAGCCAGCCACGAAATTGGCTTGCAGATACTAGTAGGATTAATTACTTAAAAAATATATCTATTTAAAAAAAAAAAAAAATTATTTTTTTTATTTTTTTTTGGTTTCGAAAATTTTTTTTTGTTCCCAGCTTTTTTAAGCCATTTCCACCCAGCCGCAGCCACGATTTTAAAATTTTTTAAGCCGCAGCTGCAAAAAATTAAAAATTTGGCGAATGGGCCGCACTAAAAATGACGGCGTCTGCGCCTGAACACAACAAGTTTGATAAATAAATATTTTTGTTTTTTTCTTTGCTTTAATTTTTTTATTTTCGATTACTAAGAGCCCGTGCCCAAACTGAGACTATTTTAGAAACTGAAACATTTTTTTAATTTCTAGAATTTCTAGTTTTGGAACGACACGATTTTACAACTGTTATTTTACAATTATTTTACAAATCAAGATTTTTTGACGTAAAAATCGTTCCTAAATGATATTTTATATTTTAAAAATCTGCAAAGGGAAATTTTAAATTTCCCATAACAAACTCAGTTTATAGGTGTACTTTTTAGTGCATCTCATTTAAAAAAAAACAAAAAAATTTAAAATTTAAGCAGACGTTGCAGATGATACAGATTAAATGTCAAGCCTATTTCAATTTCTGAAAAAAAAGAGTTTTCTTTAGCAGAAAAGGTATATTTTACGATTTAAAATAGTCTCAGTTTGGGAACGGGCTCTAAATAAACTGTAAATTCATATATTATTTCAAAAAAAAAAAAAATTGTATTGCTCGGGTGATGTTCGTGTACAAACTACGACCTACGTCCAAAGCAAAAAATATATAAAAAACAATTTTTAGTAGGGATCCAATCTACGGTTGCCAACAGTACCTTTTTCACCCGGAGACTCCGGTTTTGATGACAATTCTCCGGTCTCCGGGTTTGTCAGAAAAATCTCCAGGAATCTCAAAAAAAAATTAAAATTAATAGATTTAAAATTCTATAACACTATATCTTTTTTTTATGGAAAGTACAATTCGGTTTTTCAAAAATTTAGTAAATTAAATTCATTTATTTTGAAAGCAAATTGTTTGTGCCATGTGTTTCATTTCATACCGCAGCTAAATTTTCTTGTAAAAAGTTGGATATTTGATGTTGAAACGCTAGTCAATAAAATAAACTCTGAATTTTCAACTAGCACAACTAATGTAAGAGAGTTAAAATCTTGTTTCGAATTTTTCAATATGGAGTTCTCGCAAATGATCAAAAATGTGCCAACAAGATAGCTTAGTTGATCAAAGACTTTAAATCGAATATTACTGGCTTGGCCTGCAATATAAGAAAATGAAATTGAAAATGACATGATATCACCAGCTTTTTGTGAGTTATATTTATATTTTGTTGCACATTTTTTAAATTTTATGTGTGAATCAATTCTAACGTTAGAAAATTTTTTGATAATTTTTTTTTAAATTTCTCCGGGTGAGAGATGGTTCAATGTTGGCAACCCTAATCCAATCATTCCAATGTAGTAATATTGAAAGACTTTTAAAATGCAAGTTTATCAATTTAGTTTATGTCTCTATTCTGTAACGAAGATCAGTTGAATAAACATTCAACCCGACTAAATCTAAATCATGTTTAAGGTCAATTTGCAAAACTATCTGATATTTTCTTATTTTTTTGTTAGATAGGTAAAGAAAAATTGTTTCTGTATCCGTTTTTTATTATCATAAATTAAAAAAATGTTACATTTAATCTATTTTTAGGTATATAAATATGTATAGTATTCTAATTTACAATTAACATAAATCTTATTTCTTAGCTTTATTTAAATGATTAATTTTTTTTTTATTATAAAATATAAACAAAACTATTGTTTGCTACGATATACATATAATATTATATCGAATATGTATAAGTTTGATTTTTAATTATATTTATTGCAATTTAATTTACTTTGTTATTATGATCGTTATAAGGTACATAAATGATAAACTGGGCAAAACTAAGAATGTTAGAAATTATTTTTTGTAAAACAAAACTTTTAACATAATGTCCAAAAAATATAAAAGAAACCATTTTTGTCAACAGATTTCCTACTTTGTTATTTTATTTCAATTGCTACTTTGATTATTTCGATCAATTTTTGGCAGTAAAAATAATTATACCTATTAATTTTTGAAAGATATAAAATAAAGTTTGACTCCGCCAACTCGCTAATGAATGATCTTATTCTCATTTAATATAGGTTAAGACTCGAAGCTTTACATTTTCGTCAGAATTTAGGGTTATTCACACTTTTTCTTCAAAATTCATAAGTAGTTATAATAAAGGTAAATAAATGTTGTAGATAAAGAAGGGCATCAAAGTCTATTTAAATTATTTGTTAACTTAGAAACTAAATTTTATTGTTATATGTACAGTACATTCTAGTTATTTAATTTTAAAATGTTACGCTTTAAACAAACTTAAATTAATTAACAGCTTTCTTTATTACAATCAACAAAATTGCTAAGTTCTGTGGAATTAGGCGGACCTTCACTGTACAAATAAGTAACAGGCCATAATCGTGCTGCAGTAAAATCTGTTAGACTTTGTAAGCCACCAGGTCGGGGTGGACGTTGATATTGTTCATTTTTCTTTTTATCTTTATTACTTTTTGGCGGTAATGTAATTCCAGCATGCGTTTGATTGGCAGGGAAATACCGATCACTACATTTACGCCACTGATCTGGTTCATCACCAACAAAACACCTAATAAGATTAAAAGTATTAGAAGTAAATTAAAAAGAAATATTTTATGTTAAGCAATAAGAATATAATATGTTTATCCTAGGAAAGAATAATTTTATTAAATATTTTTATTAAAGTTTACAGCTTAAGTCTATTGAATTTTCATTTCAAGAATTCATATTATGCATAGGCTTCATCAAATATTTTTTACGAATTTATAATGATTTATTTAAATAAAAAGTATTTATGAATTTACTGACAAATATACAGTGTTGAAGAAGATGTTAACAATGATTATTTAAAATAGTTTTTGAAAACTTTTTAGATATTAATATAAAATTTAAGCATACCACGGATAATCGAATCCTTTAGAATATCCACAAGGATATGCAGCTTTACAACAATAATCCCATGAGCCAATTTCACCGCCATCAATTTCACATGAATAAAATCCAGTAACTAGATTTTTATCACAACCGCTTCCGACTCGGCATGCCTTACCGGAAACAGTAAAATGCCGCCATGTCACATCACCTTTTTATAATGATTTGACCAAAAATTTTGTGAATTAAAAGAAATTTTTGTTTGAAAAAAAATCCTTGTTTAATTTCTTTACTTAAGTGCTGAACTAAGAAAGTTAATTTTTTATTTTTACAATACTTTGGCAAAATTATTTAAAAGCGCTTAAAATAAGTAATAATAAGTTGAACGGCAAAAAATCTTTAAAATTAATTAATTTCAATGTGGTAAAAATTATCATACTTTTTTTTCCAAATTAATCAATTTATTAGTTTTAAAATCCAGAAACAAGAATCTTCATGAACTTAATCGAGGTGCAAAAACAATAAAATCAATAGTACAAGAATCTAAATTTTATGGGTTTTGGTTTTAATGAGAATAACTCGTATTTAAGCTTAATTTTAAACAAGTCAACATTTCTTTTGTATTTGATAAAATAAAGTTAAATGATCTTTGGCCGTCTAAGTTCTTAAAACTATCTTAAAGTATAAAATTTAATTTTAAATTAATATATTCGTAATATATATATATATAAATATGTATGTATTTACAGTTTGTTAATATGTAGCATAAAAATTCCAAACATTATTATAGAAATAGGCTCCATAACCATTTAAATTCCCCGTAATCTTAATAGCGAAACAAATATATGTATAATGTATATGCTTATATATAAATTCGAAATAATCTAAATAACTTAAATTTTATAAAATGCGAAGATCACGATTTTAATTTCATTATTTATTTTTTGAATTTATAAAATCCTACTAGGGCTAATAAATACTACGTGCAACATTTAAATATTTTCATTTTACCAGGTTCACGGAATATATCCATTCGTCTATTATTATTCACACGACTGCTGCCACCTATTGTTGTTACTTTATCACGACAAGTCCAATCGAATGGATTCCATGCGAAGAGCCAGTAATCTTTCTCATGAGTATGAACGTAATGAATATTTAACTTTAATTCACTTTGATCTAAATCTGATAGCTCACAATTGAAAGTGGAAATTTGTGATCTGAAAATTGTGTAGGATTGCATTACAAAATCTCAAATTTTTAAAATGTAAAGAGTTTTAATGTTATTTTTTTCCCATAGCCAAAAAAAAGAACATACCCGTAACTAAATGCATAACATTTAAATGATGAATTTTCTCTAAATTGTATACATTCACGTTTGCATTCTGATTCACTGGTTGTTGAAATGATTTTTTTTATAGCTGGTGGCAAAAGTTTTGCTGGAGACCCATAACCCAGGTAGCACACTGAAATATATAAATAATATTGTTAAGAAACTTAAAAATTACAGTTACATCACTTTAATTACATTTCTTATGTTTGTCATCAACTATAGGTTGAATTTCACAACCATGTCCATAACTGGCTCGTTCGAATATATCAAATGATGGATCCAAAATTAAATGACGTTCTTTATCCATATCACGTACAGGCCAATCAGATAATTGGCAATTATCAATGATTCCACCGGCATTTCTTTGGCCGTACCGAAATGCGAATGCTCTACATGTAAATTTAGATGATTTGATGCATTCTAACTCACATTGTCCGATAGAGCGAACTGTTAAGGAATCTCTTACAATTGATTTATAAAATCTCGTTGCGTCAATTGCCCTGAAAAAACATTCTAAAAACAAAACGAGTAGGTATAATTTATTACATACAAAATTATATCATAAATGACAAATACATAAAAATATTTATATGCCGAAACTCACGATCATTATTTCTTGGATCTGATAATGCAGTGCTATGTCCACCTCCAGTAGGAGGATCACTTGCAATTGGTGGAAAATCTCGGCATGGTTTACTATCATCTGACATTGAATAAATATCATAGTCTCTATCAGGCTCTATATCAATGTAGTAATCAAGTGAGTTCAGAGGACGATCACATAACAAACAATTTTCTCTTCCTACCGTTGAATACCTTAAAACAATTCAAAAGAAAATATAATTAATCTACTGTGATAAAATCTTGGAAGTATTGGCTATAATATATACCTGTAACTGTAGGTATGACAAATAAAATCATCTTGAGTTGAACATAATTTTTCACATTCTGTTAATGTTGGAGCTATTGATGCCAAACGAATGGCACTTTTGTGTAATCTGAAGCCCTCGCTAGTTTTTACCGAACAGTCTAGATTAAAATAAAAATGTTTTTTTATTAATAAAAAAAATAAGGTGTGTATATTGATGCTCTATGAACCTATCGAAGTAATAAGAAATTTCGATTCATTTTAAAGTGAACTTTAGTTTGTCTTAAAATGTTACACTAGTCGTACGAATATTACACTACTTACGAATGCTAGAAAGTACTAAAAATTATAATAGAGATAAAAAGACTTACCATCTGGGCCTGGTCTCCTAGTCCATTGTGTTCTAAAATTATAATGATCTCTTGGTGGCGGATGTGGTGGATAATATCTATCATCATTTCCATATTTGGAGCCTGGATATGTAAGAATTGCATTATCTGTTGGATGTGGTCCAGTGGGCCGATTAGTTGAGCCTAAATCAAAATAATTGAAATCGGTGTCATCCTTACGTCTATGATCATTCTTTATTCCCCAATAATCAGAATATGAACCTCCATATCGGTTTCCACTACTACTAAAACTATTTCCGCTGTTTCTATAGCTGCCTGTACCAGAGGAACTAAATTCTGATTCAATACCTATTAAATATGGAATGAATTTGCTGGGCGGTTTTTTAAAATCTGCGTGATCAAAGCCATGAGAAATAGGTGGACCACAAGGCGGTGGCCCACAATGATGGGATGTGGGTGGAGGTGGCTTACTGCATGGCGGTAGACCACAATGACTCTCTGGAGGTAACGAATCTTGATTGCGAGCCCTGTAGGGTGAGTAGTCTGGTCCAGGTCTGTAAGCTGGTCGAAAACGATCACCTCTATCTGGATCAGGTCGTGAAATAAAATCTCCACCATAAGAAGACCCTCCGGATGGAATAGGTTCCCAACGATCAGGCCGATGTAAATCATCATAATGATCAATTCTTTCAAATGGTCTCTGATATGAATTGCCATGCGAAGAAAATTCGTAATAATCGTCTGGCCTGTGCTCGTAAGGAGGTCGATATTTATCTACAGCCGTGGTACTTGGTGGTCGATATCTATCTGGACCATTGTATCCACTGCTACTAAAATCTGGTCTAATATACAGAGGTGGAGAACTTATTGGCTTTGGATCAACAGTTTCGCAATTTTTACACCCTTGTCGACAGCTGGTAGGGGCATTACGATCTCTTTCATAATAATCGTAATCCGGATGTCTTAGTAAATTTGTATCCCGCTGATGTGGACTTGAATATAAGTCCATTTGTGCTAAAGGAATTTCAATAAGTTCACAATCACCTTGACCATGACCAGACGGATCAATTCTATAATTGAAGCCTTCACACTGAAAACGTTTTTCATGGCCACATTCTTGCATACAATCTTCAACACGCTCACATGCTAGTGTACGCCTTACCCAATGTGGTGCAATTCTTTTACCTGCTAATACTCGCCGGAAGCAAGCTAAATATTTTCCATTAAGAATATAAGAAAGAAAAATAAAAAACATTTCAAACATTACAATTCAATTATGTTTCAAAATCCATTTCTATGATTTGGTATGTATATAATGTCTATCGTTATTCATAAGTATAAATTAAAATTCGCATAAGTTCTCAAAAATTGATCGAGAATTGAATACAGTTCTTAAATTTCTCTAGTATCTAGTTAGTTAAGAATTCTTTTACTAATTAAGAAAGAACAATTAACAATATAAACAATTTTCATACCTATGTTAAAGAAGTAAAGTCAGAACAAAATTAATAGTTAATTCTATACTTCAAGGATTTTATTGATATTTTATGTGAGAATCAATAAAAAAATCAATCATTGATCACTCTTGTCTATTTTCTTTAATCATACTAAAATTTCAAAATTTTATAAGAATAATTCTCATTGGACAATTTAACAAAATATTCCTAAAAATAGAATATTTGAAATTGAGATATGATGTTATGTTGTTTCTTAGTATATATGGAAATCATAAAACAATGCTAATTAAAAAAAATTTATGATTTTTAAAATAATACCATTCGTTACAAATCACTGAATATCTGATAAAGTGGCCAATAAATTAAATATTTTTATTGTTTACATTAATAAAATTTCTTTGTGTTAATGATGTGACGTGTATTTATAATTGGTAAATTTTTCGAAGAGAACTTAATTATCTTTTGTTAAACTCTTGTAACATTATTTCTATATATGTATAAAATATTAATGTTTATAATATTTTTATTTATATGTATTAATCTAAGTTTGAATTAAAGAATTTTTCTCCTATCTTAATCTTAAAATTTTGTAAAATTTTCTTATTCAATAAATAACAGAAAGCTTCAGACTTCAGGAGGATAAACTCGAAAGAATAAATCTACAAAATTATGAAAAATCATATCTATTACCTTTCGCATCTTCAACTATAATAATGGTACTCCCATTGGAATATACAATTAAATTTATTAAAATTATAAAAGCTCCAGTTAAAAATAATTTTATACTAATTTTATTCATTATTATTGCTTTTAAATTTTTTTAATTATTATTACTATGTATATATGTATTATGTATTCCTTTTTAAATTATTATAAATTTTATATAAAATGAAATTTATCAATTTTTGCATGGCTCCTTCTTATTATTGTTAGGAAGACATTATATTTTATTTAACTAAAATTAGAATTTTGTAACTAGCTCAAAATATTAGAGCTTGCTATTCTCGTATTCTGAAATTTTTTAGCTTAGCTTAATTTTTGACAACTTTTGATGGTTGTCGATCAAAAAGTATAATCTGATAAAATTATTTCGAAATATCTTTAATTGACTTTTTCCAAGCGTTAAAAATGTTTCAAAGTTTTTAGAATTTTATATTAGAAATACTTTGCGGAGGCCAAACGCTTTAAAATTACAAGATCTATATAAAATATGGAAAAACATAATTTCTTTCTTCAGATAAAATTTTTGTAGGACACTACACCCAGAAAAAAAATGCTAGTTAAATTAACAATTTTTAACTGTTTTTAACTGTTAAACAAAAATTGTTGATGTTAAAGAGAAATTTTTTAAATTAAACTAATAAATATTTGATCTAAGTAAAGATGCTTCTTATTTTAACATTTCATTTTGTTATTTTAAAATGTTTCAAACAGTTATTTAATAAAAGCTGAAAATTGTGATTTTAACAACATTAATTGTTATTTTAAATATGTTTCATTCGAAAGAAATAAAATTTTACTATTCTCTCTTTTAAATTAAAAACTCTTCTGTTATTATAACAATTACACATTCAATTGTTGATATGACAATAAAAGCTTTTGAAATAATGTTTTTGTTGTTATTTAAAAATGGTACATATAACAATAAAAATTGTCAAAGTAAATACGGCATTGTTAAAAAAAAAGTTTTGGTTGATTTAAAAAGCTACACTTTTAAAATGAATATTTATCTTGTTACATTAAAGAACTCCGCTCTTAACGAGACAAGTTAAGAGCGGAGTTCTTTAATTTAACAAGATAAATATTTATTATGTTTATATTACCGAATTTATATTTTCTATTTAATACATTGTTGTATATTACTGACATAGCTCAGTGGAAGACTCTACATCACATTGAACACAGCGGTTAAGCAACGTCTCGTAGTGATAGTACTTAGATGGGTGACCAATAAAAAAAAAACAATAAAAAAACTAAAAAAGACGAAAAAAGCGAAAAAAAAACAAAAACAAACCAAGAAATTAAAAAAAAAAAACAAAAAAAAAATAAAAAAAATAAAAAAAAACAAAAAAAACAAAAAAAAAAGTACCAAAAAGAACCAAAAAAAAAACAAAAAAAAGGCGAAAAAAAAAAAACAAAAAAAGGCGAAAAAAATACAAAAACAAACCAAAAAAATAAAAAAACAAAAAACTATTTTAAAAAAATTATTTCGAATAGTTAATTTAACAGTTTGGCACCGTAACAATATATTTTTTTCTCAAACTGCTAAAATTGTTATAATAACAACTTAACATTTTAAATATAACAATTTTGTGTTAATTTTAACAATGTAATATGTCTTTTGAATTAACAATTTTTGCAATTTTAATTTAACTATAAACCCTTTTGCGCAAAATCTATAAAGATTTTTTGTTAATTTTACCTATAAAATCTTTTAATTTAACAATTTTTTTTTCTGGGTGTATGCCATTAGCGGGATTTTTTTCACATAAAAGATAACTATAAATTATTGGTTCTTGTTGAATGATTTCTGGAATTGGACGAAGGCCTTATTGAAACTTATGACATTTAGCCTTGACATTAAAAATTTATTAAAATTAATGTACGTTCTGATTTTTTTTTTATATTCTTTTTTAATTAAATAAAATAAATATAATGTTAGTAGAAAACTAACAACATTTTTTTTTTTATTGTTATTAATATTCTGAATTTTGATTTTTTTTTTGTCAGTGCAGCTTTTTTGGATCAATTGTTAAAATTTTATCATCATCACCCGATAATTAAAACATTTTGTTAAAAATGTCCTTGTACATATTTTTTTTTAACATTATTGTTGGTATTTAATATAAGTTTTTTTTTCTAACAAAACATAACAAAAAAAAAATTGAATAAGTATATGATAATTCTAAAATAATTCAGTCGGAAATTTACTCATCATCATCACCAAAATTATAATTTTTTATTTTTTTTCATTTTTGTACCATAATTAAAAATTTTATTTCTTTATTTTACTCTAATTTTCAATTATGCTTTTTTTTTAAATTTAAATTTAATTCTAATTTTTTTTTTATTTAAATTTAACGAATATTAAATTATATAAAATCACAAATGATGTATTTTTTTTATTTTCGCGCGCTTTTATTTTTACTGGGATTTCCCATTAATAATTTTCTACAATGTAATCGGTAAAATAAGCTAAGAACAACTAAATTTAAATTAAATTGTGCTGATGGTTTTATATGAAACTTTTGCAATTTTGTTTATTAAAATTTTATTAAAAAAAAAGGTAAAAAAAAAAAATTAATTCTACATTTTATAAATGAAAAATTTTTTTTTTATTGTTTTGTTTTTAGTTATAAAGGCCAAAATTAATAATCTGAGAGGTTTACATTATTAGTGTTAGAATTTATATAATTATTTTTATTGAATTTTTGAATTTCTTGTTAAAATAACTTCATTTAACTGACATAACAAAAAAATTAAGTTTTTTTTAATTTTGTTTAAAAAAAAAAATCTAATCATTTGATAATTTTCAAATTCATTTCATAATATTATTACAACGGACTGGTAGTAGTTATTAAGGCCCATAATAATAGCGGTATTATAAAAGGATTCGAATAATCAAAATTTGAAAACAAAAATTTAATATAAGAAATTAAAAATAATTAATTCATAACTTAATTGTCATTTGTCATCAAATGAATGTAACTGCCTTATGAAGATTAGTAATAAAGTTTTAAAATGTTTTTCAAATCAGAATCTACTTAATTTTATAACTGAGTACTTCTTTGAAAAACAGATGAACGGAAATATGAACCCATCATCTACAAAAGGGAAGTTATTGTTTAATAGAGTTCTATGTCTGGCAGCATTGGTAATATAAGATTTTCACAACATTTATGCGAAAATTATATGCAAATAAAATAATAGAACTCTCGTTTTCTATTTATTTAATGTGTTTTGTGAGATAATGTTATGCTTGGATAATCAGAGATAGTTAATTTTTTTTGTAATTTAAGACAAATTTTTAGATATAAGATTTTATTTACGAACTTGTATCTACCATAAAAAATTATTTGTATTATAAATACAACTACATGTACCATAAAAATATAAAGTTTTTGTACAGTTGGAATAAATTTCCTTTATTTTCCTTGAACAAGATTAATCAGAAATGCAAGCATTTAAGTGTAAATTAAATTTTATTTACGCAAACATTTATATGATCTTTCTAACTTTGAGGTATTGTCTTTGCTATTGATTCTATTTTAAATAATTTAAATAATTTTGCTCAAGTATCTGAATCTTAAACATTACGGAAGGATTGTAATTTTATTTTATTCCTATTTCTTTTCATTCTTGATAGTTTAACAATCAACCTGAGCCATTATGAGTCTATCAAACTAATTAAAATTAATCAAAAAAAATTACATAAATTTTTTAAAAATACAATTTTAATGAGTTAGATTAAAATGCAAAGTTTGATGAATTAGAAACATTTGTTTTTGTTACACCTAAAATTTTCATAAAATAAAATTATTAAAAAAGAAAAGTTTTTTTTTTTTGTTGATAATGAGTGATGTTGAAGGTTTTCTTTCAAGAATGTACGCAATAATTTTATAAAAAAAATTTTTTGTTTTAATATTTTTTTTTCTTATTATTTTTATAATTTTCAATTTGAATAATATTTTTCCAAAGCACTTAGTTTCAACGTTTAGCTTGAAATTTATGAGAATCAATAACGATTTTTGAATTGCTATAAATTCCAAAACCAGTTCGCATCGAATAAATGTACTTCCAGGTCAATTTTACAGCAGAAAATAAGTTTTGTTTGATTGATTTTGATTTATTTTATTATTGATTTATTGTCTTCCAAGAATATGGAATATATCATTACATTATATACATTTTTATACAATTTATTTGTCAAAATTCAAAATGTTAAATCATTGAGATTTTCCATTAACAACGTTGTTTTGTTTACATTTTTCATCTAAATACTGAGCTTTAACTTAAAAATACGGATTATGTAACTTATAATAATATTCAGTTAACATAATAATAATATTGTAATATAGAACAAACATAACAGTCAAGTTTAGCAAAAAAAAAAATTACTTTAACATGCATTGTCTTACAAGATGCAAACAATGTTTATGCAGATTACATGTTTGATGTACATCACCGGAAACTGTCAGAGGTTAATGAGGTAAAATTGAAATGTTAAAATGCACTTTATACAAAAAAAAATTCTGTATATATTTAGATACACTCCACGAATATAAATAGTATATGTATTATGTATACATACATTGTAATCTTGTAAATAAAAAAAAAATCCGGTTGATTTTTAAATTATAATTTTAATTATAATATTTAAAATATTAATAAATATGTAAAACCACTTAGCTTAAAAGATTTGATCCTAGAAAGTAAAAGAACTTATAAGTATTTTTTGACTATTTTTATTTTAATTGTTTGAATATAGTGATATAAAAATTATTAACCACAAAAGATAAAAGACTATTTAACTAAATATATAATGACTTTTGGTTCAAATAAAACAAAAAATTGGCTTTTTTTCAATAAAAGAATATGGAATGAATAAAAATAAATATTAATCAAACTAATTGTAGTTCCAATTATATGAATTTTATGAGAAAATATAATTAAAATAGCTACTTAGAAGTATAATTCAATTATTGTCATAACTATTTTTTTTTAATATTTGCATATGTGCGTCATTTACAAATTAGTTTAAAATAATTATTGGTGTTAAAAAAGTTTCATTAAATTTTTTTTAATTTTTTAAGTTTTCTACTTTTAAATACTGGGAAGAAAACTAAAAAGCATAATTGAAATTTTTAAACATCCTGTCAGAAAACTGGTGATCAAATCAATTACAATAA
Organism: Hybos culiciformis; assembly: GCA_964007475.1. NCBI lineage: Eukaryota > Metazoa > Arthropoda > Insecta > Diptera > Hybotidae > Hybos > Hybos culiciformis. The sequence goes on along the minus strand of OZ023274.1, from coordinate 94,818,213 downwards.
TAATAATAATTGATAAAATCGAGCATTATAAAGAATTATTTTTAATGAGCATAAAAAATATAGTAATTGAATTAAATTGTCAAGAAATAAAAGATTAAGGTCTTATTTTTATATTAAAAGCTCATATTTATATTTATAAGTTGTACTAAATGTTTATTTTCTACTTAAATATATAAAATTTGTTTGAGAAACATATTCATTTAATAATAATTATTACAAAATTTTCATGCTCCTAGATTTCTAGTTATCGAAATTAATTTTAGAACAAATTTAAATTTTGAACTCAGCTCAATTTAAAAAAAATTTTAAGATGTCAGAAAATAATTAATTTATATTAAGACTAAAAAATATAAAGATTAGTTTATAAAAACATTATTGTTTTTAAAATTACCACCGTTGCAAGAGATTTCTTAATTTTTTATTCTAATTTTTATTCTTAGTTTTTATCTAACGTTATTTAAAACTATGTAAATGTTTTCATAAAATATATGTTTAATTATTTTGAAAATTAATGCATTTCATCCGTGGTGTAATGAATCCGCTTTTAATTAATCAAAGTTTTTACAGTTTCACTGATTTGCTTGAGTGATAATTTTGAGATCATAGATTATTTGTTCGCAAATAGTTCGCTTATACGTTGTTTAAGTACAGCGGCTTCATAAGTTTGACAAAAACATTGCATAGGTACTATGATTTGTGGTATATTAATGAAATGATGTATCAACACTTTGTGGGTACATTCAGTGAATATTTTGAGTTTTTTTTTTTTTTTTTGAAATTTTGCCATTTCTTCTTCGGCATTTCGCATATTCATAACTTATTTTTTAATGCTATTAATTTTTTTGGTTAAATAATAATAATTATTAAAAAACCGCGCACATATTGTGTACAAAAAAAAAATTAGATTTCATATGGTGTGTATTATAATTATGTTATCATAAAAATCACATACAATAGGTTTATTTTTTTTTCCTTATTTATTGCACAAAAATGCATCTAAATTTAAACAACAAATAAATTAATTTAATTGAGATAAACCTGAACTAGATATTCAAAGACCAAATCATTTTAATCATTTAAAAACGATTTGAAAAAAAAAAAAATAAAAAAAATAAACAATATATTCTTGAAAAAATACTTGATAGAATCTTTTATATGCGAGTTTGAAAAATTTATGGCCGGAAAAAAAAATATTTGGCTTGACTATGAAACGATTTAAAAATTCGGAAAATTTTGTTTTCAACGTAATTTATTTTGGAATGATTTTTTTGACGTATATTATGCACTAATATAAGTTATAAATTTCCTATTTCTCGGAGATCTAAACTTTGTTTTATTTCGCGGATACTTGTCGCTTCATATATCAAGGAAAAGTTGAGAAACTTAGATAAACTAAAAATGTGAAATATTTAAAATTAATATAAAATAAATAATTATATATGTTATGCAATACATGTTATTTTTCGTCTGTGAAAATTATAACTTGTCAATAATACTTTTTTTTTTATTGTCTCAAAAGTGAATTTAAACAGTAACTATTTTTTTATAACTTTTCCAACCAAAATGTATGATTTAATGACATCATATATGGTCACACTTGAATGTAAACACATAACTGGTGACATAATGAGTAAAAATTGCTTCTCTCATGTTATTATTTATTATTACTATAATTATAAAGTTAAGATTGTAATGTGCGATATTAGATATAAGATTAATTTTATATAAAATTTACTATTTTTTATGCATTTTCGAAAAAAAATTTATTATATTGTATATTATGAAATATTGACTTTGTTATCAAAACACTTTTTTTGGACGATTTGGAGAAAAATAAACTCCTTCCAACGAACAGCAGTCCTTTTAATTGCACGCAATAGTAAAATATTGTATTTTATTCTGGTTATTTTTTTTTTTAAATAAATTCTCATGTACACAAATTTTTTATAAAATGTAGGTGTATGTTCATTAAAAAAAAATTTTAATTTAAATTTTTAAGCAAAATAAAAATATTCTAGACAAAACGTCGCCATCATATAAGAAATTAATTCGCAGCAAATTTTTGGGATATTCTTTAACTTAACATTATATGTATAATTAAGTGATCTCATGACATAAATGATCATAGCATGTGTAAATAAAAATATATAGGTACATATATTATGTATTATGTAGTTAATTTAATTAAGAAATAATGAGACATTATGTATGAGTGGATAGATTTAAAGAAAAAGAAAATTTTTTTCTTAATACTTTTGTTTTGATTCTAATTATAATAATCATTATAATATGTAGTATTATAAATTTTAAATATTCTCGGTTGAGTGAATCTGAAAATGAAATGTACAATTACCCCATAACTTATAGAACAAAAACATTTATTAAGCTTTTTTTTTTTATTATGTTAGAGGAAAGGAAAATAGTAAAAAAGCTAATAAAAATTTAAGGTGGAGTGATTTGAGTCTTTTTTATGATGCATTAAGACTGAGTTCAGATGTTGGATAAATTTTAATTACAATCAAAATAAATATAGAAAATTAGATAAAACCTAATATAAAATAGGTATAATATTTAAATTCAATATTATAAATGATCTTAAATCAATTTAATGAAATTAATAAATTTAAAAATTTAAATTGGAATTTAAAAATTTAAAGTATCTGGAAAAATTTCTATAAATTTTATTCCATAACAGTTGAACGATAGTACAAAAGAAAATTATAGATATGTAATATGTAAATATATTAACTAATTGGTATTAAAGTAGAATGATAAAATAATATTTTATTTTGAAGTTGGTTAAATTTTTACAATTATAAATAGTAGTAAAAAAAATTAATTATCGGTTTTAATTACTCCACCCCATGAATTGGCTTATAAGAATAATTAAATCTAGGAACTGAATTAAAAAAAAATCTACATATTCTTGAGTTATTTTAAAGAATTCATTTTCTTATTGTTTTTATTATTATTATTATAATGATAATAAACGTAATTAATATTAGAAGATTTTATATCCGTGTCTTTTATTTCTATACGCAAAATAATATTTATTTTATTTTTGCACAAAAGTTCTTGAGTTTTTTTTTCGGAACAGTGGACTTTCCTAAAATCATATATTACGTTTCATAATATTTATGGTTTTTGGACTAACTAATTGTGTAGATTTATGTCAATAATTACTTTTTAAAATAAGTTTTATATTATCGGATAAGTTTATAAATAATATTAAATAAGAAATGATGTTCTTATTTCGATATAAAGTGATTATTTCCAACATAATCAACACACTTCTTCTATAATACTTTGTATTAGTTTGATAATTTTCAGCAGTAAATTTATTGAGAAAAACACGTTAAATCATTAACAATTATAAATCGTGATCTTCGATATTCCATGCATTTTGTTTTTTAAATATATATATGTATGTATAAGAGTTCTTAATAACAGAATAAGTAAAAGATTGAGTTAGTTAATTTTGGGCGAATTTTTATTTTTAGAAATGTATCATTGAAATCTGTGAAACAATTTAAATTTATGTACCTATACCTAAATGATCTAAAAAAATTTGCATTAGAATGTTGAAAGATATAAATGAAGATTTTCAAAATTTACTTAAAAATTATTTTCAAAAAATGCAATTTAATAAGTATAATATTCTCCTGCAATGAGGCTTCATAAAATGTCAATATAAATTTCTGTCTTTATTTAGAAAAACAATTTAATTGATTGATTTTTTGAAATTATCTTTGAATAAATTAGAAAATTACCATTTAGCATCCTAATTCGTATAAAGTTTTCCGATATAGTTTTTGTCATTTGAAATCGTTTCAATTTCTTTCCAATAATTGTCTTTCGTTCATATTTAAGGTAAAACTCAAAAGAAAAACCTGCAGAATACAAAAGCTTCACAAAATTTTGTATTTATTTTTCTTTTACGGAAATAAAAATGCCTTGACGAAAATATTAAAGAAATAATTTAATTTTAGTATTAAGCAAAATGAAAATAGAAACATCAATCGTCACGGAAATATGGTATATATATTTATATTAGGAGAATGAGTTATTATGATGAAGAAATAATACCATTTATCGGATTTATACATATATTTGATATTTATAAGCTATAAATTTAATTTTCAGTTTAATTACTCACTGTGATAAGTGTCATCTGGATAATCCTTGTAACCATCATAACCTATAGAACCTTCACGAATTCCATAATCTACTCTGGATGGATAATTAACTGGTTTAGCTACAAAAACAAATAATATCTATAATGAATTCGAAACTGATGTATTATTTTACATAGATATGTATAAGCTTGAATTTTAGTTCGGGATTAGAACAAGCTTTATAAAATTCAAAAAATAATTTAAAAAGGAAATATGATGTTTATTATTTTATGTAAATATGTAGAAAGAGTTCTATAGGTAATATATTATTAGTTGAACTTCAAAAAAACTTAAATTTTAAAGGTACTTAACATTGTTTGGCTTATCAACTATTTGAAAATAAAATGAATAATTGCACTTGATAAAATGTTAGAAGAAGAAATTAATTGTGCTTGTTCTATGAACATTATTTTATTATTAATTTTTCTTTTTATAATCCTTTTCGGATTTTATATCCAGTATCCACTTGTGCAGTGCTTGAATTTTATGTGACTGATTGCTCTGTGATTTTATCTTTTTTATGTAGAAAAATTCATTTCCCAATATCATTATGCATACGTCATAATGATAACACTTTTTTGAAAATAATTAAATTTTAACAAGTTAATGAAGTGATTATTTATAATGGTTTATCTTTGGGCTTATCAACACTGGTTTAGGTTATTCAAGCACCAAATAATATGATCTTATATTACAAAGAATGTATATGCTGGTCATTTGAAACGTCATTTAATAAAACTTTTCCACTGTACCAGTTAGTAGATAAAAATAAAAATTAAAACAAAAGCTAAGAAAATTTTAATAAAAAATTATTACTTTTCGGACAATATTTTAGTTCAAAATATTTAAGAATTGGACTTTATACTAATGTTTTTGCTCTTCTGGCACTATGTGATCTTTAGAATTTTTTTTTCAAATGCATATTATCAACATAATATTATATTTGATCTTAAAATAATTTCACTTTGTATGCTTTGTGTTGCTGCAATAACACAGTCCTTCCGACATGCATACTAAAGTATAAATCATAATATTACACTATCTGTGAGAGTTTTGAAGAAATATAAAGGATTTAGAAAAATCTGGTATTTAAGAATAATAATTCCTTGTTAATTCACTACAAGTGCAATTCTATTAGTTTTTGTTTGGTTCGTGTTGTGCTCTGTTAGATCAAAATGCGAATTTAAACATTATCACTCAGTGATATTTCAACATTATTTGACTTACTGGTCCATTTTAGTTGAATATATTCATCAGGATTAAAATATGTCTCAATGTGATGATCGGCATCACTCTTATTATATTTACCTTCCGGCCTGGGACCGTATGGTCCTGGTTGTTCCGAAGGCTTTATTGGCCTATCTGTTGATTGATTTATTGGTTGAACTCCAGTTCCACCGTATCCATTGAATGATGGATGCTGTGTTTTATTGAAATTTATTGGCGTTCCAATTGATGGTCCGTTATTGCTTCCATCAGGTAATGGCCTAACACTATAATCTGGACGCGTTGTTTCTGATGGTCTAGAACCATAAGGATTTCCATTAGGTCTCGGATCAAACCTATTGTTGTTGTTGTTTGGCCTGGTTGGTTGGTAATCAGGTCTATTGTCGTAGTTGGGCCGATTATAACCCGGTCTGTTGTCATATGTATTTGGTCTATAATCACCATAATTTGGATCAGGATACATATCATTTGGTTTGTTCGAAGGCCTGTATCCATTTGAATTTACTTGATTATAATTTGGTCTATCATAATACGTTGGGTATTTTGATCCAGAAGACCCTCCGTAGCTGGAAGTAGGAGAAGCTTCTCCTCGATTATAAGTAGGAGTTCCATAACTATAGCCAGTACCGTAACCTGAACCATACACAGGTCTAGGAGTTGTTTTTACTGTATGTCCATAACTTTCATTAGGCGGCTTGTAACGATTGTCAACTGGTATGACATTGGGTGCATAAACTCCAGGATAAGAATTTACCGGGTAAGTTTCTTCATATAACGAAGGGTATTTATAAAGAGGATAATCGTTTGAAAAATACATTTTATCTCTTTCGGAATCACTTGTATAATATGTATAATATGTATTTGGATAATTTGACGGCCTACTGGGCTGTTTTTCATAAACACTATATCCTCCTTCTGCTGTAGAACTGGTTGAAGGGTAGTTAGAACTAACTTGTGTATATCCTGTATTCGTTGGAGAATAACTTGAAGAACTTGCAGGATAATTTGAGGAGGTTGATGGATATTTTGATCCACTTGGGGGATAAGAAGATGTTCCTGTTGATGAGTAATTTGTTCCGCTGGTTGATGGATAACTTCCTGAAGTAGAAGGTTGTTGGCTGCTATAAGGCGGTCGTGGAGGAAAACGATTCGTTGTGCCTTCACTTTCTGGTGTTGTGCCTAAAGATGTACTAACAGTTCCAAATGGTGGGGGAGGTGGTCGATTACTTGTTGGTCGACCAGTATCTAAAGGTGTTGTACCAAAACTTCCACCAGGTGATGATGGTAAATCATTATTTGGCGGTACATCAAAACAATTGATCTTCCGAGAATATAAATCAAAATCTGGATCAAATATGGTTCCGATAGGCCTAGACATAGCTGTATCAATTTTATCTGATGATAATTGACAGGTTCCATTTCCACGAACATGAACCCTAAAAAATTTTAAATAAATTAATTTTTTTATCTATTAATTTTTATATTAAACTAACAAATTAGCCTAATATTTAAGAATTATCAGTTTTCACTTACCCAAATGCAATTGTTTGACATTTTTCACCAGCTCTTGAACACATTTCTTTGCAAATTTTTAACGAATTTGTGTCTTCAACGCGAAATGTTTTCTCAAATGGCAACATAGCACCTAATGCAATTCTTTCAAAACAGTCTGAAAACATAATAAAATATGTTATTGAAATAAAAATTAAAAAATTACTTAATTTATGTTTCATTAATTATATGCGCTTTAAAGTGTCAATCATGTCTTGAAATTGAAAATTTATAACTAATATATTTTCAGAGAAGGACCGGAAATTAGCTATTAGACATTTTCTTTTTTAATACAATGAGTTTCACTTTACTATTGATTTCAAAGTGGTCATATTATAAGAATAACTATAGTATTTGTATTATATCATACTATATAATTTCAATTCCATGAATTTACATAATCTAATAGGGATTATGATTTAATAAACTTAAATACAAACAGTTTTTTAAGAATGTTGAAAAGTTAATGGTGCAAATAAAAATAGTTCCGAATAGTATAAACGTCAAAAATTAATAATTGGTACAATACATACGTGATGAAGATTAAATAATAAATATATAACCAAAATTTTTATTTTTTTTTTAACTTATTTCGGTAAAAAGGTACAGAGAAAAAAGTAATAATTAAAATAATTTAATATGAATAGAACATAAATACGTAATACATTTATGTATATATTAATATTAAAGAAATTTATTTACAAATTAACACCAATTAGTTACTATATTAATTTCCGCCTTTTTTTTTTTGTACAAACTAAATAAAAAAGAATAATTGAACTTGACACCTTTACTCTTTATTTTATAAAGTTGACGTCATTTTATCATAGAATATTTGTATATAACTTGTCACTTGTACTCATACCTAATGGTTTGTCTTTGTTGTAAACAAAATTTGTTCTGCGGGGCCTATAGAATTTGTTCTACTATGAAAATTGGTGTGCGAAAGTCTTTGATGCATGTCAATGCAAAATAATATAAATTTTTGTTCTTTTTTTTTCTAAATTAATTTATGTTTTTTAAATCACCACAAAACATGCGAAATAAACATAATCAACATAACTTCAATGCCAATGACTTTAAAAAAAAATATATATATATTTTTTTTTTGGATTTACAGAATATCGGACGAAGTGTTCAGCAATTCATCAAAAAAACATGTACATAATATCATAAATCTTTTATTCGTATCAATTCAGTTGGAACTTTCACATGAAAAATATAATTTGAATATAATTTTTGGTGGTATTTTTCTGTATTTATGTTTGGTTGGAATATGCTTTGTGAACCATTTAATTTCTTTTCAAAAATAATAATAATAATTATCAAGTTAAGACAATAGAAGAAATATTATTATTATTTTTATGATATATTTCTTGTTCAACTTTTACAAATAATCACCTTTTTTTAAAATAATGTTATTTCAAAAATTTTATTCTCAGAAAGTTCTTATTGAATAATTTTAAATTTAATTGAATATAAGAAAAAAAATGTATGTATAATAATTTTTGTTTAAATAAGGTTTCACCAAACTTCACAGACCATAACAATTTGCATTAAATGTTTCTTCGAAAGAAAACTTTTGTTATAGAGAAAAAAAAATGTTTGCATTAATTAACAACGCGTACAGATGATGTTCCCAAATTTATTTCTAAGTAAGGAAATTCTAATCAGAAAAAAAACATAAGGGAAATTCATTCAGATTTGTGGAGCTTATTTCTTTCGGAGTGACCCAATTTCCAAATAACCATATAACCAGGTGTCAGTACAAGTGACAAGTTATATATGTGTGCTAAAATCAAAAGAATGTCTTCGCCAAATAATAAAAAAAAAATTAGATTAGTGTGCCATATAACAGATAATTCCACTGTATTACACTATAATTTGGAAATTGTAAATATACATATTTATTATCAAAAGTCAATTTAAAAGTCTTAAGTAGGTTTCAAACATACCTATGACATACTTTTGATTCTACTATATACTATGATTAAATTACGTCAACTGATTTAAAGAATACTATATTATACTCAATAAAAAATATTAAAAAAAAATGATTCAAATCTAAAATATTAAAAAAAAATATAAACTAAAAATTTCATATAATTTAAAAAGTGAAATTTCATGTAATTAATAATAATTATATTGACATTAAATAAAAATTTATATTTTTTATCATTTTGTTTACCATTTTGAAGTGAAACTAATTGATTATCCACGGTTAATCCATTTAAATTTCCATAATAAAAATTGAATAAAAATATAATAATTTTTATTTCAATAAAAATCCTTATGCGTTTCATTTTCACTTTTTATTATAATAATTTATTTATATTTTTTTTACTTTTCATTTAAAATTTCCTTATTTATAAATTTTTGTATTAAAAATATTTCTTTTAGTTTTTTGTTTAATATAAATTTTCTATTTATTTCTATATTTTATATTTTCTAAATTGATAACGTCATTATTGATTTCTTTTTTCCGTCTGAACAATATAATTTATTAATAATATAAATTATTTTCTTTTAATCGGCTTCTTTCAGATTTTATAATATAATTCTATGCAAATTTCAGAAAATTTATTCTTTATTATTATTATCCACTCTGCTCAAGTCAAAAACCTGTAATGGTATTTTTGAAATCTGTATTGAAAAAAAAATGATTTTTTTTATTTCATTTTATATGTTCTTTTTATATGTTCTGGTTGTAAAAAAGTATAAAAAAAAAGAATTAAAAATTAAGTTGGCAAACCGTGTTAAGAAATTGTATGGGAATCTTTTTTTTTGTTGTTTTCAAATAGTAGTATACGCAAAAAAAAAGAAAGAAATTGGGTTCTAAAAAACTTAGGATCTTTACATATTAAAAATATAATGTAGAGTTTATGAAAAAAAATTCAAAACTAAACAAAAATGATAAATTTAACTATAATCCTATAGTTTGTTCTTATTTGACACATTCTTCGTATGCAAGTTTCTATTTATCATAGTAATTAGATTTGGTTTATTAATAAATGTCAACATAATATAATTTTATATGATTAATTTATGACAATTTTATGGTATTTTCTTATAAGCTATAATTATAATAATGTGCGATGATTGGAAAGATTAAAAAGCTGAATTTTATCACAATAATATCGCAAAGCAAAAAATTATAATTAGGATTATTTTTTTAAATAATCCAAAATGCACAAGTGTGTTCCACAAGTTTTATTATTTTGATATTTTTATGACATCATAAGAATTTTCAGTTGAAATTCATCGAATTTATAAATGATTCATTAATTAAAAGTTTGTGTTCTTGGACAAATTGAAGTCTTTTGTTTTTTGTATTAAATTATTTCGAATTTTATTTTAAGCTTAGATTGATATTAACAAATATTTGATTTTGTAGTTTTATATAAAGTTTGATGATGCATTTTCGATCAACCTCTACATGTGTTTTACTATCTTATACATAATTTATATTATTTTTTTGCTGATTATAAAATTTGGCTCATATTTGAAACAGAATTAACTTACAAACTATCAAAATTTTATGTCACATTCGTTAAGACGAATGTGACATAAAATTTTGATAATTTGTAAGTTAATTCTGTTTCAAATATGAGCCAAATTCTATAATCAGTAATATCTATAACAGCGTAAATTGTGTCAATTAATGTTAATTAGTACGGATAACCAGAAAATTTCGAACAGGATATTCTCTTGGTTAATGAATACTCATTGATCGACTTGTCCGAACAACAGAAGTTCAAATGAATTTACGTTGAATAGTTTTAGTTCTCCTCCAATATTTTATTTTGTTTATTTTTATTATTTCATAGTAAATTATTCTGATATTTGATATTAGGTTTAAAAAAACTGCCGTGGGTAAAATGTCATTAGCAAAAAAAAAAAAAAATGTTTCATAGATTTCATAAAGATAAAGAAATATATTATTATAAATTAATTTTTAGAGAACAAGAAATATTTTATTCTTTTTTTTTTGTTTTGGCGAAAATATATAATTATTCAAGAATGATTGATTAGGTGTAAGCTATTGTTATAAGATTAGTTAGATATCATTTTTTAGAAGATAAATTGCCTTATAATTATAAAAAAAAATCAAATATAAATAAAAACAAAATATTAAGCTTTTGTTAGAAATTTCGCATTATATAGAAATTTTCGTGAAAGTTTTAATATTAATATGTTTGATCTAAATTTCGTCTATAGTTTTGACCTATAATTGATTTTAAGAATTTTTGTTTAATTCCGTATACAAAAAATTGTTTAAACAAATTCCAAATGGTCAGTTTTCAATTAATATCCGTTTACACTGACTTTAAAACAGATAGGCGCAATTGAGTATTTTCTTGAATGGAAATAACATTTTTAAATCGCCAGTTCAAATTTATGAACTTTTATTAATGTTAAAATATGTAGGTATGTTAGTTCAAAATTTTGTAAATATTAATTTAATTGTGCAAAACATAAGACCTTTATAAATTATTTTATTTTAATGTAATTAGAGGTCACCGAATATATTTACATTTTTAAGTGCAAGTTCATAAATGTCATGAATTTATTAAATAATTTTTTTTACAATTTCAATATATAATTTTAAAATATCATTTTCCGTACATAAAAGGCTTTTGATTTATATAAAAGTGACAAGAACGCAGGATGCAATTTATTTTTTAATTCAAAAATAATATTTTCCAAAATTTTGTGAATTCCTTCATAAAATATCGAACCTTGGAAATTATGTACACTTAAACAGAAATAAATAGAAGTTGATCCGAGAATTCTACATAAGTAAATGGCAACATAAGTACTGTTTGTCACATCAGATGATATTATTGTTAGCAACACTATGTATTTCGTTTGGGTTTAACAAAGCTCTGTTCAAAGTGTAGGAAAATAAGAATTATAAAAATAATTATAATCTTTATTCGTCATCAAGGGAAATTCTAAAAAAATTAAAAAATAATTAATGCAATTTATAATAAGGTGTATAATTAAAATTACGTTTCATTGAACTTGTACGATTTATTTTTTCAAAGAAAATTTTTTAATTTTTTTTTTTATGTGGGAAAAATAAATATTATTAATTATGTGCAAATGAACTGTGTTAGAAATTTATTCAAGATAAGGAAAACATGAAGTTTAAAATATAAGTGTGTCTGGAAAAACAGAATTACATATATAAATTAGATTTTTTTTTTTGTCAGTTTTGATTAAACAATAGATTAGTTAGGTTCAGGGTTTGCAAAAAATCATGTAATTATGTTTTTTGTTTTAATCTGAAAAATTTATACAGATATAAAATGAACACTGAACACTGAATAAGAGATCTAACTCATTTCATGAGTATGGAATTTTTCAGATCTCGAAATAGTTAGTTTTTTCTTTTGATATTGTAACAACATGACATTAATTAAAAACAAGTTAAAAAATTCTTGAATTTAGAATTTTTATTTATTTAAATAAGAAACTTTTATAAAAATACATTTTTCTGAAATATTCCATCAAAGACATAATATTTTGAAACCAACTCTATCATTGGAAAGAAACAATATTTTGTCTTATTTCAAGAACTTCATAAATCTTAAAACGAAAAATTTGTATTTGATTTCAACTGATTTGAACTGATTTCACTGCAGGAAGGTGAGAAGAAAGATTTATTATCAAATAAATTGTGATGCAATAGGATCCAAAGCTTTTTTTTTTCCCTCATCCACTAAGATATTTATTTTTTAGCTCTTGTTCCATTGAAACATTTACATTTACGAATAAACCAGCTATATATATATATATATCATAACAAGAAAGCTAAAACCGAATCAATCATCATGGAAGAAAGCGCGAGATTTTTTTTTTATTTAAATTTTTTTAATGAATTAATTTGTTTTTTTGTAACTTTTAAACTTCAAAGTTTAACCGCCAATTAAATAGAAATCCTTTTTAGTGAAATTTTTAGCAATAAAATTTATTTTATTTTTATCTTAAAAACAATTTTTTTTTACAAATATGTAAATATTTTTTTTTCATTTACATCCGAGTGTAATTAAAAAAAGTTTTGTCATTTGATAATTTCATTATATATTTTTCCGCTTTTACTCAATAAACAAAACAATATAAAACTAAAAATAAAAATTATTATATATTTATGTTTTTTTTTTTGTTAAATTTATGTACATATTTGCAATTTTGCAATATTACAAATATAATTATTGTCTCCAAAATAATAATTAAAAATGTTTTTTTAATAATTTTTTTATATTTTTTTTTAATTTAATTTCTCTCCTCTATTACTATACTTAAATATATATAAAATATAATTTTGTTTAATCGTATTTTTATTCGACCGTCGTCGCCAGTTACCAAATTATACTGACGACTGATTTATTTGTTGGAATTCTTTTACCCCTTTAACACAGAAAATAAAATATCTGTTTTGATTTAACTCTTGAAAAAGAATAAAATACAAAAACAAAAAAAATATAAACTAGATATAATTTTGTAAACAAAAAATAAAATATTTTCTTGTAATAAAAAATTGGTTAGATTTTTTAATTTAATTTTTTTTTTATTGTTAAACTTAGTTTGTGTGTCGTCTTTTTATTTTAATTATTTAAAAAACACAAAAACAATTTATACCATTCCAAACGGATTAGTTGGTTTTTTTTTAATTTGTAAAACTTTACAGAAACGTCACCTGTTGTTTTTGTTTTGCAAATGATTGTTGAAAAATTTAATTTTAATTTTTTTTGATGAAAATATCTATGTTTTAAATGTTATTTGCGAGAAATTGTATCTTATGAATATAGTTGATTTTCATTACAGAATTAATTTGTGAGTAAAATTAGAAGAATTTAATACAATTGGGGTTCTCTCATTATTAACGAGCTTATTATAGTTATCTATTGCAGTTCTAACTTTTAAATACTTATAGAACCCTTATAGAATCTATAGAACCTATACTTATAGAACTTATAGAACCCTCTTTTGCGGACATCGTTTTATATGAACTAGAAATTATATAACCACACCGAGCTTGTGATGTAGGCAGAGGTTACTTTATATTTAATTAAGCAGATCTTAAAACCCTTTTTTTGTAAAATTTCTTGACAAATTCACGAGAAATTTATTAAATGTAACCAACATACTAGAATTGATGTATAAATTATTTAACAATATTGAGAAACACACAGACATTTAACAATAATTATAAGAAAAATCTTAAAGTTTATTATAATGTAATTTGTATCTTATTTGTTTTATAACAAACTTAAAACAATTAATTTGAAATAAAAGTGTGAAAAAAAAAGTATTAAACGTAAGGTATAATTGTTGTATTTTAGTATTATTTATTTGCGCATAAATTCACATAAATGCAATTGTTTTAGAAATTAAGATTTAGTTATATTATATATATTATACTTGATTGATTTGAATGCTTACACAAGTATTTTATCTTCTATAATAAAATTGTTTGAAAGTATTAAATACTCTTTACTGAAATGGGCGCGAACAATAGCTATAAAATTATGTAATCAATCGTAAGTCTATTATATTGGTAATGAAGGCACAAAATAACGTTCCATTTGAATTAAAGACTAAACTATATTTCTATTCGGCTCGATTCAAAATTTATAAAATAGAATTTCGTTTATTTAATGTTGCAATGCAATATTTCAAATCAAATATCCAAATATTTCACATTTGAATACTTTTGAACTTCACATAATATTGAATTTTATGTTAGAATAACAACAAAAAAAATATCGAAAAATTTTCTTTATTTAATTTCATATAAATTATTATAATCAAACGTACAAATAAAAGTTCTTTATAATCATTTTCACTGCTGGATAATTATAAAAAAAAATATGATTGAAAATATAATTTTCATTTTGTAAATATAAATTGTTTAATCAAATGTTTTATAAAATAAAAAAAAAATCTGCTCCAAATTTATAAAATCTGGGATTACATGTAGAGCATTGTATAATATTTAATAATAGTAACTATTGAACAATATTGCAATTTTTATGTAACAACAGATATAAATAATACAAAAAGAAATTGTTTTTTTTTTTGATAATATGTTATAATGTTAACATGAAAAAAAAATTATCAAAATGTCATATTAGCGTGAAAAAAGCCTAAAAACAACCTTGTCAAAATATTTTGTCACGGAACATGAAGCTTTAGTTTACTGTTTTTTATTGAGTATACTCCAAAAAATAATGTACATTAATGTAAATTACTGGATCTTATCAATACGTTTATTTGCCTAATGTTTTTCATGTATAGAGATTAAGTATTTTTAAACAATAGTGGGAATGATTAAGTATTTTTAAACAATAGTGGGAGAATTGCAGAATTTACACCAAAATTCTACCACAATCAATTGTAATCAATCGTCAAGTTTCCATTGTACATCTTTGTCTCAAGATTCCCGCAAGAAAGTAATCATTTATTATTTGCACATGTCGATAAATACTATAAAAAAACAGAATTATTGTGATCCAATCGTAGTTTAGGGTTAATGATGTAACATTGTTGCAATTGTGTGGTTATAGAAAGTAATAATTTCCCGATATCGTTACAATTTTTAAGCAATTTTATTCTCTTACCATATATAATATATTTTTCCATCCTGTGACACAAATCAAAAATTTCCTGTCTTGTATTATTACACTAAATTTACGTAACGCATAGGGAACACTTTACTTAACAGGAGTATCTTAGAACATAAAATAATTGTGTACATAATAAATTAGTTTAATATTTTTTTTTTTTTTATAAAATAAAAAATGTGCAATGATGTTATAGTTTTAAGCATCATCTTTTAATTATAAATTATTCTGTATATATATAATACATAAATATGTCTAATGTTAGTGTAACATATTTTTAGTTGTACATGTGTTGTTTAGCTGATTATTTTGGCGCTACAACATAATTATAATTTAAATTTTTATGATACATTAACAATAAACAAACTATATAATAACACAGAAAACAGATATTATACTCATCAAAATTTGATTCATGTGTCCAAAATTTTCTTCAACTTTTGACATTCATTACAGTGGCAAAAAGTCAAAGTGGTAAAATTATATACATCCAAATGCCTTCAAAAAACAAAATTCTAACATAACAAAAAATTTGCTTAAAAAGTCTTTCTAAATGAGAAAAATATAAAATTTCAGAAAACTTTAATAATTGAATCAAAAATATGAAAATAGGAGTGTGCTTTTCAAATTACGATCACTGTGTAGAATTCAATAATTGTTATAGGTCATTAAATCAAACTTCATAATTTTTTTTATTATTCTCTGCAAAGGTTAACGAACATTATTGAAGTTAATGATCATATATTTGTGTTAAAATATATACAGCATATATTTTTTTTTAAAGAAGAACGAAAGAGGAAATTCACATGGTTCTTCTGATAAATGTTTCTGCTATGGAAGACCTCTCATCGAAATAACTATTTGAAAATAATCTTATCATTCACCTTTTTTTTTTGATCACCTTTTTAATTTAATAAACAAGCGAATAAAATAACCTTTAATAATTGTAAAATTTTGACTGAACTTAATTACGTTGAACCTGTTATAGTAGATTACTGATCACACTACTATAGAATATCTTTGAATAAAGCTACTACTTAAGAAAATTAATTAAATAGATAGTGTAGTGACTTCATTTTGATTCCATTTATTTTTAATTCGTTACCAAAGATGACAGTGAAAAAAAAAAAATAAAAAATTTTGTAAATCAAAATCTGTCTTCCGTGAGTTTTTAACATGTCATGTTAACCAAAACAAAGAATTTTTCATGAGTGGTTGACTTTAAAAATCTTGTTTTTTTTTTTTTTGTGCTGAAAAGCTAATTAAACATCAAAACTTGGTCTATACTTTGTAGACATTTTTCATGACAAACAAAATAGAATCTTTTAATATTTAATTCATAAAGTTCTTTATATAGTAAAAAAAAAAACCCAAAAAAAAAAAGATTAAATTAATACTAACAATTAAAATTTAAATACACAACATATCATTTTCATGCTTGGTGATAACCAAATTTTTTTTTTTCCTATTCTCTTTGTTTTCATCAACATGAATTTTATTTTAAATTTAGGTTTTTAAGACAGCGATTTTTATTAAGTAGCTTCAATATTAAATAATTAAACTCCTTCAAAGAAATTAGAATTAATTATGAATAATAACAAAATGATTTAATTATATACGAAAAAAAAAAAACGGATGTAAGATTTCATCGTTATTAATATTTTGAATTAATTTTTTTTCTTTGATAATTTTCTGAGAATATATTTAAGGGAGTTTCCAAATCACGATTTAACAAAATCCGTTTAAGTCCACTATACTGTTCTTAAAAGTATTACATTATGTATGTGTGTATTATAGTGTGTATAATTATAACTATATATAACTAACTAATTGCTCAATATATGAAGTATTTAACAAGCGTTTGAATTATTGGGTAAACTAGAGAATGCACCAAATTAGGAACAAAACTAAAAATTAGTTAAAACAAGGTTTCTAACAGTAAAGTTTTAAATCTGGTCAAATTGGTAACAACTTCAAAATTAAAAAAAAAAATAGATTAAAGTATTATTCATTCAAATTGAATTTTGTTCCGCATAAATTCTATCTTCGACTGCAGAATTTTGTAGGGGCTTTCATCATGCAATCGTTAACACATTAAAAAATGTCTAGAAAAGTAATATTTCAATATTATGTGTCATCATGGTTAATGTTTGTTTTTAATTCATTAATTTTTTTTTAAATAAAAACACATTTTAATTTCTTTCTTAATAATTTTATTTATATCTTTCTTTTTTTTAATTATTTTCTTTTTCTTTGTTTATAAATAAATTATTTAAATTCAGAAAGTGATGTCATTCTAATGTAAGTTTTTTTTATTTAAATAATTTTTTACCTTTTTTTTTTTACATTTTTAATTTTTTTTTATATTTTTTTTGTTTTTGTTATTAAAAAAAATTAATTTTATAAGAAAATGAGAAAGATTTTTTATTTATTTTTTTTTTTGTTTAATTTTTTATTTTTATTTTTTACTTTTATTTAACAAAAAACTTAAATCATATACAATAAGGACACTGTATTCAATTTTCTTAAATTTAATATAAATAAATATTTATTATATTTTCGAAATTTTTCCCAATATTAAAAAGTACAAAATATCGTAAATATATTAATTTTTAATTTTTTTTTTTTTTAATTTTAAAGATTTAAAAAAAAAATTATTACTTAGTCTTTCGTAAAATTATAGGGGTATTAATTATTATAAGCTTATAAGAATCTTGTAATGGTGTTATAATGGAGTTTGTTTCGCAAACATAAAAGTTAATCTCTCAAACGGTTGGAATTCTCAAATTATGTCATGAATGGTTAAATTTTTCCTATGAGATTGAGAAAAATTAGTTTTGACAAGGTTATTAATGCGATTCGTTTAAATTTTACAAAAGACTAAATAATAATTTTTCATAATAAAAAGACCATCTCCAAGTAATGGGATTTAAAACGCATTAAAGGCCAAAACTCAGTTGAGAAGCAATGAAAATAAGAACTTCATTAAATAATATTCATTTATATATATATTGACATAGTAGGTTTTTTGCGTTTGTATTATAATAACAAATGTATATAGAACCTCGTAACAATATCTTTATAAATTAATTTTGAATTTTTATGCGCTTTGAAATCTGGAGAGATCTAAATATATTAAATTTTCAAAATGTTTTTTTTTTTTTAAATATTTTTAAGGAATAAAAAAATTTATTTTTTTCGTTTCAATGAGTATACAAAAACTAAAATTTCTTTTCTTTTTTTATAAGTTTTAAATAAATGGAAATTTTCTGTAAGGTACAAAAATGATGAAAATTATTATTTTACTAATTTTTTTTTGCTTAATTTTAATATAATTTTCTTTGTAATTCTATTTTTTTTATTAATATTGTGATTTTATATATTAAATTTTTATATATATATATAAATATTTAATATTTATTATAAATAGATATATCTTTTTTATTTGTTATTATATTAATTTTAATTTCTTATTTTTTTTTTTGTAAATACATTTGTTTATTTTTATTTTATTTCATTTTTGTTTAATTAATTTATTTTATTTATAGTTATTATTTTTTATTTTATTTTACTTTTTTTTTTTTTTTTTGATAAAAATGTTTTAATATTTTGTTATATGTATGAAAAAATAAGAAAATTGATAGCTGATTTAAAATTAAGATAACATTTTTTTTTTTTTTTTTAATTAGAATTAACTACTTTTATTAACAGTTTTAAGACCTAATAACAATGAAATATCTGCATTATCAAGGATTTCAACATTTGAAAACTTTTTTGATAAATTTAATTTAACTAATTAAAATAAAAATTCAGCCTGTGTAACCATTGTAATGCGCAAGTACATTCATATAGTTATGTTTTAAATTGAAAAAGGAACATGGTTGGGGCATTGTTATTAAAGAGTTTTCAAATAATTATAAGTAAATAAATGTAAGTATATGTATAATAAATAAAGCAGACCTTTTCTTTGCTATAAGCTCTTAATATACATATTACATTTTGTTTATAAATTAATAGTAGAAAATATAATTTTTGATTAATGAATTTCTTTAAAGAAAAAGTATAAAATTTTTTTTTAAAGTGCCTGATTAAAAAATATGTAAATATTTAGTTTCAGGGTTAGTAGAGTCCCTTAAAAAATTTCGTAAGATAATATTTTTATGATTAAATTTAGTTTCAATATGAGACTAAATTTTTATATATTGCGTTGCGCGTTAGGAAAAATATTTAATAATAACTAAAATGAAGAAATATGGTAATTTTATTTATAAATTTCCAAAATTTATATTTTGATGAAGGTAAATTTAAGATAAATTAAGGAAATAACTATTATTTTGTAATTTCTTAAATGAAGTATTTTGCGAAGTTTGTAGGAAACGATTGGTAATTTTTTCTATCTTTTAAATAAAGAAAGTATTATTTTTAATGTCTGTACTTTATTCCATATTTTGCGGCTAAAAAAAATGTATCAATGGCAATCCAGTCAGAAACTAATATTCATTAATTTCTTTAGTTTAATAAAAACTTGAATTTGAATTTATAAATTTTGATTTCACTACATAAATATTATTTGAGTCTTGTCACTATGATTTAACTAGAAATTATGCTTTAAATAAATTATTTTATTGAATTTCATGTCAAATAAACTTTCATACGAAAATTCTTATTCCAACTTTCAAATTTCTTTCTAAACCACAAATTTACTGAATTAAATTTTAAATAAACTCTCATACGAATATTCTTATTTCAACACTTTTACTGCTTATAATCGTTATTTTCAATAACATTTATTTGTGAAAAATAATATTTTATCATGTATTTAGTATTTTCTTTCCATTTAGTTAAGGCTCTTGTCTTAATAAATATTATAAAAGAGCCCGAAATTATGCAGCAAAATATAATTTATGTCCATTGAATGAATATTTAAATTTTACATAAATTATTTTCTGTATGCTTAATAAATTTAACATTTTTTTTCGCGAAATATGAAGGTTTTAATGATAAAGCTTTTTTTTATGATCTAGAATTTTGGTTGACTATTATATTACAAAATCAGAAGAATATCGTCTGCTGAGAAATGAAACAACGTATGATATTTATACGTCATTATTTGACAATAGCACCATTCGATTCCTCGTACTCGATTTTATAAGTACAACTACTTTGCAATATTCTTAATGTTGATTAAAATGTGTTTTTTAGATGATAATTGTTCGCTACTTGATATTTTTTCATACGTTTTTTTTTAATTTTCAAATCTTTAAATTCAAATTACTCGAAACTATACTTTTCATTATACGTTGTTTCATTTCTCAGCAGACGATATGCAATCCGCACAATATTGGTGCATTAGGTATTATTGATATCTATCTGTCTTTAAATCTAGGTGATACCTTTTTCATCAGATCAATCTTTTTCTTTCAAACATTTTAATTTTTCTGAATTATATGAATTTTATCTATCCCGAGACGAATTAAAGTAATTGAATGTTATGAAAAATTAAAATAAATCAATAAAAATATTTTTTTCATGTTTCATAAGTTTGGAGAAGAAAAATATATTTGTGCAAATTATTTTCAAAAGCTCTTCTAGGATTTATGTGTTATTTTTTAAATGTTTCTGATTGGTGTATTCAATGCAAATGTCAAAGAAAATAAATATGCAGAATAAATAAAGTAAAAAAAAATAAATAAAAGACCAATAAAAATTATATAAACTTATTTTAATCAGAATATATAATATTAATAATAAAAATAAAATATATATATATTATATACTTTTTTTTTATATATTTATTAATTTTTATTAATAAAATGTATATTTTACCTACACATTTTTTAATTAAAAAAATAATTATAACTTTATTTATAATATGTTATAGATAGACTTTAATTAAATAAAACTATATATATTTAATATACATAAAAATTAATTAAAATTAATTTATTAATAATAAACATAATTATAAAAAATTTTCACTCTTTTTAAATGTAAATTATTATTAATAATAATAGTTTAAATTAGATTAAGAAATAAAACTTAATAAAATTTTACTTCTTTGATTTGCTATTTATTTTTTTTTTAATGATTCATTATTTTATTTTAATTTAAATTAATGTTAATATTAAACAAATATAATATTATTATTAAAATTAAAAATAATTAACAAGACATTTACACCAAGAATATAATAATGTAAAATAATAAAAAAATAATAATAATTTAATAAATGAAAATGTGAACAAAAATAAAAGGATTGAAGATTTCACTCGAAATTTTATCAAAGTAAATGAAGAAAATTAACACACCATGAAATAATCCTAATTTGACTTTATATTTCTAATTTTTTTTTTCTATGAAAAGTCTTATCGTTTTAGGAAATAATAAAGTCGATTAACTTCTTCCAAAAATTGTTTTTAAGGAAGCGTATATTTAATGCCGATCAGTTTAATCAGAACGGAGCTAAAAATTTGACATAACATGGTACATCAAATGACTTGGAATATAGAATAACATGTTACTAAAAGTTAAACAAGAAATATTTAAATTAAATCTTTTACAAGCTGTTTTCGTGATTTTAGAGACATTATAATGTTTATAATGGTACATAATTTGGAATTAACTTCGACATCATTATGTAATATTTTGTAGGATTAATTAATTTAGGTCTACCAGCCGCAAGTCATTGGTTTTAAACGATTGATTATGTTTGCTTTTGAGTGTTTAAAATGAATTATCTAAATTTTGTGTTGATAATGTGAAACCATGTGTGTACCTATTTTAAAATATGCTTCATGGGAAATAAAAAGCTCTAAAACATTTTTGTTTGTGGTATGTTCATATTTGCAAATGTAAGTCTTCCAATTTTCTATTGCGAATATTTATAAAAAAAAGTTTTTTTTTTCACGTAATCAATGATTTAGCATTATTTAAAATTTCTTGTCAAAATATGAAAAATTCTGCAGAAAAACCTTGAAACTTATAAGATAAAAATATTATTTTTACATACAATTTTCGTATTTTTTTCCGCCAAAGATATATAAAGTGTTATTAACAGCAAGGGCAACACTGACATAATGTATATTTTTCTTCAACCAATTAAAGAAGAAAAAACATATTATTACTGTTATTATTTTCCTAGAAAAAGATTTTTTTTTTTTTTAACAAACAAATGGAAATTTGGTACAAAATTAAATTTGACTAAAAGAACATTTAATATTTATATATTTTTAATGAAAATCATATTTTTCATATAAATAATAAAAAAAAAATACATCTTTACTTAAACAACAACTTTTATTATGTTTTTTTTTTTTTTTTACTATTCTAAATTATATCATGATTCTGTTTTATTTCTCTTTAATAATATTAATATAACAATAAAAAAGTGTATTATTTTTACTATTTTTTTTTTGTTTTCTAATGTGTATTATTTTTTATATATATAAATAAAAACTAAAAATTAATTTATAATCCCAATAACAAAAGTCAGTTAAGAGGGGGCGGGCGTTGGCTCGCTTGATGGTGAAAACACAATTGGGGCGACAACGACGGCGACAGCGATAGCGACTGTCAAAAACCATATATTTGTATGAGAATGAAACAATTGAGGCGACTTTTTTATATGAAAAATCGCTGTCGCCGTCGTCGTCGCCCCAATTGTGTTTTCACCTTGAATCTGTTGAGTTGTAAGTTTTACAAAAAATACTTTTTCAATTTGTGTATTCAATCAAAGTTTGTAAGAATTTTTTTTTTTAACTTTGTAAGTCAACACCTCGTACTATTTTATAATATTTTATCAATGGTTATACATTTATTCTCGTTTACGCTTATGTTTATTATTTATTTCCTCCTAAATGAAAAGTGTTTGTTTTGTAAATGTAAGTAAATGTGGTCTAAATTCATTTGACTTTTATATATGATACAAAGTAAATGTTAGCTTGGGAAAACAGAGAATCAAACCTTTCATGTCAGGAAATGATATAAAAAATTTATAGTAATTGAGTCGTGAAAACGAATATTACGAAATGTTTTTTTTTTTTTTTGCAAAAATTTCAACTCATAATAAAAGCTAAATGACTTACGTTATGAACAAAAAAAAGGAGATGCATAGAATTTGCTTAACATGAAAAAAAATGTTTTGCAAAATTTGATTTTTCTACAGCGAGTACCTAAAGTTAAAATAAAAAAATAAAAATAAATAAGTGAATATATAAAAAAGTTATTAACCAGTCCATATTTTTACTTAATCAGTTTCATTTTACAAAAAGGCTCATTCCAATGTTTTGATTTTTTTTTTTTTATTTTTATAAGAAAATTATAAAAAAAAAAAACGAAAATTTTAGATATTTACAAATTTTATTTGTTTTTTTTTTTTGAAATAAAAAAACTTAATTGAATTTAAATTAAAATCGCATAGAAATTTTGTTGTTATTTCAACTTTTCGTGTTTATTTGAATCCTTGAAATAATAATCAAAGGATAAATGAATTAAATAATAACTTGTTTTCTTTTCACTATTATTGACTACTGAAAAATTGTTATATTCAGTTCATAATTACGTAAAAGTGGATAACGGAGTGAAGATGGGTGGCTGTACCTAAATATTCCAATTTTGAATCGCTAGAATATTTTATCAGTATAATTAAGTTTGAGAAAAATTCAGCTTTGACAGATTTGTAGTTATACCGCACAGTGTTGATTTTTCATTTGGTTTTTAATTTCGATATTAAAGACTTCTGTGACTATTGGTTAACACTCAAATGAATATCTTGAATTATTATATGAAAAATTAACGAAATGACAGCTAAAGAGATTTTAAAAATTGGCGAATGAATAAATTAACTAATGCTTCTTTTTTCTAATATTCTTGACACTTACTTAGACATTTCGTTACTGTATGTATGTATGAAACATTTTAAGGAGCTCGTATGTAACTATGTAAGAAGGTAAATTTTTGATTATTATTTTTTGTTTGTTTTAATTAAATAATATTCATAAAAAAAATGATATACAAAAGTATATATAATATAGTAAAAAAATAATTTTAAAATACATGTGATTTTTTTTTTTAATTTTTTTATTATTTATTATTATTATTATTATTTTTTTTTTAATATTTTATATGTGAAAAAATTACTAAGTCTCAAGTGTTACGTTTTATTTTTCTATTTTTTTTTTTTTTTTTTTCTTTTGTTATAAATTATTTTATTTTTTTTTTAATTATATTATTTAAAAATTTTTTAACTGCGTTTTGTTTTTATATATCAGAAAGTCTTTGTATTGGTTTTTTTTTTTTTAACTATGTTATATAATAAGAAAACTAAAAAAAAAAAATTGTTTTTTTTTTAAATATTTTTTTTTGTTTTATATTATAATTATCAAGAAAAAAGCTTAGAGCTTTTTTTTTTTTTTTTTTACAAAATTTTCTTTTAATATATATATATTTTTTAAATAATAATAAAAAAGGTCTTATTAATATTTATTTATTTATTTATTTTTTTTTGTTTACTTTACAAATTAAATTCATCTACTGTAAATATATATGTTTATATATGTATAAATAACATATGTATAATTTAATATATGCCTATTTATTTATTTATATATATATATATATAAATATGTTTATAAACAAATGTACATACAATGGGGGTACACAATTGAATATAAACATTATTTATATATGCATATAATACAAGTACATAATAATAATACGCACTGTATAATGTAATTAAGAAAAGAGTAATTTCAAAAAATAACTAGAAGGAAATATAAAAAAATATAAATGAATTAAGATATTTAAATATTCTTAGGTGAAATTTAAATAAGTTAAAAATAAGAAAATAGAAAATGCCTTCAAACTTAATTTTCTATTAGAAAGAAAAAGAAAAATAAAATCACGGAAATATATATTGACTAGTCAAATTGATTTTGTTAATAGAATAAAGAAATTGGTTATTTTGAATTTACTGAAATAAATATTTTTTAATATTGTAAAAGTTAGAAATATAATAATATAGTTTTTTAATATTCCGTGACATTATGTTGATAAATTATATTTTTTTGACAAGTTCTGGATATCTCGAAACGATTTTTGTTTTTGATTTAATTAAAAACTCTATTGACAGGTCATTTATCTGACATAGTTAAAAAAAAAGTTTTAGTCATCATAATGATTATTTTTCACAATTTTATTCGTTTAACTTTACTGTGCAATTATCTGAATTCATATTATATAATTATGCAGTTTGAAAAATGAAATTGAAGAGGTAGAAATGTATGACTTAAAAATTGAAATATTTATTTTTAAATGAAGTTATTAAAATTTAAATGAAATTACTCTTTAAACCCTTTATTTATTTATACACTCATTGGTACTGGAATTTATTTTTAATTCTAATAATTTTTTTTGTTTTTTTTTTTTAAGTTCTACGCAATGTATGTTTATGTAATATGTATGTGAGGAGGAAAATATTAAATTCAAATTATTTAAATATTTAAAGTTAAATTTCTATTATTTTTTGTTTTTTAAAGTGACAGTTTTTGCATGAATGATGAAAATTTTTTTTTGTTATTATTTGTTTTGAAGAGATTTATTAATTACTTTTATTGAATTTGATCAGCCCTATGTGTGTAAGTGTTGCATTTTTTATTTTTTTTTTTACTATAATTTGAAGCTTAAATACATATTTCAAAAAGATAATGAAGCTTATTTATTTTTTGTATTTTTTTTTTAAATTTGTAATTAATTTTTACCGTACTTAATGAGTGTATACTTCATTTTATTGCAAATATATATGATCTGTATTTTGTTAAAAAATAACAAAAAAAAAATAAAAACAATATTACAAATTTTATTATATTAAATATTTGTTTCTTTTTTTTTTAATTTTATTTATTTATTTTTATTTTTTTCTTCTATTTATGAATGTTGAGTGATGTTTCACGCGCGCATTATTTTATTTGATTATTATTATTGTTAAATTTTTGTGTGTTGTGTTTTTATTATTCCTGTGCTGACTGTTGTTATGTTAAATCTTGTGGAGAGTCTTGTGAGAATAATTCTTTATATAATGCTGGAAATACCAACGTTGGATGATCTTGTTTGAATTTACTTAAAGCTTCCATATGCATTATTGAAAGTTCCCTGGAAATAAATAACAAAAAATTATGTAATTAAAAGTTTTAGAAGTTAAATAAAAATAGGACATTGATGTTGGTAACAAAATTTAAGTATTTATATATTTGGCTTGTATCTTATGTAAAAAGAAGCCCCTTTTGCAGGGACTACAATTAATCTGTTACGTTTAGACTAGGATGTGTGAACTGAAAACCACAATATTTTTATTTAACCCCGTATTATGTAATAAGTAAATATTAAATAATTTTTATTGTCTAATTAAATTTACCTGAAAGTTGGTATTTTATTTAACAGTGTGTCCAAAACTGTTACATCGCCTTTTAATGGTGCATGGTTTGCTTCTAGCTCTTGTCGAATAGCATTCATACTTAAATTAAAGAGCCTCTGAATTTCGGTATTTCCACGGACACCATTACGTTCTTGAAAGATATAAAATTAGATGAAATATATATGTATTGATAAGTACAATATAGTGCGACCCCATATACTTACCTGGCCAAAGTAAAACTAGGCTCTGATATAACGCTAATTCGGTTTCAGTCAATTTTAATTCAGCAATCGATTTCGCTGTTTCGAAAATACATGTAACTAAACGCATTTCATACGAATCCGATGTATAGAAGGCTTCTTGTGGTAACATAACATCACCATATAATACAGCATTCTGTGAGAGATCCATTAATCTTGACATTCGAACTATAGCCAATTCAAATGAACCGGTCTTTAATAATAAAATCTATGCAAAAAAAAAAAATATAAAAAATTATATGTTAGCTTTATACAAACAAATTATAGTTTAGAATTTACCTGATCATCTTGACTTAAACGCATAAAACCAGGTATTAGTTTAGCGAATTCAATTATATTTTGTATCATTTGTGTTAATTTTTCAGCACAGTCTAACCATAAATCCTCTTGTCCCAGATTTTTATAATATAATATTCGTGTAACATCCTAAGGATATAATAAAAGTTGTAAATATTAAATTAAAGTCGATTTTTGAGAATTTCCGTCATGGGAGTGGCAAAATTCAAAATGCAAAAATTTTCTACATTAAATTGTCAATATTCGAATATTTGAATTTGCTAAATAATTTGTTATTTTGTACGTAAAAAATTGCAAAATTTCTTCGACGTTATGATTATGAATAAATTTTAGTCCTAAACTCCAACCTTACATATGAACTTTTCACTAACTAACTTTTCGCTAAAAAGAAGTTTATATTTTCTCTTCCCCCAAGAAATATTAAATTATAGTTTTACCTGTGGTTTCCTAAACATTTCATGTACAATTTCTAATTTTGTATTTGTATTCACGTGAGCTTCAGCAAGCGTTTTTGTCAAAACTTCATTAATATCGCCATCGGCTGCAAAAAAAAAATTCAAGATTTAAAAAAATAAAATTAATTTAATTTATTGAATTTTTGTTTTTTTTTTTTAATTAATTAGTTAAAAATAAACTAGAATTATTTATTAAATTCATGCACTAATTTTATTAGGGTGGTTAAATAATTTGATTGAATTATAATTTATGTACAAGGAAATCATTAGAATTTTACTTGAATTGAATTTTGGACTCATTAAAAAAATTCTTTTAAAATTAGCGTAAAGCTGATTGAGGAAAAAACAAGCTCGTTTAAACATCGAATAGGTTTACACTGGATATAATTTCGATTAAAAAAAAACCGAGTTTAATGAATTTTATGAATCAATTTAACTGCCGTAAAGCAGCATAAAAATAATTTTTACTCGAATCTCGAATACGAGATATTACTTGTTATAAATAAACAACTCTTTCTTATAAAATCATTATTTTAACATAACCTAAAAAAAAAACCACCCTAATAAATAAATATAAAATGTATATTTTTGCTCTTAGGTCTAATTTAAATAAAACTAAAAAAAAAAAAAAACTAAAATAAATAAAAATTGCAATTATAATTTATATTTATATTTCAATAGAATGCAATATATATATACGAGTATATAATATATATATAGTTTTTTTTTAATTTTCTTAAATTTCCTCTCTCTTTCTTCAAATTTGTTTTTTTTTTTTTCCTCTTAATTTCTATCTATTTAGTAGATTTTTCCAACATTTTCAATTATTATTATTTTATTATTATTATTATTTTTTTTTTCATTATTATTATTATTATTATATTTTTCATTCTGCAAGAAAATAAAATTTAAGCACAACAACAACACAAACAACAATAGAGTTCTATTATATTTTCTTAATAAAAAAAAAAAAAAAAATTAAGATATAAAAAAAAAAACTAAATACATTTATTGAAAAGACATAAAAAATAACGGTAGAAATAGTAGAAAAATATTTTCCATTTATTAAATATAATTTTTTTTTTTTTTCGGAAATTTTTTTCTTTTTAGTACAGGATGCACGAAATTGTAATCCACTTTTCTTTTTTTTTATTTCGTTTTTAATTGAAAATGCAAAATTAAGTTTATCGTTGGTTTTTCCGAAGGCTAAAAAAAGGCTTATGCAAATTAAATAAGACAAATTTTTTGTTTTTTTTTTAAATATTCAATTCAAATTTTAAGATCACACAAATAAGAAAATATTATTATTAATAATGGTCTAATTTTATCACATAAAGTTTTGCTTGATTCGTTTTCATTATTTCTATATATCAAATTTTTTATTTTGGTGTACATTAGCTGTCAAAATTCTCAAAGTACTAAGTACGACTTCTGGTTAAAATCAGCAGGCCTTTGGAGCGGAACTCGGAGATGTAGCTCAGAGCAGCAGAGCTGCGATCTTTTGGTTGGAGCGTGAGTAGAGCCGGAGCACAAAAAATAACAAAAGTCCATTTGTTCTTGTATTGAGATATTTAAGGTTTTGTGTTTGAATTGATTTAAAAATATACATTAATATTTCCATAAGCTAATTTTCAAGTGTCAAAATCAAAGCGGTTTTAATGATACTACACTAAAATTGTTTATAAATAAAAAGAATATATGCTATTGTGCTTATTGGACTTAAACAACTTTCAAAATAAACGGCTCAAATATTGATTTTTTTATTTTATAATTTTTGATGTTAAATTAATAATTTAATAAAAGTGTATCTCCACTATTTAAATAAATTTATGTGTTAAATAAATTTTAATGTGAAACTTGTGAGCGGAGCGTGAGCAACTATTAGAAGCTGGAGCGGAGCTAGAGCAGAGCAACCAAAAAATATTGCCGCTCCAAAGGCCTGCAAATCAGTACGAAAATTTGAAAGATTCAACATTTAAATTTTATTTAACTAAGCCAATGATATCAAAAAACTTGATTTGGGATTGAAGTTGGGAGCTGTTTTTTTAGTTTTTAATTTAATTTTCTCGAATTAATCTTAAGTATATGTATCTAATTATATATTCTCATAATATAATATTTCCTTATATTTCTGTCTGAACAAAAAAACTTGCGAACTGCTCGAAGTTAGTTCTTCGCCAATATTTTCGTATATTAAAGCAACAAAATAAGAAATTTGTTTTTTTATAACAGAAAATATTTTAAATTAAAGATTTGGTTGTTTTTTTTATACATGAAAAATGCAAAGTATAACTTAAATCTACTTTCACATAGAATTAAATTAGACTATGAAAATAGAAAAAAAAAACACAATTGCACAGAATTCATTCCTAAAATAAATGTTTTTAAATTTTTTTTCGTCTCAAAAACACCCTGTTTTAATATCGCATATTTATCTTCTTCTTTCATCTTCATGTTCTGGTTTTTTTATTTTTATTTTTTTCTGAAAAATTCCCATTGGCTTACCCCATCGGGAATCACAGGAACTGTCGTCATCCATAAATGTTATTTCCGTCATTTGAGAAGTAGGTTGTTGTTGTTGCTGCTGCTGCTGTTGTTGTTGTTGTTGCTGAATTTCATTATTATGCTGATTATTAATTTGATTTGATGTTGAATTTTCTCCAGTACCAGTATCATCATCAATATCATCATCATCATCATCATCATCAGGTTTAATATTATCATTAATTAAATTATTATCAGTCCTATCCTCAAGAACTTTATTCATATTATTATTTATATTATTACTATTATTATTATTATTATTATTATTACTATTATTATTAAAGTTGTTGGAGGAAGCAATTGTATTAGAAACATTGCTACCACCAATTGTACTGGGACTTGAATCTGTGTGACAACCATCTGATGGGGTTTTTCGTTTAACTGAATTATTACCTTCAAAATAATAAATTTATGATATTGTCAAATATAAACGCAATTCTATATTATATATGTAGTGTTGATGACAAATTTATCTATAATTTTCGATTTTTTTTTGTTGTCAGAAAATTTTATAGTTTAAAAAATATTTTTAAGCCAATTATTGTTGAAAATAAAAATTATAAATTTTCGGGCAGGGCTACACCATTTTAAAATGGAATGCATTTTTTTTGTTGTATAAATGGATTTTATACTTGCTGATGAAATTGAAAAATTATAAATAGGATAATAATGTTTTTTTTTTACTACAAAACTCTAACTTAAAGAAAAAATATATGTAATGTATACTTAGAAATAAATTAAAAATATTGAAATTACAGGAATTTGTCAAACAGTCATTTATTATCACATCAATGGATGCATTTCAACAATTCGTATGTATAATTGCATAACGATTTTTCAATAAAATCTAACCAAAATAAAAGTAACAAATTTAAAGTTTAAGAAATAAATTCTCCAATCCGTATAATAACTTTAGAAAAAGGTTAATAGTTACATTTCTTTCGATTATTTAGATAAAATTTTCTTTCACATTGTAAATGTATTAAAACTTTTAAAATAAAAAAGAAACTTGAAACAGAAGATGATTTTTCTAACATATAAATATCATGAAAATTTGCAACTTCTTTCTAGCTAAGTGATAAGGCTAACAATGTACATATATCTTAATTCGAAAATAAACAATTGAGTATATAATGTATAATTTTTATTTGGATATGTATAATATATGTTTGATAGTGATTTTTATGTAAAATATTTTTAAATTATTTTTTTTTGTTAAGAAAATTATAAACATTATTCAATTATTATATAAAATATTATATCAATTTGAGAAGAGATAAAAAAATAAAAAACAAATTAAAATAATTTCATTTCAAAAATATATGAATAATATTGATTAGAAAAAGAGAGAGAAATAGAGAAAGCTTATAATTTTAACATATTTATATAGTTATTATTATATAAAATAATTTCTGTGCAAAAGTAAATTTATAAATTAAAAATTATGTCTTATATATTTTAAACTTAAAATGTTATTATGTACAAATTAAATTATAAATATTTATAGTTAAGCCCTGCTTTTCGATAAACTATAATATTAAATTAATTTTTTTTTCTTCTTTTTAAATATATAAATATTTTTAATATAAAATCAAAATTATAATTTACATATACGTTTCCAATTAATATTAATTAAATAAAAAAAAAAATAAAAAAAAATCCCTATTTGTGTTTTTGGTTTAAATTAAATTAAAAAAAAAAATGAATTTTTTTTTTTTCAATATTATTATTATTATATTTGTATAATCATAAAAATTTATATTTTCCTTAATAATTATTAATATTAATATAATATTTTTTATTATTAATATTGTAATTAATTTTACCTGTTAATGTTATTATATCTTTAATTATAAAATTAAATACAATATTATGTATAATATATAAAAATATAAATTTCTGGTCAATTAATCATGTAATTTAAACATTTAAAGAATATTTTTAAGATTTTAGTTATTATCTAAATTAACTTCTTTAACTATATTGCCGAAAAAAAGTTTGAAACTCTTTGTTGCCAAAAGTATGATATTAAGAGAATTGAATGCACACTCTGATATAAAAAAAAAACTATTAAACAAAAATTTTGTTATGTGACTCTAGTGCTTTTTTATCTTCCAAAATAACAAATAGAATAATAAATATATATTTGAGTCTTTTTAAATTTATACTTTGCTTTTGTTTTTTAATAGACCAGAAATTAATATCTATATTAATAAATTACATTTTGAACAAAATTAAAATACTCACTGTGTCCTAAGAAATCATTATCAATCATTGTACTTCTTGGTTCATATGTTGTTGTACTATCCACATAATCGGCAGATATATCATAACCCATTGTTTGTTGTGGTGTCACTGAGGCAGAATAACCATAAGGACTTCCATAACCAACTTCATTATTCGAATATGCATAGCTGATTGATATTGATTTTGAATGGATGTTTTTTTTTCATCCATTAAATATAATAATAATTATAATAAAGTGAGAGCAAAAAAATAAAAAAATAAAAAATATTTTAATACGAATCATTGAATTCAAAATAATTATAAGAATAAAAAGTTTTATTTTCATTCTAGTTTTAAAATTTAGATAATACCCATTATAACTATGATGTAATTGATCACTACTAGATGGTGTTTGTGTATCAAAAACAGAACTATCTGGTGCAGCATCATTTTGGGCCCGCATTTGTGCTCGATGAAATCTAACTTCATCTTCAACTTTTTCTCTTTGTTTTTTCGACATTCGACCAAATTTTACAGCTGCAAAATACATATAAAAAAAAAACAGAAGAATATTCCTTAAATTAATTTATAATAATATTTTTAAATAATTTATATTAAGTCCAAAAATTAAAAGAGTATTATATATAAAAACTATATTGAAGTTATATGATTTTTTTTTAACTAAAATTGATCTTCCAGAGATTGTGTACTGATTAGAGAAAAACTAAAATTTTTCTTTTTTATATTAATTCTTCATTATAAGTTTTTCTCTCGTTATTAAATTAAGATTTCTCATTATTTTTCACAAATTTAATTATATTCTTTTCCACTGAGATAAGGAAATATATTTTGTGGTTGTGTATAGTAAATTCCAAATAAATAAGAAAAATCACAATTTTAGTGTTTTTCACTCAAGTACTGTATAAGGTTATGTATTAAACAATTATTCCATGAAATTATTTCTAATTCTAGGTTTGAAGTGGTTTAAAAGTTAATTTTCTAAGAAATTTAGTACCGAAAATTATTGAAAAAATATAAAATATTTAGTATAGATATATACAACTTGACATATTGGTAACAGATTATATATAACTGAAACATAGTTTCACAACATTAGAACTTAAAATAATACAGAATATAAGTTTAAAGATTTATTTAGTTAAATGAAGGGTTATAAAGTTTGAGAGATAAGTGTGTATAAGGCAAAATTAGGATCATTTTACATATTAGTCGAAATAAATATCGCAATGACGAAAATCGGATTAGTGAATAATATTTCTTGTATACACCCAAAAAATTATGTCCGTAATTCTCAAAAGATTTTTGTCTGTTGATGGTTCTTTTGTCTGTATCTGTTGCAACTAACAAATTTAAATGTAAAAATGCCTACTCCAACATAATGTTTAGTTAAAATAAATACAAAAAAGGCTCTGTAGAATTACATGGTTTGTTGTAAACATCTGTTGAATTAACCTTTACACTATTTGACTGATAATTAACAAAATCAAAAAATTAGTTAGTACGTTTTACAAATAATTTTGTTGAAAATCGAAAAATAGATTTTCGGTTACAACGATGTAAGGTTTTGAAACTATTTTTGTATTTTTATTTATATAATAAAACGATGCAAGGTTTTTATTTGTTTATAAAGTCACCAGTATACATAATTTATATTTTCTATTTTGCACACATCCATAATTTTAAGACTATAGCTGAGTGGTAGAGTGTTTGATTGCAATGCTGTAGGTCGAGGTTCGAATCCCGAACAAGGCATAAAAAATTAAAATCGAAATTATTAAAAAAAAGAAAATTAAAAAATAAATAAAATAAAAAAAATTAAAAAAAATTAAAAAAAAATAAAAATTAAAAATTAAAAATTAAAAATTAAAAATTAAAAATTAAAAATTAAAAAAAATAAATAAATAAAAATAAAAAAAAAAAAATAAATAAAAATTTTTTTTTCTATTATTTTGAAAATTTATTTCTACAGACAAAAGTTACAGATGCAATCAACAGACAGCCCTATTGGCCCCTTTCGAAAAGATTTATCTGTATAAGTAACAAATATTTTTGTTACAAAAACAGACAGAATTCTTTGAGTGTAGATGAAACTTTTAAATAAATAGAAATAAATTATTTCTTATATATTATTATCTGTTTACAATATTTTTATTATTTAAGTTTGCATTTTGTTATATTTTTTAAAATCAAAAATATTTATATCCAAATCCTTGATGTTTTTTTTTTTTCACTTACATTGGCATATTATTGGAATTATAATAATAAGATCATGAACAACATGGATATAAATCATTAGATTACATCTTTGGAAAAATTTTTATTTAAAAAACAAAAAAAAAAAAAAAAAATTTCTGACACGTGCATTTTAATTGAATTAAATAAAAAGAAAGTTTAGTATCTAAAATGCACGTGGGAGTTTTGAAAATTATATCTTTTTTCATACACCAAAGGCTTTTGTATCCTCTTTTTCTTTGGATTTTTAGCTAGATGATGATGGTGCAATATTATTTTTATTGCTATTAAATTGATATTATTTAGCACATGAAAAAGGGAAAAATTTTTAATTTTATGTTTAAAAATAATATAAATTACATGAGGCATAAGGCTTGTGCTTTTATTGTGTCTTAACGATAAACTTTTATTTTTATACTGATAGTTTAGTTGTATACATAAAATGTATATATTAATATTATAGAATTGTAAAATATTTGTACTTCATGGAATTTATTTTTTTTTGGATATAAGTAGAATAATTATATTTTTATACCCGTTTACACCTAGGTAAGTATAACTAATATTAAGTTTTAAAATTTATTTTAATATTTTTTAGAATTCATATAATTTTAAGATTCAAGTTCTAGTCAATAAACATTATTTTTGTAAGTAATATTGTTAGGGAATAGTATAGTTAGATAAAAACAAATAATAACTACAAGTTCAAAAAATCTGTTTAAAGATTTTTTTTATGAAAATAACCTTATTTTTTAGTGTTACAAAATGAAAAATATTACTCCCAAAAATTTTTGCTTATATTTTTGAAGATTTATTTATGCACAATGTTCTTAGAAATTCTAAAAAATGAAATCTTCTAAATTTTAATCATCTTGCTGCACTAAAACTAAATATCAATTCAACATTGTATTTTATTCATAGTGTTGTAGATATATATTTCTTGTTTTCTGATTTTCAGCTTAGGGCTAACTAATTTTATCTACATATACCTAGTTAAACTATAAACAATGAAACAATAAATTCATTAATTTAGTTGTTTCATGTTATGTTACCAAGATCTCTTTAGTTTGATTAGAGTATAAATTTTGATTATCAGATTTTATGGTTAACATTCAAATTTAAAAAAAAAAAATTAAACAAGTTAATTTTGGAACATAAACATGAAGATGAAATACTGAAGTAATTTGATCTTTGATCTTAGATTTTTTTTGTTAATATTTTCAAAGCAATTTATTATACTTTGAATTTTGTAAATTTCTGTATTTTTTTGTTAAAGCTTTTTGTTTGGAGGCATTTAATGCCATCAAATATTACAAACAAACATCTTCATTATGCTTATTAGAAAAATTTTAAATTTTAAATTGTTTCTTAATGAACAATATTGCTTGAAAGGGTTGAAATTGTCTTAAAGAAATATATTTATTTTGGCGGTTTTTACTCCTTTAACTTGTACATTGAACTTCTTAAATCATTTTGCGTTTTTCTATAATCAAATAACTTCATCTATCGGATTTAAATCTAGTGAATATTTCTAGGTGAATAAAATATGTTTTGATAAAAATGTCGATTACGTTATTTTATGACATTTAAGAAGATTAACTTAACATTTAAATATTTACAAAAAAATAAATTTTTAACTTACCATCACGACTCATTCCTAATTTGAGGCACTTTTGCAGTCTACAGTACTGACATCGATTACGATTAACACGATCAACAATACATTGTTTATTACGTGGACATTGATAATTAACAACAGAACTTTGAGATCGACGAAAGAAACCTTTACAACCTTCACAAGTTATAACACCATAATGTACACCAGATGACTTATCACCACAAACTTTACATGGTATTATTTCTATTTGGGCTGTTAGAAAAAATTAAAAGAAAAAAAATCGAAAAAAATATTATTAGATTTTTGAATTTTATCTCAATTAAATATTGCAATCAAAATATTTTTCAAAAAAATTTTGACCCATATATTTATTTAACAAGAATTATTTTTGTATTATAAACGACCGACGGACGCCAAAAAGATCACCCCCAATTTTCATATTTCTTCTGTATATATGTATTCTGAACAATAGCATCAAAAAATAACTTTATATATTATTCTATTATACATATACATTCATATGATGTACAAATTTAAGTATCAAAATTCATATAACATTTTTTAAAAACAAGCAATTCTTTGACAGTTTTATATATGTTTACATAGATATGTAAACAATAATATATAATTTCTTTTATTTTCAAATCAGTTTTTCACTGTACACATAATTTAAACTGCGTTATTTTCTTTCCATTTTTTTATGTCCAATAATTATGACAATATAAAAAAAGCTTTTCATTTCAATTAGAAATTTTTACGATTTCCCTTAGGAGGGGTTAAGTGAAGTAGAAAATCTTTTTTTTTTTAATAAACTGATTTAAATTTTCTTAACCTCTATTCACCTTACATACAAAATTAATATTATATCTTCATAATAATATAAAAATAGTAATAAAACACAATAAAGTTAATTTAAGAGGGCATTGAATTATCTGAAGGACAAATCCTTTTTATGGAAAACACCAGAAAGAATTGTAACAAAAAAAAAAGTAAAAAAGTTTTGACCCTTCAATCATTTTAACATTCTGAAATTTTGCGTGCTAGAAAATATTATCTTTTTTAAATATTTTATATGGATTGTAAAATATGATGTATGTTTGTTTCTTGAAGGAAAAACTAATTTTGTATACCTTAAATATCGGCGTAAAATAAATACACCATTAATATAAATCAAATACACCTATATCCATCTTTTTTGCAATTTTCCTCTGTTTTGCACATAAATTGAATTTTTATAATTCTTATATCCAAGATTTGTAGTTGCACAAATAAAAATAGGAAAATGATATTTTTATACAATTCTTTTAAGATCTAGAAACGATTATTTTTCCAACCTAATAAGTATAGATCGTTATTCTTTTAATACATAGAACAAGATTTTTCTATGTACATCATTTTTAAGTTGCAATTTAACTTTTTTTTTAATAATAATGTATAGCTGAAGCTCTGTAATTCGACTTAAAAAATCTTGATTAAAACTTTACCTAAGAATTAAATTTAAAATAAACATTGTAATCGGTGTTTGGTCATTATTTAAGCATAAAATTTACATGTTGCTATACATTGCATTAATACATAAAATATTCTGCATATATAGTAATTTTTTATGCATGTTTTTTCTTATGAATTATTGATTTTTCTTTCTAATTTCTCATAAAAGAAAGTTTCTGTTAAAAACAATATTATGAAATGTCACATTCAGATATTATTAATTTGAAATATATATTGTTCTAGAAAACAAGTAATTTTTATCTTATTTTATGCTTTTTATAACTAACATTTTGTATGTAAGTTAAAGCATTCTAGTACACCTACATTTATGTATATTTGTATATTTGAATATTCTGAGTTTTAAAAAAGAAAATATTTGAGTCATTTACTAATAAATTTAGTTTTTGAGACCTCTGATCGCAGAAATAATATTTTCATGAATTTGGAATAATTGTTTTCCCCAACATTTTAAACTCTTTCAGTGGCAGCTTTTCTCTTAATCTAGCACCTTTATTACAGCGTATTCTATTATATTTCGAATTACTGAAATTTTATAAAGTCTTAAAATGCATTAGAAAATATTGAAAAAATAAAAATTATGATAAGAAAATGTAAATAAAAAACAACTTTTACTTTTTACAAATATAAATTATATATATTAAAGTTCTAAAAGCAAATATATTCTTATCAAATTGAACTCTTATGCACTTTGAGCGTAATAATTGCATAATTTTTTATTTTTTTTGCTCATGCATCACATATACATATAATGTGTTTTTGATAGCCATAATCTTTAATACTTTAATACTTCGAATTTAACACAATATGTACTTTGTAAGCATAACTAAATTTAATTTTTTTTTTTTGCACTCCAAAAGTCATCTAATTATTTCATATATTAAATTATGAATTGAATTTATGATTCGGTATATGTACATTGTACATTATGTATAGTTTTTTTATGTACTTTGTTGTTTTGAAGCGTTTTCAAAGAACAAAACATAATGCAAGCCTAGTTTTAATTAAATAAACAATAGTAGGCAAAAATGAACAATTATTTTAAATAACATGTCAAAAATTAAGTAATAAAATTATGAATTAATTCGTATGTTAAAAACGAAATTTTCTAATTGAAAATTTCTGTATATAATTAAGAACATTAAAGTTTTGCAGTTAAAGTTCTTATGTATTTAGATTAAATTTCATTAAAAGAAATTACAAATAAATAGCGAAATGTTTTAATATTTAATATATATTCGATCAATAAATGTTGCCAAAAATCAAAAAATAGAAATCCAATTTTAAAGTTTTATGAAAATTAAGAATTGTTGGTATCAAACGTAGCCCAATGGATTAAAAATTTTTACTTTGGTTTTTATTTAAATTTAACATATAGTTTTTTGTAAAATTTTCATTGTATAATTCAGATGAATTTATTTAAAAACATTAAATGGAAATTTTTCTTAGTCAAATATTATGCAAAAAATAAATACTAAAAATGGTAATACAAGAAATTTTGCATAAGGAGCCATACAAATAAAAATAAAAATAAAAAAAATGAAAACTTTTTGATGAGAAAATTCTAAATTTAAGGTAAAAAGAAAATATCGCATCAAATCGGGTGGAGTCTTAGAAATTAGAATTTGTTTTTCCTTTTTTTTAAGTTTTTTATATTTTTTTAAAAGGAAACAATTCGGAGAAGAATAGGAGAAACTAAAAATGTTGTGAATGAGCTTAACTGGACTAAGTAAAATCACTGTCATTAGACCTTTTTTACGAAGGAAAACTCTATGATAAAATATTTCCTTGAAGCTACGTTCTATAGTTATAGTTCTAATTATTTACTCACAATTTTTTCTACACTCATTTAGCAAATCTGTTACCCTATATAATTCCATTTATTTTATATATATATGGTGTTCTATTCTTAAATATGGTAAAAACAATGCTGCTATCGCAGCAAAAAAAAAAAGATTTTTAGCAATTCTTTTTGCGCTTTTTTGTGTATTTATGTTTTGTGTCGTTCTATTGAGTGAATGCACTCTTGACACACTTTTTGTATATATTTTATGCTATTTTCATACACAAATATATACATATATATAATGATTTTGTTGTTGCAATTGCATTTTATTTTTAAACACCGAAAATAAATAAAAGTTTAATAAAATAGAATTGCTATGTTTAAAAAAAAAAAATAAAAAAAAGAAACATATTTTTTTCATGTAGGTATATTGTATTATATTTATGTATTATGTGTTTTATTTTTGTTTGTACATTATGTACATACTGTTTGTTATTTTATTTCTCTGAATTCTTTTTTTTTTTTTGTATTATTTGTACTTTTCAAAAATTGATGGAAGATGTTATGGGTGAAAATAAAAAATACTAGGCACTAAACAACTATTACACTATATTAAGGGTCTTACTAGAAACCAATAGCCGTCGTGATGCAACCAACGTACAATGAATTCTAAATGGAATAAGATTTTTGTGATGGGTCCAGAAACTAGGCATCAAATCAAATTTTCGAGGAATATCGGACATATGGATTGATTTCATACTAAATATTCTCGTACAATACAACTCAACATATATTTGATGCATTTTATACTGACTATAATACAAGAATTTTTTAAAGAATTTTTTTTCGCTAATAGAGGATATTATATAATATGGTTTTTTTTTTTATAAATGATAGCGCTTAGTTTATTTGAGCCACAAAAAAAAATTTTTTTTTTCCAAAAACCATAAAAACAATCTAACAAAAGTGATAAGTGCAATGTTTTTTCTACATAAAAAAATATATGTTTTTACCTTAAATATATTTCTATATATATATTTTTGTATTGTACATAAACATAATATATTATATATAATTATTGTACTATACATATATATGTATAGATATAATATTTTATGTTTTGGTGCATAAAAAAAAAATTTATATATTACGTATACATGGTATAATACTTGAAATATTAAATAATAATAATAATAATAATAATAATAATAATATAGAATAAAGTAAAGAATTTTCAAGAAACACAATATGATTTCTTAAGGGGCTCATAATTGTGTTTTATTCAAAAAAATAGTTTTTTTTTTTTTTGTTTTTGAACGATTGAGAATTTTTTATTCTTAAAAAAAAAATATAAAAATAGTTATTGTTTTTAAAGAAAATGAATTATTATTGTTATTATATAATGTTTTTTTTTTAGCATATATACAAAAAGCCTAGATAATTTTTTTTTGTCTTAAATTTAAGACATTTTATTTTGACTTCAAAAATTAAAAGAAGAAAATATTTGGTTTTTTTTAAAGTAAAATTCGAATTATAGAATAGAATAGTTTTGGCCGAATTTAAACTTGAAAAAGAAAACAAAAATTACACGCTTAACATCTAAAATGAATGATATTTTTATTAATCTTTTTTTTGGACCTTATTAAAGTTGAAAAGTTTATTTTCGTCTTCTTAGGTTAATTTTTCGATAACTGCGACTACCTATATAATATATACCTATCTTGTATACCTAAAAAAAATTTTTATCTTTCACAATAAAAATATTTTCATCATAATAAATATTTATGTATGTGTTTTGTATCTTATATGTTCTGCATACATAAATATGTTCAGTAAACATAAAAATATTAGACATGAAAATAGTAATACTAATATTTAATATTATATAATTGAAATCAACATTTATAAAACAGTAGGTATAATAAAAACTCCTGGCACCAAAAACACCTAGATATACCTAAGCTTTTTATTTCCGAAAAACTAAATTTGGTTTTCTTTTTTTGTATTAAAAATAAAACAACTTAAAATATTAAAAAAAAATAAAAAAAATTCTTTTCAATTTTTATAAGAATAACATAATTTTTTCTTTTATTGTTTCCTTGGAAAAGAAAAACAATTATTAATACATATATATATCTACATAATTTCACTTTTCTATATAATAATAATTTATTTATTATATGTATTATACATTATATATATTTCATATATAAATTATTATTTATATTACTACTTGATTATAATCTGTTAAAATATTATTTTAATATATATATAAATAATAATATAATTATTTGTCAATATTATATGTTACTTAAAAAATATTAATATTATACATACAAATTAGCATAAAAATAAATAAATTACATAGGTAGGTATAAAATAGTGTATATTATGCGACAAAATCTTATGTAATCGTCTGCATATTGCGAAAAATTTAAATTTTACATTAAATAAGTAATAATACCAGGTATGAACTTTAGTTTTCTTATAAAAATATATATTATATTTGAACTCAATTAAGTTATTGGTATATATAGATTTATAGTTTAGTGCAGTATAGTATTAAAATTTTTCGTTATCTTTCACCCATACGTAAGCTTTGAGAACCATGATAACAGTTGAATTAATGTGACAAATATGGAAAATATTTTCATATAATAATCTTCAAACTAAAAATACAGAAACTTAATTTTGAAGAAGACGAATTAACATAATCTTAATTTAACTTAATTATTGTGTAAATAAAGTTAAAAGGTTAAAAAATCAAAATGTAACAATATTGGCACAACGATAATATATACCTAATCATTAATTCAAAAATATATATTTATAAGAAAGAAAAGCAAAAAAAATAAAAAGAAACACACACAAATACTTAACCCTTCGACATCCTGATTTCTGTTCATTTATTTATTTTATTTTATTTTTTTTTTCTGAAATTGCTATTCACGCACCCATTAAACAGTGCGTGATAATAAAATTTATCATTCAAAAAACAATACTAAGTATATATGTATATTAAAAAAAAAAAACTTTCTAACCATAATACATATGTCCCAAGTACACGAATATAGACTACAACAACTTTCAATTATATCGCACAGTCAAAAAAGAAATACAAAAAATAAAAAAATCTAATCTACTTTCTATTATTAAGAACTTTTAAAGTCATTATTCAAGCTTGTTTCAAGTTTTGTTTGTTTTTGTATATGATAGAAAATAATAATACTAAAATGAAACAGAAATATAAGTATAAAAATAAATAAACTTAAGTTTTTTTTTTTCAGTTACTAATGCTCTTTTGACATAATCTTTAATTTGAATTTAATCTATTTTTATGTACATATGAAAAATATCTATATATATAT
Organism: Hybos culiciformis; assembly: GCA_964007475.1. NCBI lineage: Eukaryota > Metazoa > Arthropoda > Insecta > Diptera > Hybotidae > Hybos > Hybos culiciformis. Next base: position 94,774,904 of record OZ023274.1, on the reverse strand, counting down.
AAAATAAAAAAAGTTTAGACCGCCTAGACAATATAAAAGAACATTAAACTTTTATTTTATGTAATAATAATGTTTTTTTTTTTGTTTCTTTTATTTTGTTATTATGTGATTCCGATAAGCTTTTTTTTTTTTTTTTACAGCTACATGTATATATTTTTTTCCGAAATAAAAGTGATGAATTAAAATTTTATATATATTTATAGCTTTTTTATTTAATAAAAAAAAAATATACAAAAAATATTCTAGAGTACAATAACCTCTATTTATTGTTTATTATTATATTATAAAAATGTATGTTTTATTTTTTCTTTAATAAAAATGAAATAAGAAAAGTTCCTTCAAAAATATTATGTGTTTTTTTTTTGTTTTTTTTTACTTAAAAACTTTCCCTATCGGCAATAATGGCTCAAAAAAGATCGCAAAGATTAAAAAAAAAACATTGTTAAATTTATGTATATTTATTACATATTGTTTGTATTTATGTACTCTAAATTAGTTATAAAGTTCAAATTTTTTGTTCTAATTAATATTATTTTATATGAAACATAATTTTTAGGTAGCTTAAGAAGATACACATTTGTAATAAAGGCAAAAGAGAAGATAGATTTAATTATTTACGATGTTGAGAATGGAACTAAATTATTAAATTTTTAAATTTTATTGAAAATATCAAAAACAGTCCGCTTATACAAAACGTTCCGCATACAATTTTCCCCAAAATAAAAATTAAATTCTTTTTTGAATTGTTTTTCTAGGAATTTTTTTTCTAATTTGAAAATTATTTTTCTATGAATTTTCTTTTGATGAAAATTCGCAGAATTTATGATTTTTGAATAAATTTATTAATAATTTAGAAGACGACCAATTATCAAGTTGTTTAAAAAATCTATAAATATATATGTTTTTTTTTGTTATAGAACATTTTCCAATATCGTTTGCTTTGTCAACAATAAGTCCATGTAGGCGTACATGTAAGCTAATATAGCTCCAGAGTTCACAGAATTATGATATTAAAATTCATTTATAGGCAGGCAAAGAAAAATAAAGTTTAGAATTATGTGAACTTTGTCTCGAATATATAATTTTGCCCCGAAATTTGGCTAAATTAGAGAAGCTTTATGTATATATATTAAATAAATGTTCGATCCATAAATATCTTTTCAAAATCAAGTAACAGCTGGATATAGTTTCGGCTAATGGAATATAAATTTAATGAAAAAAATTAAAATAAAAGTCTCACTCTTAAAATCAAAAATATACATAGTATACATATATGTATTTAATATACATACAATAAATTTCTCGCCAACATGTATATTGTACAATATAAAACATCTTTATATATATAAAAAAAAAAATAGAAATTATATTAGGTTTCTATGTTTTTAACTAAAAATTTTCACGAAATCTATATGTAAGAGAAAAAGCTTTTCATTATAATAATATAAGTATACAATAAGCATAAGTACATCTATAGGAAAACACGCATAAGTTTTTTCAAGGCATTCGATTTTTCAAATAAAACATTATACAACTATACGGTCATATTAATGGAATTAAGTTCTTATTTTTTTTTTTAATTCGGCTTAATTAAATTCTATATCATATTATGTTGATGTAAGATTAAGTATATTTATTCAGGATTTTTGGAATAAGTAGGAAAAAGGGGGGGACTAAAATATATTGAAGAGAATAAATCGACAAAAAAGCCTTATAATTTTATTTCCTTTTTGATTAGAATTTTAACATGAGTTCTTAAAATGACATTATTATATTATTATTTCCATATGTTACTATCAGATTTTTTGAACTTTACTATAAAGTTAACTTGTAAAATATTCATATTATTGATTAAGAGAGAAAAAAAAACAAAAAATAATTTCTATGAAATTTATGTTTATTTTTATTTTATTGTTAATTACTCAATTTTATTTGATAAAATTTTTAGTAAAGATATATAGGTTTTTTTTTTTTATTTTATTAATGATTTAATGGTTCTTCACCCATTCTTTTCTGACAAAATATTTTTCATACGCATTGTGCGTTTCCATAGCAAAAAATTAGCTACAAATATATAAAATTATGTTCAAATTAGATTTTTTGTTTTTTGTTTTTTTCCCACTTAAACTTTCGCACATTATTATAACGGTATAGGTCATTGAAATTTATTTTTATATATAAAAAAATTTTTTTTTCGGTTTTTTTATATATATAATATATTATATTTAATGTATTTTAGGTATTTTGATGTGCTAGGATTGGGAGTCATTGTGTTTTATAAGTTATAGGAAAGTTTATAGGTTTTTTTTGTTCCGAAAAAAGGTTTAATTTTTTCCTCTGAAGCTTTTAGGTTTATTAATTGTTTTTTTTTTTTAATAAAACATTTGATCTGAGTTCAGTGTGCTGAAATAATTTTTTTTTAACAGAATAGAAAAGCCCTTATACCGCCCATTGATATAAATTAAAAATAACTGACGCATCGTCAGAAGCTAACTTTTTTTTGAAGTTCTGCGGGGTTAATAACCATCAGTGATCAGTATATCGTCTGCTTAAATATTTTCTTCAGGATTGTTTAAAATCAATTGCTGAAAAATAATAAAACTTTAATCATGAAAATCCATTTAAAATTTTTAATGGAAAGATTCCAAAGTTCATCAATTAAAAAAACTAAATGTTTGATGTAGCTTTCAACATAGTTTTATAGTCTGAGCCATTCTACTACTTTATTTATTTCATTCAATTTTAAACATAGCACTAAGTTATATAATGAATAATTATGTAATAAACATATGTATTTTTAGTTATGTTCAATGTACTTAGGTGCATTATAAATATAACTCAGGTGCATATTCTTTTTTTTGTTTGAATTTTATAATTAAATTTTTTTCAGTTAAAATAATACAAAAAATGATTGATATGCCAATAAGTTTATAAAGTTTTTTTTTTTTTCGGCAGTTTATATAAATCTTAAAAATAAAACAAAACAGAAAGAAAAATTGAAAATTAATATCAGATTCATTTTTGAAGAGAAATAAATATGGGTTTATGCAAATTAGATTATACAACACGTTTTGCATAAATTTAAAATGAATGAAATTATGTATAAAATTTGTGCTTATTTGTTATTTTAATTTTTTGCGGAGGCTCCTGAAAATCAAATAGAGTCACAAAATTTTTCAGTTATTTCAATATTAAATTTATCAAGTAAAGTAAATCTGTATCTTTTAAAGTGGACGAAAAAGATACTGCAAAATTATAGATACTATAGAACAATTAAAGATACAATATACTTATTCTGGACTAGTTGAATTTTTTTTTATATTTACTTATATTAAATAAATATATTAACAAAAAAAAAGAAGTATTTCACAGCTGTGCTACAAAATGTGAAAAATTTTCATTGAATAATAATAAAAAAAAAAATTTTAATTCTTTGAGGGTGGAGAAGCCTTTTTTTTTAATATTTTTTTTTTTTATAATATTTAGGCACGCTTTCGGTCAATGACATTTCATATTAAACTATGTACTCATTCTATTTATGTACAAAAAAAATACCGTTATTCTTTACTCACATGGTACTAAACAAATTTTTTTTTATATATATATATATATGTACATACAAACAAACTTAATATATTATGTATAGATATTTTTTATTTTTTTTTGGATGACGATAAGATATATTTTTATTTTATATATATATAAAATTTTATTATTTAATAGTACATATATAATAATAAAAAAATTTCATGCCCATGTATAATTTTTATTAAATTCTATTTATTTTTTTTTTTTTTGGAGATATTGGCATTTCTCTTTATTTTAATGATTTTTGATGATGTTTAAATTAAGTAATTAAGCGAAAAAAAATTATTATTATTATTATTATTATTTTTCGTTTGAAGAGGAAAACACAACACAGATATTTATGTACATATATATTTATATCCATTATGTGTTTTTTGTTGTATATATATCGGGCGATAATGTTTAAATGAACTTTGATGACTTTTTATTTTTGCTCGCTTCAAGTTAATTAAAGAAGAAAAAAAAATTTAATATAATTCATTACACCTGTGGAATCTTATTGAAATGTGATATTTTTAGCCTTACGCCCACAAAAAAAATATAATAATAATAACAAAAATCCTTTAAACTTTATATTATTATATAAATGAAATTAAAATTTATATATAGGTATATTTAAGTTTAAAATAAATGTTTTTTAGTGTTTTAAAAATTAGTACGTATATCAATAATATACACAATTTATGTATTTATTGGAAATTAAATAATCGAAATTATGTTTTAAGAGAAAAAATATTTTGTGACGTTAAAAGATGTTGGTCGTCAGATGTAAAAATTAAAAAGATACTTAAATAATATATATAATTATATATGTATAGAAAATTTGTCGCTTTTTAAAATATTATTATATATAGAGATAAGTCTACTGTCCTGAAATGTTTACAATAATATTTAATTTAATACTATGGATGAGTTGATAGAACTATTCTCATCATAGTTAAGAGAAATTAAATTTATTTTTGAATCCTTTTTCGACATAATAAGAAAATTTTTTTTGTTTATTAACCAAGATTTGAAATTAAATTAATTTATATATTTATTTTTGTAGTGGTATTAAATGTTATAAACATATTGGAATTATAATAAACTTAATAAAAATATTTTGATATGTTTTAATTAAAAATATAGTATTTTTTTTTTGCATTAAAACCACATTATGCCAGGGTTTGAAAAATTTTTAAGTCACACAACCACGTAAAATTGCTTACACTTACCATATACCAAGTACCTAAGTAAATCCATTTATATTTTAGCTTATTTATTTAAATAAAAATATTATAGTTTTTATAATAAATTTCTATTTTATTTTTTTAATTTTAAATTTTTATTATAAAAATGTTTTTTTTTTTTCAGTGAAAAATTATCTGGAGTAAAAAGTCAATAATCTCATTAGAAAAATAATCAAATAATTACTGTAACATTTTTATTGAACACAAAAAAAAAATAAAAAAGAAAAATAATAATAATAAAATAATAAAAATAAATAAAAACAACTAGAAAACCACGTAGAAAATGTAAACAAATTGTTCTATAACACACTTGGGGTGTGACTCTGCATTGATGCTGTAAAATTGCATTTTATTTTTTTGTTTGATTTTTTTTTTTATTAGATTACATCTAATAAAATTGGTAAAAAGTATTTTATTTTTTGCGCGCGCAATTTAAATTAACTTCATGGATAATTTTTGTTTTTTTTTGTTGCAGCACATTTTTCTTTTTTTAATATTTTTTTTGTATTTTTTATTTATATTCTCACCTATATTTAATTTTTTAACATATTTCCTTAAAAATTCAAAAAAAAAATATAAATAAAAATTTCAATTAAAACATAATATTATATTTTGAAAAAAAAAAAAGAAAATAAATAAATATTTATAAATAATAAAAATTGTATGTATAAAAATTTTGAAATAGCTAAATTTATTTTTACGATGGATGATGATATAAAAAATTGTTGTAAAATATTTTAGCCCACATAAAAGACATAAATGATAAATGTAAATAACATTTGTAGATTTTTATAGTTCATATTGTATACTCGTAGTTCGTAGTATAGTTCGAGTACAGAAAACAAGCTGTCATCAAAATTTTTATTATTTTCATATAAATATTTTGCTAAAAACTAATATTTTGTTTAAAAGCTATTTATGGAAATTTGTATTAAAAATTGTACTAAAAATGTATGAAAACAAATTATGATATTTGTATGAGACGATAGAAAATCAATACAGACAACATATTAACTATGACGTTATCACTGCAACATTTTGACCCAATACTATATTATCCTTCAAATTCATATTTATTGTTAGTGTTAAAAATGCAAAAAAAAAAAACAAAAAAACTGAAAATCAAAATCCAATTGAAAATAAAATATAAAATTCTGATAATATTGAGGAAGAAAAATAATGTAATAATAAATATTATTATTATTTTGCAATAATTTTATTTTTCATCATATATATTTTACTATGTATAAATGTATACCTATAATACCTACATATACATATCTTTTTTAATATAAATTGAAAAAAAAAAAGTGTTATTTAATGAAATTTGTTGCTGTTTTTTAACAGCTGTATAAATATAATTTTTTTTTTTTTTTTTTTTTAAATATGAATAAATTTTTCAGAGAGAAAGTTCATTGACTGAATTCATGCACTGAAAATTTTCACTGAGAATTATTATTAAATTATAAAATAACGATAAAATATTTTATATTTTTGATCATGTGTCTTCAATTAATGTAGAAAAAAAAAGGCAAAAAATAAAACTCATTGATGAATGAAAATATTTAGTACAATTTTTTATTAAAAAAGGATTTTAAGGAAGTGGAATCTGTAACCAAAATTGTAGCTATAAGCTTAGAGAATATGTGCTGAACTTGTGAATAGAATTAAGATTCATCAAGATATCAAAATGTTAAAATGCCTTTTAAATAACTCCAGATAAATGGAGTGAATTTGTAATGGGATTTTATCACATGGTCATTAATCAAAATTATTTAAAAACTTCATGAATGGCTGCATCTATATCTCAATTTATTTATATTTTGATATTTATCATTATAGGACACGGACATTTAATGTTTTCATTGATTGTCCGTGTCCGTCGTCCGTCCGTCCGCTATTATTTCGAAGTTAGAGGCTCTCAGCCTCTAAATAATTTTCATATAAATTTTTTGTAATTTTAAAATTTTATAAAATTTTAAATAGAATGAAAATTAGAATGAAACGAATCTGACAATGCGATGTTGCTAATTATAAAAGTTCAAATTTCTGATGCTAATAGTTCAAGCAATAAAATTTTTACATTTTAAATAATTCTCTCATTAGAAGTGAATAACCGTATAAAATTTGAATTTCAATAATTAATGAATATTAATAATGAATACATTCTATATAGATTTTATATAAAAAAAAAAATCAAAAAGTATTAATTTTAATTATTATTATTAGAATTATTAATTGATCGAATTATAAAAATTTTTCCAGCATATAATTTTATTATAGTATATTATTTTTAGAATGTTTCACACTATTGTCACAGAATATTAAATAAGGTAATATTTTAACAACTATTCTATACTATAGATCAGCGGTCGGCAAACTATGACCCGTGGGTCACGAGGTGACCCAAAGCATCATTTCATGTTACCCGCTTCGAAATTTTGAAGTAGTTCCCAAATCAATGAATATAGTTTTTGCTTACACAATTGCATATAAAAATTTTTTGTTTACAACAATTGTATATAAAATAGAAAGTTTTCCCAGCAATTGTTTTTGTAAGCCTTAGATAACAAATAAATTAACTTTTGATTTAACTATTTTTTTTTAAATTGCTTTCATATAAAATTGCCACTGACCCACTATAAGTTTAAAAAAATCTCATCTTAGGCGAATTTTACCCACGACCAAAAAAGTTTGCCGACCCCTGATAGATAATCATTTTATTCGTTAGTTGCTGTTTGATTTATTCTATATAAAGTATGAAATGCTAATAATTTATTACTTTTTAAGATTACTACATTGTACAGGCATCGATAGTTCGATTATTTGAAAATTATACAGATTACTCTCTATTATATCACTGAAGGTTGATCAGTTAAAACAATTTTTTTTTATATAATTCTGAACTAACTACTTGTTATCTTCAAGAATACATTTTATATAATTCAATCAGATGCAAGTTTTGAGAGTAGCTCAAATTCATAAATTGATTACATGGATCATAGAATGTAAAGGATTGGCTAACTATATATTGGAATTTGTTTAATTAATTTTTATTTGTTTTTTTTTTGCCTGAGAATGTGGGTAAAATATTTACGTGAGAAATATTATGAAATATTTTGTAAGATAATTATTTTTCTTTTGCTGTAATTATTTACATATAAGTATTATTATTATTATTTTTCAATAAAAAAATAATAATTTCATAATATTTAAAAGAAATTTTCATCTATTTATGATAATTGTTTTTCTAATTTTTTAAATTGAGGTTGAGAATAATCATAATTTTATGATTTTTCTTTATTTTATTTTTTTTTGCATATTAATTATAATTTTAATAAAAAAAAAAAATAATAATAACAGTTTTTCTTCAATTAGATATATTTAGTTTTTCTGCTGCGAAATTTTTAATTTAATTTCAAGCTAATTATGATGTCTGGCTGGCTATTGTTGAAGGCTTAAATTCGTTAAATTAAGTGAAAAATAAATTAAATAAGATTTTTGTATTATTAAAAAAACTACTATCTACTAACTATACAATTTATCTTATTTTTTAATAAGCAAAACTAATCGATACAAAGAAACGAAATAAAAAGTAAAGATAACCTTTCTCTAATTTAAAACTTAAAAAAAAATTCTAAAATTATTCAAGCTCTATGTTCAATATTTCGGAGAATGAGCGAGAAAATTAATAATTTTATGGTATTTAATACCGGAATAAGAACAACAATTATCTGAAACAATGTTCTTGGACTGTATGATTTGGTTATGGGAACGAATGTTAATTAAAAATTGATTATGCGACCTCGATTTAACTATAGTTTATTATTAATTTTTTTATAGATCTTTCAGTTCTATGTACATAATATTTGATTGATATAATGAAGACGATGCATGTGTTTTGACGGCACTTTAAGCTTTGTTCTGCATAATATTATTAATTACGAACTAAAATATTGGTTATGCGAATATTTTTCTGTCTTAATACTATCCAATGTCTTGTTCAACTAATTATAATTTTCTTCGTATAATATTAATCTCAAATTAATAATCTTAACATAAATTGCAATTATATATAAGTTGACATTTTAACTCAAAAGTTTAATGACAATATAACTATGTAATAATAAATTCAAACTTACAGACTTGTAATAAGTAGCAAATGTTACTTTTTTTCTTTTTATTTCTAATTGTTTTTTTGTAAAATAAAAAAAAAAATAAAATAAAATTAAATTAACATGCAATTGAAATAATCAGTTACTACAACACTACTGCAACCTTTTAGCACTTTGCGGTCAAGAAAAAAAAAATAAAAAATAATAATAAAAAATTATTTTGTTTGAACCAAAGAATGTCGCTTAATGAAATTGTTTTTTTTTTTGTTAAATACATAATTTTTTCCATGATTTCATTTCTTTTTTAATTTCTTTTTTTTTTTGTATGCAAATTTCTTTTTAGCGTGATATAACTTTGGGATGTAGTTATGCAGAAAAAGGAAAAAAAAATTTTTTTTTCAATAACAAAGATCACTTTTTTCACCTTAATTAAAGGCTCACTTGTATTGATTGAAAACTCCCCTTTTTTATAATTTCATTTATAATTTCATTCAATGATGACATTCAGTCATCAAAGTTTTTAATTCTAATCATTTTTTTTAATTAATTATATTTGCACATATTTGTACACTTATAATATAGTTCAAAAAGGTGCTTTAATCTCTGATTATTTTAAATTACTAATATTTTTATATGAATTGTGATTTTTATAACAATTAATAACAAAACACTGATGAGTTAGAGTGATGATTTATTGCTTATTATTGAAATCTTGTGGTAGGTTTGCATACTTGTCATCATGGGTCATCAAAGGAAAATAAACGTAAATTAATAGATTTTATATATTAATTTTCAAATTTAATTGATGATATTTCATAATTCATAAATCATAATTTTTGAGAGTTATTTTGATTAACAGACACTTGATTAACAGACACTTTTTAGATAGATGTTTTATTTTGCTTTTTTTCAGCCTATTCTTACGACTCACAACAATTTCGGTGCTGGCGTTTTACAAGCCGTAATATACGCCCTTTTTTAAATATTCCAATAAAGAATAAATTCCATATTAAAAGTAATTTACTATTGGGGACACTTTTATTTCCCTTTTGTTTAACCCAGTTCGAAAATTATTTTTTGTTAAATAATTGCAGTTCATTTGATTTTTATTTTACTTTTTGATTATTTCAAAATATTTTATATTTTATTTTTTTTTTTTTTCGCTGAAACATTTGATTTGGTTATTTTGTAAATTTAGCAAACAAAAAATAAAAAAATAAAATAAAATAAAAATTTAATATTTTTTATTTTATAGATTTGAACTTAAAAATTTTCATATTTTGTATGTATGTACAAAATTTTACATACATATATATAAATGTACAACAATGTACTTACGTACTATATACGTACATTATTACATTTTATTTTTTTTTTATGATTTCATTTTTATTTAATATTTTGGAAGAAAGTCAATGACTTTAGGTTGTTGTAATAAAATAAAAAAAAATTTATATATATAATTATATTGCAAATATGCAAATATTGTAAAAATGTAACTAATATAGAATTTCTGGGTAATTTTTTTTTCTCATTTCGTTTTTGTAAAAGTCACGTTCTACACCACGTAAAAATTTTACAATATATATTTGTAATGTAAAAATAGCTTGAATTTTCGTTTTTTTTTTTTTTTAATTAACAAAAATTTAGGAGAAAAGATTTTTAATTTAAATTTAATTGTACGTAAACCTCTTCTAACAGAATTCTTAGAATATTTGAAAAAATGTATCAATTTTGAAGAAAAATTCATTAAATTGTATATATTAAGAACTCAATCTTAATTTTTAATTCTATAATAGACATTAAGTAGGAAAATTTCATCAATATTTTATTCGATTTAGTTAAAAAACATTTCAACAAACCCTATGTACTGTGTGTGACTTGAGTTAAATGCGTAAAACTAAATCGATGTTAATTCTTTCAATGCAAAAATTTGCACATTCTCGTTCACTTCGAGAAAGGAATGAAATTTTTCGAGTTTTAGTTTGGAAGCTAGATGCAGTTAAGAAGATAAGGGTATAAATAATTTTTATTTAAGATTCATATAATTTTAAATTTTTTCAAACATTTTTAATTCGATATCGATTTCGATAAAAATTGTTATATTTGTATAAATAGTACTTGACTAAATTCTATTTGTATACGATATTGATGGCATTTAAAGAAATACATTTAGCTTCTAGTTGTGACTAATGTGTCTTAAAAGCAATGTATCTTAAATTGAAATTTTTTAAACAAATCCCATACTTCATTTATGACGTTCTCTTCTATATATTTTTTAAATCAAGGTAATTTTTAATCTTTTTGAGTAAAATTTTGAACATTGTCCGAGTAAAATAAAAGCAATTTTTAAAATTATACAAAAAATTATATTCAAAAAATATATACCTATAATAATATTTGTAATATATGTGCATTATTTATTATGATTTTGAATTCAATTTTGTATTTTATGGATAAAATGAATAAAATATTGATTGCAAATAATTTTGTTTTATTAAAAAACATATAAAATTAAATTATAAAGTTCACCATACGCGAGCTCTTTTTTAATAATTATATTCATAGTTACTGATTAGAACTGAAATGTTTTCAATCATTAGAAAAACTACAACAAGATCAGAGCTTCTACAGACATTCGTATTCGAAGAGAGGGTTATTCTTCCAATTACTTAAAAGTCGATGACATTATTGACATTCTTAATTTAGATTTTAGAAAAATCCAAAAAAAAAGGTATTTACGCAATTTTTGAAACTCGAATGTAACGATATTGTATAACACTTTTTACATAAATATTGTATAAAACTTTTTACATAAACGAAGATTATGAATTAATCATACTGTGCTGTGACACAGTATTTTAATTTTTTCGTTATAAAATCCGCCAATATTTAAATCTTGAATATAAATGATAGAATATAACATACCTCGTATTGAATTAGCAGTCTTTTTATCAATTATATTATTATTTTCAATAGCACTTAATAATGAACTAGAACTTTGTATTGATGGTGGTGGTGTTGTACTGTCCACGGAATCAGATAAAAGTATAGAATTAAAATTTTTTGGTCCAAGGCAACTGCTCAAACTGTGGGCACCACCACCACCACCACCGCCGCCGCCATTAATATTATTGATCCCACTTCCGCCACTACTAAATGATGAACAACTATTAAAAGGTGAAGATACAGGTGAAGATAAATGTTGATTATGCTGTTGATTATGCTGTTGCTGCTGCTGTTGCAAATGATGATGCCTGTGATGATTGTGTGACATTTGATGATGATCATTTGATACACCAGCGGCCGGAGAGCTTCTTGAAATCGTTGTGTCAAGTGGCAATCTTAATGGGCTTGAAATTGGTGAAATTGGTGTTGTAGATGATGATGGAGCTGCATTTTGAGAATGACCGTTACCCGGAAATCTAATACTTTTAAAATCCATTGTTGTTCGTTGTTGTGATGAAGATGAAGATATCCGATTGCAATCGGCCGATATGCTTCGATTATATTGTTGAGATTGTTGTTGCTGCTGCTGCTGATGATGATGATGGTGATGGTGGTGACGTAAGGCATTTTGTGAATCAAACATTGAACGTAAAACAGCATTATGCTGCTGCTGTTCGATCATAGATAAATTATTATTACAAGTTTTCTTTGTAGGCTGTCGATTTGGCATTAATTGATTTTGTAATATTGAAGTATGTTGTTGTTGTTGTGGTGGTGGCGGGAATGGTGAATGAGTTGTAGGACAATGTTGTTGTTGTTGTTGTTGGGAAGCATGATGATTATGATTTTGATGAAAATTATTGTGAGGCAATGGTGGTGGTAAGTGTGTTGAATGCTGATAATCCATAACACCAGACATTGGTTCAATTTTAATGGTATTATTGTTACTCATGTTACCACCGTTTGACCAATTTTGTGTTGATTGATTCGGTAATAGAAATTCAGATAAATCATTGTTATCCATTTTCAAGAAACATTATAGTATAATTACAAAGTAAGAAAATATACAAGTTCTTTTTTTTGTTTTGTAAGAGATGCACGTAATATTTTAGAAAGTTTAGATTTTTGAAAATCTTTAATAAAAATCAAAAAAAAAAATTGTTAAGTTCGACTTAAAGTATTTAGCTTTAAGTTAGCACTAATCATTATCACTTTTTTTTTCTTTTAATATCACCAATTATTTTTCGAGAAATGAAAAAAAAAAATAATTTTACTTTTGCGACTAAATTAGGCAAGTTCCAAATTCATGTTCCTGAAATTATAATATAAATATTAACTTTACATAATATATACTTTCTCCATTAAAATTCTTTGAATATATTTTCTTTCTTATGATATTAATGTACTGAAATTATTTTTTTTTGGTTCCCAGAAGGAGCCCAAACTAAATATAGCTCGAATGGGCTTCATGTAGTGAAAAATTTTATAAATAAAATATAATGTGCAGATTTTTCTTTGGAATTTATAGTCTGACCAGAGATTGGTTTAAAATTATCAGATGAAAAAATTATAAAACTATAATATAAATTTTCAGTTTTCGAAATTATTCGAATTTTAAGTTTTAATTAAAGAAATTTAGGTACTTTGGAATCTATGTGAACATAGCTCAAAAATAAAATTGTAAGAACTTTTTCTGAAGTGAAAGTTTGTAACAACTTGTATTATACTTTGTTTTATTAATTTGACATATAGTTCAAAATTTGGTCAATGAAAGCATTTAACAACACACCGACATAAACGGTAATGCTCATGATGATATATTTTATATTAAAAATATATACAGAATATGTTTTCACATATTATTTGCTTAAAAAAATGGATTTTATTGGGGTTGAACAGGTCAAGAAACGAAAGAAATCACATATTTTACTTAAAAATTTTAATTTAAACCACATGACTTGATATTTTATTTTTTTTTATATTTGATATATAATATATGTTTTTTATTTTTATGAGAGCTAATCATTAGAATCAACTTAGCAACAATTTTTATTGGTTTTCTCAGCTTTTTTTTTTTTTTTTAATTTATAGTTTTTGAAGTTTTTGTGGATATGGGTAACATATTGTTTGGAAAAAATAGGCAAAAAATAAAAAAAAAATTTTTTAGAACTAAAACATCATATACTTAGTTATTAAATTTAAAAAGGTTTTTGGGTTCATTATTGTTTGAAGTGAATTAATATACGAATTGGCAGATAATTTTTTTTCAAAGCTTAGGTTTAATGAAAAAACGTGTTATCATTAATTTTACGTCGGTGCCTTAGTTGAATATGAAAATAATTTGAGAAAGCCGTATAAATAAATGAATTAAACATTGATAGATTTAGCATTCATTTTTGATACAAAATATATATATTGTTGCAAATAACTTACGAACTAAGTATACAAATACTGATTGGACTTAATTATATCGCACTACATGTACAATCTCAATAAACCAGAAATTCTAAGTTTGAAATTGAAATAAATTCTAAAATTTTAATTATCTAAAATCTTAATTAAAAACAAAAAAATTAAGCTTTTTATTTAATTTCTTAAAAAATCTAATATTGATTTATGTGGGAGGCGGAGTACTTAAAATAAAAACTGTAAATATAATAATTTCTTCAATATAGTGATTTTCTTTCCTAAAAGAAATAAATGTAATTAAAATTTTGAATTGAAAAGAATAAAATTTTTTCTTTTAATGAGAATTTTTTAGGGCTACAATTTTCATTAAAATTGTAAAAAGAAGAAAAAAAATTTTTTGAAGTGGGATTCATCATAATAATAATACCTTACAATTGTTCTGAAGATCAGATCTGGTGAATCATCTCTTAATTCGGAAATTTTCCATTTCTAGAGTAGGTTTACTCTTTTTAAAATTATTTAGTAAGAATTTGAAAAGAGTTGGGTACATTTGAAAGTAACTTTATTTGGCTGTAAATACATTTGAATGTAATTAGATTTGAGCATAACTGCATTTAAATATAACTATATATATATTTTTATACTGAACTGGAAATACAGCCAAATGAAATTACAATCAAATGTATTTACAATCAAATGAAAGTTAATTTGATAAATCAAGAAAGAAACCTGGCTGTCTATTTTCTAGACAAAAATTGAAACAAAATTTGTGTAAAATAATTCGAAGAAGTATCAATCTGAGCATTTAAGTTTAGCTTTTCACGCCAACTTTTGAGTAAAGAATTTCGCCATAAAAATTAACCACAAACTATATAAGAAATATATTTTCAAGTTTTTTCACAATTTTGTTTCATGAAAAGTTTTTAATTCATAATTCTATGAAAATATGTATTTGCATGAAAATCTTTAGCTATCTGAAATTAATATATATAAATGAAATTTTAGTGGACCATCTGATTAAAAAAAAAAAAAAAAGATAGTTTTTTATTTTTCCTTATTATTCATTTTTTCATTTTCCTACAGGGAAACTTCAAGTCATGAAAAATAAAAAAAAAAAAAAACCACAAAAAAAAAAGAAGCAAATAATCATAAGGGAAAAAGATTTTTTAATTTTTTTTATGAAAATTTTATGTATATTTGATTTTAATTTTTTCCCGTCTAGTAGAACTTTTATGATTATTATGATTTTTTCTGTTTTTTTTTTTTTATATTGTGTACATAAAAAAGATGCCTATTTAAATAGTCGCGAGACAAACTATAACAGTACCTATGTATATAAGTTTTTTTTTCTCTATTTTTTTTTTCTTTTTTTTTTTAATTTTATGTTTTCAAATAGTTTTTTTTTTTTCTGTTATGCTTTCGGTGGTATATATATAGAACTTTCTTGTACATAGGAGAAAAATAACAAAACAATATGAAAAAAAAAATTCTAAATGAAAAACGAAGAGAAAAAGAGTTTTTTTTTTTTTTTTGTTTTTGGCGCACATGTATTCTATATTTATGCGGAAAAACATATTTTATGTAAATTATTTTTTTTTATATTATTTTTGCTGTGGTTTCAATTTACTCTGAAATCGATTTCCCAAATTTGAAACAAAAAAAATTTTAATTTCAATAATTTTGGTTTGAAAATTTTTTGAATTTACAGAGCTGGTACGACAATTTGTAAGTAGTGTATATTGAAAATATTTCGGTATTCGGATTGTAGTTAAGCGATGAAGTTCGAAAACTTAAAAACTTTTGATGAATCGAAAACAAATTAAAGCAAAAAATTTGGAACTAGCGTTTCCAAAAGCTTAATACGTTAAAAAAATTTTTTTGTATATTGATAGGTCTTTGAGCAATAGGGAGGGTTGACGACTCGACTCTGCTTTCACTCAACTTAATAAATTGAATGAATTTGAATTAAAAAAGGATTCACCATCTCTCAGGAAACTATAATTGTCTAATTTTTATTTCCTTCCTCATTAGATACTCTATTGATAGAAAATGTGTGTAAGATCATTTTTTTCCCATAATAAAAGAATTGAACCAAAAAAAAAACAGCGATTTGGCTTAATTCTTCCATTAACGAAAGAAACATTTGCAAACCTAAATTTTCTTTAAAAGAGTATAAAAAGTCAAAAAATTTGGCAATTATATAATTTCTAAAAAGTTGCGAATCCTTTTTTAATTGAAATTCTTTTAATTAGATTGAGCGGCCTCGGAGTCTTCAGCCCTCTTTCATTGTGCCTGCCTTAGAGTCTTCAGCCCTCTTTCATTGCATATAGACCTGTTTATTGCACTAAATTTATACACAAACCAAAAAAATTATTCAAAAAACCATCTTCGTTAAAAACTTTAAGAAAATTTGCAGAATTACATAAAATGTTCTTTATAACGAAATTTTATTTAAAGAAAAAAAAAATAAAAAATTTTAATATGTTAAAAAAGTTTGTTTAACTTTTAGAATTTATTTTAATTTTTTTTTTTTTTCGGTGAAATTGTGGTAGTGGGAAAGTAGTGTGTTTTAGTAACAAAAGAGAGTATAGAAAATATATATATAAAAATACAAAAATTTTCTTGGAGTATATAACAGTATATTTTTCTGATGATTATGGGAAAAAAGTGTCAATGAACTTAAAAAAAAAAAAAATAAAGTTTTTCCTCACACTATATACATTTATATATTATTATATATAGTTTTTTTTTCTTCTTTTTCTATAAATTATTTTCTATCTGAGCAATTAATATAGTGGAGAGCTTTAAGATTGGGGGCAATTTCTAGAAAAAGGGAAAAGAGAATCGATTATTCAATAATAATTATGTCAGTGTAATTCTTGCTTGGCCCATATACTATTTTCAGGTTTTTTGAATTCGTGAAAATAATAAATAAATAAAATTATTATTAGGTCAAACTTGTGACTTAGAAATTGCATTAATTTTTTGTTTTTTTTTATATTATTATTTATATTTACTTTTTATAATTTTTATTAAATATTCGAAAATAAAAGTTATTAATTAATTTTTTTTTTGTATTTTCGAAATTTTGAATGATATTTACAATTATGTAAATAAATCTCTAAATTCCATGGATTAAGAACTGAGTTCAGTCAGTTTGTGTCAGCTCTTTAAAATATAAGTTTATATTACGCAATCCTCTTCTTTAGTATAAACATTGATTATCTACCACAGATTCCAAATATCTAAAATACCATTTATTGAAAATCTGACACTAAAATCCTCTGATTCCGAGGTTCATGTTAAATAATATTTCATATAAAGAATTTTCACCAAATAATAGTCTTTTCTGCAAGCTCTTTGATCGTGAATACAAAAAAAATTAGTTGATCTAATCGTGATTCATAAAACTTTAAAATAATTTAATTAAGTCGAGTCATTGAACAGATTACAAGTTAGAATATAGGAAAAGCTTGTTTCGATCGCGTTCGTCCACTCTGATTACAGGTTCTCGAATAAAAATTTTTGATCTTAATGTCTAAAATGGTGAAAGAAATTCTCACGAACAAGCGTATCAACTCTTGTGAAATGAATAGAATCCAAAACATCATATCCAGCCAGACATAAAATTTATATGATGAGTATATAGTTTTGTGATGAAATATAATACTATTATAAAGTTATCACATACTATTCCATATATCCCTAAAGGCTTAAAAAAATATAAAAATATTTTCATTAATTATGATGTTAAATGGAAACTTGTCTATATAAATTTGTATTGTAAAAGTCTGGTTATTTTCAATTTTAAATATATATTTCTGCGTTATATTTTCAAGAAGGATGTCTCTGCCCAAAGTGTATTTTTTATTTTTATTTATTTAAGTCTCGCCGTAGATCAGATAAAAAAAAAAAAATCATAGTTAAAGAAAGAAAATTATTTCCGTTTTTAAGGTTTTAAAAAAAAAAAAATAAAATAATTTTTTAACGAACTTTTATTTGATATAAAATTTTGTAGACGAAGTCATAAAAGTTAAAAAAAAAATAATAATAAAATAAATAATAAAATTATTGAAGAAAAATTTTCATTCAAGTTTTTTAATGGAAAATTGTATATATATAGCTATTTTTGCGACATTTATTGCGTGTAGTGGTAATCCTTTTTTTTTATTCCTTGACTATTCAGAACTCTTTATTTTGTAGTTTTATTTATTTTAATATTTTTTTTTTAATATTTTTAATATTTTCTGCAATAAATTTATTTTTTATTTTTTAAATTAATTTTATCATTTTGTTGTTTTTTGTTTTTTTTTTTTCTATCCACAACACAAAAATATCTTAAAGTTATGCAAAGCTTTTCATAATTTTCTTACTTTTTTTTTTCTTACAAACTTAAAAAATATTAAAGCACTCTTTGGAATTTTCCCATTTTTTATATATATTTAAATATATGTATTTAATATAAGAAATTTTATTTTTTTATTTTTTATGATAGGGAAAAATATTTTCTTAAATTTTCCTTAGATATTTTTATATTTTTTTTACTTTATTTTCGTATTTATTAAATATTTTTATTTCTTTTGCAAAATATTTTTTTTCTATGTAAAAAAAAAAAAAGAATAATTTTATTTTTATCTATCAAATTCTTTATTTTCACTTAAAAAATTATGGATTTTTTTTTTTTTTGAAGAATTTAAGTAAAAATTTTTCTTTTTTAATTTTATTTTTGTCAAAATTTTTTAATTTTTTGTTATTTTCATTTTTTGCTTACTATTTTTATTAACTTTTTTTTTTTTTTGGTTTTGTTTATTTCTTATCACTTTGTGTGTTTTCAAAGAATATTTTTTGTTTTGTTTTGTTTTTTTTTGAAACTATAACTATAAAAATATTGAAAAAAAAAATCATAAATCGAATTTAGTGTCAAAAGAAGTCAGTGAGTCCGCGGTAAAAAAAAAAATAAAATTGCGCGCCTTTAAAAAATCTGTATTTTTTGTTTGGTTTTGCGCCATTAAGTCTAAGTACGACTGAGATGGGAAGTGTATATCTTATATAATATTTAAATCAATCAGTCAAAATAAAATGAATTGAAAATTGCAGCTAATTGAGTGATAAATGAAACTTGTAAAATACAATTAAAAAAATAAAAATGAATATTAAATAATGTTATTTTTTTTATATAAAAATTAAAATCTAATAAAATAATATTTATATACAGATTTTTTAACATGTCTAGAGTTCTGTGTATTAAAAACAATTTTTTATTATTATTTTTTTTCTTCATTAATTTCCCGATATCAATTTTTAGAAATAGAAATATGAAAATCCATTAAAAATCCATATATTTATATCCATAATAACTGTGCTACTATTGTGTCCATTGCAGTATCTCTATCATCATCATCATAATAAATTTCCGGATATTATTAACACATTAATTCTGACTTAAAGCCATTCAAAATTGATTTTAATAATTTTTTAATAATTAAAATTAAAAAAAAAAATTCTTGTATTTTCTTATTTTCACAGTACCCGTTACTGCTATAGTCCTTTTAGAGGAAAAACTTAATTTTTTTTTTTACACCGTTACTTATATATATTGGGAAAAATAAATTAACAAGAAAAACAAACCATATATTTATTAAATTTTTTTTTTATTATTTTATTATTATTTATTATTTTTTTTTTTAATTCAAATATTACATAGGAAACGAAACGAAATTTCAAAGCAGAATAAATTTTTTTTACAAAAAAACAGAATTAATTTTATTTTATTTTATACTTATATATTTTTTTTTTTTAATTTTTTTTTTTTTTTTTTTTTAATAATATTGTTATTAAAAAAAAAAAAAAAAAAAAAAAACACAAGAAAAAAGAATATAAAAACTAAAATGTGAACGAACGACCGAGTAAGAAGCAAATGTTTATAAAATTTGATCAGACTTTCAAGAGGTTTTTTTTGACTATGAAAGAATATTTTATAATATGTACAAAAATATAATAAAAAAAAAAAAAAACAAAAAATAAAAAAAAAAATTATTATTATTATAATTTTTTGTATATATAAAAAAAAAAAAAGATACTCTCTTAATATTATAAAAATTCACAAAAAATAAAGTTCTTCTCTTTGGCCCTACAATAAAGTTTTTTTTTCATTTTTTTTCATTTTATTGTTGTTAACACAACACAGAACATAGAACATAAAAGATAAAAAAAAAAAAATTTTAGTTTTCAATGTTATTTGATGATAAACGACGATGATATCGATTTTAAGGAAAAACTAAAAACTTGATAAATTTTTTGTTGTATTTGTTTCTAGAAAGGAATAAACAAGTATCAAAGCTTAGGGACGGAAAAGTTTAAAGCTTCGGTTTTGTGTAAACTCCATAAAAATCCAGATATTTTAGCAAGTTGGATAATAATGTGTATAGATGTGCTTTACGTACTATCCAATGGTGCAGATTCTAATGGATTAGTAGCAAGTCAACTATTTGCTACCAATATTATACTATTTGAAACCAATAATCAATAAAAATCTAACTTTGTTAAAAAAAACGATTCCAATTACCCATGCAAATCCAGATTATGCTTTTGAAGTTGTAATACAAAATTTTTAATTAACAAATTCCTTAAATATCCTTAAATAAAAAAAATTAACACAAAAAAATAAAATCACATCGAATGTAACAAAATCATTTTGAACTGATTAAAAACCTAATGAAAAAAAAAAATGTGGGGCCAACCACCGCATTTAGCATAGATACAGAACAAGAAGACAAAAAATATAAAAAAAACACAGAAAAAGAGAGAGTGAAAATTTCATAACAAAAATTTTTTTTTTTTTCATTTTTAAGAGAAGAAAAGAGTGGAAATAAAAAGCTTTCCTTGTACAAGAAAAAAAAAAAAGTTCAAAAAACTTTCCATATTTAAAAGTTTTATTGTTTAAAAAAAAAAAAAAATTAAATGATGATTTTGTTTATATTCTGAAATTTTTTAGGGGTTGGTGCCCTCTCTGATGATGATAAATATTGTTACGTCATCACTACATATATTTTCATTAAAATACGAAATGTCTAGAAATTTATTATTATTTTCATTTTTTTTTTCTTCTAAATATTGATTGGGAAAATTTTATATTATTTTATTTAGATTTATTTACTAGATTAATTAGATAGTTATACTTAAGTATATGTTTAGTTTTGAAAAGCTGTGATATAATGAGGCTCTATGAAAAAAAAAAAAAAAACAAAATTTTTGAGTTTGACAAATCATCGACCTTAAGGTTAATCACCTAATTTTTTTGTTTTTATTTTATTATTATTTTTATTTTTTATTTTTATTTATTTTTTTTAAATTTAGGGATAATTTCATAAGCAGTAACTTTTTTTTATCGAAATTTTGAACAAAGATGAATAAGAAAGTTTTGGAAGCAAGATAAAAATGTAGAGGAGGTAGGTATACCTTTATTTACTTTAAATTTGAACAATATTATATGATTGTTGAAAATTAACAATTAATTATTTAAGGCGTGTTACAAATTTAATTTTAGAGTTATTGATTTAAAGTCAAACGAGAGTCGATCGAAGCTTTTGGTCATATTGTTCTAAAATCTTCATATCTTTCTTATTGAAATTTCAATACAGCTTTATTATAGATGAAGTGGACACTTAATTTCATTATGATTAAAAATGTAGTATGAATTTAAAATTATTTGATTATTTTTGAATGTGCGTACGTAAATAATTATAAATAAATGTACATTATATGTACTTATGTAGATTTTATAATCAATAATAATAAATAATTATTGGGCTTGTCTTGTTCTGATATTAAAAATTCAATCTATAGGTACAATTATTTTATATATAAGAATTATTATAATATCGAAATAATTTACAAAAATCGATTAAAGGAATTTTTAAGCGTTTACAATTAAGTTATATCAAATGCTCAGTTGATTGCAAATTTTTTGGGCTCCTTCACATATATATTGTTTCAACCAAAACGTATATTCCATTTTTTGAATATTTATTTAGCTGTCCCAAAGCTTATTATAGATCAAGATACTAAACTTATAATATTAAGTAGATTAATTACTATAGAAATCTGCAATTATTTCAACAGTAGTAAAGTCTCATCATATAATAATGTAATTATAGATTCTCATATAATTATGTCTCGTCAAATGTTTATAAAATAAATATTTTGTCATTGATGTGCGATTATGAGTTAATTAATATCAATATAACTCTAACTCTATTATTTATTCTCAAATCGACTTTGATGATTATTATGTTTTCTGACTGTACAAGTGTACGCATTTATATAAAGAATTGAACAAATAATATTAAATAAATAGAATTCCACTTATAGTTAATCAACATGACTGTATGTTTTCAAGAAACTATAATAAAATGAGTAAACACAGAACTTAATATATATAAATAACTTATATTGGAAAAAAATTAAACAAAATGTATATAAAATGTTAAATTATGGCGAAATATGAACTTTGTTCATAAACATAAGTTTTTTTTTGTAAAAAAATCCTAATTATAAAATATAAGATTAAAAATAACTATAGTAGTAGGTACCTATTTTTAACTACATATTTTTTATTTTTTTTTTTCATATTGTAAGTTTTGTTCAAAAATTTCAAATTTTTTTTTATAAAACTAAACATAAAAGCTGAAAAAAAAATTTTTTTAAGGGTGTATTAATGAATAAAAAACTTTGCATTATATAAGTATGTAACCCTTTAAAGAAAAAAAAATAAAAATCTAAAGCTTTTTCAAAAGCATTTTTCAGTAAAAAAAAAAAGATACAAAATTTTTTAGTTTGTTTTAACCAAAAAAAACTAACTAACTAACAAATCTTCAAATTTTTGTTTTTTTTTAAATGAAAATTAAGAGAAGATGAATGGAGAAAGCTCGTACTGAAGAGAGAAAATTATTCTACATTTGTATTTTATTTTCTTTGAAAGCTTGTGTGAGTGAATTTCTGTATATGCACATATCTATATTATATGAAAATTTATGTAGTTTGTTTAGGTCGTTGGATTTATATTTTTTTTTTAATGTTTTGTTTGTATTTTTTTTTTGTGCTTTTTTTTTCTTTTCTGTATATGAAATGTGGGGATTAAAGCATATGGAGCAAAAAAAGAAAAATAAATGTTTTTTTGCTCTTTCAAAAAAGAAAATGCGGAGAAGGGGAAGCCCTATGTCATAAAACTTAATATATAAAACATTTTTATTCGTTTTTTTTTTTTTTTTTTTTTTTTTAGGGTTTAAAGAACATACAAAAGAAGAATGTGACGAAGAATTAAAAAACGAAAAGAAATAACGTTATATTATTGTGATTATATGAGAAAAAAAAAAAAAAGATTGCCGGTCGTTGAGGCCATTGGCACATATTTTTCATTTCATATGTACATAGTACTGATTTTTGTACAATATGTATATAAATAAAAAAAATTTTTTTTTATAAATGCAAAATATTGTTATTATAATAAAATATATATGTATGTATTGAATTTTATGTAGGCATATAACATAATAAAATGTATGTACATTTTATTTGTTAAAATATATACTATATATAGATACAAAGTTATATAAATTTTTTTTTATTTACATTTTCATTATATATAGTATAGAATATAAAAAGAATATATTATTCAAAGAGAAAAAGATGACGTAGAACAATTTGGAAGTGAAAATATATGAAAATATTTTTGTAAGAAGATTATATATGTAGGTAGGTACGTGAAATATAGCTTTTGTTTTTTGTTTTGAGAATGCATATTTTATATTTTTAATTCGTTAATTATAATTATACTGATTTTTCTTATAAGCTTTTTGTTTTTTGTTTTAAGTAAAAAAATTAATTGTATAGGTAATGTATGTGTTTTTTTTTCTGTTAATAATATAGATTCGATCATACCTCTTTTTTTTTAGAATTTAATTTAAAAATTTATTAGAACATAATGATATTTAATTTATTTTAAAAATTTAATTTTAAAATAATTTATAGTTGATTCATATGTGCATTTATTTAAAAATTTTTAATTTATATTATTTGGTTAAAAGATTGCTTGTCAATGAAAAGTGCTTTTTGTTGAAGGTTTGTCCTAAGTATACTGAAGAATTTTCAGTGAAATATGTATAACAGCCGGTATGTTATTTTTTTTAATTTATTTAATTTTTATATTTATTTAATTTTTATTTACTGACACTCAGAAAATATAGAAGAGTATTTCAAAAATCAATGGTGTCCGAGTTCAACATTTTTATATTCAATATACTTGAAATTTAAGATAACTTGGTCACCAAAAAAGAGGCTAAACATATTTATCATGTTCCTTCAATATCGTTACACCATTAGTCATGTACTCTGTAGTGTACATACATGAAAATTTTCATCGAAATCCTGAACCTAGTCCGAATACTTGGATACATCGAGGTCTAATCAGCTTTGAAGTTCCTCTAATCGTCACATATCTATCTGCGCAACATACTAATTTTAATCGGGATCTATTAAAGACTTTAAAAAAATGTGAAAATTCTTTGGCTGCTTAAGAGCCTCAAACCCGAAATCGAAAGACCTCTTAGTCGCCCTGAAAGTGAACAAGATATAGTCCGCTTTAATTTTTTGATGAAAAAAGGGCTAAAAAGGAAGTACTTTTGCAAAATCTTCATAATAAAGAATATTATAAATACATAGTAATTACATTTTTATGAAAATGTCTCAAAAATAATATATACTAAGTTCAAGTTTTGATTTAAATCACAATTTGATAAAATTTATCAACATAATTTTCCTCTAAAAAAATCATAGAAGATAAAAAATATAATTGCTGAATATAAAGTTATGATTATAGAATTGAACTCAGAATATACATAATTTTTTTGAGTATATGAAAATTGGTGGTGAAATACATATAATTTGCTTTATTTATAACAATTAAGTTTCGAAACCGAATAAAAATAAATAAATTGATCATTAATTATGTATATATAGATAAAGTAACTGCTGTGATTCAAAACAACCCATCAAAATGTTGGTAAAGCCTTATTAATTTTCTTTTAATTGAGTGAATTAACGATGTACGATGTAATGTATTAATTTTTTTTTCATACAGTATAGCGAAATTAATTTTTTACTCATACGGAAGAAATTTTGTACTTACGGCTTTCCATCAGTGACAAGTTGATCAAATACTCACCTAGAAAATAAAAAAAATAATTATTAAAAATATGTTTATGTTAAAATTATATGCAGCATAATTATGCGAATACATGTATTAAAAATAATAAAAAAAAAAATATTTGGGAATATTCATTAACGTTAATAGTTTTAAGCTGTATAATAGCATTTTCCTAACAGAAGGTCAATCAAACTTATTACTAAATTCTGTATAACTTTTCGATATTAAGTTAAATGTTGCTTGTTAAGCCTTTTTAGCCGGTTTTGCATTTTTCAGCCAAGCCAAAGTGTAAGATTCTCCGATTACGGGTTTAGGAACTAGAAGCTCTTAACCAGCCAACCAGCAAAGTGTATATGCTAATGGCAGACTGATTGATATGATTGATATGAAGTGTAGCATGTACATACCAGCTATTTCATATATTATGTAATGCAAAACAAACGATACATAATTATATAATTCTATATATATGTAAAATACATAAAAGGATAACAATAAAACTAAACATAATATTATATCTGTAGTTTTTTGGATAATTTTTTAATCCAGACTAGACAAAAATATCGTTTTTTTTTTCCTGAATATTTTTTTTCTTCTTTTTTTAAAATAAGCTTTTTATATTTTTTATATGCATACATTTATTATTTATGGATTATGTATAGTGTGCACATAAAAACTACATAACATTATATATGAATATACATATATATATTGAACATAGGTATACCGACATAAATTTGCATTTGACATTTTTGAACATTTGAGTATAGAGTAAATTTAAAATAATTGACAAATGAGATACACTCTAACTTCTGATGAGAAGGAAGACCAAATGTTGTTTATTTAAATAAAATTTAAGAAAAAATTGTTTTTCATTTTTTTTTTCAACCACTCATTTTTCTTTAATTTTCTTTTTCCAAGAAAACAATAATAAAAAAAAAAAGATTAATATTGTCCCTTTTTTTTCAGCAATAACAATTACCTGGTGACACAAACATAACTTTCTATATAGGAATTACATAAAACTAGGGTATGATTTCTTCTTTTCAATAACATAAAAAATATATTAAAATTGAAGTTACTGAAACATTAATCTTAAAATTTATATTCTTTTTTAAGTTAAAAATATAAAATTAAATTATTTGCTGCTATGTCAATTTTGTCATTTAAAAATCATGATTTTAGTATTGCAGCTCACATAAATAATAATAAACATATAAAATAGTAAAGGGAGTGGGTACATAAATATATATATGTTCTCGTTTTATAACTTTTCACTAAACCGTGTGTTTTGTATGTTAAAACATATTTTCTATCCCACCTATACCTATTTTATATCTATTTTTGTCTAGTATGAACGTACCATGAAATAATTGGTATAATGTACTTGTCTGAAAAGACTATTTTCGATTGGAAGTGGAAGTAGCTATTTATCACTGAATTTAATCGAAATAAAATTTTTTGAATAATATTTTTCGAACAAGATTCATGTACCAGCATTTCACTTTCAATTCTCTTAAGCTAATCGATTGTCTACAGAATTTTTGGTTATATCCAAAAGTAGTGTTTACCATTCAGAATTTTTTGGCGATATGATGCCAAAATCGTGTTCTTTATTTCTAGATACCACGAGTGCTTCGATTAACTAAATCAATTAACTAAATCAACAGTATCTAAATCAATTAACTAAATCAACATTTAAGTTCAATAACATTCCCACGACAGTATATTTCTGATATTTATGACAATATAATATTGCGTAACAACAATATTTTTTATATCAATATCGTTTGATTAGTTGAATAAAAATATAAAGGTGAAATAGAAATATAAAAATGGAATCATTTTATATTAATAAGTAATACCAATATATAAATATTATAAAATAGCAAAAATTTTATAAAACGGATGTTACTTTTTTATTACAGAATCTATAGTATGTAAAAGAAAATATTATATTTTATTTATTTTTTGTGTAAAAACCTTTTTGTTTACAATTCGTGGGTGGTACAACAAGGATAAAAAGCATCTTTTCATATAATGTAGGAAGTAATAAAAACAAATTTTTGTGTTATGTGCATAAAAACTGTAGTTTTTTTATTTTTTTTATACATTTTTTTATTTGGAACAAATTTTATGTGAAATATATAAATAAAAAAATAAATTTACTTTAGGTATACGTATTAGATTCTGAATGAAAAATTCAATTCAGAAAATTTTCTTTGCAATATTTTTATGCAATGAATAAAAATAAATAGTTTCTTCTAAAAATAGAAAAATAAAAGAAATATTTTAATAAGAAACTGTATATATAGATTCATTACATAGTAGTATGTTTATAGATTACAACCAAGATATCTCATTAATTTATTATTTCATTGAAAATAAAATAGAAAGTGTTAGGTGTTTTATAATTTAAGTTCCTAAATATATGTATATGAAACTATTTTTTTTTTTTTTTATGATTAAAAAATCATCCAATTAAAATTAAAATCAATTTTTTTTTTTTTTTTTAATTACAAAAACTATATAATTTCTCATTTATTTTATTATTTAAATTTCATATCATAAAATAATTACTATATTTAATTTTAATTGATAATGATTTAATATAGAAAAAAAATTATAATAATAGTCAGAAAAGAGGGTTTATAGGCAGTATGTAGTAGACCTATTCTGTTAGCAGGAATTTCTATCTAACACTTTAACCTAACCTGTGCTGGAAATATATGCTTTGCGCTTACCTTCAAAATTTAAGAAATAGAACTTAATAGCTTCATTCAAACTATTTGAAAGTTCAGATAATGGTACAAAGTCCACTATAAAGTTTTCAGATTTAAATTAGAGAAAACAGACTTGCAATGCATAGTTTTAAAAATAATTACAACCAAAAATTTCCAAAGATGTAGAAATTCAGTGACCCCAGTGCAGTCAGTGTTCGCTAGTTATCCAAATTATATACATAAAACAAAACTAGTTTTCGACATTAATAAATAACAAAACAAAAACCCAATATACACCTAAAGAGCTTAAAAATGAATTTTAAATTGATATATTCTTATCTAAAATTTCGTCTCACAACTTGATTTTCAAAACAAGAAATAAAAAC
Source organism: Hybos culiciformis (assembly GCA_964007475.1). Taxonomy (NCBI): domain Eukaryota; kingdom Metazoa; phylum Arthropoda; class Insecta; order Diptera; family Hybotidae; genus Hybos; species Hybos culiciformis. The sequence continues at coordinate 94,746,302 of OZ023274.1, read as the reverse complement.
AGAATTTGAACTTTTACGATGAATTTCATATATACAAGTATTATAATGACCGCACCACACGTGCATATTTAAGTAAAAAAAAACATTATCAAATTGAATTACGATAAGAAAATTTATTCATAAATAAATTTTATTTGTAATATAAATATTTAACTTTGCGGGAATTGTTTTCTTCTCTTAATGAAATTAAAAATTATTTTCATTATGCGGTTAAACACTATACACATTCAACCGCAAATTTGTTTTAAATAAACATGGTTATAAAAAAAAATTTGAGGGATGAGCGTTTTTTTTGATAAATAATTCCGACTATTCAATGTTAAATTAGAATAATACTATAAAAAAAAAAATATTTAAACGACGAGAATTTTTTGGGAATTTACAAAAAAAAATTTTAATTATTGACAACAATTTTAATCATATTTTTTCATAAAAATCGTTTTTAATTATTATCATTTTATATTTTTTTTCGTCTGACTGTAAATTGAACTTTAGAACCAATTTGTTTTTTTTTCTTCCTAGAACTTCATATATATAGTGTTAATTCGTTAATTTGTTAATTACTATTTAAGAAATTAAAATTCAAGTGTAATCAGTTGAAAGGAAAATTTCTGAGAAAATTTCAACAAAACTGCATTTATTTGGATAAGCAGCTAAATACATTAAGTTCCTTTTTTTAATGAATTTTCTATTTTTTTTTTTTCATTACATAATAAAAACATTAAAAGATTATGATTGTGGTGCATTTTGAAAAAAAATAAATAAAAATAAATAAATAAGCATGAGGATTTTCTTATGTTTTGTAATTCTGTTATCTGTTATCACTATAAATTTCAATGACTGATAAGACGACTATATACATTTTTTTTGTTATATGGGAATGAGAGATTTGCCTTTTTTATGTGAAATTTTCAAAATAAGTATTTTATATATATACTTTATTTAAGTGTATACAGTGTATTTAAAAAAAAGTATCGTAATAAAAATACAAAAAAAAAAAAATTTTTTTTTTTGTTCATTTATTATCTTTATGTGGCCATTAAACTTTAATATGACGCATAGATTCCGCTTTGACAATTCGAGTATTAAATATTTATGGACAAAAAATTAAATGTTTTTTTTATTCTGTATATACTTATATAAGAAATATTCACTTTACGGTTTTTATAGGATGAAATTAAAATTTGATTTAATTATAATATTAAATAAAAAAAAACAGGAATTTCTTTATGGACTATCGTTAGATATTAAGAAAAATATTTTGTGTCCACATAGGCAAATGTATAGTATGATCATATAACTATTATAGGCTTAAGTTTAAGTTGATTATTATTTTCAAATAATAATCAATTAAGCTTAGAAAATTGACATTACAGAATAAATATCTTAATTTTTATTAAATACAGGAAATCCATCTTCGTGTTAGGAATGTCATACAAAAAAAAAAATCAAGAACGTAAGACTCTAAAGAAATTATATATATATATTTTTTTTTTTTTTAAATTTGAAAAAAATTTAGTAATTCGATTTTCAACTGAATTTGTCTGATTTTATATTCAAAACATAAATTTTTAATATATCTACTATACTTCTGAACTTCTGGCACCCATAAACTATATACAAATATTTCTAATTTTCTAATTAATTTAAAAAAAAAGATAAAATAATATATTTTCAATTAAACAAAAAAAAACACTCAAAAATGTGATAAGTTCAACATCTTAAGCTCAAAAATCATCTTAATTTATTTTTAGAATTTAATTTTATTTATTTGTCTCAATATTCAACTTTGTGTATTAAATAGACTATATAATAGTATGTACAGTAAAAATACATTAAAACCAAAAAAATTGAATTTTTGTTTTTGATAACAAAATATTATTAAAATTGCTTATCACGTTTTTTTTTTGTTTTAAAAGCCTAATATTAAGTGAAACATGTATACAAAAAAATAACATATGATCTCAGGTACTTTCTGGTTTAAATTAATGAGAAAGAAATTAACTTAAAAAAAAAAAAAAAGTTCGTGTCGGTCATTGGCCTCTCGTATAATACTCATGTTTATATGTGTATATGAAAAGCAAATAAATAAATAAATATATAAATAAAAAATATAAGAGTCGTATTCATGTATATATAAATATATATAAATATATATATATATTAAATTTTCCTTCCTCCTTTTCTTACACAATGTAATAAATTCAGAAAGTTACATGCTGTGATAATAATTAAAAAAGTTGATTAAAAGCAACGGATTTCATGAAAGGATTTTCCCCATACAGTGAAAAGCTCTTTTTTTTTTTATTTATGATTCCTTTATATTTTATATTGTTCATAAAGATAAAAAATTAGGTGAATATACTATATATCATACTTGGCCAAACTGCGGCTCGCGAGCCGCATGCGGCTCTCGTTCTTGTTCACTAAGGCTCTAGCCACTCTCGAAAAAATATTGTTAAAAATTGATTTTAAAAAATACGATTTAAAAAAAAACGTTTTCTTATGTAATGTATTGGTTGTCATATAATTTTTCTTTATAAATAAACATGCTTGCGAATTGTTTTAAATAAATTATGTATGAAAATAAAGATAAATGAAATTGACAATAAAGACAGTTTACATATCGACGGTCTCGTTTGTCCTAATATTAAAGAAAAATTATAAAAAAACTAAAATTTTAATATGTTCAAAGTTAGAAGTCGAAAGCTCATAAATTATCCGTCAGACTATTTCTGTTTTCCCGAAAGTACCAAAACGTACTAAAAAAAATTCAAAAAAAATTTTCTCAAAAGTATGTTTTTGCAGTTTCGTGATTTTTACATGAGACCGACGATATTTAAAACAATTTCTATTTGCGGGTCTCGACAATTCTGATTTTTGTAATTTCGGCTCCTGTCGGGATAAAGTCTGGCCACCCCTGCTATATATCTTTCTGTTTTTTATATTCATTATATATAAAATATTAAAAATAGTTTTTTTTTAATAAAGTAAATCTAGCGTTAAGAAAGAAAGAAAGAAAGAAAAAAAAAATATTTTATTAATTTATGAAAATTGTCAGAAAATTTTTTCTATTAAAATTATGAAAAAAAAATATTCATGGTTGTTGTAATAGTTAAAATAAAAAAAAAAGATGTCTTTATAGCTTAAAATAAAAAAAATATTTAATCTATGTTTGAAATTTTTGCAGGGAAGTCCTTTGGCTCTATTAAACAGGACTTAAGTTACTTAGACCGGAATAGAAATTGATAAAGAAGAACTAAGTAATAAGCTTTCACTATAATTATTGTTGAAAACTATGAAAACTTTAGTTAAATTTAGTTTTTCGTTAATGTACCAATATTAGTACATTTTTAATTTTTGTCTTATTGAACTTAATCAGAAATTAAAAAGCTCATTATAAGCTTAAAAATTTATTAGGTTCATGCCCTGATGAAAATCACATAATAGAAACGAAATATGTTTATTTCAATATCCCACTAAATACTGAAAGCTCACTAATAAATAAATTTATAATATTAATAATTTTAGAGAGCTTAAGTCATACGTTCTTATTGTTATTATAATGCTTTGAAACTTGTTTTCTAAGGTTTACAAAATCATGTTGCAAAATTAAATTTTTAATTGATTTGTTATATTCTGTAATTTTAGATGATGTTTTTTCTAGTTTTTTTAATTTACTTTTATTTTCTATATTTTTTAATGTTTTTATTATTGCGCAAGCAAAAATAGCTTTTGGCAGAAAATAAAAAAAAAATAAATAAAAAAAAAAAAAATTCAGGAGGTTAATAACTTTGTCTTTTTATTCTTACAACAACAAAACAAAAAATTAAATTAAAATAAAGAATTTGCAAATATGCATAATTGGGTTTGAACAATCTCATGCCAATTTCCGGAAAAACTCAAAAAGATCAAAATTTATTCAAATACTGAATTCTTGATAATTCATTAAAAGTTTCTTAATTTGAATTGACAGTGTCGTTAAGAAAATAACTCAAAATTTTTATGATTTGACACACTATAATTTTGTTCGTATGTTCCAGTCCAAGCATTCCCAGCTTTTCGTCTATGACTAACTGACGATGTAAATATATATAAATAAAACTTGAATCTGATTCGAGTCTTTCATTGAACAGTCTTACTTCACAAGTTAAAAAAAAAAAAAATTAATTCTGTTTAAATTGAAAATTTATGAACAATAAAGTTAGGTCATTCTTGTACAAAAGGAGTCTATAAAGAATTTATAATATTTTTTTAAACTTTATTATTTTTATCATAAAAAAATCTTCTTTTTTTTAATTATAAAAAAAAATTTTTTTGCACTTCTACAAGATATAAAAATAATTTTAATAATGTTTCCTCCATCATTGATAGGGGGAAGTAATAAATTATATACAAGATATGAATATTGAATATTGTAGTATACAAAAAAAAATTCAATTCTGACCTGGGTTCATATTATTTTTGTTGAAATAGGAGGAATTGCTGATGAATTTTTTATTCATTTATTTAAAAAAAAAGTAAATTATACTTAATTAGCAAATTTTTTATTTTTTTTTGCCAAGAGAATAAAATTACACAATGTAACTTTAGAACGAAAAAAAAAAAAGTCTTTGATTTAAAATTGCGAAATTTAGCGAGAATTTATTATAATGACTAAGATTATTGTATTGTTTCATATTTTATAATGAAAAATGAAAATCGATATTGTAAAGTTTTCCTTTTCGAAATTATTGCTATGGGTTTGGGTTGAATAGGGTGGAGTGATTTAAATAAAAATATAAGCTTTTAACTCTTCATCATATCTAAACAAATTTCACTGTTTCTACATATTTTTATTAATAGCTAAATGTATAAAATATAACAAAAGAAACACTTAGTGGACATCATAACTGAAAAATTCACATAAACTCCAGCCCGAGTTGGGAATTGAACTTAAGACCGAACATAACGTAGGTTATAATGACAATACCATTACATCATGACAGTCGAATGAAAAAAGTAAATTATTCGGGAAATAATGATGAGTGATAATTTCGTGGTATTAGCTCTTTAACTTGTTGCCTAAAATATGCATTATGGAGATGAATCTCGAACTGTAGTCCAGCCAAAAGATGTATAATGATATTTAAAAAAGTTTCACTTTAAAATGAAAAATGTTTAAAATTTCCAGCTTTTCGACACCATCATCATAAATCAAAAAAATTAAAAGAGTTTCAACTTTTGTTGACACAGATGACTACGTGTTAGAAGAGAACAAAAAAAAAAACCATAAATATCATGTCAATGACAATGTCAAAGATTTTTTTTTTTGGTATATCTGAACCGCAATTTAACATCACACTTGTTACGATTTTAATTCAAGCTTTTTAAATTTATATATATATAAATAAATATATATAATTTATTTTATTTCACTATTTTTTTCAGGTAATATCAACCTTAACATAAATAAAAAAAATTCTAATGCTTGCTGCTCAATAACAAAAAAGTACATGTACAGTATATATATATATTTACAGTGACAAAAAAAAACCAAATTCAATTTAATTTATTTTTAACCATTCCAACCAAAAATAGTGTTTTTTTTTTGCCAAAGCTAAAAAAAAAAATTATTTTTTTATAATTAATTAATATTTTATGTACGAACATAACATAAATTGTTCACATTATTTTAATGATTTTTTTAATTAAAAGAAGAAAAACTGTTACCATATGTATGAAATAAAAAAAAAAAAAAAATTTAATTAATGACATATCAGAAAATAAAAATGTTCAAAAAAAAAGCCCATTCAACATAATGTGATATTAACAACATCATCATCATAATATTGAAAAGTATTGTAAAACATAAAAAAAAATAATTATTTAAAATACTTATTTTAGTAACTAAAGGAACCACATACATTTATCATTCAACTAACACTTTTCCCAGTAGGACACAATTAAAGCTTTTCAATCATATTTTTATTCAAATCAATGTTACTTAAAGAATACTTAATACGACGTTTACACAGAGGGATTAAAAGCGGATAGATATATTACAGAAAAAAAAAACACAAAAAAGATACAAATATCTTTATCAAGAATCCAATTTTCACCGTTTTACTGTCTTCGTTTGACTTTAGTGGAATTAAAGTAGGACTTTAGTGGGATTAAAGTATAAGATTGCGTTTTGGTTGAGACAAGGTTTTAAAATAGATTTTTACATTTTTATTTTTTCCAAGAAATCTTACAAATGATTTCATCAAGTTCTTATTTCAATATTCGGTATTAGGAACTGTGGGTTTCACTTTTCTTCGTAATAATAGAATTATCAAAACTTAAAAGTAATGAATTTGTTCAATTTTTTTCTTATTTTATATTTTATGTATTAAGTTTTGTTTTATTTTTTTAAATTAATTTTTTTTTTTTTCAGCTATAAACATCATTCATAAAAGGTAAATGAACGTTCACAAGTTTTTTTAATAAATTTTTTATTTTTTTTATTTTGTTTGTAACAACAAACTAGAAGTTTTTTATTTTATTTTAAAGCTATTGCATAACTTTTGTTTAGAAAACTTTCAATAAATTTCTTGGGATGTTTTAGGTATTATTATTATTTTTATTTTTTATTTTTTTTTTCAAATAAAATTTATCGAAATAAAAATTTAATTTTCAATTAAAATGAAATAATCGCAAAAAAAATTAGTCAACTAACTAACTATACATATACTATAATATAGTCAAACTTGAGATTGGGTAACTTTTTGAATAAATTTTTAAACGGTGGTGATTCTTTTTTATTAGGGAGCTGTCAGAAAAATACAATTAAAAGTAAATTATGTATTTTTGTTGGATTATTAAAAAAATATTAAAATTATTACTATTATATGCTTAAGTTTCGTTTAATATTAAAAAGGACATAATTTTTAACATACATAATAAACTTTATAATTTTTTATTGAAACTTAAAGAAAGAAATTTTTTGTAGTTATTGCGCATTTCTTTTTTTATTTCTCATATAAACTCTATTCTAGTCTAGCACATTTTTGGTATTTTGGAATGAAATTAACAGATGTTTGATTCCATACATAGCTATGGAAAGGATATTTTTACACTAAGTTAATTCATTCAATCACTAAACCGGGACCATCAATTTTATTTTTATATCCAATTACCTAAATTTTTATGCAATACTATAATTATAGAAAATTATCTGAAAATTAGATAAATAGAGTTTGAATCAACTTTACACTTCAATAAAAAGAAAAAATTAAAATATAAATTGATATAAAAAAGTAGAATATATTATAATTATACCTTATTTTATTAGGCATGAATATTACATGCATATTAAAAGCTTATACGAATATTTAAATTATTTAGCTTTTCTGATATACGTATCAAAAGCTGTGAGTTATGTTTTTTTTTTTTTTTTGGAATTCGATAGCTTTATCGCCTTTTATGAAAAATGATTTAAAGTGTAATTTCAATTTAGATTTCATCAAAATTTTATTCAAAATATATGATTTAATCAATAAAATTATTTAACCATTTCTGATGAAATTTTTTAACGATTTAATAAATGTAATTTTTGTTACAACTGTATTGTAATGCCCGCCACAAGGATTTTCATGATTTTAATAAAAACCTATTTCTCCAAAAATTCAAAATCTCGTGAAAACCTTAAACAATAAATCTTCAAATTGAACGAACGTAATCAAAAAAATTAAAGCTTAAAGTACCATAACTGGGTAAAAAATATTTTATTCAGATTTATTACAATAAAATAATTGTGGTGACAAAATAAAACAAAAAATATAAAATAAATGAGCATGAAAAGGAAGCGTACTGCAGTTTTGAATAGTTTTCCTTCTTGTAAAACAGTATATTTTAAAAAGTAAATTTACATAACATAGAAAAATAAAAGACAAAAATACATCAAATAATTAATTCGTTCCTTTTATTATGAAAAAAAAGGATGTTCATAAAAGCACATTTTACCAAAAACAAAAGTTAAAAGATGAAAAAAAAAAGGATAATGCCTTGAGGATTTCTCAATGTATGTAAAATATTTTTCATGCATTTTACATTGAAAAGTCGAACAAAGCAAAACTTATGTGAATATGAATTTTAATTTTGATACATGTAGAACTGTTGTATGTGTCATCGACATTTTAAACTACTTTTTTTTTAATTTTTTTTTTTTTACAATTATTAAAATTATTATTTTGTCAAAATTTTTTTATGTATTATCTTTACCAATATTAATGTTAAATTATATAAAATGTTTAAAATAAATATAAATATATATAAATTTATCCATATAGTGTGTGTTTTTATAGTTTAGTATATATTATGTCAAAAGTCAAAATTTCAAAAATAAAATAACATAAAATTATTTAAACAGATAGGTATATAATACACAAATATACGAAAAAAAGACAAATTAGCCCTCTAGAATTGGGTCAAATGACTGAAACCGAAATTTCTATTTCACCTGATTGATACATAATGTATATTTAATGAGAAATTTGAATAAAACTTTAAAAAAATCAAGAGATAGTTGGGAGTGTTATGCATTCTTTAAAATTTAGCCAACAAAAGTTACAATGACAATTATATCTCTAATATAAATATACATATCTATATAATTTAACAATTGTCGTGATAAGAAAAATGTATAAAAAATGAAATTAATTAGTTTTAGGAAAAAAAAAGATTCTAATTAAAGTACGAAAGCTCAGCTCACAATGCTCAGTTTAGCTTGCTATTGCCCTACACCACCATGATAGCAAATACTGAAATACATGAAAGTCGCCAGCTGAAACTTGATTTTAACTTGTCTTCAGAATATAAATAACGGATAATAACGTTATTTTTAAGTCCTTGAAAATTAATTAAAAATCAGTTTTTTTTTGGAAAATCCAATTCATTAGTTAGGAACAAAAATTATTAAAAGATGTAAAAACAATTTTTCTTTTAATAATTACGATAAATTTAATTTAACTTGACTTGACTTGAAAAACCATTAAGATAAGCTTTCAATTTAAAGTTTATCTGCGAAATATTAAAAAAAAACATTGCATGTCAGAAATTGTTACTTTAAAATAATTTATATACCTATTTATTCTTCCTATAATTTGGAAGGAAAAATAAAAATAATTATTTTTGTGGACAATGCCCTCTAGTGATATTATAGAATGGTCTACTAAAACTATTATATATACATATTATTTTATCAAATATAACGTGAATAAAAAACAAATAATACAAAAAGTCATGAGAATTTCATTTTATTTTGGTAATTGTTTTTATGATTTGAATTAAATTGTACGTTTTGCGTGATTAAAACAATATGATGAAATAAATTTAGAAATTTAAATAAATTGGCAAAATAATAATACTATGAAAATGTGTGTATTAATAACGCTAAAGAAAAAAACTTTCCTGAAAATCATGACAAAAAACCACATTTGGACAAAAATTATGAATCACTTGACAAAAACGACCTTAAAGGACTCAAAATATTGTTTCTAATGTTTCTAATGATATTTGTTTCTAGTGTTTCTAATGAACTGTTGAAATTTCTGAATTTTCCAATGATTTAAAATTCTAATTGGAATTAGATTATAATTTTTCATTGATAAATCGTGCAAACTTAGCTATAAGTGTGCCATCATAAGCCCAAGAACATGGTTAATGAATTCTTATTAACATTGAACTATGCTCACTTTACTTAACATAAGATATTGACAGAATAAGGATAATGAGCGCATTTAAGAACTTCATCAAAAATCTACTTCGTTGGTCTCATAAACTTGGTATAACATCGACTATATAACTAGGTTTATTACACAAAATTATTTAATTAATTTAGAAGTTTCTTTTTTATTAGGTATTATGTACAAAATAAAAATCCATAAAATTAAAGTTACAGAGGTCAAATTTTCTTATGCGGAAAAATAATTTTTTTTTCTTGACACGAAAATAAATTCTAGGATTGATGACCTTTTAATTAACAGATAGCATTAGAAAAACTAATAGAATTTTAATTTTAATCCTAATTTGAATTTTCTTATTTAATTTTTTTTTGAATGTAAATGATTTGATTTTGATAGCATAAATTAACTATTTTTAGAACAAGAATAAAAAATTAATTTAAAGTATTTAATATCGTTTTTTCGGATTGATTGATCATTTGGTACATATCTTTATAGTCTTGAAAAAAGTGAAAGTATATAAAACTATGATAATGAATATATGAAATATATTCGTCACTATAAAACGGATATGAACAACATAAAATCGGAGAGCTAAATATATATATAAAAGTATCAAAGGTTTTTAATGAAAGGCGAAAATAGAAATTTTTGAGTCACTTAAAAAACCAATAAAAACTTGAATTTTTATTAGATTTTTTTTGTTTATATGAAGCTGTAAAAATTAAGGAATTTAAGTTTATATTTGGCTATTTCAGAAATAATTTCATTTATTTAATATATACCTTTCTTGTTCATATTATATACATAAAATTAAATAATCTCAAATCAATTTCTAATATATCGTAATTTCTATAATATCGTTCGGTTATTGATAGTTCTATTGAATCTCACTTAAACGGTCTTAATATATTCCGACATCAATGCAGACATAGAGATAATATTCATTTATTTATTAATCGGTTAGAAATAAGTGAATTCCAATTTTGAAAATAATAATCAAGAATTTTTTAACTCGTTAAAAATGTACACATTCTCTAAAAACAAACTGTTTTCTAAAACCCATCATGCATGCACATTTTTTTTGAATAAATTTAATAAGCATATAAAATATAATATATATTTTAATTTAAATTGTCAAATTAATTTTACAATGCTATATTCTTGTTTTATGGCTAATAATTCTTGTGATTTTACAATTATTAAAAACAACTAGTTAAAAACTAGAAAAAACTGATTTCTTTCGCATTATACGCATTATTAACGCAATATTGAAGTTATTTATTCCAAATGCATATAATCCAATCAGATTGACTATATGCGAATTTATAGTTGTACGATAGATTCACAGATATTTCATTTACAAATTTTCATAGTAATCTTATATGCATTATTAAGTTCTGTATTTATTGCGCATATTAAGATAAGAAATTAAAAAAAAAAAACACAATTTAGTCCCTAAATTTCGACTCTATTCTTAACATTATTTATGTACAAGTACATTATATGAACCTATTAGAAAATTTTATTTTCTATATTTGGAATTTACAAACTGATTCATTGAAAATATCAATAATAATCATTTAAGCATAACTAAATAGACATTAATATATTTGATGAATAAAAAAAACAAAAAAAAATAAATTTTGAAAATTTTTTTTAGGAAAATTTAACAGAAAATTTTTTTTTAAATTTCTTTTAAGCAATTTATTGAAGCATTAAAATGTCGCATTCATAATATTTATGAGCAATTTTGATTTAATGGGGTAAGAATTTAATTTAATATATATATGTATAAATATTTAGGGAACTGGATAAATCGTAAATGAAACGCATTATTAACAGATACACTGAGAAAAAAACTCTTTGGAAAATTGGCTATAAGAACTAGCTATAAAGTTATAACTAACACTGCAAGATTTTCTGATAGTATGTGCTGAAAATCTTGCATTTATTATTAAATACATAATAACTCGTCCAAAAATATGTAGTAAATGAATTGTAGCAAAATTTGCTACTCGAAAATTATAAATTTTATTCATTCTATCGAAAAATGAATAATAAAAATATTTTTTTATACAATACAAGTTTCTGAAATTTTTATGACAAATATTGCTATAATCATTATGCTACATAGTAAATTTTGCTAACTTCATTCACTAGTTCGATTTGAACTATATACATACATAGCAGTAGCAGTATGTAGCAGTATGTAGCTGCCGCAGCTTATTGTCTTTTCAGTGTACTACACTATAAAAGGTCTATATAGATTATTTTCTATAAAATTCTATTGAAGTAATGTGAGTTATCGTAGCATATAAATTTTTAATTAAATTATGGACATTATGTAACTATAAGATTATCTTCATTTCAAAACTTAAAAATCCTTGAAACATTAATTGTATATTTTGGACATCTGACAGTGGAATTCACGTGCCGATATAACCTAAGACAATATTTTGATTATAGACATCGTCATCAGTATTATATATCTTTTAATTTAATTGGTTTGAAAAATATAAAGGGGAAAATCCTAAATAAGCTATCTTCTCTGCATAAATTTATCAAATTTTTTTTTCTTTATTTTTTTATTTAATTTTAGCGACATTTTTTTATTATTACTATTACTATTTTTTCTTCTTTTAATTTTTTTGTTAATTTGAATAAAATTACGAAATTTTCAGTTATATCGATAGAATAAATTAATTAATAAAAAAAATAATATATATATAAATACATTTTAATGCACCTTTATATGCAAATTCACGATTTAAAATAATTTATTTTAACAAAAAAAAAATCGAATGAAATCTTTATTTGAATACTAAGTATATATAAATGTTAAGCAGTTTTAATTATATACATATGCTATATACAATTATGAACATATATGTACATATTTATAAAACATTATTTTTATATAAATTCACAACAACAACAACAACATAAACACTGTCACAATAATATAGCGAACGAAGACGAATCATTTAAAATTCATATTAAAAAATATTTATTTGACATATAATTAACTATGTATGTATGTATTATTTGATAGAAAATCATAAATTTTATGTTTTCAAAAGAAAAGTCTTGTGAAATTGGTTTTTTTTTTTTTTTAAGTAGTTTTTCAATTAATTTTTTATTCATTTTTTTATGTTTTTTGAAAGAGTTCAAGCTCTTATAGGTTGAAGGACATCATATATATATTTTTTTTATATTTTGATCAAATATTTATTTAACTTATAAAAAATAAATTATTATTACATATTATAATAAAATATTACTATTATTATTAATTTATTTTAATAAATTATTGTGAAATATATATGAGTATTATGATATGACTTAATTTTATTGAAATTATATATAGTAGTGAAGAAATTTGAAAAGTTATGAAATTGATTTTTGACATTTTTTAGATAATTTATTAACTTGAAAGTTTGGTTCATTGAACCTTAGCATTCAATTATAAATATATCTATTAGTTTTTTAATGACAATGTTACAATACATACGTATATTTGTGTTTTAGATATGAGTTTCAGTCAACCATAATACAAGTTAAATATTCATAATGTTAAATATTCATTGTCTTGTAAATCCTGAACTAATAGCAATATTTTAGTTCATCAAATATTTCCTTAATATTAACAATTCATTTTAAGAATGGGAGAAATACCAAATCAATTTCAAAACTTCATCAACAAATTACATTTTCCTTTTTTGAAGGATAAAATTTTATAGTCTGTTTTATATTAATAATTAAAAAACTAATCTCTTATCTAAATTCATAAGATAATAACGTAAGAAATTGGAAATAATTAATTTTTTTTGATAAATTTGGATTAATCCTTTAAGCTAGGTGTTTCTTGTCCTTATAATGGAAATGCCATCGGGCTATTTTTTAATATTTGACGATCAACATACTCTCACTCAACTTAACTGACTAGAAATATGGTTCTTGTGCTTCAGTATTTTTTTACCTCCAATATTAATATTATTAAAACTATATTAAAAGCTCTATATAATTTCGTCATCTAATATAATTAATTTTAGGTAAAATAATGAAAATTGAGTATTAATGTACGGAAATTTATTGTATACATAAATATTCTATATATTCAACATCTTATTAATTATTTATGTTAATGAATAATTTTATTTATTTGTAGCCAAATAAACCATTTAATTTATTTTTTGGCTTAAATACTCTAAAATTTTTTTTATAGGTTTTTTTTTAAAAATTTATTTAATGATTAATCTAATCATTTATTCTTGCTTTTTTGCGAAAATTAATAATGTATTATTATATTAAAAAATAAAAATAAAATAGTTATTAATATTATAAGACATAAAAAATTGTTACCAAATTTTTCAATTTTTTATTTTCAATTCTCAATGCACTTGGCAATCTATATACATATAACGAAATATTATTGAATTAACTTGTCAAAAATATTTTTACTGCAAATTAAATTTGTTTATATTTTACTTATTTTATTATATCTATATATTAAAAATAACAAGTAAATTATTTATTCAAGTACATAAATAAAAGTTGAATACTTATGTTGGAAAACAAAACTAAAAAAAAACTAAAAAAAATTACAAAATAAATTATATCTGGCATAGTAGTACTGTTTTTATAAATAAAAAGCTAACTTCTAGTTTTTTTTAGAAACAGGTAGCTAAAAAACTATTATTAAGAGAGATAACAAAAATATAAGCATTATAAAAAACATTTTCTTATAAGTATATTGAAATTAAATAATGTTTCTTCGATACTACACAGTGCAATGATTTTTTAAAAATTGTCATCGGTAAATACGAATGTATAAATTGACCTATTGAGATATGATTAAAATAAATACTACATAAATATTCATGGTACGATTGGTGATCGTGAAGTTTCTGTTTTGTTTTTTAATGAAATTATTTTATGAAATCTTTTTAATAAAATCTAAAAAGGGAAGATAATACACTACTAAAATACGTTTAACTTAAGCATTTCTATATTATAAATTTTGAGGTTATAATATTTTCTGTCTTAAATGTATTGTAATCCATAAGTCACTTTCATAGGGCTTATAAGTTCCTTGCTGTGACGAATAAAATTAAAACGTACTTAATATTAAATTATGTAATCTTTCTATCACACCCTTCAATGTAGCCTTTCCCATTCATCCAAAATTCCAAAATTTTCTTCTGGATAATCAAAGCTAAGAAAAATAGTGAAATTTAATTCAACTCAAGTGAAATTTAATTCCTAAAGTTAAAATTAAAATTAAAAAAGAAACATCAAAATTAACAAAAAATCACTTGACATAATCTTACACCGTTAACAAATTTAATAAACACACATACTATTATAAATATATAAATTATGCGTTTCGGGTGATTGCAGCAATATTTACAGTGCGTTACAACTAAAAAAAAAAAACACTTTTTTTATTAAAATAAAAATAGCTTAAATAAGCTCTAGATTTCATTGAAAAGTTCGTTGACTAGAATAAAATATGTATGCACTGCTGTATAGTAAGTTGTTGGCATTAGAAAAATTAATTTAATTGCGCGGGAACAGGTGTAATTTTAAAATATTCTACAATAAAAATTGAAAAAAAAAAAAAAATAATGAAGGCTTTTTCAGATTCTTAAACTTTATAATAAATATATGTATAGTGAGCATTTTATAAGTTTTTATTTATTTGATTTTTTTTTTTAATTTTAATTTTAATTTTAAAGTTTTACTGCATAGAATTGCATTTTGATTATGCATATCATTTGAATTATAAAACCAAATATCAATTACTTATATTAAAGAAAAAAAACAAACAAAATGCGATAAATGTTGATGGTCGTTTGAGCAAATAATTAAGAAATTAATTTTATTCATTCTAAAATTCTAAGAATTACTGAAGTTTTGAATTAATTATTTATTTCGTAATGATGCCGCAATATAATGCAACAATGACGTTTAAGCATTTAAGTACTTAGATAGGCAATCCATAATATGACTCCAAAAATTTTTATAATCACTAGTTTTATGAAAGAAATAGTTAAATATGAAATTTATTCAATAATTTTATAAATTATAATAAAAAGTTTAAAAACTTAATTATTAAAAATTACTTACAGACTTCATCCATATCTTATTGATGATGATTTTTTTTTTAATTAATTACTATTATTATACTTAGATTGAAATAATTTTATAAGCAAATCGAATTAATTTTAGGCTCTTTTTTAATATGCAGGAAAACGTGAATTAGTTCCTTACCTGAAATTAAATAAAAAAAAAATGTTTATTAGTAAAGTAAAAAGAAAAAAAACATTATATGTATATAGTGTAATAAGAAAACCTGCTTGAAATTTTTATTTTTCAGCTGCCGGTTTAATTATAAAATTTTGATTAAATTAGTTTTATATTTAAGTTACGTCGTACAATTCGTTTTTTGTTTTGAAGACTAGACTTCTGCTGCAAAGGTTTAATATTTCCTTTAATTAATTAAACTTAAATATAAATTATGAAAATTTTTGATTAACCTCAACGTTAATAAAAATTAATCAAACGAAAATAGATAGTCTAAACATTGTAAAACTGTTCGATTTTATCAATTTGTGTTTTAAAGGACTCGGATGCGACTGGTGTATTTTTTATATTTTGCATAAATATTTTTATTTTGTTGAGTTTCGATTTAAAATAAATAAAATTATTATAAAACATTTTAATTGTTTACTGTATCGAAAATAATATATTTTTCTTTATTTTATACGAATACGATCATATAGCCCTAAAACTAATCTTTAAGAAATAGCTTTTTACATACAAAAAAAGACCGTTTGCGTTAAAGTCTAATAGTTTGGAGACAAAAAAGATAAGATTTGTCAAAATTATAAAAGTAAACAATAAAAAATTCGTTGCACTTTATTTCGAAAATCAGAATTGGAAATATGTACTTCAAAAGTTACACAATTCATTTATTGGGTGGAGGCTCTTCAGCCGGACAATTCTTGTTAATTGATGTCACAATTATTGAGCATTTAGTGCTTAATTTGTGACTATTAGTGCCACAAAAACTAGAATTTGTGCTCGCTTGGTTTTTCAGAAATTTTGATTTTCGAATTTCGAACATGGGTCAAGAAGTCTCTCTGGCCGGATTCGAATTTCGAAAAAATAATGATGCTATCATTTAGTGCTTAATTTGTGCCTATTTGTGCTACAAAAACTAGAATTTGTGCTCTTCAAAATTATGTGAAAACAATTTTTTTTAGATTAGGCCAAAATTCAAAAATTTGAACCGAATTTTTTTTCGTCGAATTTAGAAAAAGCGAAAATGCCACCAATTAGTGCTTAATTTGTGCTTGCGTTTACTGTACTTTGTGAAGAGTGTCACAGAACTAGAAGGGTGAGGTGCGGGGCGGCGGGCGGGCGAACTGGTGGTTGGTCAGTGGGATTTGCGCCGCGCGCCGCAAATCCCACTGACCAACCACCAGTTCGCCCGCCCGCCGCCCCGCACCTCACCCTGATAGCTGAAGTTGAAATTTTTTCGAACTTACATTTTTTTCGGCGCGGCATATATTTTTTTTTTGATAAAACAAATCATCACAAAGTACAATAAACGCAAGCACAAATTAAGCACTAATTGGTGGCATTTTCGCTTTTTCTAAATTCGACGAAAAAAAATTCTGTTCAAATTTTGGAATTTTGGCCTAATCTAAAAAAAATTGTTTTCACATAATTTTGAAGAGCACAAATTCTAGGTTTTGTAGCACAAATAGGCACAAATTAAGCACTAAATAATAGCGTCTTTATTTTTTTGGAAATTCGAATCCGGCCAGAGATACCACTTTGACCCATGTTCGAAATTCGAAAATCAAAGTTTCTCAAAAACTAAGCGAGCACAAATTCTAGTTTTTATGGCACTAATAGTCACAAATTAAGCACTAAATGCTCAATAATTGTGACATCAATTGCCAAGAATTGTCCGGCTGAAGAGCCCCCACCCATTTATTGTGTTGAAAAATATATAATGACATTTCTTTTACATGTTTTGCATGTCTTTTACATGTTTAATGGTTAAAACGTAAGCTCATATTCAAAATTTTATTAAGTTGAAATTAAGTGTATCTAAAGATAATCTCGCCCAGTTATAAAAACAATAAATTAGTTGGAGCGAACTAATCTTATATTACAGACTTTTAATTACCAAAAAAATTTGAATGGAAAAATATTATTTATATAGATTTGTTTACATAATCATTTTCTTTTCTTCATATTTTTGTTTTTGTTATAACATAGAATTTTTCGACAATAATACAGAGAAATTTTTTTAATAATAAAAATTGTTATAAATTCCAATGATAAATTTTCTCTAAAAGTATTTTAATAAATTAAAAAATATTTTAAATTAACATTTTGTTTTTTTTTTTTTTTAATTTTTTTGTAATATTAATATTTTTTTATCATTTTATTTTTAATTTCCAATCTTTTTGTGTATTTACAAAATTGTAGGTACATTACATATGTACAAAATAAAGTACGTACAATACAAAAAGCTTATTCCGGCAATTCGAAAATAACAAAAATAAACTTTTATTGTCTTTTGATTTAATTTCTTCACAAATAATAATAATAAAAATAAAAATATAATAGTTTTTTCTTGTTTTTTTTTTTTAATTTTTATTTTATATTTTTCTTATTTATAAAATTGCGAAATAATAATTTTTTTTGCACGTACTCTCGTTATTTTTATTTCTTTTTTTTTTGTTAAATTGCAAAATCATGCTCACTTATAACTAAAAATATATATTTATATATAATATATTATATTTTTTGAATGAATTGTGACACCAGAATATTTTTCATCTCTATTCAATTTTTAATTTCATATAAACTTATATTACATTATTATGTAAATAAAATATATAAATTCATAATTTTTGATTTCTTAAAGAAAATAAAAATAAAAAATTTTACATCGCAGGAAAAATTGTGATATTATTTGTAAATGGAGAAATTGACAACTAACATAAGGAATACATGTATACTGAATATCCGGATATTATAACTGGAGAGAAAATGATGACAGATGAACTTAGATTCATATGGTTTCAATATTAAATGTCAAATTTGAAAAATAATAACAAAAATTATGTAATTTTTTGATTTATTATGTAAATATAGTTACATTATATATAAAATTGAAAATGCGACACTTATAATGAATATACTACTATGAAAATTGCTGAATTTGCTGAATATTTCGACGGTTTTTAGGCTAAATAAAACTAGCTTTTAAATTTTACATAATTACTGCGTTGTCGATCGAATTATAACTACGACTACAAATACAATCTTTTTAATAAAAATTATTCATAAAATATATAAAATATTTGATATTAATATTACATAGACTCCATTTGCTTGATAATAATGACATTTACACCTAATATTTAATGTATGTAACAGCTTAATGTTAAAAAATATATGTATACATATATTATACAATTTTTTTTTATATGTACATATATATAGAAAAAAAAAATTAAAATTTTGTTTGTACTTTGTTTTTTTTTTATTATTTTTAATTTTTCGTTAATTTTTTTATTATACTGATAAACAAGCCGTGTAACTTCAATTTATCCGCATTATCAACTGAACACACCGCGCGCGCACGTGAATTAAGACTGCGACGTAATCTTTACAAAAAAGTTTGTAAGATTTCAAAAAAAAAAAAACTTTAAAAAAAATAAAATTCAAAATAAAATTAAATTGATGAAACAATGAAAAAATCAGAAAAAAAAAACTTACATCCCATTTAGAGTGAAAGTGTGAGCACTAAAAACGACCACACCACAAAAAAAAAAAAACAAATTTTTTTTAGATGTTTTAAAAAAAAATTCCCAAAAATATATATTATAAAAACCATAACATGAATATAAACTTAAAGAAAAAAAAAATAATTTTTTTCCAACAGTTTTATAATCAAAAATTAAAGAAAAAAAAAAAAAATTTCATACATTTTTTTTGAATGTATCTTATTTCTGATCATTATGATCAGTAAAAAAAAAAAAATTTTTTTTTTGTTATATTATTTTTTTTTTATTTTTTTTTATCATTTTGTTGGCATTGGGAAAGAAAAGATTCATGACATTGATTCGTAGGCACATTATTTCAAAAATAATGGTTTAAGATAGTAACTAAAGTCTCAAACAAACTAATTCATAATTATCAAAAACCAAACGCACAAAAAAATAACAAATCGTGAAAATTTTCTACGAAATAAATAGTGAAATTTATCTCAGATATTAAAAAAAACTTAAAACCTCGAAAAATCACTCTAAAAACAGAAATATTTGTATAAGCTTAATACTTAAAAACCTCGAAAACACACTCAAAAGGCCTCATCAAAACGCAAAATACTAGAAAAAAGAGCAAAAATTGAATTAATTTTTAAAATTATTTTGACCTTTTACACAAAATTTAATTATATTTAGAAAATAACTAGAATTTACTTTATTTTGACGTTTAGAAGTTTTTAATATGTAAAATAAATGTATGTATATAAGTTTTTTAGCCGACGTAATTCATTGTATTGTAGTGTACATTTTATGGACACTTACGTTATAATCAGGATATTTGTGTCAAAAACGTTTATGTATTAAGAAATTACTCATAAGAAGAAATTGTACTTATAGATATTTCTCTTTACTTATAGATACATTCATTTTAATTAAGATAATTAGTAATAATTTTCAATAATGACAATAAGAAAACAATTTAAGTTTCAGATAATAACATATTTGATTAGACCAAACTCACCAGAGTAACCTTACGACCTTACGACTCAATACGTAACATTACGACTAATTTCTTCACTGCACGACCAAATACTTCACTGGGTTTAACAATTTTTTTTTAAATATTTTTGTGACATGATTACTCAAAATTTCTTGAATAACACTGGCCTACACTCATTTTGGTGCCTAAGATTTTAGACCTGATTTTGGGTATATTTTGTGAGCTGATACAAGAAAACTAGTCACATTTTTCATATCAGCTCTTTATCTTGATTGCCAATTTCAATACCAAAGTATACAGAATACAAGCGAATTACCGTGTCATTAATCAGTTTCCGTTGATCTTTCATTATATACTCACCGCATATGTAACAAAACATATCAGGATCGTTAATGCAACTTCTTGACTTACTTGCCATCATAAATTTATACGATTAATGTCATAAAAGTAGTTATAACATGGACTGATTTTGAATAAAACCGTAAAAAATTTGTAATAAGAATTGTAGGTATAGCAGAGCTGTCAGGTGACATCTAGTAGCAGCAATGTAGTTCTTACTAACTACTTTACCGACTACAGATGCGAACAGAGCTGCACCAATAGAAACATTTTATTTTGTAGGCCAGTGTAATTTTTGTTTTAAAATATAATAAAAGTGTCGAAATATTTATTTACAACACATTAGACCGTGTGACGCTGAGAAAAACATTATATACGTTTCCCTAATTGATTAAAATACAAAAATTATTTTTTTTTTGAAATGATCATTTAACTTTTATCTTTTCTAACTTTGTATCTTAATGTAAGTTGTTATGAGAGAAGTTTCGCATTTAAGTTAACCATTTTATTAAGTTAAAAAAAAAATTGTTTTCTTTTTTTTTTATTTGATAATATTGTTGTTATTGTAAAAGAGAAACAGTTTACCGATAAATGGTAAATATACAACTTTGGCCCGGAAAGTTGTGAAAAATATTTTCACAAGATATAGTAATCCTGCTGATGAGGTTCAATGGTTAGTTTTTTGTTGGAAAAAATAGTGTAAGATTAAAACTTTAGCCAAAATTGTGAGAGAACTTTGTTGGATTCTTTTTCGATTTGGTCAAAAATTTGCTCTGGTGGTCTTCTTATGTAATTTTATTTCTTATATTTTTTACATAATTTTAACTGGTCTTATGAAAAATTTTAAAAGTCTACATTAATAATAAAGGCATATAATAAGTGTAAAATTAAATAAATTCTTGATTCATTTCAAAATTAAATTAATTTGAAATTATAAGAATTGATCTCACTTTACATTCACACCCAAAAAAATATCTGGAATATATATTTTTTTTCTTATTTATAAATTATGTTTCAAAAAAAAAAAAAAAACAAACTCAATTGTTTTGTAAAAAATTAACATTATTTTTTGGCAATATGTTGCAGTGAAAAGGTGTGGCGCCCCATTATTGCACCGAATAATCAACTGATTGTTTACCATACAGAAGGATTAAAATTTTATATTATGCGTAAGTCTTTTATATACACAATAAAAGTATTTATAGCTCCTTTTAGCTTATTGGCAAATAAAATTTGTAACATAAACCATAATGAAGTATTTTAATTTTTTTATTTAAATTAAGTAACAATGTAAATGTGAACAAAAAAAGAAAGATATGGCTGTCATTAAGCTATTGATTTGAA
This sequence comes from Hybos culiciformis, assembly GCA_964007475.1. NCBI lineage: Eukaryota > Metazoa > Arthropoda > Insecta > Diptera > Hybotidae > Hybos > Hybos culiciformis. Next base: position 94,724,115 of record OZ023274.1, on the reverse strand, counting down.
ATTATAATTATTAAAACTAAATAATAATTTCTGTACAACAAAATTCCCAATTGTAGACAATATACAATTTTCTGATCTTCATATCTGCTTTACTTGGTCGGTTCTAAGCCCTAAGTGGCGAAAGACAAATTAAAAACAGCCACAGTTTTCAATAAAATTTTACTATTTTCCTGGCTTTGCACAATAATCTTGGAAAATAAATAACATGTATTTGCAATTAAATAAAAATCACTGCAATTCTCTTAAAATTTTTTTAAAAATTTTACAAAAAAAGAATCATAATAATAATAAAGGGGACGAACCTACTTTAATGATATGCTATTTTTGGATGGCATTTTTTTTTTAAACTGCATTTGCAAAGTGAAATTATTCGGAAAATTTATTTTTTGATAGCTATTCGTTTCATAAGCCGACGGACGGACGTGTAATATTTAAATGATGCATTGCAAAAGTGTAAATTTTCTTGTTTTTTTTTATCCTTCTTACAATATATATACAGAATATAACGATATGATTTAAACAGATGTGAAGTTTTCACGTGAACAGATTTATATATATTTAAAAAATGCATATATATAGTTGAATCACACGACTCGGTTGCGTAATATTTTGTGTTGGGCACGTATACGTACATTTATATTTATTCTATATTCGATAAATAGTGATAATTTTTAATTGTCTACATATTATTTCAAAAGTAGTTAAAAACAATATTGTTTTATTTATAAATGTACAAAAGATATTAAAATATGAATCGATTACTGATTGCGGATAATTACAAACAAATTCGTTATAGTACTCTGTAAGGAGAGTAAGCTATTTTAAGATATAAGATGCTCAAAAAGAATATATCTCCTAAAAATATACACATTTAGATAATTCTTTGAGGTTTATGTTAATGCAAGTTAGAGCCCGTTCCCAAACTGAGAGTATTTTAAATCGTAAAATATACCTTTTCTGCTAAAGAAAATTTCTTTTTTTCAGAAATTCAAATAGGCTTGACATTTAATCTGTATCATCTGCAACGTCTGCTTAAATTTTCAATTTTTTGTTTTTTTTTTTTTAAATGAGGTGCACTAAAAAGTACACCTATAAACTGAGTTTGTTATGGGAAATTTAAAATTTCCCTTTGCAGATTTTTAAAATATAAAATATCATTTCGGAACGATTTTTACGTCAAAAAATCTTGATTTGTAAAATAATTGTAAAATAATAGCTGTAAAATCGTGTCCTTCCAAAACTAGAAATTCTAGAAATTAAAAAAAATTTTCAGTTTCCAAAATAGTCCAAAATAGTTTGCGAACGGGATCTTAATTAATTAAATAGAAAGATACGATATTATTGAATCAACAATTCATATTTTTTGGGGAGTTGAATTTTGTTCTAATGATATTCAAATTTTCAGCCTAAGCCGCAAATATTCTGAGATTGGGATTAAATTTGGTTCTACAGTATAAACATCTTTATATATTCTACATAAATTACATAATATCTAACAGCGAAGTTATTTTTACAGTAATCTAGATAGTATACAAGGGATATTTAACAGAACCATCTCTTCTTAATCTTGCGGTTGAATCATTAAATTATTTTTGCAACTTTAGATCTGCATTGCCTATGATGCTGTTTTTAAAAAAATGTTCAAAAAAAAAAAAATACAATTTTGAAATATATTTTTATGAAAAAAAAAAAAAAGCCTGCGGAAAAAAATATACATAAATATTATATTCTATATAGGTATATACAAAATAGATAGATGCAAACGAAAAAAAAATAATAATAATAATAAAAAAAATATATATATATGTTTATACATAAATTCATCATAATCATAAATTCTTTCAAGAATTATGATATATGTGTTATGTATAGGTATATATAGTATTTATTATAGGAAAGATGAAAAAAAAAAAATATGTTTTATTTTTTTTTTCTTCCCTTTTTCAGAAAAATAATAATGCACTATAAGTGGACTTTTAGTTACAATATTATTGAGTGCTTTTATAGTTTTTCATCATCATCATCATCATCATTGTCGTAATGCATTTTTTCTTCTGTTTTTTTTTTTTTTTTTGTTTTTTTGAATCAGATTCAGAATGAATGATATTAAAAGCTCTCTCGCCACTTTGCACACATTTATCGCTTTTCATCATATTCTTCAGATATGAAAAAAAAAAAAAACCTTTATTTCATACAGGCTGTAAATCTCTTATTTTTTTTTCTATTTCAATTTAACTATTAAGTACATGAGTTTTTCACTAAAGTACTCTCCAGATACATTTTTTTTTCCATTTTATTTTTATTTTTTTGAAAAGAAAACTCTATTTCATTCAAAATTCAAAAAGGCGATAAAATAAAAAAAAAATAAAAATAAAAAATATTAATAAATTTTCCAAAATAATATATAATGTGATTGCATGAATGTATGATGTTAATATATAAATTATTATTAAGCATAAATACATTACATATATATGTGTGTAAAAGATACTTATGCTATGAAATTAAAAATCGTGAAAAATAGAGCTTTTTTGTTTATAACCGTAATTTGAAGAGTTTAGATGTGAACGTTAAAGTCACCAGCTGTTTGGATTTATAACATTTGGATTTATAACATAAATAAATATACAGAGATTTTTTATAAATATATATATAAGTATATGTATCTTTAATTTTGTATGTATATATAAAAATTTGAAACTTTTTGTTTTTTACGGATACCAAATTAAAGATGCCATGAAACAGTTAAATTTTTCAAAAAAGCTTAGTTATGTTTTAGTTTCTTTCTTGTATGAGGCGCCCGGTATGTTATTCGGCAATTCTAAACCAATATGAATTAAATGATATAGAAAACACTTTAAATGTTATTTTATTTCATATTTGATAATTTAAGCCATAATTAAATAAAATTAAAAAAAATATTTTCCTAATTACTGCTTTCGAAGAATACATTTTTCTTGAGATTTCAAACTTTCTTGTTTTATATCTAAATTTACATTCGCCAAAAAAGTATCAAAAGTGTCAAAAAGTCTAAAAAATTATTAGTTGATGGGTTTTTTAATATTTTATTTATATTTTTAATGTTTTAAGCCAAACTGAAATAGTACGCTTAAAAAAAGCGCCTTTGCCGGTAAACTTTTTAAATTTTTCATTATATTATCAGAGCTTTATTATTGCTTGCAGTAGGTATATTTTCTTTTTGTAATTTTGTTTTTTTTTTTCTATTCGTTTTGCTTTGGTTCTTCTTCTCGTTAGAATTAAATATTTCTATCTTTTTTCTGGCTATACGAATAAGCTGTAAATAAAATGAGTATTATTTTTAATTAAGCTTCATTATATTTTCCAACAACAACAACAAACAATATTATTATGAAACATACTATAGTTTTTTTTATTTTTATAATTTAAAACTAAAAACTCTCTTGGTTTGTTAGCTTTTTTGTGTACACACACACACAATACATAAGAGGAATATGCAGCATATTTATGTATATATACATATAATAAAACTGAAAAGATATAAAAATTTAATATATACCAAAAAAAAAAAAATGTTTTTTATAAACAATTTTAAAATCTTTTGTATTTTATATACATATATATATTATTTTTCATTATATTTATAATTGTGTTAGTGTTATGAATAGAGAGAATAAAAGAAAATATATAATAATAATAATAATAATAATAATACTAAAATAATAAAAAAAAAAAAACTTTAATGAAAAATGCAGTGCAATGACCCAACATCGCGTTGACCCACTTACGAAGCTTAAAACAGCGAATGAATCCGATTTTATTTTTTATTTTTTTTATTTAAATTGTTGGAGTTTTTTTTCAATAGATTAACAGTATACGTTGTTTTTACTCTATGTACATTATATATAATATGTAGATAGGTACACAACATTGTAGATTCTTTTTTTTTTTTTTTTTATTATATCTGTTTTATAATGTTGAGAATTTTGTCTCGTCATCGAAGTCATATTATATTCTATTTTCATTCTAGGAAAGAATAATATAATGATTTGAACAATCTTATTTCAGTGTTGTCCAGTGCAAGTGCATTTTTTTTTTATTATTGAGAACATAGATTGTTAGAAGTATAATAAATGCATAAAATAAAACATTAAAAATTCTAAGCTTTTTATTTGTTGTAATTTCAATGTCCTTGTCCTCGATTTGACAGATTTTTCTATTTTGGGATTCCACAGCTAAACCATTTTAATTTTAGGTAAAGTAAAGTATAGAGTAGTACAGAAGCATTTTTATATTAGTTCAAGTAAAATTTAATATAATTTTGGGCCATCCCCCTCGTCTATAACCCTGTTTATAACCCTTTGTTTTGTAGGTAAATTAAATAATAATAAAGACATATTTCTTATCACCAATGTCGAAATCGTTCGGATGTTCGTTTGGTTTACATTATACTTGTTATTCAAATAATTAGTTGATTTTTGGCATGCGAGGTTATAGGGAATTTAAAATATATCTTATGTAAGCTAACATAGTTAATAATTATGTTTAAAAAAAACTTTTTTCTCTGCGCTACTACCAATAACATCCAACTTTTCTTCTAAGCTGACCACATATTTGGACAATAAGGCTTTTTTTTTCCAATTATTGTGATTTGAAGTTTTATTTTAAATGATAATTTACAACTTTTAAGTACAATTTTCTAAATACTTTTTTCTTTCTACAGATGATGAAAATTCATTTTTAAATTAAATTCGATGTTATGTACAGATATTGGATTTGTTTTTTTTTTTTTATATTATTATGAAAAGTTTTCGCGCGCTAAACTCGTTTTCTTTTTCTTTTTTTTCTTGCATGAAAATAACACTTTAGACTTGATTTGGCTTCTGTAGAATATGTATATATATAGATACGAGATACATATATTTTTTAAGTATTATTAAATGAGATTTATTAACTATACCATTATGTATTAAAAGCTTAAGATTAAATAAATTGCAATTTTTTTATGATAAAAAGTATTATATTATAAAAGAATTATGAGATTTAATTTGAAGGAACAAAATTAAAAAAAAAAAAAAGAAAAAGAAAAAAAAAACCTATTAACTTCTGTTTGCCATCTGTCTAAAAAGGTTTCAAATTCTTTTTAATTGCGTTCATATATCATCATCATTTTAAAGTTTAACGTTTAATGGGGAAATTATTAAAACATGTTAGATTCATTAGACATATTATTAAAATATTGAAATTAATCTTTTATGTAGAATTTTTAAGATTGTAAAAAAAAAAAAGAAAAATTTATTATTTATTAAAATCATATAAATAATTTTCTTTGTTTTTTTTTAACAATATTTCTAAAAATTTGTAGCCCAAAAATCTTAAATTAAATTAAAGTTCTAAGCTGTTTCAAAACAATGAAATACTTCACGATGAATCTTAAGACATTTGGAAATTATTGTTCTGTGATAAAAATATCCCATTAAAGACTTAATAATATTTGACACTGATGACCCTAACAATTTTTCCTTTTGAATGTCTCTGCGTACTTTAAGACAAGAGTATATGTAATTATTATGTTTTGAAATTGCAAAATGTCATCAAATTAAATAACAGACTAGTCTTCAATATTACTTCACAAAATAAAAAAAATAAATAAGTTAATAAATTAAAAGAAAATTTATTTACCTACTTTAGATATAATTTTAGTAAGTGACATTTGAGAAATAATATTTTTCTTTTTTTTAAATATTGATGTTAGGCAGTTTAAATGTCAATTTAATATAATATTATTTAATTTTTACATTATAAACATAGTCGTAATATGCATTCAATGTATATATATATAAATATTACATGCAAAATATAATCTTCAACAGATATTCCAACTAGAGTTTATTATCTTCTATTTAAATTTTAAAATTTTGAAAGCAAAAATGAAATGAAATCATTTTCATTTTAGATATTTAATTACGCAATAATAATAATAACTATATATATAAATATATTGCATAGATAGTATATAGAGAAGATACATCATATATTTACACTATGCATTTTATTTGCATAATGCGTTTACATATGTACATAAATAAAATTGTAAAAGAAATTTTTTTTATTTTATTTTTTTTTAATGGAACATAAAATGTTTATTTGCAGATTTTTTTTTTTTTTTAATAAAATAAACATTAAAACAAACAATAAAACATTGTAGGTATAAAACAAAATTATTATTTTTTTCTCAGATTTCAATTATGTGGTCATCTCTAGTGTAGTGAATTTATTTTTATTTTTTATTTTTGTATGAATATAAAAATATTTTCCTTTTTCATTCACAATAATTGTTTTGTTATTATTATTAAAAAAAAAAAAACGTAAAAAAAAAAGCAATTTTGTTTGCGCTTTTCAAGATTTTTACTTCAAATACTATGCACACATTAAATTTAATTTTTCTATTTGCGCTGCATTATTGTATTGCATTCATTTGTGTTTTTCTTTTTTAGATTTTCTCATGTACCTACATTTGTATAATAAAGTACTATATTATTGTGATTTAATGCAATGCAATAGTGAGCCTTTTATTTTGTAAATGAACTTAACGATGATTGCAGAATATTTCAGGAAATGGTTCAACCATTATAGTTCTCTCGAAATGTCGTGAACAAAATGTACATAATTCAAACTCGACTTAGATGAAGATATGTTATCTTCGTTTTCAGTTTGTACTATTGATCAAGTCTTAATTGTGATCAATCAATATAAATACTTGGAATACTTTGAAAGTTAACAATCTGTAGCTTTGAGAACATTTTTAGTTACTCCATCAAAGCCCACCTAAAATCTTTTATTTATTGTCAAAATTAACATTAATTATAATTAACACATACTAGATAAAATAACTAAATAAAATATTAGGCGTTTGGGTAATAACATTACGAGTCGGTATAGTAGATTTTTGTCAGTTCAATTTTTTGAAATTTTCGGGTAATTTTATGAACATTTATGGACAGATTTATTCATAAGCAAAGTTAAAATTTTACATCTTCTTAATCAGTTATCGATTTCTATCTTCTAAGAAGTGAGTATTAGTTGCCAGTCTCAGTGATTGCCGCCGCTATTCTGAAGTTATTTAATCAAGTTGTCAATAAATTTTTTTCTGCAAGGACATAGTTTTATAACTATTTTAATTTAGTTATTATTTTTATCCCGTATTTTGAACTAGATTATATGTATTTTTATTCAAAATTTATTCTTAATATTTATTATATTAACACTATATTTATAGTAAACCACAATACCAAGGCTGTGTATAGTGCAATGTTTTATTATTATTTTTAATTTTTTTGTTTTAAAATGCATTTTAATGTAAAATCTGCATTGATTTATTTTATAAAAAATATATAAATATTTATTAAAAAAATAAAATATATGTTTTTAAAAATTATTAAGTTGAGTGGTTTCTTTGGTTAAGAGTTTGAAATCAATTTTTGTATTGCTTTACAAGTGGTTTTTTTTTGTGTTTTTTTTTTTGCTTAAAAGTTATAATAGAAAATTATATGCAAATATATATTTTTATATAATATAGATTTAAAATATATATATTTCTATGTATAAATTAATGTTGAGAGAAAATTCTAAGATTTAATAAAATTAATAATAGTAGTAAAATTTATTCATGATTTTTGACATGGGTATTAACATGGCAGAATATAATATAGTATTTATAATGTGTATAAATCTCATGGGACTAATAAATTAGTTAAAAAATCATGATCACATTATATAAATAAAAAAACATATGTGAGTCTCGGGACACACGGAAGAAGTGAAACTTCATGGCAAGTAGTATTTTCTGGGAAGGCTAAATAAATATTTAAAATGGCCAAGTGCATATAAGATATGACGCCGATCGATTTTTTCGACGGCGACTAGTTGATTTTTGCCCTTCGAATGCTGCGGCCAGTCGACTTAAAATTACTTGTTTTGGGGAATTCGGCGGCTTAGAAAAAATTAAAACCCAGCGACTGCTTGTACCTTGTTCGCATTCTAATTTAAATTCCAATTAAATTCCGGAAAACAAATTACCGTTCGCATTACAAAATTTGATGAGAAGTGGAATTTAAAAATTTAGAAAGAGAAAAAATTTTTGTTGTTGAAAATTTTGACTTTTTATCTCACTTTTTATCAATTTTATTTGGTTTTTTTTTTTCATTTTACTCGAATTTGACAAAAAAAATTGTTGCCAACTATAATAAAATTTCAAAAAGTGAGTGAAAGTAACTATAAATATAGAATTTTAACTCTGACAAACTAGAATATGAAAGTGGAATATACATATTCCGGAATATATTTTTATATGAAAAATCCAGTTCATTTTCCTGAAATATTCCGGAAAACAGCATATTCCACTAATGCGAAGACCATATTAGAGATAAAAGCATTTAAAAATTCTAAAATACTTTTTAAGCTCAAAAAGTTTAGTGGCATAAAATTATTTCAAAATGGCTAGATTTATGGCAACACTGATTGCAGATGATTTCTACTATATTTTAAGCTGTAAACACAATTCCGGTTATTAGCGACAATAATGTATGAAAAAACAGCAGCGTGGCTTAAATCATGTTTTCTTTTTGTTGCCCGAAAAGTTTAACCTAAAATAACTTTTTCAAATATGCCTGAAAAATTTCATGTTTATTAGTACTTCTTCTGAAATGGAATTGTAATAAACATATTCCTCCTGCATTTTATTAGTGTAATTTAATGTCAAAAATAAATTACACTAACAAACTACAAATTACATTAAGAAAATTTTTTTTCTCATTTCATCTAACCACTTGGTTAGGGTTCAGTTTCATCAAAAATTGAATCGAATAATCTAGTTATAAAAACCATCCACTAGAGGGACATCTGTTAATTCAATACAATTAGAAAGAGAACACAATATAAATTATCATTGTTTATTTTATTCTTTTCTTTTTATTTTCATGACAGCAGAAATGCCATGAAAAGTTTTTGAAGTGGTTTTTTTTTAAATTAATTTTATGAAAATAATGAAACATAATAAATTTAAATGAAAATTTTTAATTTTTTTTCACATCGATTTGGAAAAAAATTATTTTTTTTTTGCATTAAATAAAAAATTGTATAATTTTTCTTTTCGCGGATATGAAAAAAAAAAATTAGTGCTAAGTGCACAAAATTGTGAACGAAAAATAGAAAATTGTGGTTAAAAAATAAAAATATAATTGGAAAAATATTTGAAAATAAAAAAGGTTTGTGCCAAAAAAAAAACTTGTTGGTTCCCGGAAATTCATATTGTTTTTTTGTTCTTTCGTCTTTATTTCACAAAATTTTTTATTATTGTTTTTTTTTTTTTGCCTTTTTTTTTGACAATAATCGTTCGGATTTTGACAATAGCCGTTCGGATTTTGCCTTTTTTTTTGACAATAATCGTTCGGTTTTTGACACTTACATTTTTTTCACTCTCAATCACAATGCCTCTAAAGAAGTTTCACTTCAAAAATTCGTTGACAATTATATAAGATCGATATTTTTTTTTTTTTTTTTTTCTTAAACAAAAAATAGCTTATTAATTGGAAAATGAATTAAGCTTAATGCAAATAATAAGCTTAATATTTTAGCCCCTAGTATAACTAAGTATAAATATAGCTAGCACAGAATTAAAGGTTCTTAAAAGTAACACGTTTCGATATTATCCGGGTCAATAATACAAATTAAATTTGAACAGATTGTACTATCTTTTATTTTCTTTACATTTATGTAATTAACTGTATATAAATGTTATCGTGTTGTTGAACAACAAAGAAATTATAATATGTAATGAATAAAAGTGTAAAATTTTTTTTTGTTTTTTTTTTTTAAATAAATTAACATCTGAGTATGAATGAAATTAAAATAATAAAGTTTTCAAATAATTCGAATTCTGATAAACAAAATTTGAATTCCGTAATTATAAAATGTACTCAAGAACCATTCAGAACCCTTCAATAACTTAGCTGAATGGTAGTTAGGGTTTTTGGACCGAGCCGGCTCGATCCAAAAAGCTCGAGCTAGCTCGTCTGTTTTTGCTTGAATGAAGATCGAGTTTTTATCTGCTAGTGGCTCGAGCTCAGCATTTTTAATGTTTTACATTTTACTTTTGTTTTTTTTTTATTTTATTGAACAGAAAAGTTTATATAAGGAAATATTTCACTTCAATCTTATAAGTCACAGTCAATTTTAACAGAAAATGATACACTGAAATGGATTTTTTATGTTTTTATATTTTATGATGTTTTGTTTTTTATATTTTATAACGTTTCGTTTAATAATTTTGCAATATTTATTGTTATTTTTATGATTTTGTAATGAGTAAATAATGATTAAATTAGAAGAGTAAAGTGAAAATTATATGCCCTAAAATTGGTTTCTTTTTAAGAAGGCTCGGGTGGCTCGAGCTACACGATCCTCCTTATTAAAAAAGCTTGAAGGCTCGAGCTTACGAAAATGGTCGAGTTTCAAAAACCCTAATGGTAGTAATATAACCGTGACTTCCTTTAACCCAACAAGACTTAACTTACTTGAAAAAAAAACACAAAATAATCTTATGTTATCAATTTTTGCAAAAAACGACATTACCTAAATTTATCCATTTTTATTGTCTAGTGAAGTAATTTTCCTTCTCAAAGTGACAGTACCTTGCTAGTACCCAACTTTAGATTAAGTTTCGTTTGGTTAAGGCATCTGCACAATATAAGCTATGTTAATTTATGCTTAATGAAGATTTAAGGATGTCAATAAAATCAAGGATCAATAAAATAGCTGGACTTTTATACCTCCTTATTTACATCTTTAATCAGTTAAACCTTAAACATTATTCGATTCCCTATTATAAGAATTATCAAAATAAATGCGAAGTGTGTTAAAATATTAACTTGTGCACAGTGTTTACTTGGGTGCATCTACAAAATTGAATAACAATTTATTTAATCTCAATAATCTTTAACAATAACTATAAATATTAATAATATCAAAAAAATCTTTTTGAATTTAATACTTTTTTATATAATTAAAAAGTATAATTGTACACAAAACATGTTCTTTGCACATATGTCGTTAATTGAAATTACTGGAAAATAATAACCTCAATTTTAAATCAATCAGAAAATTTTAACAATATATTTTATTACAGATAATCTGAGAAAATTAAAATTCATTAAGTTTCCTTTTTTTTTTATTTATTTTAATTTATAATTTATATTTAATTTGTATTTTTATCTACATGCTAAAAATCATAATAATTAAAAAAAAAAAATATATTCATAAGAACATTATCAATTTTTCGATTGAATGCATTTTGGAACTGGGGGAAAAATGCACATGTAGGTTCCTATAATAACCTTAGAGTTAATACGGTGAAATCTGAAAGCTGAAATAAAAACAAAGTAATTTTAACAAAAAAAAATTTAAATTAGCACTAACTAAAAGATTGGAGAGATACGAATGAGCAAACTTACAAATTACCGTCAGATACAGTTTTTTTTTGAAGAATAATTATTATGTTTTGGAACTAAATGTTGTGATGTTTTTTTTAACAAACATGTTTTTAATAAACATTTGTTAATAAAAATAACTTAAATCATATTTTAAAATTATTAATATTATTATTATTAATATTTAAAATAAAGTAAACATAAATTTTAACATATAATGTATTTAATAATGCCAATTACTTATGAATAATTATTATTCAACCTGACGTCATTTGTGCGAAAAAATGATTTTTTTTTAAATAATCAAAACTGTGTGTCAGTATAATTTAAATTGTATTTTTTTTTTTTTTTTTCAAAAAAATACATAAATTTGTATGTTATTGTGTACATACACCATTTATGCAAAATTATTATGTTTAAATAAATATCACATTACACATATATTTTATAATTATTTTATATAAAATAACCATTAGTTCTGTATACTCATAAATAAAAAAAAAAACAATATGAAGACGATCAACAATTTTTTAATTTTTCTTTTTTTATTTCAATTTCGTTATATCGTTCATAAAATCGCACAACGAATTTGTGATTAAGTTGTATAATATTTTACTAATCTGTATAATATTTTACTAATCTGAAAAAAGAGAATATTAATATATCAACTTGTAATAAATAATTTGGAATAACTTGTAAAATGGACCTAGTGCAAACATTTGATTTTTTCAATAAATTTTAATTACTTTTAAGTTCCAAAAAATGGTGAAAAGTTTTTTTTTTTTTATAATATTTGTATTGACAGATTAATAATGTGGCACTGACAAAATAACGCATTGGAAAATTAGCTTTAAGAATCAGCTATAAAATTGCAATATTTTCTGGCAGTAAGTGCTAAGAATCTTGCATTTATTAACCCGCCCAAAAATATATAGCAAATGAAATGTAGCAAATTTCTAGCAAAAATAAATAGCAAAAAATATTTGTTTATACCCTATAAGTACATATTTGAAATTTTTATGACAGATTTTGCTATAATCATATGAACAGATACATAAAAAAGTAAAACTATTAACTATTTTGCCTTGCTACGACAAAATAGCAAATTTTGATAACGTCAATTTGATTTGAACTATATACATAGCAAAAAATATAAAAACTATACAGAAAATATAATAAATCGAGAAGTAATAATCTGATCTGACTGATCCCTGAAATTCTGTAGAACAAAATTATAAATCATAAATAATTTTTTCATGTATATAATAAAATGGAGGGAAACTTTTTTATTTTTTTAATAGTCTTCTATTAAAATAAAATATTTCTAAAAGTTTTTATGTTTTTATTTTTGGCTGCAATGCATTAGATTTTATTTTTTTTTTGAATTGTTCAAAAAATTATATTAAATAATATGTAAAAATAAAATCTAAAAATTAAATTTCTTTCTTTGATTTATTTTATTTTATTTTTTTTGCATTTGTATTCGTTTTTATTTTTACATAAAATGTAAATAAAATTCAATTTATTTTACTTTTATTTTCAAAATATTTATAAAAATATATATATATATATATATATATATATATAAATATATACTTAAGTTGAAAATGCAAGTGATTTCAAATTTTTAGTTAACTGAAAAATATATACATAAACGTACATATATACATATAAGTATAATTGATTTTTATAGGAAAATAATTGAAAAAATAATTTTTATTTCTTTGAACATGTGGGCTTCATCAAATATTCTAAAAACAATAAAATTTCAATAAAATAATTAAGTAAAATTAAATTTAATACCCAAGTATATATGTATATTATTTTCTACGTAATATGCGTTTAGTAGAAATTGATAATATTAATGTTATCAAGTGGCACTATAGTTAAGCCTAGCAAAATAGATTCAGTGTTGTGTATAATATTTTTGAAAATAAAGGTATTTAAATAGAGCTTTAAAAAATATAAAAAAAAACTTTTCATCATTAACAGGCTTGACTAAAAATTAATCAAAAATTCCAAAATTTGTTCAATATTCTTTATTTTTATAAAAAAAAAATATTTTTCTAAGGTCGATTTTGTCCACTTCTAAATTACAATAATCATCTGGTTGTCGCGAAAATATTAGATACCATTCAAATGACAATGTTAGATACCATTCAAATGACAATAATTAACAAAAGTGTCAAACAATTTCAATGAAATTGAAAAAGAAAAAAAACACAATAATCCAAAATAAAAAAAAAAATGTATTCTTATATCAAAATTTTTCCATAATTCGTTGCTAAATTAATAAATAAATATTAATTTTTATTTTATTTGGAATGCCATAAAAAGATATACCTAGGCTAGGTCAGTGAATATAAAATCTCTGCTCGTTAATATTTATGTATTATGCATCTGGCTAAAATTAGCAATAAAAGTGAATCATTATTATTATTATTGTTACATACATATATATTATATATTTTTATTTATAAAATATCATTGTTTTTTTTTTCTATGTTTATTTATATTATTTTTTGTGTTTTATACAAATATAAGCATTTATAAACATGTTATAATAACAATTTTATTATTTTTTATTATAATTTTACGATAAATTCAATTTAAAAAACTTTAAAGATAAAATAAAATATATTTACTGCAATTGAATTGGAAATCGAATTTCAAATGATTTAATATTTAAATATTAATAAGTCTATGTATTTGAAATAGTTTAAGTATTTTTTTTAATTCGGCCAGCTTTTAATATATATATTTAAAATTTCCTTTGATCAAATATCAAATGATAGTGCACTATGAATAATTGAATGAGCTTTTATAATCCTTATAATATTTCAAAATATGTGACATAATACTTCAAAGAGAAAAACTTCGAAGATTAATAAAATATTTATTATTTTTATTACTATAGAATTAGAAATCGATTTAGCAGTGTCCAACATTCAAATATAATTTTAATCTTTTTAAATCGTCCATTGCGTTTATTAAATATTCAAAATTTCCTTTGATAGAATATCAAAACGATAGTGTACTATGAATAATTTAATATCTTCTTATAATTCCTATTATTCACTAGATGAAAATATTAATCCACATAAGTTTCGACAGAATTACTAATAGTTATATTTTTATTTTTTGTTTATGCTAATTTTATGTCAAACACATTCTTGTTCATGGACCACAGAGTTGAAATAATAACCTTATTCACTAAAGGACCTTTTCACTTACAGATAATTTTTTTTTTTTTTTTTTGAATTTCTTAAAAAATAATCTCAATTCTGCATTTAATGGCTTTCATAGTAAGATTTATTTTAAATATATTTTATGTACAAAAAAAAAAATTGATGAAAATTGCAATATGCATAGTACAAAAAACAAAAAAATAACAAACTATCTTCTACCAACAAAAATATTCAAGTAAATATATAAATATATAGATACTATTTTTAACAACAATGTAATAATAAATGCAATTTAATAAAAAAAAATAAAAAAATAAAAATAAAATATATAAATTTTTTTTTTAATTGTATTAGTATTACAAATTGTTAGATTTTTTATTTTTTACATATATTTCGCTGCAAAATGTACAATCAAAGTATAGATATAAAATTTTTTTTTTTATGTTTTTTACTTAAGTTTGTTTGTTGAAGTTTTTGTGCGTTGTTGTTTTTATTTAGCATGTACAAAAAAAAAAAATATATATTTTTTTTTCTATATACATTATACATATATTTTTTATTTTATATATTATTATTATTATTTTTTTTTTCTTACTAAAATGTACCCGTCCTTGGCTCGTCTATTCAACTTTGTCCTACTTTTAGTTTATAGTTGGCTCTATGCAGTTTTATAAAAAAAAATGTTTTTTTTTCTAGTATTTTTTTTTCTACACATTTTATAGATATTACCGCACTTTTAAGTATATGAATGTATTATATATAGTTAGCAGAGAGCAAAAAAAAAAAACAAACTTAATATGACAAATATAATTTATAGTTTTGTACAGAGTTGGAAAATTTTTAGATTCTTGAGGTTTTCCAATTCATTTTATTTTGTTAGTAATTTTATTTTTTTCTTACTTTTGCAAAATAAAATAAAAAAAAAAAGACTTTAAACATGTTTTTTCAAGGATATTAAATTGTCATGTTTTTGGGCCTCATGAATTTTTTGTATTTTTTTTTTTGCTTTGAATGTCTATCATAAATGTTAGACAAGTTAACATATTAAATTTGAGATTATTATTATTTTTTTATTTGTTGAAGAACCATTTGTTTTGTTTGGTTTTTTTTTTTAGGATGTTGTAAATTATGAAGATGAAGTTTTTTTTATGTTGTTGTTTTGAGGAAACATATTTTAAGAAATTTTTCGGTCAGTTAATACAAAATTGTATATTCAAAAGAAGTTCCTTGTTGATATTCCACATATGATATGTCATGTACAAAAAAAGATTTAATTTTCTTAAAGGAGATAACTTTTAATAAATTTTGAAAAAAGGCCCTTAAAACCAAATCGAAAACTATTTTGAAGTATATAAACAAACAATTTAATGAATAACAATAAAATAAGTAAAATAATCATTTTATTTAATGTTTTATCTTTTCTAGGTTTACAATTTATGGCGGCGACATAACTTAGGCCTCTAAAGCGATTATGAATGTTTTACGATCAAATTTATTTTCAAGTATTCTATTTGCTTAAGGCTTCAAATTTTATACTCAATGTACTTATATATAAATTCTAGGAATTGTTATTGCGATTATAATTAAACATATTATATTTTTAATATAAATTTCTATTTTAAATTAGAAAACTTCGTGAAAAAAACTCATATATAATAATTCGAAGAATTTTTTTAATGAAAAACTTTTTTTAATAAATTTTTTTTGTATTTTCGAAAATATTTTTAATTAATTTTAAAGTAAATTTTTGTAAAAAAAAATTAATAAAAATGTATAATACATAGTTATTTAAGTAGTATCATATTTTGGTATCCATGAGAAATAAGATACAATCTAAAATATTTAATAATTGTCAAGAAAAATATCTCAAAAATGTTATAATTATATAAAATTAAATATTCTGTGCCTAAAACTGATGTAAAAAATATATGAAAAATAACTGTTTGAAGACATCATCATAATGACTGAAATTTTTGTTTGTAATTTTTATGGTAAAATTTTTTTAGGGCTATTAAACTTTTAGGGCCACTCACTATATATTAACAATTTTACTCTATTTTCATTTACAGAAAATAATTCTCATTATCATAATAATTATTTTCAAAATAATTTATTTGTTTAGATATTTTATTTCATTATTTTTTGATTTTCCATAATTTTATATAATATATAAGTAGCTTTTATAATATAAATTGGTATTTTCAATAGCCTGAAGATGAATTCAGGATAATGATTGTCAAAAAAAAATATTGCAAACAAAATAATGATATTTTATTTTAGACAGAAAATAATAAAAAAAAAAAACTCCAAAATGAAAATTATCAATTACGATGTTAAGTTTTATTTCAAGCCATAACATTTGCTTCAGGCAATTAGATTCTACTTTCATGATATACCAAATAAAAATTTGTACTAATTTTTGTACATATTTTCGCACTTTATTATTGACAATATAGATTTTCCTAAAATTTTATTGACATACATAAATCCAAAAAAAAAAATCTAATTTATCCTAAAGGGGTTTTATAATTTTTTTTCTTCAGATTCCTAATTTTTGATAAAGAATTTATGAAATTTAAACTATTGCATGGATTTCCATTTTAAGTTTGTTCTTAAATCGTAAATTTTTTTTTTTTAAATGAAATTAACCATCAAAAATAAATACTTGGATTTAATTTATATTTATTTCGTTTAAAAAAAAAAAAATAATAAAATAAATAAACACTTTTTACTTATTTAATCGCAGTCCAAATATATTTCTAATTTAAATTGCACCAAACTTTTATGTTTTTTTTTTCTGTGGGGGGGTTCTTAAATGCGTGAATATACATATATATAAAAATGTTTATATTTGTTTAGCTTGCATTTAATAAGCAGTTTATTGAAAAAAAATAAAATAAAAAAAACGAATTAAATGTAGTGCTTAAATAAAATGCAAATGAACCACGCATTTTTCTTTCAGTCAAAATTAAAATTTCGTCTTCATAAATTAAAAGCAGTGTTCCATCTAATTTCTTCGACAGCTGTGCAATTTGAAAAGGAACAAAATCAATTTGTCAAACAGGTGGATAAATCTAAAATTCAAATAGTTCCTAAATTATTCATTTTATTAGTTGGCACTGCTTAATTTTTGAGCTACCCATTTTTTCCTTCTGATTAGTTTGTTTGCGCCGAACTCCGAACAATTCAGCTGAAAGATGATAGCTCAAATAAATGTAATATCTAACTCTATACATTTGTAAACAATCTTGAAATGATTGTAAAATTCAAGTAGTCCGGATTTACAAGTTTTAAAACTTTATTTAAGATAAGGTATGCAGAAGGATTGACAAACTAAATGTCCGCGGCCGTTTGGAAGAAATTACGAGAGTTGAAGCATTTAAATTTTTTTCACTCAATAAACACACATTGTAGGACATAATTATATTGATTATCTGATTTGACAAACCATTAAACTTCAAGTGACAATTCTTCTCTTCATTCGATTTTTACTTTCAAACATTCCAAGTTCAGAACCAAAAATAACAAACTATTTATTTCGCTGGAACCATATTCATTATATACCAAAAATGATTGGGTCAGCTTAAAATTTGTTCAAACACATTATATTTTACATATATATTAATTTTAATTACAAAAAAAATTAATTATAATTTTACGAATAATAAAATATATTATTATTTTTATATATATTTTATTATATACAAAAAACAAAATTAATTTACATGTTTTTCGAATAAGTTGAACATTAATATTATTAAAGCTTTCTATGAATTAATAAAAAAAAAATTATAATATTTTATACAGACATTTGTTAATAAATATTCCAATAAATTGAAATTATTTTTTTTAAATTATTATGCATAGTATTTAATTTTAATCCTAATTAATAAAAACTTAAGGTTTCTGTGTATAATATCTATTTTTTTTATAAAACATTAATGCATATGTATATTGAATACACATAGTCTAACATTCCAAATTATTTGTAAAAAAAAAACTTAAATTATAATAAAACAAAATGTTAAAGTAATTTTCTTTCTTGTTTCTCTTTTAACATCTGTATAGCAATAATAAGCTTATTAAACTATAACTTTTATTCTAAGCCTTAAACTATATAATTTAAGGTATAGGTTAAGTCATTTTCATCCTAGAATTAATTTATTTATGCCTTAAATCTGCGTATTCGGATTCTTCTTAAAATCTTTTATGCAGTGCTGCTAAGTATATGCCCATTTTAATAATTTTTTTTTGTAATTCATGATATGAAAATGGATTTTCTTTAATAATAAGTTGTTTCATTCATTGAGTTTCTCATTTTAAATAGAATTTCAAATATTTATGTTCAATCGTAATAATAAATCCTCTAGAAATCAAATTATATTTATTAATCATTCATACTAGGAATTATATGTTAATACAAACTCAATAGTATCATTTTATACGTTCACATACAATAATGTCACTGTTATGATAATAGAAATTAATTTATTATAATTTCCTTTCAATTTTTATCAAAGTTATATCTTCTTTTGTGTAACTCTGTTACACATTATCTATATATAAAATTACTAAAAACATATTTTAATAACAATAATAATTCTATCTTTAAAGAATAGCAAAATTTAAAAAACTAAACTCCGCGATTAGTATGCAAAACAATATAAATTTCAATGTAATTATAAAACCGCGTAGGTGGAACCCTATGTGCTATTAATGATTTATTAACCTTTCCCATATTTTTCCTTACTTTTTTTTTTTTGTTTCTATTAATTATGCACACATTTTTTCAACAAATATATAAATTTATTGTTGCGGCGATAATGTGTTTCAGGACTGAACAGAACAAAATATTATTTATAGTTAACTCTTAACTACATAATTGTTTCCTTACGCCAGAGATTTAATCAATGCAGGCAGAACGAATGAGCG
Source organism: Hybos culiciformis (assembly GCA_964007475.1). Lineage (NCBI taxonomy): Eukaryota > Metazoa > Arthropoda > Insecta > Diptera > Hybotidae > Hybos > Hybos culiciformis. The sequence goes on along the minus strand of OZ023274.1, from coordinate 94,704,530 downwards.
TCGCAAAATGCGGCGCTCAAATTCCCACTTTTTATATAATTCCATATTATGTTCTGATCGCGTTTTCAAGTGTCAGAGTTGAGATTATCTGTAGTATTAATAAAAAAAAAATTTCTATGGTTAACCGAAATGATAACAATTTAAATAAAACCACATAATATTATCCAATTTGTATCATATACTCAACAATTAATTTAATAAATTATACAATTAGTTTATATTAAAAATATATAGTCGGGAAAAAAAATATACAAAATGATTTTTTTTTATTTGTTTTCATTAATTAATGTTACATTAAAATCAGCATAAATAGGTAATATTATGATTAGTAACAAAAAAAAAATAAAAAAATTTTTAACATAAATTGATATCAGGTCTTCATATCGTGATAAAATATTTTGCAATTCTCTACAAATTTATTATTATTATTTTTTTTTTTTTTTGTGTTTCTTTGAAATTTTTCTTAATCATGAATTTTATTTTATTAATTTTTTTTTTCTTTTTTGTTATTACATCGATGGCAAAATTAATAAAATCAACTTAAATTATCAAAACATTGAAATATTTAATAAATAGACAAAAAAAAAAAAATATTAATCAACATAAAATAAATATTTATAAGCCATCATGATTTAATGTTTATAATTTTTTTTGTATTATTTTTATAAATATCTAATTTTTTTTTTCTATTTGTAAAACACGATGAGTTGATTGTAAAGCACAATAATTAATGATGGATTAGATTACCATAGGCAGCAGCAATTGATTGTTTGTTAGAAATCATAGGCAAAACATAATAAAAATAATAAATTGAAAAATTGAAGAAATACAAAAAATAAAAAATAAAACAAAAATGTTGCATGAAACTGAATAGTGAGCTTGGAACTCTATATTTAGTAATAAAAAAAAAAAAAACAAAAAATTATGTCAAACAGGTATAATACAGCTGTACAAATGAAATAAAATTTCAATGAAATACTATCAAAAATATATTTTTTTTAAATTATAATTATAGAGGACTAGTTAATTATAAAAAAAATTTTATAAAGCTGAAAAGAAGATGGATTGTGTAAGGATAATCGAATTCAAACATTTTTTTTGCCATACTATACTATCGATTTCCATAGTACACTATCGACAAGTTATAAAAAAAAATATATTACCGTCGAATTATCATAAGCAAAGAAATTTTGACTGAAAATTATTTTCTCTTACCATTAGTAAATTAATCACAGAATTAATTGCAGAAATTAATTGCAGAAAATACTAAAATACCCACCCCGTAAAATTAATTTTTATATAGTAATTATATTACCGAGCAAATTTTTTCTTTCAATAATATTTTCCATATCAAATTTTTAGATAAATACACAGATAGATTTTTTAAACGATAATGAAAAAAAAACTTTTTTTTTTTTAACAGTGAAAATATAACTAGTTATTGTAACTAATAACTAATTAAAAAATATTTGCCTCACTAAATAATATTTATACTGCCAGCTTATACTTGGTAGGTATATTGGCAAAAAAAAAAAAAAATGTGTAAATTATTTTAATTACCAATTTATGATTGGTGATAAAAACATAATTAACTTCAAATACAAAATACTTATTTATGTATATATAAGTATATATAGAAATAATGAAATCTAGAAATATTCATTTAAATGATTTTTAATTTTTACGTATTTGTAAGAAAAACAAATTGCATAATTGTTTTTCATTATATACATATTATGTTTGTATATAAATAAATATAATATTTTTAGGTTCATGGACATTACTATTTGAGTTCATTTGAAATTACGAATATAGAATTACAGTGTTTTTTTTTTTCATAGAATAAAGATTCTAAATATTTATACTGTATTTATACAACATATAATTTTGTTTTTAAAATAATTTTAGAACATAATTCTCATAATACATAATAATGTTTTGAATGTTTTCTGAATATTATACAAACATTGAATTAAATTTTAATCACTTTTTTGGTAACAAAATTGAAATTATAGTAATTCTACATAAATCCCAAGTGACAACTGAATGGTCTTAAAAATTTGTTAATTAAAAAAGAGAAATGAATTATAATGGCTAATTCATTTTAATCTGAGATTAAAAATTTACGGAAAAGTTTTGTTTTGTTCAAAGAAAAATCGAATTTATGTTTGTTGAAACAGATTTAATAGATTTTCGGTTCTTTATAAATTTCAATAATTTGAAAAAAAAAATAGATTTAATTTGACAGTATAGCAACTTTATGATTTAGTAAATTTAGTTTATTTTTAGTAAAACTAAATTAAGTACTCAAAAAAAATAAAAATCTTAAATTGCTTTTCTATGAAAAAGTTATATTAATATTCAAAAGATAAGAAGAAATTTATGATTTTTAACTTACATAAAATTGGAAGAGAGGAATTCAACAATTTTTGGCGGTAGTTTTTATTTAAAATGTTGTTTACCTGGAAAAAAAGAAGAAAAAAATATTTAAATAAAATTTTTATTTATTAAAATCATACACATCGAACTTAATATTATAACCTTAATATTATTATTATGAACATAAAAATTTTTTTACTGGAACTGTTCTTTCTAATCTTTTCTGCTATATTTGAAAATAGATATTGTATATTGATCAAAGAATCCGTCATTAATGACTACATGTCTACATGTAAATTATATAACTTATCCTGAACTTTATCGAAAATAAATATACATTAAAGAACATAATAATTTCAACTTAGTATCCTAAAACAAAACATAAATTTCATTTTGCAATTTTGTGATTTATTAATGCAAAATATCAACTTGTATGTGTGTACAAGAGAAACATCAAAAACTTTTTTTCAGTATACTGATAAACAAGATATTTTGGACTAACAAGAAATATTTTCGCGTTGAATTCAAAAATTGAAGAGCATAAGAATTCAGTACCGATTTTTAAATTCCCGAATGTCCAATTCTCAAATTGTTCTTTGATTACAGGACTTTCGGACGATATCTGAACATAATATAGTCATCATTATATTCTTTCACTGCTTTTCTAGAAAAGTTAAATTTTTAAGTACCAAAGAAATCGAAGCATTTTTATTGCATTTTACTTAATTAAATTAATATTATTTTTGACGTACTAAAATGGATCAAAATCCGGTAGGAAAGAACTTTTTGGTAATTTTCTTACATATTTACTGCATTTCTCTGTTATATTGTTCTAAGCTTAGAACTTACGTATTTCTGAAAAAGATACAATGTTAAAGATAATTTGTTAAAGATACAATGTAAAAGATACTTTGAAAAAGATACTTTGCTAAAGATACTTTGTAAGGAGAATATTAAATTCTGTGTGCCACCTAGTCCATACTATCAAAAATGTAAAAAAAAAAGGATATTTGTTTTGTTTTTGGTATTTCAACTTAAAAAGAATGCTTTATTTAATTTATTTATTTATTTTTTTTTTTTCAAAAAGTTTTCATTCGCCATTTACAATTTACAGATAGCTCTAATAACCTATTTTGAAAAATTTTTTTTTTATTTTATCGAACTACTACAAATTATTTTGTGTATAAAAAAAACAAAAATATATATTATATATATATGTTTTTTTTAAATTTTTTGTATGTACTTATTACAAGTTGTTTTTTTTGCCAAAAAAGTTAATAGCTATGCTACTACTTTCTTGAAAAATATTATAACTGCATAAAGTGTTTATTTTTTTTTTGCTTTAACTTTGTTTTTGCTTTGATAAAGCTTTAATCATTGAATTATAGTATTTTTTTGAAAGTAAACTGTCATGAATTAGCAAAAAAAATAAAATAAAAATAAATAAACTTGAAACTTTCAATTTTATAGGGGTTTTATTTTTAATTTTTTTTTTATTTTTCTTGCGCAAAAAATTTTTATGTGGATGTATTTTACCCACTTACGATAATTTAGAATTTTTATTTTTTTATTTTATTTTAGAAGGTACCTACTTGAAAATATTACTTGTTTTTAATTAAAAATGCAGACTAAATTTTTTTTTATTATCATAAAAGGTTTTTAATTTTAACATTTTATTTTTTTATATTTTTTTGGCATATGCAATATAAATATTTTTCGAGTTCTTTGAGAGAATGATAAAGAAATACCTATATCTATCCTTTTGAGAATCATGATATAAATTTGGGACAAAGTTTTATTTTTCTCCCCAATTTATTTGTTTTTCTCAATTTTTTCAAAAATCTTACTTTGTGAATTTAATGATTTATTAAATTTCCAAATCAATTCAATAAAAATTGTTTAATTGTTGGCAGAAGTTAATTTTCGTGATTATATGGAAAGATTTAGGATAACTGCAATTTTTTTGGGATTTCATTAAGGATATTTAATGGAACATTGAACAAACAAATAAATTAATTTGTAAGATATATTTTTTTTTTAATTAATTTACTTTTGTGCTCTTTCTATTACTAAATAAGATTTATATTATATCCCAGCTTGGTTTAAAAGTAGTTTTATATTGCCAGGAAGACTTAACAATTAAAAACACACTATAATTATTAAACATAAAGATAGAATAGATTTTAAAATATAGGTTACAAAACGGTTTGTAATTATATGCAGAAAGAGTTCTTCGTCGAGTATTAGTACATATTTTCGTAATAACCTATTTTTAACTTTTATTTTGTGAATATAATATGAAGAGGGGATAATATAACTGTATCTATATAAAAAAAATATATATATAATTAAATTAGTTTAATATTCGCGTGTCCTCTGAAGCTAATTTTTGCGCCATCATAAAAATAATAATTTTTGATTACAAAAAAAAAATTACAAAGACTTTTACTTTCAAAAATGATTTCGTCAAAAATTAAGCAATCGTTTTTATCAATTACCTTTAATAATGATTTTAATTAACTGATAATCAATCAATTACTTTTAACATGTATATCTAAAAATTATTATATTATTATAGATATTAAAATGTATATTAATAAAAAAAAAAAATATTTATAATGATAAATTAATGCAAAAAATTATGAAATTTTTAGTCGTGTAAAATATTATATTTAAAAAAAAATATTAATGATGGACAGTAAAATCATCATGCTAAGTTTTTTAAATGTTATACTTTGCAATTAATTAGTATATATAGATATATTATTTTAGCTTTAAAAGGGTATGATTATAATGTTATTCAATTTTGATAACCCTGTTATAAATTAGTTATAACGAAAATTATCTTAATAAGCTATTCACACTTAAATTTGAAAGCTTCTTGAACCTTCTTGAAATGCACTTCTCGTACTTTAAACAATTACATTTTTGAAATATACATACCTTTATTTTTTCTTTCGATTATTGTTTAGAAACTCTTGACTGAGATCAGGGCAGTATTATTGAAGGAAATTCGATAAATTGTGGAAACAAGTCACATATTTGTGGTAAAATCCATTTAAGAATAATTGATTCATGTGAATAATAATAAACTTTATACTATAATCAGAACATTGAATCAAATCAGAAGTGAGAACTTCGTCCTGTTGGAAAGAAAGCCCTTGATTTGTATTTTTAAAGCTAAATAATAGTGCATTGGAAGTTTCAAATCATATGATTGTATGATTAATGGGGAATTCATTTTCTGACAAAAACCTTACAACTTTAACTATTTACATTAAATATCAATAAAGTAAATTGACCATAAAATAAAAACTAAATTTTTATTTTAATTGCATTATAATATTCCAATCGAATTGAAAAACAAGATATATATATGCATATAAAAAAATATAAATCGCATATTGAGCCATCATTATAATAAAAATTTTAAGCTGATGAGTAAAAATATATTTATAAAAATTAAAAAAATATATAAAATAAATTAAAATAACATTTTCTATGCTATTTTTGAATAAAAATATTTTGTAAACAAATTGCAATGTTCAATATATTATGTACGTGTTAAGAATATGTATTTAGGCTTTTTTTTTTATAGTTTTATAATTTTCTAACAATTCTATAATATGTAAATATAGAAAAAAAAAAAATATACAAAAATTTTAAATTATTTTTTTTTTAGATCAAAAGGTTATTTGAAAATTTAATACACAATTTATCATTAAAAATAAACCACTTTAAAGTCTTTGATAATAATTTTTATTTTTATAATAAAGCGGTTACAATAAAGAACTGTTGACGCAAGCAATAAAATAAAGGAAGCCTATAGTTTTATTTATCAGTCATTAATTTACTAAAACAACATGTCTTAGATCATTCTGTATATACTTATAATGACCAATTTGAGCGCAGAATTGAGCATAAGTTACTAATGTACAGACTACATTAATAATCTTCAGTTTGATAAAGAACCCAGTTGGGCTAGTATTTTTTTGAGTGTACGACACAATACCGGACACCCCTTAAATACACTGAAAAAAACAGGTAGCTGCCGCAGTTTTAAATTCTGTATAACTCTTGCTATGTATTTAGGTCAAATCGAACTAGTGGAAGACGTTAGGAAGTTTATCTATTTGTCATGTCAATTTTCAATATATTATGTGTTCATATGATTTTAGCAATATTGGTCAAATTGACAAATGAACATAGAATTTCCATTAAATGATCACAGACATTTAACACAAATCGAATAAAATTTGAAAATAATTAAAAAAAGAACTTTAATTAGTACTTAATTGGTGGTTTTTATTATTAAAAGAAAGTTAGCTAACTATTCTCGATCTTTTAATGTGACAAATCTATAAGTAAGTATACTTTCAAGTTATTTGAGCAAACGCATTACGAATTTATTGTCAACATTCCAAAAAAATAAATTAAATTCTTTATAGAAGAAAATTATTTTTTTTTATCCATACAACATTTAAAAAAAAAAAATCACAATTTTTACCTACCTACCTACGAAGAGAATAAAAGGAGTAAAAGAGAAATTTAAAAAAAAAAAATGTGTTAACAAAAAAAAAAAAATTACAAAAAAAAAACTGTTAAAAATGTATCTTAAAGATACAAATTTCTATAATTTTTTTTTTTTTTTTGTGCATACCTAAGTTTTGCTAACTAAGTATGTATATAAGAATGTAGGCATGTATGTATATATATGTATATATTTTTATTTTTATTTATATACAATATTGTTAATATAAACTGTATGCATATATATATATAAAAACTGTATTTATATGTATTTTTATATGTTATTTGGATATACACAAGTATAGATACATATATCTGTAATAAAATATATAAACAAGAAAAAAAAAAAAGAACTCACGTAACTTATCACGCAAGGTGTTCCCAGGTCCCGTTATAACGGTAAATTCTTTCTTCATTCTTTTTCTTGTTTTCTTTAATTTTTTTATTTTTTTTCTGTAATTGAAAGCAGAAAAAAAATTTCTTTTTTTTTATTCAACATTTTTTCATGAACATTGAAGTACGACTTATGTAATATTGGGTATTCCCTTATAAATAAAAAAATTATATGGTATATCCATATGATATATTCAACTGATACATTGTATATAAATATGTTGTATGTAATTGGTTATAAATTTTATTATACAATTAATATTTTACAAATGATGAATTAAAAAAAAAAAAAAAAAATAGGTTTGATGACAAATTTGCGTAAATAAAAAAAAAATAAAATAAATATTAAAAATATATATATAGGTTTTTTGTTTTCTAATTTTATATATTTCATAATAAAAAAAAAACTTTCCAATATTATAATTGAATTTTTAATCTAGGACAGTGTTGTAAGTAGACTTTGTCCTGTAAAGAGAGATCTGTCATAAAATATAATATTTTTCGTATATATAGACTTGCAAAGACGAATGCGTCATACTAACTACAAAATTGACTTTTGATAAATATGGCAAAAAGTATTTAAATTAATTTTTCTTTAAAATATTATCTCTGTCTATTATTAAGGACGCGAAATTAATGCTTTAATGTTGTCTATAGTAGAATTTTAGATTTTGTTTAGTTTTTTTTTGGATTTTTCCAGGCCATAAAATAGAATGATTTGATTACTGACATATTTATCTAAAGACTGAAAATAAACTTTTTTCCTCTTTAACGTTAACCTTTAAACACAATTGGGAATTCACAAACCACTGTTAACAAAAATTGTCACCGTACACACGTAGAGCTGGCTACAAGTTAATTTTAATATATTATTATCGCTAGCTGTATTTTGTAACCCTAATTTTGCTTACAGGATATTACAATCGCATCGTTAGGACTGACGTTCATTGTCGCATTCATAATATCTCTCAGGTTATATAAATAAAATATTAAATTTCAGTTCTTTTATAATAAGAACATATGTATACATTATAATTTTGCAAATAATTATTTAATTTCTTATTTTTTTTTTTCTTTAATTATTTATAATATCATTAATTAATTAATAATATTTTCAAAATTGCATTCTAACCTAATTCGGATGAAAATGAGGAGAAACAGTTAATTAGAAAAAAAAAAAAATTAGTGTGAAGAACAAAAATTTTAATAAATAAACATTTTATTTTTATATTATTTTCTGCTTTTTTCTTAATGAATTATAATTTTTTTCATTATTTTTAATAATAAATAATTATTCTTGTAGGATTTCTTATAATAAATAATATTGTTGATATGAAAAAAAAAAAAATTATGATTTGCGTGAGCTTTAAATTTTCTTACACGCTACAAGGTTTTCTATATACATACATATCATGTATGAAATATTTTCTACTTACTTTAACAATGAAATTGCAAACTTGTCTTTAAAAGGGGGGCATTAACGGATTTTTGTTTTTTAGCATTCATTTTATGTGAAAATTTAGTTTTAAGCAAAAAAAAAAAAATAAATAAATAAAATAAAATTCTTAGGAAAACTATTAAAAGTTAACATTATTATCAATATATATGTATAGAAAAGAAATTCTTAATTGATAGTCTTGCATTAAAATAAAAAAAAATTATTTTTCTCCAATAATGATTTTGAATTTATCCCATTCACAATCCCAGTTAACAAATAAACCTCATAGAAACCAAATTTTAGCCTTTACATTCAAAATAAACACTCGTTTCTATCACACGGAAAATCATCAGAATGTCTATGGTCTTAGAGTTAATTGGTTGATTTAATTTAAATTGAATTGAATTATTGAAAATGTTGTACTTTTTTAAATACTGTTTGAATAATCTAAAAATAATCTAAAATTGGAAAAATTAAAATAATAATGTTTACGACATCCGATTGACTAAATTTGTTAATTTTAAATATAATAAATGAAATACGAATTCGTTAGTTAATCTGTTATTACATGATGAGATAAATTTTATTATTACTATGTTTCTTTATAATCTTTTCTTTTACATACTTTAACACCTGTTAATTTTGTTAAAAGGATTTTTTTTTTAAATTTAAAGGTAAATCCTACGATAATAAAAACAAGAATCGTTATAAGTTCGTTATAAATTCGTTATAAATATACTTAATTTGAAACAGTCAGTGTAACTATACTAATATACTAAAAATAACTTTAAACTATATATATTACACTAATAATATGTCAGGTTTTTCTTTTTTTTTTTTAATTTTTTCATTAAATATTTGAAAAATTAAAAAATATCTATATAAATATTATAATTTTATCTCTTTTATTTCAAGAAATAAATGCCTGCAATTTTATAATTAAGAAACACTTATAAAATATAATATCTGATATCGGACACATTATATTAAAATGAATAGAATTGTGTATAGAGAGTCTGAAATTTAATATTTATATTATGTATACAATATATATACACAATAATAATAATAATACTTCTTTCTTTTTATAGTACTACATTTTGTATATAAATGTGCGTTACAAAAAATATTATGAAATATGTAATAATAATTTTTTTTTTCTGCAAACTGTCAATGAAAAAAAAATAAAAAAAAATTGTTTGTATATAGATTTAAGAAACTTCAGCCTGTAACAAAAGTCAACACATTTGGTTTTTCTTAATGAAAGATATTCCTTTAAAAAAAATGATAATAATAATAATAATATTCAACAAGTTATCATCTCAAGTGTTTTTTATATGAATATACATAATAGATGTTACAATGTTATAATTATACAATTACAATTTTAAGGTTAATTTTGTTATTCCTTTATAAAATAGAAAAATGTATTTACCGCTTATTAATGTTCTCTAATCTTCTCTAATTATATTGGATTATTATAGTTTATTTAGCAATAACCTGTACTAACTATACAGTAATGTATTTTAAGTTAATAATTAATATAATAATTGTAATTGAAATTATAATTTCATTACATATCTTTAACAAATATTCAGAATTTGAAGATTTTCCAACTTAATGCTATTATGGTTTTATTTTACCATCAGAAGAATTCATTATATTAAACAAACGCAAAAACCATTAAAAATGGTTTTAATAACATATTTAAATTAAAATAATTGACACTTCATAACGACAAATCACAAAAAAAAAGTTACAAAAAAATTTTGTTTTTCTTTTTTTATTCCGTTTATGGTTTCTTGAAATTATTCCCTCAAGACACATCAACTGCAAATTAATAATAAAAAAAAAAATCATAATAATAACCAGTTTTGAATCGATACTCTGTAGCATAAATATATAAAATTAAATATTTATTGCAATTATGTAATATTTCATTAATTAAATATGAATATACACATATATGAGACTTTACGCACTTGATTTGCACATGACAAAACTAAGAGCCCTTATAGTCGAAAACAAACAAAAAACATAAATAAAAAATTCACATCACATTTCAATTAAATATTATGTGCAATAAAAAAAATAAATTTGTATTTATCTAATAGTGTACTATTATAGGGAAGATTTTTACTTTATTTAAATATTGCATAGACAGATGATGTTTTTTTTTTAGTTGTAAATTTAATGAACTTTTAAATCATAGTTATAAGCTTTTATTATAAGAAATAAGATGTACATTTGGAATAATAAAAAAATTATATATGTAGAAACTATAGTGTAGTATTGAAACTATTTAGTAAGACAATTTTATCATGTAGACAATTATTTAGTTTAAAATCCTAATTTCGAGTGTATGGAAATAGGCTTTATTTAATTTTCTTTCCTCATTTGCCTATTCCCCAAGTCAATTCTTGCCTCACTTATGTATTATTCTTAATACATCCAACTTGATAGTGAATCTCGGTCGCAAGTTATTTATCTATTTGTCTATCTTTTCTATCTATCTATCTTTCGACGTTGGAAAACTTTTTTGACTTTTTTGCATGATTTTCAAATATTTTTTTAATTATTAACTGGCTGGGGAGAAACACAGTTCGTCCAGTGTTCGACTAGTATTTTATTATTATAAATTATAGTTTTTCATTTCTACGGTAATAAATCTTTATAAGCTTTAAATGTACTAAGAATTAGTTAGTAATATTTATAAATAACATACTCACATTTAATATTATTATTATTCCCAAAAATATATATATTTATAATTCTTTGATTATTTTAATTTTATATTTTTTTTTCTTCTTTTATGTCCCCTTATTATTTTTAATGTAATTTTGACAATTTATATTTTTAAGTAGGTATGCTAAGAAAAAAAAAATTATAATTTTCAAGATTGTTTTTATAATGAAACCACAAAAATTTTTCAAAAATAAACAAAAATTTTATTTTTAATCAAAATTATTAAAAATTTAATTTATAAATTTTATATAAATAAATAAATATTTTTATTTTAATTAAAAAAAAAATATTATATTTTCATTACAAAATCCAAAACACAGAATCTTCTTTCACGTTTCAACTTAGGAAGAATAATAAAAAAATAAAAATTATTTTTTTTTGGTTTAATTTTCCACAAAAATAAAAATTTTTTGTTTACATTTTATTGATCTTTTTTTTTTTTGTTTTTTTATTTTCAGTATTATTGTGTTCCTCTCTATTTTTCTCTCTTATTGTTGATTGTGTGTAAAATAAAATAATAAAAAAATTCTTTCCTAAATTTTTCAGATATAAAAAAAAAAAATATGAAAAAAAAAGATACGAAAAATTTTACAGTTAATTTTTATTTTGTCAAATCATGTATATTGTCAAATTAATAGAATAATTTTTTTTATTATTATTGGCTAGTCAATGTCTAAAAAACAAAAAAAAAGTTAAGAAGAGAATTAAAAATACTGTCACAACAAAAACAAACATTTATTTATTTTTTTTATTTTTATTTTTTCAGATACAATGAAACCCACAAAAAATGTGAACACAACATAGAGAAAAAAAAACAAAATAATTCTAATTTTTTTTTTCTAATAGTTCAGATAACGAATTAAAAATAAACTAAAATTTTAGTTTTATTATTATTATTTTTTTTATTTAATTTGAAAAATAATGGGCTGCGTATTTTTTACCACTTCATCGTTGTTGTTATTATTATTATCAAAATTTTATATTTTATAAACATTTTTTTTTTTTTTTTTGGAAATGTGTAAAAATAATAAAAATTAAAAAAAAACTTAAGGTTAATGCCCTCACTATTTAAAAAAAATAAATAATACACGAATTTAAAAAAGTTTTGTTTTTATTTTTTGCTTCCATACATAAAATATCAAAAAAAAAAATTAAAAAAAGAAAACCAGAAAAATAAAATTTACTCTCTTCCAAAAAAAATTTTTAAGTTAAACAAAAATATACCAAAAAAGAAAAAAAACACACAAAATTATAAATAAAAAAGAAAATTTCGATATTGCGTGTGTACTTTAATTATAGAAGAAAAAGAATGTATATACATAGTACATATATTGTTATAACAAGAGGGCGACGGCGGCTCCGCCGACGACGTTGAGAGAACTTCGCTTACCTATATATTTATATTAAAAAATTTATAAGATTCTTTTTTCTTTCAAAATTTAAAGTAAAAAAAAAATGATTAAAAGATAGTTGTAGTTTATATGTATGTGTTTAGTTGTTATTATTTATTTATTTATTATTTTCTTTTTTCTTTTTTTTTCAAAGTTCATAACGGTAAAAAGGTAAAATTAAAAAAAAATAAACTTTTTTTTATTTTTTTTTCTTTTATTTTTTTCTTTTATTATTAACTTACAAAATGTTATTTCACTTTTTTTAATTTGAATCTCTAGCAAAAAAAAATTATATATATATATATATAAATAACTTTTAATATAAAATTAAATTTTGTTGATTTATATATATAATTTTTTTTCTTATATTTCCATTTCAATACCGTTATATGGTTTTTAGGATGGATCGATTTTCAATTTTCGGTAAGACGTTATGTCATGCTGTTGAAGTTATCATGTTGTGATGATTATGACGTTATAATGTTATGATGACCCACCAAATGTGAGACATTTATTTTAGTAGACGATGATGTCACAAGTTGAGAGTTTTAATTTCCTTAAAGTTGATAAAATCCCAATAAGTTAGGGCGAAGTATGTTTGTAAAAATTTCTTCATACACGTTCTTGATAGAAGCATTCTAATGCCGTATAATAAGTCCTTTGTCAGTGGCCAAATTATGCATTAATAGCATTTTCTTTCAATTTCAAGCTTACGATATGTGGTAAACCGCTGATCTCCAAAATGTACCTGAGCTCGAATCCTTAGTAAAAAAAAAAATTTTTCCAAACATTTTCTATTCATTATTTCTACTTTTGAATAGCAAATTTGGAAACAATTTGAACTTTATCAAAAGTTGTGTTCGGATAAAATAAGCTTTCGGTAAGAGTTTAAATCAATAAAATCGATGCAGGAATAAACTTACAGAAGAAATTACAAAATATATTATTCGATACATCCTTTATAATTTTTTTTTTTTTTCACTTAGTACTTTGAGAGCTTTAGAAATTTAATGAAATTTCCTCAAAAAGAAAATAAGAAAGAACAAAAATATATAATAAGTTTTAGATGTGCTTGTGATTAATGTATGATGATGATATAACAAGATTTGGTTTTTTAGATGAAAGCTAAATGAATTATTGGTAAAGAAAATAAAACTCGATGATAATAAATGCTAGAATTGTTTTTTTTTTTTTTCAAATCAGAAAATTTCACTGTTAACATATGAAATATATAATTTATAAGAATATTATTGTAAATAAGTTTAATATTATAAAATTAAAGCATTCGCTAATATTATTGTTAGTAATTTTGTACAAGACTCTCATATTTTGAAGTACAGGGAAGCATTCTTTAAGATTTTCTGAAGTTGATTAACAATTTTGGGGATAAGGTTTAAATACTGCATATCAAAATACTAAATGGCAAAATACTGAATGGATTAAAATTGTACGAAAAACTGTAATCGGACAAAGCAAGGTATGGATAACACTGTATTGCTTGTGGTGCCACAACGTCAATATATATAAAATGTAACTGGGATATAACGTCAATTGACTTTCTGTCTCAAAAATTAAGTCATAAAGTCAATTGACAACACAACATAAAAGAGAACAAAAATCATGCCACAAGACAACACTCATTTGAACTTGAATTACAATTACATAGAATTAATATGAAAATAAAAATAAAATCATCATGGTTCTTCTCTAGTACCTCCCAGCTTAGTACTAAAAAAATATATTATCTAAAATTAAATTTTATGATCAAATGAAGGGTTTTTTTTGATTGAGCCTACCACATCACTACAGTTCGTGTGATTTCAGATTTAATTATATTTTATAATTAAAGTGACTGTGAATTGAAAGAAACTCGAAACAATAAATTAATTGCAATATAATTAATCATTGATTTTATAAACATATATCTTTGAATGAAATCTACTGAAAAAAAAAAAAATTAAAATTAAAATCCCCAGAAGGTATTTTTTTCTTGTTGGTTTTCAATCAACATTTAAAAGTATCAAAATATATATGTGTATAAATTGTTTTTTTTTTTTTTTACATCATAATCATTAATCGCAAATTTTTATAAAATTTAGGTTTTTTTCTTTTTTTTTGCATTTTATTTTTTGGAAGTACTTTCTCTTTTTCATACATATACCTTACATATACCTTATTTCTTATAAATTTTTTGCAAATATTTCGCATTTTGTTATTTTTTTTTTTATGTTTTTATGATAATTGTTAATAACGTGTAAGATTAAAAATTTTGTATTTTTTATTTATTTTTTTTTTTCGAACGAAAATCTTTTTATTAGCGAGAATTCATTTGAAATGACAATAAGTTGTAAATTTGACAAGTTTTATCATTATAAACAAAAAAAAATAAATAAAATAATAATAATAATGTATTTTTATTCTTCATGCGTAGGTGACCTACTGTTAAATTATGTTGCACAGTACAAAAGGAAAAAAAAAAACAAAAAAAATTTAATGCGATTAATAAGAAAGTTGTTGAAAATATTTAATGTGAATAAACTTATATGGTATATATAAAATGTATTATTTCCTTTCAAAATAATTTTTTCGGCCTTTAGAAAAATGTATATTTCTAATATTTTTTGTTTTTTTTTATTGCTGAAGAACTTATGTTATACACCCTCTTATTGGTTTAAAACCTACTATGGTCAGCATAATTTGAATTATTTTCATATTGAATAATGGACTTATTCAAGTGCCAGCGAGAGCTTTTTAATGCCGCGTCGGTGCAGAGATTCCAAAAATGCCATTTGAAAGGCAATTTAATTATAAGATAATTATTATTACTTTGAATTTTTGCCAAAAATCGTCTTTGATTCTATCGAACTTTAATATAAATTTGTGTAGAAACTCATTTTGGTTAAACCTTTATCTTAAAAATACCAAAATACCAGAAAAATTACAAAATTTATGTACAATCGTCTCATTCTGTAATTTTCCAATAAAAGGTCTAAACCATTCTAAAAGCATGACTACTACTTATAGTAGCTTAAAAATAAAATTCTAAATTTCTCAGTCCTAGATCTGCAATAAGGTTGACCCAATTAAGAAATGAAAAAGGTTGACATTATATGGCTTTTCGAAAAGGAAGTTTTCGCACAACTTCATTCAATTTTATGAAAATATATGTATAAAATGATCCAAATACATTGATTTGATTTTTATTTCCAAAATATTTTGAAGCTTTTAAGTTTTTTTTTTTTATTTTCCATTATTTTTCTCATGGAGACTTTAACATACACAATATATGTAGGTATATATAAAAAAGAATGATTATCTTAAATTTCGTTCAATTTTTTTTTAAAGAAAATGTGAAATTTATTATCATTTTAATCGGAAGTTAAAATATGGGCACGTACTTTTAACTTTTAATAATGATAATAACAATAATTTTTCCAATTATTCATTATTACATTTTTTATTTTTTTTATATATATTTAAATATTAAATCATTATATCGAATTTCACTTCATGTAATTTCTTTTAATATAACTTTAAAATTTCAAAAGTAATTAAGAAGATTTTTGAAGTTTTACTGCTAACATTGTTTCAGTTCTTTCTACGCTCAAAAAAATTATCTTAATCTTATTTAATTTTTTTGTTAATTTGAAGAATTAAGAGTTAATATGACATAAAGATACTACATACAATTAACATGAGCTTTCATTTGAAAGTAATTTTATCAACAAATAAGTTATTTAAATTCTACCAATACTCAGTTGAACTACACATATCTCCATAGTCCCTTCTATAATGAAGGAAATTAAATTAGATAATTTTTATTTAAAATTTATTACATTTCAAAAACTTCTTAATGAATAAAATTCATAAGTCAAACACTGACTACACATAAACCATAATTCGCATATCGATAATATCAATCAAATTGTTATAATATTGCAACCTATATATTTAAGACAAACATTAAGATATAATTATTATCATTAACGTTAAAATCGAATCGATCAAATTTATGCTTTTTTTATAATCTTTTTAATGTTTTTTAAAGTATCTCCATAATTAATTAATAAAGTCATCAATTTAGAGAGAAAAAAAAATTTATTTTCAAACATACATAAATAAAAAAAATTTTTTTTATAAGAATTTTTGTTATAGCCTTTCAAGGCAAGACAATGAAAAAAAAAAAAACGTTTACGAAATAGCTCATAAAGATATAATTTTCATTTTTTTTGTTAGACAAGTCATAAGTATAGTTTTTTTATTTTCATACATGTCTATAATTGATGTAAACCTATGGACTATTATTTTTTTTTATAACTCTTTTAATTTTAATTTAAAATTATTAAAATATTACATTAACAATTCACATCAAAATTATTAAGAAACAATGATTGATATTCATTTTTAATATTAAAATGCATCTTCAGTGAAAAAAAAAATATATATTTGAAATTTTTATTTTTTTTTTAATGTTTTAAAGGTCAAATTTTTATGTAAATCTTATGGTATAATTAAGAGTTTAAACAAAAAATTTATTGTGAATATTTTTTTTTTTCACTTTTACATATTTAATAAAAAAAAAACTATTTTTTTTATATTTTTTTTATTTTATGTATTTTGTCGATAAAGTTATGAAATTGATTAAAGATTTTTACTGAAATAAAAAAAAACATAAGTGAATAAATTTAGTATAGAGTATATTATATTGAAGTTTATATTACGAGATTGTATATAAATTGACAAGACAGGTGGTCATTTAAATTTTCAATTATAGTGCGTCTCCCAACATGAGATATCCCATCGTGAACTTAAGTGGACTTTAAGAGACATGACTTGGAAAAAGAATTTCATGTAAAATTATGAAAATAACTGTTATTACTTTCATAATGTTTGTATTAAATTCTTATAATTCCTGCTATGCTGCAATTTCAAAAAATGTTTTTTATATTTATTTTTAATATTCATACTTAGATTGAACAAAAAAAAATTGGAAAATTTTTTAAAGATGATTTTCTTACTTTTTTTTTAGAAAATTGGAACATACATGGTTACATTATATGATTATGAAGCTTAATTTCTTCTAATAAAAATTGATTATAAAAGAAAAGTAATCATTCTTAGAAGTTAAAATTTCCCGCCAAAAAGCAATTTTCGTAAATATTTAAAAACTTTTCCAGCCAATGCCAAGCGAATGCTGAAATCGGATATTAAAATGTTTTGCAAATTTAACTTATTTTGGTGTTGCTTCTTTCAGATTAAATTTGTTTTGATAATTGAGAACAAGATCCTTATAATAATTTTCATAAGTATTTATTCTTCAACTTTCCTCATAGTAAATATATTTCACGATTGCACAGGTAATTCGGCTACTTCGGTTTTGAAGAAAAAATTCCGAATACCTAAGATCCGAATAATTACTTAAAACTTTATAGATTAATAATCAAGATAAAAGAAAATCATAATTTCGAGATCTGTGAAGCTTACAATGTAACTTCAAATTTTATCTGATAAAAAAAATGATTGTTTTTTTTTTTTAATTTAACAAAAAAAACTTCATAAAATTTTATGTTGAATTATTTTTATTTTACATATTTTTTTTTTAATAAAATTTTTTTTATTATTATTGTTATTGTTTATTTCATTGATGAGTAATAAAATTTAAGTAATAAAACCCAAAGTCCAAAAAAAAAAAGATGATAAAATTTCTTTAATTTTTTTATTTTTTTTTTTTTAACTATTTTTTATATATAGTTAATGTTTTCACCAATTTTAGTGAAAGTCATGTATATAACATTTTTAATACGTATGATATTTTAATACTAATAAAATCTTAAATTTACGAAAAAAAAAATTAATAATATTAGCTTGCATCATACTAAAATTTATAGTTTATCAAAAAGAAAAAAAAAAAGTTTTATAAGTTTAATAAAAAAAAATAGTTTTTTTTTTTTTTTTTTTCATTTCATTAACGACCCTGAGATATTGTTTAATTAATTTTTAGTTGTTTTTTTTAATTGAAAACTCAATAAAATATTATTTAATATGTAAATGTCTTCATTCATTATGATTTGTAAATTTCTAAATAAGCTTAATCTTAAAATTTGATTTTATTTAATGAATAATGTTGACAGGATTAAAAATGATTTTTTTTAAAAATATCCTACATGAATACCATAATTTATTTAAGTGTTGAAGGTTTCATATAAGCCGCTGATAATAATTGTCCTTTATTATGGACATAATTGTGCTTTTTTTAGTTTGTTCTTCACAATACAACAATATTGTGCAAATAAATTTCAATTCAGTCAAAATTTACTTAAAAATTTTGTTTAGAATATTTTGCTCTGACATTTAAGAGTTTCACCGCAGACTTCTGTAATTAACCAAGCAATATGATTCTAACTTACTTGTACTATAGATTAACTACAGATTGACCTCAAAAACAAAATAATATTTTTACTTTTATTATTGACATTTTAGTTTTTTGAAAATTTAATTAAATTCATTCATAATATTGCCAGATAAAGAAATATTTTAAATATTTTCTCGTTTTACTATCAATGTTTTGACAGAAAGTTTTTCTTTCGTTATTTTATAAATAGATAAGAGTACACACAGTACAGGTATTTTAATCTATAATACACTATCATTTTCATCAATATTTTATTTATTTTAAATTAAAAAAAAAATATTGTGCAATACAACTATCTACAATAATAATTAGTTATAAAAAAAAAATATTATATATATAATAACTTCAATTTTAATGCTGACAGTTATACAACAAATAATATTATTTACCTTTAATTGATCCACTTGATTGATTTTGTCCACCACCGCTCCCAGGGGATTGCACATTTGTCTGAATCATTGTATTAGCGTGTGCTTCCAGTTTAGAAGTCACGCTGCTCCACATATCAAACATTCTAGACGTATACATAATTTTTTTAATTTTTTGTTTTTTATATATAAATTATTTTGGTTAATTTCGTCATATGTGAATATTTATTTGTTTATTTGTTTATTTATAATAAAAAAAAATTCAATAAAATAATAACAAAATAAATATCATTTTGACATTTTTTTTTAATGACATTAATTATACAAATATTTTATTATTTTTCTTGTCATATATATTGAAATTAAATAAAAATTTCCATTGCATTTTCCATAAAAAACTTGTTTTAATAAAATTTATTTAAAAAAAAATATTTTTTTTATTTTTTTATCCAAAATAATTTTTAATTTTAAATTCAAATAAAATAAGTAAAAATAACAAATTTTATAATTTTTTTTTTTTTAAATTTATTTTCTAAGCTTTGCACAATATCACAGAGTAAAAATTTTTTTTTCAAAAAAAAAAGAAAAAAAGAAAACAGAGGAAAAATAGAGAATTTTCCACAAATTTTCAATTAAAAAAACAAAAAACTGTAAATTTTCTTATATGTTTTTACCCAAAACTCAAATAATATATTATTTATATATATTTTTTAAAGAACTTGAAAGAAAAACTCATTTGAACTCTGTTTATATATTTATTTTTTTTATTCTTCTAATTTTAATAATTTTCATATGTGAAAATTTTTATATAATATATTAAGGTTTATATATATTTATATGTAAAAATTTATTATTTAATAAAGTTTTCGTATATATGAGTTTTCTTAGAAAAAAAAAAAAAAAAAAAAACAAATTAAAATAAAGGCATCTTAATATTCAATTTTTTATAAGTCTTTTCCTCAAATTTCAGTCTTCAGTATTTTAAGGAAAATTTAATTGTTCATCCAGGATTTGCATCCATTTTGCTTTTTTTTTCTAGAAATAAATTTTCCACATTAAAATTATTGTTTTCTTAGGATTTCGAGTTTAGAATCGGTTCAGTGATCTGTCGAAACTATTAAAACTATCAATGAAAGTATCCAATATAATATGAACACGAACAGTAATAAAATAGTACAGAAAATGGATTGTTATACAGAAACTCGCATAACAATTTCGGTCTTGAAATTAAGTACAGAACTATTGAGACAAATCCCTCAAAACACAATGTACAATTCTTGTACAATTTATGCTCAAGTATATAAGATAATATGTCTTCATCTCGGGGAAAAATAATTAAATTAAATATAAATACATAAATTTTCGTTCGAATAAAAACGTTGGTACGTTTAAAGTTTTAAACTGTTTAACTTTTGATTCCTAGAGTTATAAAGGCTTTGCATAATATTCTTATATATGTATTTCTCTTTGCGTTTTAATATATATATATATTCTTCAAAAAAAAGTTTAATATCTTTCTAAAATATTATACAACATACTATTTTTATTATTCGTGAAAATAATATAAAAGTTTGGTAAAAATTATTATTGATAAAAAAATTTACATAATTTTTTCATAAAATAAAAATTGTTAGAAGATTAATAAATTTACATAATAAAAATTTATGTTTCTTTTTTTTTGTAGGCATGTTATAATCTGTTATATATGAAAATATTTATATCGTCGCAACATTTCATAAAAGCTGTTTATTGTGACGGTGCTGAATTGGCCGTGACGTCGTAATGATAAATTTTATGGCTACGGTGTATATTACAGGCAATAATTAAAGAATTTTTTAACAATATGGCGAAGTGCATAAGCCATAAAAGTATATTGATCATCCTTCTAAATATCGCAGAAAGAAATATAAATTTTTTTTTTTTCATTAAACAGATTTTTACAATGACAACCGACGAAATTTCTATGTATATTCTTCATTCCAATATTAGAGTTGCAAAGCAAAAAAATGATAAAATTAAAAACATCAATTTTTTTTTTTTTTCGTTTTAGAATTAATTTATATAAATCACGATATTAGAGGGTTGTTATTTCTTTCCATTTGAATAAAAAAAAAAAAAAAAAAACAAATTTGTTTGTAAAATATCTAAAAACCCACACCCAAAAAATTTTAGCTTATTATTTTGAGGGCCTAAAATAAATTCGTATATATAGATAACGAACATATATTCATTGAAATATAAGGATTGATTTATTTTTATTCAAAATTTTTTTTGGGAAAGTAATTGCAAAAAAAAAAAAATTTAATATATCCCAAACTTAGAATAAATATATATTTTTTTTCCAAATATAGAACTGCTCAGCATAAATTCGAATATCTGAAAATAGTATGATAATTTTGTTTTTAAATTTTGGTATAATAATAGGACACATGATATTCATATGGAGCTTACAGGTTAGCTAATTTTTTTTGTCCGCATAATCAAGTATTACACTATAAAGAAAATTATGCGTTTGTTTTTCTCCAATAAACTTAAACGTTATTATTTTATGTTAAATTAAAAAAAAAAATTAAACATCATGTATATAACCATATAGTAAATATAGGTTATGCGTGCCTCGTGATTACAGATATTTCACGAACATTATTTTATGCCCATATTATTTGAGCATGTATATACAATTTAGTTACACCGCACTTCAAAAAACTAAAATTGAAGTCCAAACAAAAATGCAATTTATTTAAATAATTTTCTTTTCTAATGTAAGAAACTTTTTTGATAGAAAAAAAAATAAAATAAAAATTTTATGCATCACATCCCTTCTTAACTTCCTTTAAAAATATAATATGTGCTAATATAATATAAAAAAAAAAAACAGAAAAAAAGTTTATTTTTATAAAAGAAAACGCACATAAATAGATTTTTATTATACAAATACTATGACAACGATTATATGTTTTTGTTAAATTTAAATGTTATGTACTACAAATTCATCAAGAAGCCACATAAAATATAATATTAGAAAAATTGTTTTTTTTTTTTTTTTTTTTGTAATCATGTTTATGCTATTTATCGACAACATTGTTAATCATAAACATTATTATTATTATTAACATTATAAAACAGATAGAATATTTTATCTGAATTTTTTTTTTTTTAATTTCTTCTTCGACAAATAAAATTCAGTCTTATTTATGCTGGGAAGTGAAGAGTATGTGTGCATTTTACAATTTAGTACTTATCCAGGAGCAAAATAAAATATGTATTTTCTAATCAATGTATAACGTATCGACATTTTTTATATTTTTATGAATTAGTATTTTACATGAAAACATATATTTTGATTTACTTCATAAAAAAACTTAGCCTTAAAATAAAACTAAAAACTTAGCCTTAATCTTCAAAACTGAGATTTAACAAACCATTATTAAAACTTATGTAAATAAAATTAATTTGTAAATGAAGATAATGTTGGAAAAAAAAATGAAGTTGTAACAAAATTATTTTATACATAGTATTTATCAATTCATTCCATTCATTTAAAAAAAAAAAAGTATCTAGGTATACAAAATAAAATAGATTTATGTTGAATATAATATGTATGTGCAACACACTATAACATAAATCCATTTTCATAGAGAATTTTTGCTGCAATCATATATACATTTTATGTAAAATATAGAAAAAACCAAAACATTAACATATGATTATATGAATTTTGTATATACCTATATACATAAAAATTTTATGTACATATATTATAATAATATGCTCTTTATATGTATACCAAAAAATTATATATACACAATGTGAATATATATATATATATATTCAATATAAAATTGCATAGGAAAATAGACATGCAATAATTTTATTTATTTATACAAAATATATAGATGTACGTAAAAGATATTATGCACCAAACCAAACCAGCAAATATATAAGTCATCGGGTATATAGGACAACCACATATAATTTTATAACTGCGAATTGAATTAACAAATTAAAAATTATAAAATAAAATGAAAGAAAAAATGCAAAATCGCACATACTTAATGGTTTGTTGTAATTTTTAGCATAATATGATTATTTTGGGAATTCGAAAAAATAAAAAAAAATTAAAAACTTGTATACATGATTGTTTGCAGAATTTTTAGGAATTGAAGAAATATTTTAGAAATCAAACGGAAATTGGTTAAAATTTATGGGTTTTAAAGAAATAAAAAAAAAAAAAAAGGAAAATTACTTTATGCTTTGATTTGGCAAAAAAAAAATATGAAAATTTCCATATACCTACACTACATTCTTATATATTCTGACAAGTTAATTATAAAGGTCCATTTTAAATTATTGCCTTTTAAAAATTTTATATATAATTTTGATTAAAACGGAAGAACTGGTACGAGTTCTGGGTGATTATTATAAACTACGACCGATAGTAAGAATCTTAGGAAAATTCCATTCGGGTAAGATTTTTGCGATCAATCAAAATTTATAATTTTGCTCCTAGTGATCGTTAATAAGTAAAATAAAACTTTAACACTAACTTTTGATCTATTCTAAAGTTTGTAACTTTAATTAACTATTTTATACCAAAAACTATGACATAAGCGAAAAACTTCATTTAAAACTTTCAGTCTAGCAAAGCTAATTGAAAAAATCGCGTCTATCTATTAATCTATTATGATCTAGAAGTGTAACAAAGCTACAACTATTTTATAGAAATATGTATAAACTGGAACCATCAATCATGGAGATAATATTTTCTTATAGTTTTTGTCATAGTTTTGTCATTAAAAAAAATACAAAAAATTGAATGTCAGTAATAAGAATAAAAAAAAATAGTATATAGACAAGCGCAATATTCTTAAGTTTTTTATATATATCCATAAATTCAATGAAATCATAAACATAAGTTGTCTCAAATATAAAAAAAAATAAAAAATAAAACATAACAAACAATAAACATAAAATACATAAATCAAAACAATATTTATTTTTTTTTCAAATAAAAATTAGGTTGGTTATTATTATTATTCATTTTTTTTTAAAAGATATTTTCTTTAGATTATGATTTTTTTTATAAAATACTTATATTTCTGTCTCCCTTTTTATTTTTCCTGATAGTCCCCATCGACTTATATAAATAATTATTATTATTATTTTTTTATTATCATCCCTAGAATAAAATCAAAAAAAAAAATTGCATTCCGTTTCATAATTTGTCTTCAGCATTTAGAAAATAAAAAAAAAAAGTATATATATATAAAACAAAATATATATATAATATATATAAAACATAAAAGCAGAAACAATTCGTATATTTAAAATAGGTCAAACTTTTTTCATTCATCTTTTTATGTTGCTGCTTATATATTTTTTTTTTATATTTTTATTTTCTATATTTCGGTTGCATCTATCTATAGAAACACGGCACAACCCCATAACGATAAGTTGCTTCTTTTTTTTTTTTATGTACTAAGGGAGAAAAATTTATGGAAAATTCAAAAACAAGAAAGAAAAAAAAAATCTTTTATATTTTTAATATTGTGAATACACCAGCGGAAAGTTTTTTTTGAATTTTGAAATTGCAGGAAGTTTATGAGTTAATTCAAATCGTAGATTGACTTTGAGAATTAGGTTACGATTAAGTTTGATTTCGAAATTATAACATAAACTTTAAATAGTATCAAGATAAACTAAGTTTTTGAGGCTTTTGAGTGAGTACTGTGTATTAACCACATCGATAAAATTGTATGTAGTACAAGCGTATAAGTCATGGCCGTCGGTCGATTATATGAAATTATTCTCTGATGTAAATTCGCTAGGAAAATAACTGAAAATTCTTGAGAATAAAGTTTTACAAGTACACAGTTTTAAAAACTCTAAAGATTGATTACAATAACTTTTTTGAGGAAAATTTTTAAAATATCTTTTATATAATTATAATACAAAATGACAAACTATATTCTTTATATAACAAAAAAACTTCTTTAACTTAATTAGAAATCTCTGTCAAGTCAAGTATAATAATACTATATGTATACATGTATTTTTCTTTATATATAATTTTCATACTCAAAACTTAATATTTTAATATGTTAGTTCTATGAAAATACTTTAACTATATCATCATAAATGACATAAACTTATAAATTTAATATATGCATATATATAGTTTTAAGATTTATATATACAGACATAGCAGCAAAAACAACGTGTACGGAAGCCTAAAAATAATAAAATTTTCCGAATAAGAGTTTCTTTTTTTTTTTTTTGTTTTTGTTCAATTGGCAAAAAGAAATAACATAAAAATTAAATTTCGGTATATACATAATTCTGCATGTTTTTCTTTCAAAAATAGATGTAAAAAAATGTTATACATGTTGGTATGTATAGCAGGGAGAAAATGAATATATTTTTAACCTAAATTTTATAAAAAAAAAAAAATAAAAAGGGTGCAATAAAAACTTTCTATAAAGAAAAATCAATATTTTCCCACAACAACAACACAATATGTATAATGAAATTCCTAAAAAACTTTAACATGAAAAACTTTAAGATATTCTTTAAATAACTTTACATTATTTTATATTGTACAACATACAATGAATATGTAATAAATTTTCAAAATAATACATAATAGTTAAAAAAAAAAACAAAAATTGTATTTTCGATAGATATTATCCGCACGCTTCTTTTGCATACAAAATTGTATACAGTCTATAACAACGAAGCCGGTTTGGTATTTTTGCTTACATTTACTCAAAAAAAAACTTCACATAATATTTCTTGGATTCTTGGATTCTGGGATTCTTGGATTTTGGCAATAATAGTGATTTTATGATATTTAGCTGAACAGGTAATGATGTACGTAGAAGCCTATACAGATCTTATCATAACTTCCTTCTCTATATCTTTTACATATAACATTATACATATACTGACCTATCCACAATGCTATTAAAAAATTATGTTCTACAAACTTATTTAAAATCCAAATAATTTAAATAATATAAAATTAAAATAATTTCGTAAATATTGTTTTGATTTAATAAATTGTTTGAATGAAGCTGCATTTAAATAATAATTAAGAGTTGAAAAATTTTAATCATAAAAATTTTTCCCTGTATCAGAATATTCATTAAAAGCAGTTAAAATGACAAAAATGTATAGTACAAAAGGGTTTGTATTTTAATTAGAGCCTATTAAGCATCCTTTTTTAAGCGTATATATATTTTATTTTAATTGTTCTCTATATACAGCTAATTGGTTTTCATTTAATTTTAAATCCTTTTTTTTTTTTGCGAAAATAATTATGTCAAAAATTTAAAAAGGATAATATTCATTTGAGCCAGAGATCGGCAACCTTTTTTTTTTGGCTAAGAATCTTATTTATTTAACATTAACCGGCTTTGCTAAACTAAGTGTGCCAAACAGTAACAACCGGATTATTCTTCTAAGAAGGAGTTGGAAATAAATTTTATTTTTCCTGGCAAGCCAAAAACAATCATAACGATTGACCTCAATTATTTTTTTTCATATGCAAGCTTTATTAAATTGAATATTAAGTGATCCGTGAATCATATCTAGTTTGCCGATGACGAAACAATTAGAAATTTTATTATGCAAAACCTTTACAGGATATAAATTTTCTAACAATCATTTAATTTTAATTAGTAAAAAAAAAAAAAATTAAAAAAAAAATAAATTTTGATTAATTTCAAATAAATGTTTTTTATTTGATTATCTTAATTTCATTCAGATTAAATAATTATTTTATCAATATTACACACATTTCTTTTTTTGTTTTTTTTTGTTTTATGCCTACCGATTGATAAGAGCGGTTCAATATTAGTATCTTTGAAACAAAAAAAAAATCAAAATAAAAAAAACCACTTTAATAGTGTGGTTCAAAAAAAAATTATTTATTTATTTATTTATATTTGCTCAAAATTAGTTTTTTTTTTATATTATAATTGGTTTATTTATTAATTTAATATTTGTTTTGGACAATTTAAGAAAGGGAAATTTATTTAATTTTATCATTTTTAATTGTATTTCTTATCTAATTTTTAATAATAATAATAATAATAATAACAATTTTTTATACTTTTTATATATATTGTGTTTGACTTTTATTAATATTGTGAATAAATAATTGCACTTTAATAATATTCTATTATAAAGGTATACTTATATATATATATATTTTATTTGAAAAAAATTATTAAATTAATTTTTTTTTTTTTTTTGGTAATAAAACTCGTTGTATTTTTTAATTTATTTTATTTATTTATAAGAATTTTTAAATTTTTGTCTGTAAAATTAACAAAAATGAGTAATAATATTTACAGGCGTTTTTTTTTTCTATTTTGTTTGTTTAATTAATTAAAAATATCAGTTAAAATTCTATTTATTTAAATATAAATAAAATTATTAGAAATAAAATTAAAAAATATTTAAAAAATTTTTTTTTTTTATTGTAAATAAGTAATATTTACAAGACATTAATAGTCAAAATTACAGAAATAATGTAGTAAAATCTACGGTCCCTTTTTCCCTTTTTATTTTGAACTTGTTTTTATTTTTATTAAATTCTTTAATTTTTTTTTATTTAATTTTTTTTTATTTTGTTTATTTTTACAAACTCATTCAGTAAATTTTATTTTTTTATTAGTAAGTAATGACCTCTTTCACTATGACGTCACATCCGATGATAACGGTATCAAAACATACAACGTGGATTTTATTTTTTACTCTCATCCGTTAGGATTTGAAAAAATTTTTATGTATTCCATTTTTTAAATTGTCACAGTTTTTAATTAATAATTTTTGGTTTTTTTTTTTTAGCATAAAAGTTTTTTATGTTAATTCTTTTGAACGGAAATAAAAGATAAATTTTTTTTTTATTATTTTTTTTTAATGTAAAATTTCCGAAAAATTAGAAAACATAAACTAAAAGTTTTTGTTCGAAAAAAATGGAAAAAAACGTGATACCGTCAAATGTTAACAATGCGGAGTTCAATTAAAGACTGCTTAATAATAAAGATTTGATTGTATTTCACGTATATCCATGAATAAAAAAATAATAAATTTATAAAAAAAAAAAAAAAAAAATAATTTCGTAAAAAAGAAATATAAAACAAAAAATTGTATACTAAAAATTCCCAGTACACACTGTTTATGTGTACAACCATCATCAACATGATACTACGTACATCATTCATATTATTTTTTAAAAAAATTATAGTGAAAATTTATGATAAACACCATATTCTATTACTTTTTCAAAAAGATAGTTTAGAAATGTTGCAGTGATCATCTTTTGTTTGAACATTATTTTAATAGATAGCTATGTCGGTTTAATGCTCGTAACGACGGTAGTGATGCTGGTATAATTTAATGATTATATTTTCCTCTGATTAACATTATATCGAGTCTTTGTTTCAACGTTACCGATTTTTTGTCGATAAGTTTGTTGCTAATATTAATATCGCAGTGAGAACTTCGAAAAATTTATTTACATTAATACTACATAAGAAACATAAAAATTAAACATAAAAAATGTCTCACTATCTTTAAATTATTTAATCTACAAATAGAATAATGGTATTTAGAAGATATTAACATTAGTCGACGAGATTCAAAATTGCACCTTTTAATATAAATTTTATTTATTTTTTTTGTTCAAGAAAGCAATCAGGCAAAAATGTTGCAATACAAACATAGAACTCGATTTTCTATGCAATTATTTTTCTAACAATTTTTTTTTTTGTTTTTTTAGTTGTTTGTTTAGTTTGTACTTAATTTATGTATTAAAAAAAAACATAAAACATAATATATGTAGGTATATATATATGCATAAAATACTTAAAGAGAACAGTTCTTTGGCATAATTATGCAACATAACAGTACAATTTAAAAATCGATAAGTAAGTAAATAAACCAATGTTGCTGCAACAATGTTGTTCTATCTATAATATAGGTATATAGTTTTATTTTCTTAAATAGGTAAATATTATCCTTTTTGTAAATAGATAAATTTAAATTTTATTAAAATTAAAAAAAAAATCCACGATACAAAAACATATGATCGACGATAATAAAGCATAATTTTAAACTAAATTCATATATGTATAGTGTATGTATAAAAGAGAGCTTTTTGTTTTAGTATTAAATTGTTGGAAAAAATAATAATTTTGTGAGAACATTGTTTTTTTCCTGATGCTCGTTTAGACTTAGAACTTTCATAATTTTTTTTTTCGTTTTTTAAGTTCACGATTTGTGATTAGAGACTTTTGAGAATAATGTCAAAATTTTGTTATAGTGTAAATTCGAAATTTTTAATAGCATTTAAAATAGGGTGCTGACAGCATAAAAATAATTAGTAAATTAAAGCCTACTATAAAGCTCAGATTTTCCAAAGGCTTGTATTAGTTAGAAGATAAAATGTGGAAAGCATTTTTATCAAAGATTGAGATAGTTGAATCTAACAAATTTGTATCTTATTTTTTTGTGGAAAACTTAACTATAGAAAATAATAAAATTCTAAATTAAATATTTTTTTTTTTTTTCATTAAAAAATAATATTTAAATTTAATGTATAATTTTTGCGCTCATTGGCTCTCTAAAATGTTGCATGTCCAAAATCAACCATTGAAATAATAAATGTTTTTAATTTATGTTGTTCTTCTTATTTTACATTTTTATGAAAACATAGCAGCAGCAGAATAGTGGCATAAAAGGGTAAAGAAATAATTATAAGAAATACAAAAACAAAAATGTTGCAGATTCAATTATTTCATTATTGCTGGCAACATTTAATTATGTATTCAACTTTTGCTCTATTGCATAACCGAAATATTTCGCTATGCTGTAACTGTTTCTTTATTTTTATTTTTTTTA
The DNA here is from genome assembly GCA_964007475.1 of Hybos culiciformis. NCBI lineage: Eukaryota > Metazoa > Arthropoda > Insecta > Diptera > Hybotidae > Hybos > Hybos culiciformis. The sequence goes on along the minus strand of OZ023274.1, from coordinate 94,673,966 downwards.
TTAATTATTTTCATTCTGTTTTATTATGTTTTTCTTCATGCATAAGTCAATGGCTTTTAAATAAAAAAACAAAAAAAAAAGCTTTTATTATTTTCTCTATACACTCTTTTGAATAATATCTTTTTCATTGATTTCACACACCCAAAAATAAAGAAAAAAAAATTTTATGTTAACACTACAAAATAATATAGATATAAAAAAATTAAGTATATTTCATGCGTATTGAAAATTCAAACAAAATAATAATAATAATAATAACAACAACAAAACTATGACAACACGTGTACTAACAAACTTTTTTTTTTATTTCGTGTTTTAAAAAAAAGTATCTCTTTTTCGATAGTGAGTCATAGAAACTAAAAAAAAAAAAACTAAATAAAAGTATAAAATGACAGATAGAAGTGTCTATCTTTAGATTCTCTTAAAAGCTTTAATTTTTCTCTTAAAACATTTTTTTTTTATGTTTGAAGTTTGAAACTTGAATCATTAGATTTTAATAACACAAAAGTCAAGCTTAATTTAAATGTTCTAGTCTAGAAGAAAAACTTAAAGCTTCAAAAATATGTATTCAAAAACTATGTTTAAATGGGGAGAAGATAATATATGAATAGTAAAAATCTTTGTAATTACAAAATTATATTCTGCTTTTTTTTTAACTTTCAAACTTAAAAAAAAAAGAAATAGTTTATAGTGCAGTTTTTCTCTCAAAATTAAAGCAGCAACAATGTTCCATTCTGTAATTTATGTAAATACTATTAATGTCGTCTAAGTTTAGCTTCTGACTTAACAGAGGCGAAATAAAATTGTATTTGAGCATGTCTAAATATTTGAGGACTTAAATTTGCTGGTATTTTATGTTTCTTTTGTCTTCAGATTAAAACATTTCAAGAATCCTGTTTTTCAGTTGAACTTAGTTTAGTTGGGCTCATAAGTTATTAATTTTCTATTTAAGCCTAACTTAAATATTTATTAGAAAAAACTTTAAGAAAAATAACATTTTTATCATGTCTGGAAAATGTGAAATATTTCTAGATATCGATAAAATTAAGCAATTGCAAACATTTAAGAAACACTCTATCTAAAGTCTCTAAACTTTTGATTTTAAATTATTTTAAATTAATATTAATACAGGCATATCTATCTATAAGTCTATATATAAAATATATGAAAATTTAAATTCTATCTTCATAATATCTTAAAAAAAAAAAACATAAAATTAAATAAATTTTCATATACACTCATAAATTCCCACTTTAAAGACTTCTTTTTGGTTATATGTCAGATTAAATTGAATATATAAATACAAATTTAAAATAATGAAAAAAAAAGGCAATGTTTTATATTGTTTTTTTTTTTTTTTTAGTCTTTTATTTTTGGAAAATGAAAAATTAATAAATTATCTCAACATTATAACTAATAAATCAATTTTAAAATAAAAGCTGACGAAAATTCTAATTTATTTCTATATCTACAATATACTTCTATCTAAGTTGAATAGACACAAAAGCTTTTTTATGATAATAATATCAAAAAAAAAAAAATATCTTTTAAATGAAAAAATATAGATATAGAAAACATTTAACAATTTTTTATGTTTTTTTTTTTTTTTTTTAATGTACAATAATAATTTTCATCTGTTTTATGTTGCTTGCTAATTTTTCATATATATACACATTTATCTATATTTTTCACTTTATTTTCTGTCACAAAAATTGGAGAGTAACATATTTATTACACTTTATATATATGTATAATTTTGTATACACATAATTTATATGTAGGTATGTAAAAAAAAAAAAAAAAAGAAATAAAAATTCTAAGATATTGTTTAGCTAAGTTTTTTTTTATTTTTTTTTTATTAACAAAGGTCATTGACAGAAAATTTTACTATGTCATAATTTTTGTATCGTATGTACATAGAGTATTTAAAAAAAAAAAAAAAGATACAAAACAAAATATAAACAAAACATTTTTTTTTTTATTTACAATTGTCAAAAAAGATACTACATATATATAACGGTATTTTTTCTATAAATTTTTTTTTTGTTTTTATGAAGATTAAAATTTTTAATTTTTTAAATAACTAACTAAAAACAGAATAAGAAATTTTTTTTTATGTAGACAATTTAATTTCATTTTAATTAGACAATTTTTTTTTTATTTGGGAAAAGTAATATTTGGAATTTTTTTTTTTTTATTATTTGAATTGAAATTCTTTTATTTTATTTTCAGCGAGATTAACATTTTCCAACTACATTTATAAAAGAGGAGCGCGAAATAGGTTGCTGTAAGACCATTGGAAATCGAGATTGTATTAAACCTACAATAAAAACGAGACCAAGACAAATTTTTCGTATTGAGGGCTCATTAAATTCATTAAATTATTTTTTTTGCGGTTTTTTTCTTATTTTTTTAATTATTCTAACTATCAGGCTCAATGTCCCAAATGTTGCCCGAATAAAATCTAAATGAACGATACTATGTTTTGAATATAATAACTCGCTTTAGCTCAACAATCGTTAAATTTTTAATCATCATGATAAACATCTTAATAAATCAACATAAATTATTTATGAATATTTCTTTAAAACCTCATTCAAAAATTGGAAGTCTGTAAACCAAATCAGCTGTGACTTGTATAATGTTAAATATAGGTTTTTTTTTTTTTATTGTAGAGTTGTCCCAATTTGTTTTTTCGTTGTTTATTAAAGTTTAAGAAGTAATAAATTGAAGTTTTTATAATAATAAATCAAAATATATACAAATATTGAACTGAATCTTTTATTTTCAATAAGCCAATTTTAAAGGTTCTTATACTTGCACATAGAATGAATATAGAATTTATAAAATAATAAACGAACATATTGTGTAATATAATTTTTCTTTAGCAAAAATAGGAATTGTTTTTTTTTTGTTTTTTTGCGCAAAACATACAAAAATAAAAAAAAATAATTTGTCCTAAAATTTTGCATAATAAATTACAATTTTTGCAATTGTTTTACAAGACAATTCAGTGGTAGGTATATAATAAAAAAGCGGAAACTCTATTCAATAAAAATTTTTGACTTCAGGAATTTTTTTTTTTTCAACAGCGTACTTTAAAATAGTTCGTTTTAGATTTTTTTTTTTTTTAATTTTTATTTGAAATTAAATTTTTTTTTTTTACCATAAAAGCAAAAATTGCATAAATTTTAATAATAAGAGAGAGAGAAAAAAAAAACAATTGAAATTCCAGAATTAAGTAAAAAAAAATTTTAATAATAATAATAACATTTTTTTTTTTTTAACAACTTTACAATTATATTTTAAAATTCTAAGTATCTTTTATAGTTCTTTAGTACAAACATTTTTTTTAATTTTTATTTTTTTGAATTAATGTCTAAGAGAAACCTAATTCTGTTTTTTAAAAAGAAAAAAAATTAAAAAAAAAGAAATCGTAAAATTTTTATTCTAAAACTGCGTTGCATAGCATAATAATAATAACCGATTGTTCTTTTTGTAAACATTGTTGTAGAAAACTTTTTTTTTTTATTTTTTTTTTTACATATATTATGCATACACTGTTTGAAAGACCAAGGAGGCACACGGAAAAATGATAACAAATGTCTAAAATATAAAAAAATATATTTTTACCAACTCCAAAGCCGCATATTTTAAGCCATATATATTTATTATAACTCTATATAAATGACAATCATGAGACAAACATTTTTTTAAGGAGCCAATTCTAACTCTAAAGTCAGTTAAAAAAGGGCTCAAATATTCTTAAGTTTACTTATGCCTATCTGAAGAATCTTACCAATGATAAGGATTCAAGTCAAACATTCTGATGAGCTCTAAACTTGACGATAGTTCAATAGTTTGAAGAATTTCATAAATTTTTTAACTAATTTAGTAATATTACTTTCATATGTTAAAAGCTTAAAAGCTTGATTGGTTAAGAATCTCATTAAAATCCTTCCAAATAAATTTTAATATTAATCTTTCAGATTTCAGCTTAACATTTTGAGTAAAAAGCAATTTTCGTACATTTTTATATTCGAGTACAATTTTATATTAATCTTTCAGATTTCAGCTTAACATTTTGAGTAAATAATAAATTATCATATTTTTAAGATTTTTGGAATTTCAAAATTCATAAGAACTCCAAAAGTGGGTTTCAAGAATGACTGCAGTGCATGGAATTAAGGGAATATAGAATGATTATAATGTAATTAGTTTTAAAGTAAATATTTTTCGGCAAACTTATATAATTCATTCAAGAGTTCAAAATATTTCAAATTCAAAAATAAATCTAAAAATATGGAAAACTTTCATAAAACTAATGGTGAAAATTTGTAATGAAATGAAGCAATTTCTATTTTAATAAGACAGACTTATTTCGTTAATTTTTTTTCTTATTTAATTTGTAGGTACTTTATGAAGTTTTGTTTAAGAACTTTTCATCATGAGTTTCTTGTTTTTTTTTATTTGCTTTTAACATAATTTTTTTTTTTTTGTTAAATTGATTTAAAGCTCGTTTCTGTTTACAAATTAAACTTATTTATTATGCATCGCGTTTCGTAAATAAAATGTTAAAAAAATAAAAAATGAAGAAAAACATAATAATTTTTACGGTAAATCTCAATTTATACTTGAATAGAATTAAATAAAATGTGTGTCAGATTTTTTTTTTATTTTTATTTTTTTTATAATGTTCTTCTTTTGCTGATAGTGGAAACGCGATTTTGTTTCAAAAGTTTCTACATCCAAAATAAAAGAGAAGAAAAAAATACATGAATTTACTAAGTTTTTCCTTATATAAATGATTTTTAAATATTGGGCGGAAACTGAGATACAATATTCACTAGGCTTTGGGAATTCAAGCTATGCAGTCCTGAATGAGATGAAGTTTTTTAAGAGATTTTGCTGCCTTGAACTATTTGAGTTGACTTAGTTTTGCGACACTATCAAATATATTGAAAAAAAAAAACCTTTCAGTTATTCTCGACAACTCGATATGACAACATGAAGTCTAAGACTTTTTTTATTTGCCATAATTTATCATTATTGATGCTTTACATTCCCAGATTCATAAAATTTTAATTTATATATGTGTTTTTGCCAAAGTTCTCTGTATATCAAGTTAGTTCTGGTAAAATTTGCAATATACTTTCAAACGAAATAATTTTGTGCAAACCTATATATAATAATTAATTTTAATTTTTTATTTTTTTTTAAATGATAATATTATGAAATAATGAATTCTCGAAAAATTAGCAATAAAATTATGAAATTATGAAAAATCTTTCAACTTTCTGAGTTTTGTCACATAAGGCAATAAAGACATAGTATATAGCAGGTGTGGCCAACTTTGGTGCACATAAGATCTACTTTTTATTTATAAATTGTGTCGCGATCGACCTATTTTTTAGGTAAGAAGGGGATGTTTTTGCAATGTGATTTTATACCGACGTGCACTTTGGCGAGCTCCATGATTAAGGGGTAAATAATCTACATACATGAGTATTTATTTAATGGGTTAAAAAACTTATGTCCAGAGGAATTAAAACAACATGAGCACTTATTAATAACATTTATTCATTCAAACTTTTTAAATTAATGAGAAACCTGAGTCTGCATTTCCTTTACTAGTGCATCATAATTGGAGTATATTTTAATAGTCATAAATTTCTCAGAAGTGTAAATACAAGTCAATTTTAAACGCACTGTATTTCAGATTTATTAAATAAACATCATTTATATACGTTTTTATATGTATTGTATAAGTTTTTATCATAAGCCGAAGTATTATGCTGATTTTGTAATATCCCAATTCAAATAAATTTTATATAGGTAGCAAAAAGTAGCAGCAGCAAAAAAGTTATCTACCGACAAAAGCTTTAAATAGAAAACAGAATTGCAACAGTGCAAAGAAAAAGAACTTAATAAAACCATTTCAAATGTCAAAACAAACTAATAAAAATAATGATAATATAAAAATTATATCCTTTCTATGAGCTAATCACAGAAAACATTTGAATAAAAAGTATTTGTACTTTTTAAGTTAACAGTTTTTATGAGATACTTTTCGCAAACCCCGAACTTGCGAGTGATCGACCAAAATTGGTCTCGCGATCGACCGGTCGATCGCGATCGACTTGTTGGCCACCCCTGGTATATAGTATATACGGTATATTTCTTGCATGAAAAAAAATAATAAGAATAATGTTGTAAATCTGAAAAGAAAGTAGGTAGGTAGGTATATAATATCTTGTTCTTCTTCAAGCATGTATACATTTATTTAATTTCCCAGAAATTAACAATTTTTTTTATAACCTCTTCGAATTGAAAAGAAAAAAAAAATTAACAAACATATAATTTTGTTAAGAAATTTGAATGACCAGTTTATATGTCAGCAATCTGATAAGAGTGAAATTATTTTTAAATTAAATGAAAAAAGTAGCGGCAGCTTCACAGAGCTTATTATTCAATAAATCAAAAAAAATAATTACTTAAAACACTTCTTTAGCGAAGAAATTTGTAATTTAAGTATAGTTTGGTGACATCCTGAGAAATTAGATATTATATTTTGTTAAAACAAAATATGTATAAACTAGCTGTACAACACCTGTTTTATAAAGTTCAAAAACATAAAATTTTAATTATTTCACAAGTTAATTAATATTAATATATATTAACATGTAGATCTATAACGAATGCTGTCAAAATAAGTATGATCCTAAGCATATATTCTAGTATTTTTTATATATACGAATTTCTATAAATCTTAAATAACTTGTTCAGATAACCAGTTCTAAATTTTATTTCAAAGTAAAAAAAAAAAATTATAAATGTACTGTTAAATTGCATAATTACTGCAGTTTTTTATGCAACATATATATATAGAATAAATTAAGAAAAACATAAATATAAATCATTAAGATATGATTTTTTTTTTAAATAAGTTCAATTTATTTCGATTTTTAATTTTTTTTTTATTTTATAGATCAAAAATTTATGTATATAATTATAAGCATTCTTAATCATAATTTTTTATTTCATTTTAAATTGAAAATAAGATTCTTTTATAGTTTATTTTATTTTATTTTTAAAACATGAATATGTAATTGCAAATTTATTTTTATGTCAAATGATCTAAAAATTCATAAATTCATAACGCTGACATTTTGCCCTTACTTCAAAGATAAATCGCTAGAGCAATGGTTCCCAACCTTTTGAAATATTTGTACGCCTTGATAATCATTTGAATCTTTACGTACCCCTAAAAAAGAGTGCATACGGGTTATAACAAACGGAATAAAAAATTTAACGCACGTTGTGATTAGATACGCCTCGCTTTGTTAGCACCAAAATTGATCCAGCATCATTGTTTCAAAATCACTGCGAGTTTTCATGTTATTTCTCAAGTCAATGGGTTCATCTTTTGCGTTATCATTATCAGTGTCAACAATCTTGTCTAATGAAATTGTGAAGGCGTTTCTAATCCAATTATCGACATTAAAAGTTGGAGGAATGATACCATCAACATTTTTTTTGAAGATTTCGTTATGAGTTTTAATATACTTATTTAAAATATACACAATTATAGACAATTCACAAAATTTTGGAAAGAAAATTAGATTTTGAAATTATGTGTAAGCCGTAAAAAGGATATACATATATTTTTTTCAATACGAACAGATCCACGTACCTCTCAGAATTGGTTAACGTACCCCCAAGGGGTCCATGGACCCCAGGTTGGGAATCTCTGCGCTAGAGTCTTTAAATTAATTTCTTTAATATAATTTCTTTAATATAATTTCTTTAATATAATTTCTTTAATACATTCAGTTTAGACGAAAGCTAGAATTGTTATAACAAAGTATTAATATAAATCTTTTGAAATCTACAATTCTGCGTCTGTTATTATTTACGTCAATCGAAAAATATTTTGAACAATATGGGTTTTTCCAGATTTCATATCCGGCTTCCATACAAATAAAAAACAATTTTAACGAAAAAACTTTGTTTTCTACAAATAATCTACAAACGTGAAACTGAATTCGAAATTCAAAAATAGTCCTCTTTTCTTTTCTATTTTTAATATCAGAAATCTTACTAGGTTAATCATCACAAATGTTATTAAAAAACACAGAAAAATATAATCTAATGAGAACTTAAGAATATAACTCACCTTATTGTAATAGAATATAAAATTCATATCTAAACTTCTTATAAATAATGTTACATACCTGGAAATAAAAAAAAAATTTGTTATATAAGTTAGGAAAATCATCAGGAAATCAAAATAAAAAAAAAATACATAAGGAAGTGAAATAGAATAGATTTTTACATAAACCTTTGATGGCATCAAGAAATCATAAAGATTTCGTTTAAATGTTATATTCATCAAATCGATAGAACCTTTTATTTTATCTAGATATTAAGATATGATTATTATGATTATATAGTCCTCTTATTTTTTTTGAAAAATTTATTATCTAGTTAGATATCGAAAATTTGAATATATCTAAATCTAGATTAATTTTTGTTTAAAAAAAATTTTGGAAAAAATAATATTTTCAATAAATTAGTCGAAATTTTCTCAATCCTCTGAGACTATTAAATCAAAACATAGTTTAAAAAAAAACAAAATTTATTTCCCATCATATTAAAGAATAACTGCAGTAGGATTAACATTTCTTTTTTTCCCATAATTTTGAATTTTTTTTTTTATATCAAATTTCTATAAAATTGTTATCAAAAACTATAAATATATTTTTGTAAAGAAATTTCTTCCGCATCAAAAATTACGAGAAAAAAAAACAAAATCTTTTTATATAACATTTCTTATTATATCCTTATGTTTCTAACACAATATCCTTTAAAAATTATACGAAAAAAAAAAAACAAAAAATTTCCTTGTTCTGAGATTTTATTTTTTGTGTAATAGATCAACAACCTTAAATTATCGCAAAAAAAACCAATTAAGGATGCACTGTAAACAGGTTTTCAATATCCTCTGACAGGTATAATAATGGTAAAAAAAATAAATAAACAAAAAATGACAATGATGAGGGTAAAATGCATCAATTTTTTTTTTTACAATTAAAAATACTTTAATTGAAATAAATTTGAAGAAAAAAAAATTATAAAATTATTCTTAGATCCTTTTTTTATTCGCGTTTTTTTTTTTGTTTATTAAAGATTAGGTACTTAATTTTTAAATGATTTTTGAATAAAGAACCGTAAATTTAAGGAAAATATACCAGCTTAACTAAACTACATATGTATTGTCAAATCGACAAAATTATATTAATCCTACGCCTAAATCGTATTTTTTGGGAGCTTGTTGTTATCATTATTTTTGACTTAGTTTTTCACTTTGTTCTCTATAACAATATTTTAATTGTTTTAAGTGTATTTTCAGTTTGTTTTCTGTCAAAAACGGACTGTTATTATATGTTTGCACTTTCTAATTTCACACATAATGCATATATAATTGAAATCGACACTCAATAATATTTGGATTTCTTCTCATCACCCAAACCCCAAAATCATACTACCTATTTAAGAAAGTGTACTTAAAACAAATAAAAATTGCATAATATTTTGAAAAATAAAAACATTTATCCTTATCGTTGAATTTTAACAAAAAAAAAAAAAAGAAGCTAAGTGCTCTACATTTTATTGAAGATGTCTGAGTGAAAATATAAATATTCAATATTCATTCATATTCACCTAATAGTTAAAAACTTCCAAACGACATTAAATGAGCTAATTTTTCTTAGGAATATTTGAAAATAAAAATTAAATTTCCATTAAAATCTTATTATCTCAAATACCGCTTTTGCATCTTCCGATACATCCTGTTTCTTTTATTAACTTATATTTTCTATCACCAGGTGAGTAATGACTTAAATCAATCGATTGAACTACTATCTGTATATAGTTGTAGTTATAGTCTTATATTTTTCATTAAGTTATTTGGTTCGAAAATCTCAAATTCAACTATCTTAATAATTTATTTTGATGTATCGCATAAATTTTAGTTTAAAAAATTTAAATATATGTTCGGGATAATTCATTTTAAATTTTCACTTTGAAGGCTTGACACCTTGTTACACAATTTTGATCTCATTATTTTTAACTGTTATTGAATAAAAATTTAATTACTTATCAATTTGCACATAATGAGTCAATCAAAACAATTACCAAATTTAATTGTAATTTTTAGCATAAAACCCAAATTTTTTGAACATTGCATACCTACATTTTTTTTTTTATGTTATGTCAATATTTAATAATTCCCAATCCCAGTTGTTCTACAATATTAAGTGATAAATTGTTTAGTAAAAAAAAAGTTGTAAAAAATAAAAATATTGTACGCAAAAAAATTAATCAGTCACAACCTCTTTGACTCAAAATTTTTGACCCACTTTTGTTCTAAACTATTTTTAAAACAATATTAAAATTTGATTAATTTTTTCTTGTTTGTTGTTTTTTTTTTTTCCTTAAAAAGAATAGAAATCATCTGAATGTTTTCAATTTGAGATATTTAATAAATAAATACATTTAAATAAGAGATTAAAAATTCGCAATAAAATATTTATTCAAAATATTGACAAAAGAATCTGAAACAACATGAAAATGTTAAGTTTTATGTTTTATAAGTTTATGTTAAGTTTTGTTTTACATTTATATGAATATATATCCTGCATAATTTTACAAGTAAGGTGTATGTAAGTAAAATGGCAGTCCTTTCAAACTTCGTATCAAATCAAATGTCATAAACTATGAATTTTATCAAGATGACTATTAAATATATATTTTAATAGCTAACCAAATGACTTAAATCTACACTTACATTATACGTTTTCTAATATGAATTTTGTGTTAATAACTATGGAACATAAAATGTCTAGCATAGAGAACATTAAGAATTATTGATGAATCCTAATTTTCATTCAAACTTTCGTACTCAATATAAAATATGATCAAGAACATTGATAATAACAAAAAAAAATTTTTTTAACAAGTTCATCTGATAGATCTCTACGTAAAGTAAATACGCTTGCGCCATTCTATGTGTCTTCAAAAAGAAAACAAAATTTGCAAACAAATAATAAATAATGTGTAATTTGTTGTCTATTTATCAAGTACTATTGTATATTTTTTTTTTTATTTAAAAAGCAAAAAATAAATAATAATAAAATAAAATCATTAATCATATATACAATAATACTTATGCGATAAAGCGCAATGTCCAATATTCTGGACCTGGTCATACATACACATGTCGATATTGTAGTAAATAATAGATTGAGAAATTTTTTTTTATATTATAAGCTAGTATATTCAATAAAAATTTGATTAGTTCATACAAAACAAGTATAAGGGTAATTAAAATTTTATTAATAGCTTAAAATATGATTTAAAAAACATAAATTTAAATTTTTTTTTATATTATGTCCTAAATTCCAATTTTAATCGACAGTATTCATTATAAATAGTCTATATTTAAAGGAACCAAAAAAGTTATTGTTAACCATAAATTTTTAAGTGCTCATTTGAGGCGCCCCAAGTTTTTTGCATTAATTACAAATTATATACTTGAAAATATTTCAACACAATTTTAAAATTAAGAAAAATTAATCATTAATTAATAAAATATATAACTACATATTAGAAATGCAATACCTGTCATTGCTCCACTAATTGTTTCTCTTGTTATACCCGATGTTGATGCTGCACTCGATGCTGTTACTGTTACTTTCTGCTGAACTGGCGATACCGATTGCTGTCGAGTTTGTGTAGCTGTTTGTTGCAGTGTAATTGTTTGAGTTTGTTTTTGCTGCTGAACAGTATGTTGTGTTTGTTGTGATGTCGTTTTCTTTTCAGTCGTTATATTTACAATTTTATCCAAATTTAAATTATTAGTTGGATTTGTTGTATCCGTAGATTCTACGGTACATCTTTTAGCATCTAAAATTGCCGCATTAGATATTTCTTGAATATCCTTTAAATCAATCCAGCTAGCACCAATTCTATCACAATCTGATATTGGTAAACTAAGAACACGAGAATCACTTTCGGTTAGAATTTCAAACGATTGTGTTGGTTCAATTTTAACAATAATGGGGGCAGTTGATGTGATTGAATCGTTTCCACTTATAGTTACAGTTGCAGTCGATTGCGGTGAATTTTGTTGCAAGTGATATTTTGTGGTTGTTAAATTACCACTTGATAATATTTCATCGCCACGAACTACTTCAAGCTTAATTATTTCACCAATATTATTGGTTGTTGTAATTTCACGCAAATTACTGTTTCGTAATTGTATTAACTGTGGCTGATATTGGGTTAATAATGAGGAAGATGATGATGATGATGATGATGATGGCTGATTTATTTTAATAAATTGAGTTGATGATTGATGTGCATGTGTCGATGATTGTTGGGGCGGTGAATTACGTATAGAATTTAATAAATTACTAGCACTTAAGGTTGTTTGAGTATTTTGTGATATTTGTTGAGATTTTTGATTTGGTTGACGTTGTGCGATTGTCACTGGTGACAGCGGTGAACCAATTGATGTTGAATTTATTTTTTCCTCTTCGTTATCATTTGACACAAATGTCATTAAGATCTTATTGATATTGGATGAACCCAATTTACCTGATTTACTCATTAATGGGTTGTTCTTATTACAAATGACTTGGATGAGATAATTTTTTTTGTTTTTATGTTTTGTTATTTTTATGTTTCGTTATTTTTTGGTATGTAAACTTAAAACATTACGGTGTGGTGTAAAAATTGCTTCTAGTTATTTATCTGGTTCAGTTTGTTTTTTTTTTTATTTTTTGTTTGTTAAGAAATGCCCTGTAGTTTATTTTCCCATTAAAGAAAATTAAGTATATTTATAGAGTCTTTATGTGTATATTATGGGGCTTAATTATACTGTGCACGCAATGGCACCCCTTTTTTCGTATTTTTTTTTTTTTAAATAAAACTTTGAATTTTGAATATTATTTGGTAAAACTTTATTGTAATTTTTACTTTATATTTAATAAAATATTAACGCACTTTCGGAAGGAAAAATAAAAAAAAAAAATTGAAATTATGTTATCAAAATTATTTATCATTAAATTAAAATTATTTAATTATGCCATTTTATAAAGAAAATTTCTTTTTTTATTACGTAAAAAAAAATCAAGTTTAGTGAAAATAATTTCTGTGCATAAATTCTCTTTTTTTTCATATACCTTGTCGAAAAAGAAAATATGGGTTTTTATTTTTGGCGCGTTATTTCTTAGAAAAACTATTTTTAGTCAGATTTAGGTTTTTGAGCTGAATTTCGAATAGAGCTTAGGTAATATGTATAGTCTTAAAAATCTATAATTTTCAGAGTTTAAGAACGTAATGTAAATAAAAATTGACTTATTAAATTATTAACAAATTTTTGTCATTCTAATCTAATTTTCTATGTTATTTTATCTATTGTTTTCTTGTAAAATTTTTCTTGAAAATAAATTAACAAACTACTTCTGTTATTATAAGTAAGTTTAAAACTAAGTTGCGTGTCATTAATCTTATTCCATTTTAAGGATAACATTAAAAACCTTATGTGACATTTAGGTACTTAAATGAAAATAATAAATAGATGAATACATACAAATTTCTCTGTATGTTAAATATTTATATAAACATAATGTACATTATATATATATAGCCATTAATCAAATTATAAATTCTCTGTCATTCAAATAGCAGCAGCATAAATTTTGATACATAAATAATAATAATAAAAAATAAAATAAAAAAATCAATAATCTTATGAAAACCTATTTGGAATATTTTTAATAAAGTTCAAAAATTTTATGAAAATTAGAAAATAAATGAAATTATCGCTCCCAAATAATTTATGATTTCACTTTTTATATATATATTTTTTTTTTTTAATTTAAACTTAATTTAAATATTTTATTTTCCTCTTCTATACGAAATATAAAAAAAAAACAATTCCATGTTTTCACTATTTTCACTGAAATTATTTTTATAATCAATAAAAAACGCATACCATCACTTAAAATCCTTTAGCAGATGAAAGAGGGTGCAGTGAATATTATATAGGGGTAGAAATTATCTTTTAGAATTTGAAAAAAAATTTATATATTATGCTGGCATGCGTCAAACTACCCCTTGAAATAATTTTTTCCGGTAGTGAGGAAAAACTAAAAACCGAAATGGAAAAATAAGGGAAATTTTTGTTTTATGTTTATTTATTTCGTTAAGATAGGGGTAAAAATGTTTTTCTTAAATTTCTCTCGTTGACACTTTGTCAGAAATTTGAACTATGTATACAAAATTACCGAAATTCAGATTTACATTTAAGAAAATATTTGAGAGACAATAATTAAATAATTCAATTAATTAATTAATTTTATTAATTTAATTAATTTTAAAAACATACAAATATGTCAATTAATAAATTTGATTCCACTTTTAATTGATAATAATTTTTTTGTGCTGAATTTTATTATTTTTATTTTATTAATTTCTCTTTCAAAATATCCCTAAGTCAAGACACGAACCGAAAAAATTTTCATTACAAAAAATAGCTTCGTTAATTTTTCTCCTTTTTTTTTTGTTTTTTATTTTTTTTTACTAACTAATGTTTGTTTACTATTTTCTTTTTTTATTCTATGTGGAAAGGGAATGTTTTTATTTTTTAATTTTATTTTTTCTGATCACAATTTAACATTTTTAATTTTTAATGTTAAATTAAATATTTTTAAATTTTAATTTTTGTTTTTCAATTTTAATAATTTAAAACCGAAAACTAATTTTTATTATTATTATTTTATATTATTTTTTTTGATTAAAAATCAGACTTTTTTATATAATTTTTTAATTTTTAATCTAGAATTTAATAAATATTTAATGTTTATTTTTTATTGCATTAATTTTTATTTTGTTTTAATATGATTAGAAAATGTTTTATTATTGATTTGAATTAACGTGAAAAGCGCAAAATCAGTCTACTTAAAAAAAAAAATTATTTTTATAATTTATAATCTATGTATATAAATATTTTTTTTAATTATTATTAAAAAAAAATTAATTAATTTTATTTAAGTTTTAAAAAAAATATTGCTATAATTATGCATTTTCATATATATATAAATATTAAATAGCCAACAGTCAGTTTTCCAAAAATTAAAAAAAATATATATTATGCACATATATATATATATCTTTGTTTATATGTTTTTATATATAAATTAGATTTTATCAGATTATATATTTTTAGATAAAAGTATATTTTTAATTATTAAATTTTTATACATTGCACCATTAATTTCTAATTATTTATATATTAGTTTTAAGTTTGTTTTTGTGAAAAAAGTATTCATAAATATCAAAAAAAAAAAAAAAAAATCTAATATGGGCAGTTTCCCATTTTCTTATGTTTTATTTTCCTTTATTTTTTTTTTTGTTTTAAGATTTTTTGATTCATTTTAAATTAAATTTTTTCTTATATAATTCCAAATAAAAAATAATAAATTTCAAAATTTTGTTTCATTATTTTTTGATTTATTTTTAAATTAAATTTATATAAAGTTTTTGAGTATATATTTTTATTATTAATTTATATTTAAATTGAGAAATTAATTTATTATTATTTTAAATTTAAATTATTTTCTGACTGATTTAATATTATTTATTTTCATTTAAATAAATTGATTATTATTTTTAAGAGTGTTTATATTATATAGATTTGATTATTATTTTCTTTTAAATATTTTTTTTATCACTTAACATGTTCACAAAAATTTAGCGAAATTTTAATAATTAAAATTTTGTTTTTTCAAAAATTTTCATTTTTTTTAGTAGGTATATAATTTTTTGTTTTTTATTTTAGAACAATTTTCTAATGCATTTTTCCTTTTTGAAGTACATATTTATATAGAAGAGATAAAGGATGTGTACATGAGTATGTAATCTATACGCGATAAAAATTATTTATTGGAACATACATATAAATATGAAAAAAAACAAAAAAAAAAAAAAAAATTTTTTTTATATATAGGTAGAGAATATTATTCGCTAAAAAAAAAATTTTTCTTTCTGACGTCTAAATGCGTATTTTAAATATTTATTGTTTCTTTTTTTAATAACTTTTAATTATAAATTTTATAAAATTTCATTGTTTTTCTAATCCTTTTTTATTTTATTATTATTAAAAAAAAAATAAATTGTAAATTTGAAAAATAATATTCGGCTGAAGAAAGTTTTTTTTTATTTTATATTTTTTTGATTAAATGGAAATTCTCGGAATAAAAACAAAAAATATACTGAATTTTATTTTTCATAGTATGATGAAAATTCTATATAGCGGAATTCCTTTATTGGGAAATTTATTAAATTTTGTTTTTCATTTTTTCATTTTTCCATTTTTTTTTATTTTTGGGAAATTTTGTAAGGATAATGAAAAATTTTTTTTTTTATGTAATAACGACAACAACAACTAATATTGTGGGAACAGTACAGATATTTTTGAATTTTTAAGTGCAATTATTTTTGTTCGCAACTTAAAAGTTTTCCTGATGTGGATGTTTTTAAAAGGAGGTTGGTTTTTTTTTTGCTGTATTTTTTTTTTTTTGTGTGTAAATTGCAACACATTTTTAGTACATATAATAATAATAAATAATATTTGTCCTAGTTTTTTTTTAAAGGAATTGATAAAAATCTGTGATTCATATTCGTTTTTTTTTTGTTTATAATAGTGTCAGATAGTTTGGAATACTTCCATAGATAAATTTATTTTTTTTTTGCAGATGATATAGGCAAGAGCTGACATAGATTTAAAGAAATCTTATAATTAAAAGGGGTAGGTAGGTATATATTCAGGTACCTATATATATTAATCACATTATGATGTTTATATAGAATGCCGATTTTTTTCTGCTAAAAAAATAACTTTAGGATCATATTTTCAAACATTGGCTAAGTTCACATAATGTTTGTTAAGAGCCCTCTAGTGGAATTTTATAAAATTATATTTAAATTTTATTTCTGTACAAAAACTGCAATTTATCATAACATGGAAGAAATTGTTTTAAAAATTAAAGAAATTCAAAATTCCACATCACCAGCTCTGGAGAGTGACATTTAACCCTTGTTTCTACGTTTGATCTTTTTTATTATCTATTTCGTTCCTCAAAATTGAACAAATCCTTCTCACTCACTCTGGAGCCAGTGATCTTGATTCAGATTGTGATGTCTAAGCATCACACAATAAAATAAAATAATTGGTTTAATTCAGATGACATAACTTTATTTATTGAATGATACTTACAGACTCGACTTATTGTACAATCGTACATAACTTTAAATACAATCTTAAAGGAAGAGAGAGAGAGAGAGTGAGTAGTCCCATTCAATGTGTCACTCATCACTCATATCATATCCTAATGATATTATATGAGTGAAGAGTGTCACGCTCAAAAGGCGCACTACAAGATATACTTTAGGTAAGCGGTTTTAGGTAAGCAAATTTTTGATGTTAAAAAATATAAGAAAAACTTTTTTGTAGAAGAACTTTCTCTAATATAAAATTCCTTAGATACTGTTGATTTATAGTTACTTTTACTCAAAAAAAGCTTACTTATTAAAAAAAAAACAACACAAACACTTAATTCAAGTGAGACAAAGTGAAAAAATGATACAAATTTCAGTCCGAAGTGGGAATCGAGCCCACGACCGAACAAGCCGTAGGATAATGGCAATACCACTACACCATGACGGCCGACAAAAAAAAATTAGTTAAATTTTCTATCTAATGATTTAATTTGTAAAATTTTTGATGTCCCAAGTTCTATAAAAGGAAAATATTAGTTCTCCAAATACCTATAGTTTAGTTTTCCAAACAAATCCTATATAATACAAATCAATGAATATATTTGAAATGAAAATACAACGCAGTTAAATTTTTCTTTGATTTTCTTTTTATGCTTTAACGGAATTAAAATTTAGGAAATTTTTTAGTGAAAACATATGTGTAATTATGTATTATGTTTTATAGAGTGATATTTAAATAATAAAAATAAAGAGGGAAATTTTTTTTTATTAATTTTTTTTTTATTTTTTATTATTTTCATGTCAAGTTCTCTACTACCCCATGTTATTTTGAACTTGGGAAAATTTTGTTGTTTTTTTTTTATGTTTTTTTTTTTTAATACTTATTATGTTTTGATTTTTATTTTCTTTATTTGTTTTTTTTTTCCATGTTTTGTTATATTTTTCAAATATAGGTTTATGTGTTTTTATGTAAATGTGTTAAATACTCGAAACTAGGGATTTTCTATAAGGATTTAGCCCAAACAAAGAAATAAAGTTTTGATATAAAAAAAAAAATTCTTTGATCTATTTTGTAGATTTACAATTAACATATTTGTATATAACTAACTACTATTAGGTGTATGTTCCATTTTATATATTTAGGTAAACCACAAAAAAAAAATGAAAATAAAATGAAGAATGTAAAACTGCGGTAAATTTGGCAAAGAAGAATCTTCAAATTTTTGCTACCTACAAAGGAAAGAATTGGAATATTATTTTTTTTATTATACCAACTTAACATTTAATTAAGATAAAAAAGTAACTTAATATTGACGAACAATTTATTTATAAACAGGAATGATTTTCCTTGCACATTCTGCCCAGGATCTCGCTAGCTAACAGTTTCTAATATATACTACCATTTATTTCATTTTCTGTCACTAATATTTGGTGTAACTTATTCATGTTGATTGAGTTCACAAAATATATGTGTGTTTTATATTAAGGTTACAAAATAAATGTTAATAGGAAATATTAAATTAAAGAAAAACCACTTTGAAAAGTATATTGGAATATTATACCACACTTAGTAAATTATTATTATAGTTAAAAAAAATAAAATAAAAAAACTTAATGTAATATTGACATGAAATTTATCAAACAATCATATCAATGTTATAATATTAATTTTGGATTGTTACTATGTATATGCTATATAATATTAAATTATACCGGGTATTTTAAATTAATCATAAGTTTTGTAGCAAAAGATAAATTTTCCAGCAACTTTTTTCAATAAGGTAAGCTCATTATGATATATATATACATACTACATAATATTATGTACTTCAATTTTTTTTTTTCGAGATTTCACATATTGTTCACTTAACAACCATACCAAAAATATTTCAATTTTCCAAATGACAAATTGGTGTGTTAAATTTTTCCAAAACAGAAAATTATATTTAATAGCTGTATAGCGATGATTAAATTTAAAGAATTATTTTTCTTCTCATTGAAAATATGAAGGAAACACAATAAGAACAGAATTTTTATTATAATTATGTAAAAGTGTACATATATTAATATTATTTATATAAATATATATTAACTTATATACCTAGTACATAAAGCTTTTTTTCCGATTATAATAATGGTCGGAATGTATCGATGTATGTGATATTAAGGACATGCGCTTAAAAATTATATATAAAAAAAAAATGTCCTTAACAATACAACATAGTAACTCTTCATTCTTAAAAAAAAAAGCAAAAAAAAAAAGAATTAAAAAAACTTATTTACAAAATATAATCTTTAAATACCTACTGAATAAAAAGTACCTACCATTTTCAACCCCCTAAAACAAACCCAAAAAAAAAAATGTTTTTCTTGAGAACATAAAAAAAAAGAAACATAAACAAAATTTTCCCAATTGCCTACTTTTCGCATTAAAGTCATTTATTTTAATTTTTTCTTTTTTTTTTCGTATTCCGGAAAACAAAGATGCATAAAATTTGTGAGGAAAAATTTTATTCTAAGTACTTTTTTTTAGAAATTTCTTTTTTTTAAATTTATACACTTTATCGCTTTTATTCTGGTCTTCGAAAAACAAATTGATCGAATTTTTTTAAAACTCAAGCTTAAGCTTATAGTAAACTTTTGGATTTTTTCAATTTAATATTAAACTGGATTAAACATATTTTTAATTCAGATCAAAAGATCAAAAGCTTTCGGCTTTACAGTTTCCAAAAGTGTAAGGACGTCTAAAAAAATTACTTGTGTTCTTGTGTAGCTTCAAAAAAATTGTGAACGAATTCCTTTCGACTAACCATCTATTTGATCCTAATTGAACCTTCCTTTGCCTAATAGCAATTATTTATACTTTTTAAGTATAACTTATGTCAATTTCAAGAAAAATGGCACTTATAACAAATCGTTTATATTAAAATTTTTAAAAAAATACATAATTGAAAAATATTACTTTGAGAATGAAGAATAAAAAAGAAATGAAAATAAATGAAAAATCTATTTAAAATTAGAAAGAGACAAAAAGTAGGTAATTGATAAGGGGAAAAATCCATAAAAATATAATATTCACTATATATACATATGAATATAATAATATATATAATATGTTTCAAGTTTTCCAATTAGGTATATTAAAAAAAAAAAACAAAAAAAAATGTACATCAGGAGAAAAAAAAAGGATATTATGAAGAAAACAAGGATATTTCAAGTGCAATATTAAAAACTTATGTAACAAAAAATATTATATTTTTATTTTCAAATGCACTTTAAAGGAAATTTTAAAAATTGTGCAAAACATCTGTTTTTTTTTTAATCAGGTTCTAGAATTTGCTAAAAAAAAAAACATAGGTAGTACTTGTTACGATAAAAAAAAAACTTGATAAAGGAAATTTTCTATATGCATTTTTCTTTAGATTGCATTTATCGAAACGGAAACTATTTTTAAAAAAGTATCACTTATTAGAAAGGGTATACTTATTTATGAAAATCTTTTTGATATCGTATAATGTTAGATCCTCGACACACCTTCGACTAATTTTAATATAGACAAATAATCAAGATTTCCAAATGGAGTTAGATTGTCTGAACTATATCGAAAGTTTTTCTTTGAATATAGATTGTTAAAGATGATAAGCAAGTCTTGCTGTGAAATAGTCCAAAGTCAAATGTTAATAAAAAATTATGAAAAGTTTCTACCAGCTTTATAATAGTTCGAAAATTATTGATGAAAAGTTTTCGAAAATTAAATTAAATTAAATTATAATTAAAAAAAAATTATTAATATTTTAAATCAATAATTGTAGTGCCATCCTGTGAATAAATTTTCAGTTCATCTGGAACTACATTTTTATACATAATTTCCATCGATAATTAAATGATTTTATCAATAATTTATTATTTTAAATTTTTTTTTTCCTCATTTAATGGGTATATCAGCATTCTATTTTAATCCTGAATTTTATAATTCTAATTTATTAGATTTTATAAATAAGACGAAATAAGCCATATATTTGAAAGAGGATAAATAATTAATTTCTCCATAAGTGGGTCATTTAGTCAAGTATTATATGCACTGCGCACACACATCTACATCTTCGAAATTTATATATTAAACAAAAATAACAATTTGATATAATTATATATGATGAAACTGCGTTTGTTCCCAGCACTTAAAATAAAACAATCTTCATACAACACTATCTGCTGGGTACATATACGTGTCTACTAAACCCTTTGAATGATAGAAAGAAAAAATCTTTATTTATTCTCATTCATTCAGAAATTAAATTTAATAGTAGTATGAAATCTAAAATCTATGCTGTTTAAAGAATAAAAAAAAAAATTTTTTTTTCTATACAAAATATAGCATATAATATTTTATGTACAATTGCAATATATAGGTATTTTAATGTTAAATAAAAAAAATAAAATAAAAAGAACAGAATGGATAGAAAAAAAAAAAGTGGGACTAACTTACGGGACTTTTACAATAAATTCTTTTTTCTTATTTTTTTTTTTTTTTTTATCATGCTTATTTCAAAACATTTTTTATTGCATAATTCGTTTTTTTTTTTTTTGCATGGTATGTATGTACATAGAAATATTCTGGAATAGAGCAAGAAAATGAAAAACAACTAAAAAAAAAATAAAAAATTATAAAACCAGCCAAATACAACGGTTAACCATCATCTTGATGATCATTGTGCGGTTATTTTCCACATATAATTTTTTTTAGTTTTCTTCTTGCAAATATTTTTGTCTCAGTTTTTCTTTGTTAGATTTTCCAGTTTTTACTATCTTTACATGTTATGTTTTTTTGTTGTTGTTTTTCTTATCGCGCGCAATAGAACTATAACTTTGTTTTTTTTTTTCGTTTTTCGTTTTCCCAAAAAGGCACACGATCAGCATGATAGTGATTTGTAGAAGGAAAATTGAAATTGGAAAATATATATAATTTTGTTTAACTTAAAACTTCTTGAAGAAAGAAAATTTATTTCAGATTCATATAAGATCTGAAGTTACAAAAAAAAAAATAAGACTTGGATGAATAGTTTTTTGCCGCCAAAAAAACATAGTATTATTTTTATCCAGTCAGCCAGAAATACACAAAATAAACTAAACTTATTGAATATATTGAATATGTGTTTTATTTCTAATATTTAAGATTTTTATTATAAATTATTTTAGGTTCTGAAATACTTCGACGAAGTGACAAAAAAATAAATACTTACTTAAACATAGGACCCTGTATAACGACAACCAATGATATTCACTTTTAAACTAAAATTTATCTGTATTCAAAAGATCCAAATTTTTTTGAACCCATTTTCATATAAATTAATATATTTCTTCCATATTTTTATAATCATACTATTTACATAGATAGGTTTTTTTTTTAATTTAACATTCATACAAACATATTTTATAATTTATGTTAATATGATTTTTCAGTTAATAGTTAACACACGCATATAAAAATTAATCATAAAGATTCGTCATTTGCATAAATTTTCCATCTCATAAAAATAATAAAAATTTATATTTATATAGTTGTTGAGCTAATTACATTTTTTGTACAAATTTTTTTTTGACCAAATATTTGACATTCGAATTATTATTTCAATGCAAGAAAGAAACATTAATCTCAACCTTTTAAGATTCAATTAAAATTTTTATGACATTAATTTAAAAATTCTGGCATTAACAAAGATATTATGAATCCGAGGTCTTATCACAACAATAAATATTAACATAGAATATACCGCACAAAATGAATAAATACATCATATACGAGCTTTGGACATTCGTTTTTAGTCCGCATCTGATAAATGTCGACATTTGATATACCACTTGTTCCGCTTTAAGAAGAGTATAAATAATTTCTTCCTAACTTCCGTTCAAACTTCATTAACATTAATAAAACCATACTTCTTCAAGTACAAAAGGTATTCGAAAGTAAGTAAAAGATACAAAAGTAAGTAATAGCTAAAATTTGCTTTTTGTTTCCCATGCCTTCCTTATTGGCCTGTTGAATAAACTTTAAAGACCAAAATTTTATATAAATATTGTTGTAGTTGAATAATATTATTTCAACTATATAAAATATACAATTTATGTCGTTGATTGAAAATAAGATTTCAAACTAAATTTAAAATAAAAGATTCTAATATTTTTTTTTTTTTTTTCAATTAGATTTCCCTTAAAGGCGAAACATGTTTTCATACATAAATATGAACATAGGCATAATGCTACATTACAGAGAGAAAAAAAAAATAATAATAATAAAAAGTTAAAAATGTATTCATTGAAGTGTTTATATTTCATCACAGAAAGAAAAAAAAAATTATTTTTTCTCAGGACTGAGATTTCCGATAATTAAATTTGCACAGTATGTTTTCTTAAATCAAATAAGTACATTTTGTGGTTTTTTTTTTTTGTTAAATATTCTTATCTTTTACCGATCTTTTAAATACAAACATCTATGTATATGTAAATACTTGCTAATACCAAAACTATGGACTTCAGGGCACGAGTCTTTTAAAAATGTAGAAAAAAATTTATATAATATATGCAATAATATATATTATAGGAAAATGAATAAATTTTCAAATATATATATATATATATATATATTATTTTTCAATAGTTTCAATAGTTAAATGATTCGAGATAAAAGATAATAAATTTTTTATGACCAATAAAAATATAAAATAAAAATTATAAACAATAAATACTAAATTTGAGATTTTTTTTAAGTGTAAATTTTATTGTGAAGACTAAACAACAATTTTCTCAGAGGTATACAGATAGAGATGACCCAAAATTTAAATTGGACCCTAAAAAAATATTGAATAAAGTTTATACCTGATCCAAGTATTTTTTTTTTCTAATTCAAGCTTATCTATCATTGGCAGTACTATAGAATCTGATTAAAGAAATTCATTGGCAGGTAATAGCAAAAAAAAAAGTTTTCTTGTTTCACTAGTTTAAAAAAAAAATTCAAAAATAATTTTGTTTAATGATCCTATTTATTCTTATTGGTTGGCAAAAACCAAGCTTACATAAAGAGAATATATATGCCAGTATCTTTACTTACTAGTGTCTACAATAAATTGCAGTAACCGAATAGTTCTTTTACTTAAATTAAAAATTGGGTTCAAACGTATAGTTAAAACTTTAATAAAATGTTCAAATTACAGACAAAACTTGATTTTTGCACATAATCAACTTTTTCAAATCAAAGGCACAAAAAAATGTTCACACTTTGTACGTCAAAATTTGACTTAATATGTGTACGTATAGTTGGAGTTCATAAAACTCTTGAAAACAAAATCGAACCGAAAATAATGTTCATATTATAGAGAAAGAGTAAAAATATTGAAAAGATATTGCCTCTGAAAGACCGTTGATAACTAAATTTATTTTAAAATTAACATAGAAATCATTTTTGTTACTTTGTTAGTAATAATAGGTATATATTATTATTATTCATAAAATAAAAAAACAAACTGAAATTTATACAGAATTTCGATGTTAGAAAAAGTTAAATTTCATTCATAACATATATATGATTTTTATTTTTTATTTTTTAAATAAATTTTACAACAAATATGTTACCCACCTAAAACTTCTCAAAATTCCATAACGTTTGTTGACTTTATGAACTTATTCATATTTTATATATTTATTTTCAGTTTTCTTTTTCTATATTCAAATTTTTATTTTTCTCTTCTAAATCAAAAAAAAAATAATAATTTTTAGAAAACATCATACGCAGATAACCGAAATTAAAATCGTTGAAATATAAATATGTATATATAGAAATTTATTATAAACTTTTAAGAATATTTTACGCATATATAGATATCAACATTTATAATTTTCACTGAAAGCTCTATTAAAAGCTTTTTCTTAATTTCTATATATATGTATTATGATGAAGCATACATTATTATGTACTTAAAAACTTAAAAAGAGATAGGTTTTAGAAACAAAAAAAAAAGTGAAGAAAATTTTAAAATTTTCCATAATTTTGCACAATATACATATATAAAATGCAAATATTTAAATATGGCAAAAAAAAAATTGTAGAATAGAGAAAAAAAAAAACAATTAAAACACGTACCAGACGGAAGCATAAATAGATAATAAAAGATAATAATGACCTCATAAAGGCTTTGTTTGTATATAAATTGTCTAACCTTAATAATAATATAAATAAAAAAAAAAAATGTTTATATAATTTTTTTTTTTGTTTTCTAATTTCTGCTCTCAAACTTTTATTTGCATACAGATATTAAACAAATTAATTATAACAACATATTAGTTAACTTTGTTTAAGTATAGTTTATTTAATTATGACAATTCCCTCAAAGTATAATTTTAGAGTATAATTTTAGAGTTTAGCTTTCGATTGTAATTTTCAAATATTGAAATTTATTTATTTATTTATTTAACTACTACGGGTAATATCTATATAAATAATACAAATATGTTTGTTCATAACACTGAAATACTCTTAAAATAATATATAGATGGCTCATATTATATTAAAGACATTGTTAACAATTATTAACATTAAAAATTCCACAAAAATGTAATCATTAATATTAATACCGTATTACTATTAATATTCATAATTATAGTATATTTAAAATAATTGGATGAAACTGTTTGGAATTAAGTCAATAAACTAATTAAAAAATTTAAATATTACAAAATAGTAAAATCTAAACTATATGACACTCTTATAAAGATAATTTTTTTATTAGATTGTCAAACAAAGTATATATTCTATCATTATGAGTTTTAAATTATAACAGTAAGTAAATTAAAATTAAAAAAAAAATAAATAAAACTATATAATAAACTTACCTCTTATAGTGCTCGGCATATTGTAGATTATCCTCTAGTCATTTTCAAATAATTTCACTTAATTAATGTTTAAATAAATCAATTCTTAGTTATATATTCATTATTTAAAATTTCTAATTATTTTTCAATTATACCTAACTATAACAAATAATTGGAACAATTAGTTTTACGATATTTTATTATTGAAAATAATTAAAAATATTGATGAAAAAAAATAAAAATAATAAATAACAAAGTAGAAAAAAAAATATTGTAGTTTGATATTTGAATTTAAATAATATAATTGAATTTAAATTTATTTCTGTCAATTTTTTTTTCATTTAACTCAATAATTTTGTTTTTATTCATTTTTAAAATTTTTTTTAATTTAATTTTGGATTTATATAATTTTTCGGAATTTTTGTTTTTTATTTTTATTTTAGTACTTTTTACTATCTTATCCTTTTATGTGTGAACTTTTTTGCATAAAAATATACCCTTTTAATCAGCTGAGATTTTTCTTCTAAAATGTGTTTACTTTTCTAACTATATCTTTATTTGAGTTTTTTTTTTTTTAATTGTTTTATTTAATTTTTTTTTAATTATTTTGTTTTAGTTTTTTTTTAAATTCTTTTTTCTTGCCTTATGTACATTTAATTTATATTTGACGTTTATATTTCAGATTCGATATTAAACTATACTCATTATATCTAGCAGATAGAAATTTAATTAATTTGAATTTTATACTTAAATAAAATTTTTGTTGTCAATTTCTTATTAAATATAGACTTTTTTCAAATTTACTTAAAAACTGAATTAAATTACGATAACTAAAATATTTGAAATATTATTTATTTTCTTTTTAAAACATAATTAATGTTTTAATAATTACTTTAGTTTAATAATTTATAATAAAATTAATTCAAAATTCCACTTCACTTGATTTTAAAACTGTAATAAATTTTTTAATTTTTTTTTGATTTTATTATAATTAACGATAAATTCAAAATTTTCACGAATCTTTAAATCACACCTATTTTTTTGTCATAACTTCACAAAATTCGATTAACTAATTTTAATATAACAATATTTTCAAATTTTTATTTTAAATTTTTTTTAACCACTTAAAAACTTAAAAAATTCACTTAAAAACACTTAACTTAAAAAATTCTTTTCCAAAAAAGTTTATCTAAGTTAATTTTAAACTTAAAAATTATTGTATTTTTAATTCCTTTTTTTTAACATACTCGTAATATAAAATACAAAAATATATTTTCTAATGTACATATAATGTATTATATATATTATTATGCTGTGTTGTTATAATTTATAAAAAAACAAACAAAGAGTAAACAAATTATAATTATTTTCAAATTAAGATAAATATAAATTTTGGTGACCTCTCGCCAAGTGGGCAATCAGATGCGCACTGAAAAATTGGTACATTTAAAAAAAAGATATTGCGGAGCCCCAATAACTGTTTTAAATATTGGGGAAATTAAATGAAAGAATCAAGAATAATATTCAAGAAAAAAAAAAATTTTATATATAGGTAGATTATATAAGAAAATTCTAAAAGAGCGCCCGTTTTACTACTTTTTCTCAAAATTGAAAAAAATAAAAAAGAAAGACAAAAAGTAACTCTGTGATATAACTTTTTATTACCAGTTTCTTGAATAAAAAAAAAGGTTGATTTGGTCATATACGTACACCTTTTAGCTGTAAGTTCTATCTTGTTACATGTCACTAACAGCTCTTGTATAGTCAATATTGTCAGAGTAATTGGTTAAAAAAAGGTCACATAAAGTTTCTAACAAGAAATAATATAATGTTCATATTTTGAGAAAGATTGAAAGCTTCAATCAATTTTCATTTTTAAAGCAATATTTTATTTTTAGAGTTATAATATTATTTTATAATTTATTTTGACAATTTTTTGTCAAGCTTCTATGAAAATCACATTTTCAAATCGCAGAGTTGAAAAATGTTTTATATATATAGAAAGAAAGAACAAAAAACAATATATCTTAAACTTATGAGCGAATGAATTTAAGACATCAATGGACTAATGAAACAAAATTAAAGAATTTCTTTTTAATTTATATGAGCAGAAAAATCAAAGAAGTCAAGAACCCATAACACAAATACAATGAAATTGAAGAAAAGTTAAAACAAATTTGAAATTTTTTTTTATGAGAGTTTAAAAGAGTTCAATTGGAAAAAGATCATTTTAGGTCTCCTTCACCATAAAATATGAGGGCAAATAAGAAATTGTTTGTATATGAAGACCAGAGAGAAGAAAGTTTTTTTTTTTTAATTCTGGACTCTTCAGGAAAAGTTTTTTTTTTATTTTATTTTGTATTACTTGGAGCTTTTTAATTGGGATACTTTTCCCGCGTTTTTTTTTTTACTAAGAAAAAATTATAGATTCTCACGTTAATGAATATTATTAAATATTAATTTGATGATATTTGTATAATTAAAATTAATAAAGTAATCTTACTGATTTCTCTATCTACAACACGGTATTCTATAAAACGTTTTCGATCTAATCGATAAAATAAATTACGCAAAACGCTGTAGAAGATGGAAGCGTACAACTTTCATTCTTAGCTAATATTTTGTATATATTGTATTTAAATACTTAGTTGTGAAAAATAATGCTTTTTTTATTTGTAGTTCATCGAAATTAATAATTTTATAAATATTTTTGTGTAAAAGTGCTAAAAAGAATCACTCGCTAGTCAAAATTCTTAAATCCCAAAATCGTTTGGTTAATAATAAATTTGAATAAAAGTATCATTTTGTACTTCTTTTACACTGTAGTCTAACATTATTTGGTTAAAAGAAATACATATTTTAATTTGATTATATCAATTTCCTTTTGAATTGATGTTTTTTTCATTGTATAGTGTACTGGACATTTGAATGATTTTAAAATAAAGATATATTTTTTTTTTTTTTTTTGCTAAACATTCTGTTCTTTCCGCGAAAAAATAAGAAAAGAGATTTTTAGCATTGGTTAAATTATACATATAAAAATATATTGAAGGATTTTAAATTATCCTTAAAACTATATTGACAATTATAGATTCTCAGGTTTAAGTAGCTGCAAAAAATTTTCTAAGGATGAGTCCCTTATCTTGTTTGACCAGAGTTCACTCAAAAAATATTCACCATAACATGAATTCACAAAACTAAAAACAAAAAAAATAATTATAAATAAAATTTCTTCTCTTAAAAGTGAAAATATAAGTATAATTTTTGAAAGTCTAAAGAGGAAAATTAACACAATTTCTGAATCATATCTATTCATAAAAATAAATTAATTAAAAGAAAAAAAACAACTTATTTTACCACTAATACCAATATTAAAAATAATATATTTTTTTTTAAAAAAATTCTCTTCCAGATTTCTAAATTTACTGTTAGTCATATATTACAAAGTATCGTGAAATAGAATCATTTCATCCAAATAAAAGGTGAACGAACGTACTTTATTATTATATTCCAATCATTATCTCAGAAGAAGTTCTTAACCATATATATAAATTCTACATATAGGTTTTGTTATAAATGATCATTTTTTCCATGTTGAATTCATATAATTTGATGTACTTAGAATGAAAGTTATTATTATTAGATAATGTACCCAACAGAGATTAAAAATAGCCTCGGTCTATTTTCATATATGTTGATCAATATGTTGATCAAAAAACATATGTTGATCAAAAAACATTTTTACATTTTCCTTAAGATTTATATTTGAAATTTACTAGTAATGTCAAAGGAAATTCGATAGTCTTATCTAAGTTTTCGGAAATCAGAAAATTAAATAATTAAAATTTTTCATTCGAATTGTGATTCCAAAGTTAGGAACTTCAAAAGTTGGGTTCCAAAAATACAAGTAAAGATATTTTCCACTAACCTCAATAACTTGACAGGAAAAAAAAATTAAAATTGGACTTTGATACAAGTCATTATCAACTTTTTTGTTCAATAACACATATATATGGATTTCTTTGAAAATTCACTCAAACTGTCATTCTATTAGTTTAATAGAATGTGTTTTATTTTTTAAATCAAAAAACAAAAAAGAAAACATAAAACTATAAAAATTAATTGAAAGAAAATAACAATAACAAGAATATTGTAAAATAATATTTCTGCAAATTATAGATTTATTATTAATTTATTTCATTGAAGAAAAATTTATTTAATGATCACGCTATGAAAACTATAAGCCAAAAATTTGCTAAAATGTTTAGACAAATATTTTTCACAACCTTTATTCGTAACTTCGTGCTATATTTTTATTTATAAGATAATATAATAATTATAGCATGTTGTTTATTCAACTGGTTTTTAAAATATTGGAAGCTTATTGCTTCAGATATATAAACTACTCAACTTCTCTATCAACTTGTAGAACTCAAAATAATTTAATTTTTGCAACCAGATTTAAGAAAGACTTGTTGAGAAACACTATCAACAACACATTAAAAATAAGTAAATTTTGAGATCGCAAACTTAAGTTGAATAAACATTTAACTCGCCTTTAGAGACAGTTTTCGCAAGTATAGTTTAGAATAAAAAAAGCTCGAAAAAAAAAAAACAATATAATAAATGGGTTCGAAAAATTCTAATTACGATATATTATTATAATCTGTTCATTTTTTATTTTAATTAAAATTACAACTCAAATAAGTCAAAAACTGAAAAATTAAAAAATATATTCTCAAATTAATCAAAAAACTTATAGTATATGAACGTCCAGAATTATGGACAACAAAAAAAAATAAATTAAAACCAATCAAATTGTTGTACATACATATTATTCGTTTACTTTTTTTTCTTTTTTTAAATCGAAAAAGGCAATGACCAACAATTGCAGTAAATCTGGTCAAACAGGAAGAAAATTTTAAGAAATTGCCAAAAATAAAACAATCTCACTTTAAATACTTTTTTCAATGTATATAAAAAAAATCTTTTTTTTTTGATATTAGCCAAATTAAACATATATAATATTTATAAAAAAATATATATAATATATAAACTGAAATTCTTGATGTAAAAAAGAAATTCATCCAAAAGTCATCGAACTTTGGCAAATACCAAAACATTTTATTCCCAAAAATTGAATTTTTACTATACGAATAAGTTCAATGGCCGTCAAAAGTGAATAAATTCCCATACCTGAAAAATAAAATCAAAACATAAATAAAACATGAAGAAACGATGACGTATTAATCTTAAGTCCATCGACTCCAGAATTTTGTTATTTTTTTTTGTTTTTTAATATAAAATTCAACATTTAATGTTGGTCCAATGCCGTTATGATGAATAGCATACGCAATACGATTTTAAGTAATTATAGTCTCCTAATAAATTTTTTTTGCTGATTTTTGGGAAATTATAATCCATGATTAGATTCATAATTATTTAAATATTAATTAGAGGCTGTCGTCGTTTTCGATTGCACCATTGTGCTTTATATAACATTAGAAGTGAACATCAGTAACTAATCTGTGGTAGCCGCATGAAAACTTTAGAGTAAACATATATACTGTTTGTGGCGATTTTCAATATCATCATATTATGAGCATATTAACAACAATATTATTTAAAAAAAAAAATCTAATGATTAATTAAAATTAAATAAGTTTGAAGTTTGAGTAAGTAATCAACTTAAAATAAGGCTTATCACAAATAGAGATTATCTCCATAACTTTTATGGAACGTTATAAGTATACTCTTTTGATGACAGTTTATCTTTATGATTAAAAATTTCATTTAACTATTATACTATAAAAAAAAATATTTTGGATATTAAAATGTTAAAATTTCTGAAAATAGCTTTTATAGTAACATTATACCATAAGGGAATCATATCAATATTAAAAGTTAAAACCCTTTTACACCACAAAGGTAATCATCAGCTTTAAAGAAAATATATATACTTACGTTTACGTATATATTTTTACACTACAGGTAATTGACCAAACTGTTTGAATAAAATTTGGAAATAAAAAACATAAAAGAAGTTATTATCGAAAATTTTATTAAATCACATTTAATTTTCCAGTTAAATAAAAATTAACATAAGTGCATGTTTTTCAGGACAAAAATGAATAAATAAAATAAAATAAAAATCGAAAAAAAGCAAAAAAAAATTTGCAATTTGTTGATACGGATGACAATACTTTAATCAAATTATATACTGAAAAAAGAAATTACTTTTTAAAATAAATATTTTATCGTTGAATTCAATTTTCAGTTTTTCTGTAGTTTAGTGATTAAAATGAAAATAAGTTCTCATTAAATTTAACACTTATCAGTCAATTGGAAAGGGATTTTTTTCGAAACAATACTTAAAATTCGGTCGGAGCTAATTTTAACACAATTTGTCATTCGTTGTCTTAACCTTAAACAAGTTAAATAAATACTATTTCACGATAAACACAATTGTGGGTTCAGTTAAAAGTCATTAAGTGTATTTATGGTGCAAACAAAAGACTTCAATACCCATCAACAGAACACAAACTTTTAAGAAAATTTTTCGTAGATATACATAAAATTTTTTGAGTTTGCGCGAAAATAAACATAGAAATTTTGACCAATGAATATATTGTCCTTTTGAAAAAAAAAATTTAATAAGTTTTTCTACAATATATATGTATATTTATAGATATAGCTTTGCATCTAGGTTACTATGGTGGTTTCACAAACCTAATTATATGTCGTCATTAAAATGAAAAGGATTTAGGGATTTGGAAATTTTCATTAGAGAATTTGGTATAAAAGGAAGCTGTTAGAATAAAAAAGATTCAGTTTAACAGTTTGGTTCGGTTCGGTTATTATAGTTTCCAAAGTAGGAAATATTTTAAATGAAATGTAATTTAAAAAAATTTTATAATTTTTAATAAAAATGTTTCAAAGATTTACAATCAAAATTAAATAGAAATTAAAATTAAAATTCATATTCAACAAAATTCAATGTGTTTAAAATATTGAAAATATTTTTACACCTAATTACAATTGGAAGAAACGTGACATCGAAAAACTTTAAATGAATATTTGAATTTTCGCAATTTATACTATGGCTCCAATAATATGCTCCTTGCTCCTGCTTATGGAAAAAAAACTTTAATATTGCATAAGCAAGCTAGGACCAGAGTCAATTACATAGTTTTTATCTTGATCACAGAGAAAAATTGACATTTAAGAAATTACGGAAGGATTTATTTTTTTATATATTTATTTCATTTTTAGCTGTACACTATGCGAATTGAAAAATTAGTGAAAATGCATTCAACTTGTTTGAATTTTTCAAAGTCTTTTGACAGAAAATTCATTCAAATGATGTTTTCATTTATTTTAATTATTAATTTATTTTTTTATGTACATAAATTAAGCAAAAAATTAGGTTCTGGTTGAAGTTAATTGACGAACTTGTCAAATATTTTTTCATTCTAGGTTTTATAGACAATTTCTCCAAGCTTAATTTATTTACAGACAATTCATTCAAAACAATTCATTTACATTATCTGGTTACTGGTTGAATTGATCATTAGATGAATTATTTTGGACGAAATGTGGATAGATGAATTTATTTTCAGTGGTTAGACTTATTTTAAATTAAAATGTAATAAATCAAACAGTCTTGAAAAAAAAAGATTACAATCACTTGCAGAAATTTTTTGTCTTTTCTATTTTTTGTCACAAGAAATATTTCATTTATCGACTTGTCGTCGAACAATTAGAATAAAAATATTATGGGGTTATTATATGAGTTTGCTTCTAAGATTGGTTAGAAATAGAAATATTTAAATTATTTTGTTTAAATTGTGGAACTCAATCAACAAGCATTTCACTTCATTAGGACTAAATTTTGTTGAATCACAAATTGTTTGTCGATGCCGGCGCGAATGTTGTTTCGATCCAGTGTATGTAGTCTTTTCCCAATTTCGCATAAAATAATGTTTGAAAATGGTGCAAAAAAGTCGAAAAATTATCCAGCGCCAAATGTCATGAAAAAACAGCTTGAGACTGTTCAGTTTGTTGGTTCAGAAAATTATGGGTTACATAAAGACTTTCATTTTAGATAAAAGAAGATATAAGATTTTAGTTTCTAACTTTTATATAAATGGTGTTTACGATATTACTACTCTTCCAATTTCTAAACTAATAAAGCAATAATTATTGTAAAATTATATTAGAAATTATTTTCAATGCATAATATTTGCATTTTATTATTCTGAAAAGCGATGAAGCCAAAAAAAAGTTTATTTTCGAAATAAATTGTTCATTTATTTTTGGAATTTTGTTGGCAATTTCAGTTATTTTCTAAACTTTGTTATAGCGACATTTGAAAAAAATATTTACCGTGACATACATATAGAATGTATAAAAAAAAAAATTTAAATTATTTTCCAATAATTTCAATTATTTAATTTATAAAAACAAATTTAACCAAAAAAAAGCATCATTTTATAGTATAAAAATTAAAAATATATCTAATTAAAAGTAAAACATGTAATTTTATGAATAAATTTTACAAAAAACAGAATTTTAATTGATTATTTTTTGTGTAATTGATTTTTTTAAAACCTAAAAAGAGAACAAGTAGTTTTATTTTCAAGGATATTATGTTTATTTTCATTTTGTAAAAAATATAATTTTCATTACATTTTCCTCTTTTCTGTTTTGTTATAATAATAATAATAATATTGAGGCGAGATTTAAATATTTATTTTTAATTTCCACCATAGTCATAATTTTACCAAATTGTATCAAATTTACCTGAAGTTTTTCACAAATATGCTGTGTTTAATAAATTAAAATTGGCAAATTCTATTCACACCATTACATTAGTTTATATAAGAGAATCGCCGAAAAAGTATTTTAATATTTGACCTTTATAATAATATAATAATAAGAGTTTAGTTTATTTCCTAATCGAGTCTCTTTCAGAAAGCATGTGAATACTTTTGTACTGGGATGTAAAATGTCTAATTTTAAAATGACAATAATTATTAAAAGGTGTCTGTCGGTGTTAGATTTTGAATCTCTTTCAGTGTAGACATCGGTGTGACTAAAAGTTCAACAAAAATAATGAAAATTATCTCTTTCACTTTCTAATCATTTAAGTAAACTTACATTTAGTTTTAATTAAAGTTCAAATACTTATATGCTATTATTTTAATTAAAAATGGTTTATATTGCAAAATAGTTTGTAAATAAGAAAAATTATAAATAAAAAAAAAAAAATTAAGAAACCAAAATTAAACATAATACGAGTATAATACTAACCTTGTTTCAAAAGAAAATCAATAAAATTCAAAACATTTAAAGAAAATATAAATTGCGCCAAAATGGATTTTAAAGAGTATAGAAAAAGGGGTAAGTATTATAAATGTATAATTAATTAATTTGTTCATTTGATGGTCTATTTCCTTTTTAGGATCATTGTAATTTTTATTTATTAATTATTAGCCCAGAGTCGCCCGGTTTGCTTTAGATTTTTTTTAGCTTGCTGAAATCTGCTTGCCCCCTTGATCCGTTCAGTCTTTCCAAGTTTACCCGGGAAACGTAGAAAATCAATTTTATAATCTAGATTATAGATTACGCAGAAAAATATCGTTTATTAGCTGGTAAAATATTATTTGAATTGAATATCTTTCATATAAAAGGAGTAAGATTTATTCGTTCTTAATATAGGTTAGTTGGTTTCAAAAACTGGAAATACCTACCTTACTTTCTTAAAAGTTTAGTATGAATTTTAAGTGAATAATTAATAGTTTTATTTGTCATATTTTAAAGCAAATCACAAATTAATAATGTTTTTCTAAAAGGACTATTTACATTTTCCATTTAAATGCAAACGCTGTATGTGTACTGTACATAATACGAATATTTTCCTACTGGAACTCTTTTTTTTTTTTTCTTCTTAGTGTATACAATATAACATCAATAATATACAACTCATTTAATTTAGTAATTTTTTCCCTGGCGGTCGACAAATTAGACATATTGAATTATTTTACTGCTTGTTGAGAGAATAATAATTTAATTTATGCATGACCCCATGTAAAACCAATTTTTTTTATAAGTATATATACAATATTAAAATCGACATAGTATTTCTAAACTATAATATGTATATTTTTAGCATCAAGCGTAAATTTATTATTTTATTTTCCAATATTATAATAGTTCAAATATGTAAATTGTAAATATTTAAAAAAAATTTTATTCACATAGTTAAAAATTGGTCCCGGATGTAAAATGTATTATGAATCAAATTGATTCTAAAACTTCATTCGAGCAGCACATTAAAATTGGAAACAAAAAAAAAATTAATTTTAACGCTATTTAACTTAATATTGAATTATTTATTTCCAATAAAAATAAAATTAATCTGTTAAGTTAAATAATAAAACAAAAAAAATAAATGATTTGTTCACAAGAATTCACATTCAAAAACGCAAGAATCTATTAGTTAGACCTACACGGTGAATATAATAAAAAATAAAAACATAAAATACTATTACAAAATAATAAAATATAAATTATCATCAATTTTAAAAATCCATAGGATTTTATTCCAATAAATAAATTGATTTTTAATAAAAGTAAAATGATATAGGAAAATTTCATCTTTTCCACTATTACAATTCAAAAATGCATAAATATCTAAATGTCGAACAAGTTAAACAAACTTAAACTAAAAGCTATTGGAATGGGAAAAATTATGCGTTTTTCTACTAGAATGATAAAATATTTTATTAACCAGATTTTTACAGGGATGATAGTATAGAGTTGACATCACTCAGCTCAATGTCAATAACTAAACAAGTGTAAAAATGAAATTAGAACTCTTGTTACTGAACGTAGAAAATATTTGTTAAAACAAAGTTGAAAGTTGAACCTGCTCTATGGTTAATTCAAATAAAACTTTACGAATTGCTGCATTATTTTTAAAATGCAGTATTATATATACTTATCAATATGCTTCTGTCACATTTTTTTTAACAATTTTTTCGTTTTCGTTATTTCGATAGTTCGTCAAATTTTAATTTTTTTCAACCCCCAAAATTTAAATTTGATGTAAAATTAAATATGCGACATTAAATTTACATATAACTTGTTTTGCATCCTGTACCTACATTCCTACTCATATCTATCCTTATATAGTTAAACTCTTCCAACATTTTAACAATTTAACAAATAAAAATAATTTTCATTTAACACTTTTCAATTTTTATTATTTCTGACCCCTTTTTTATTCATTTTAAATTAAAATATCTTCATTTCTAACAAACATTCGTATTCGTTAAATTGAAAATAACAATAATATTAAGTTAGGGATATATTATTTGTTTTGACATCGTATATCCTTTTTTCCTTTTTTTTTTTTTTTGCTATATAAAAATCCTATGAAGAAAAATAACACATATCTTTGCGAAAAAAAGAAAATATATGTATTGGATTATGAAAATTACTAGAAATTCCTTATTGTCTTGCAAAAAAAAAAAAACAAAAAAGGAATAAAAATAAAATAACTATAATTTAAATAAATCCCATTATAGAAGATATAAATTTGTTAAATTCAAATTTCAAGGCCAAAATTAAACATTTACTTCTCCATTCCATTTACATTTACATGTTGTTTTATATTAACTGATTCTTAAAAAAACAAAATAGTTCTTCCTCGAACTAGTTCTACTTTGAAATAGTTCTTACAAACTTTTTGAATAACTGGTATATAATACTCTACAGTCTACAAGGATCCAACACCATCGTTAGGTTTTCTAAAAATGAAGCTCAAAATTTTGGAAAATATTCTGTGTTAAACACACCAAAGAATAGAAAAAAAAGTTAAAAAATCATTTATTAATTTATTTCGTAATTTTCAGGTAAAGAAATGGTTGATTATATAGCCGATTATTTGGAAAATATTAGAGATCGTCAAGTGTTCCCAAATGTGAAACCTGGTTATATGCATAATTTATTACCAGATTCAGCTCCTGTTGAAGGTGAACCGTGGGAAAATATTTTCGAAGATATTGAACGGGTTATTATGCCGGGGATTACCCATTGGCAAAGTCCACATATGCATGCATATTTTCCAGCTCTTAATTCTTTCCCATCATTACTCGGAGATATGCTGGCTGATGCTATCAACTGCTTAGGCTTCACCTGGGCTTCAAGTCCAGCCTGTACTGAACTTGAAACCATTGTGATGAATTGGTTAGGAAAGATGATTGGTTTGCCAGACGAATTTTTGCATTTGAATAGTGACAGTAAGGGTGGCGGTGTTATACAAACAACTGCTAGTGAGTCTACATTAGTATGCTTATTAGCTGGTAGAACGCAAGCTATTAAAAAATTTCATGAAAAAACACAAGGATATCAAGATGCTGAAATAAATGCTAGATTGGTTGCTTATTGTTCCGATCAAGCACATTCAAGTGTTGAGAAAGCTGCATTAATTGGTGAGTGTATGCCATAATTTATATTGACTTCTGACAATGCTTTCAAATTAACATTTTAGCGTTAGTTTTTTGAATTTATATCTACAGATATATTTAATATCAAGTAAATATCATTAAAAGCCTAATTTATGAAAATTCCACAAAAGTTTCTAAACAAAATTTTAAAGTCAATTTAAAGATATAATAAATTAATATTGGTTTTTCGTTTTAAAGGTCTTGTCCGAATGAGATACATTGAATCTGATGATAATTTTATAATGCGCGGCAAGCCATTGGAAGAAGCTATTGAGGATGACATTAAAAAAGAATTAATACCATTTTGGGTAAAAAAAAGTTTCTTTAAGCTAATTATTTTATATAATTTTAATAAAATGTATCTACTCTTTATTATCTACGTTAAGAAAAACAACCATTAAAATTCTTCATTGATTTTTCTTTTTAAAGTACCAAAATGCGAAATTTTCTTCCTAGATTTCATTAAAATAAGAATAATGAAAATAACATTTTTTTTAAAGTTATGAAAAACTACTTGTTGCTGCAATGACTTGCTGCTTATTGTTTTCTTCTTGTTCACTTGAGTGACATTAAGAAGATTTCTTACTAATAGTCCCGTTGGGATCAATTATTAATTACAAAAAAAAAACAGTGGAATGCCCACGCAACATATTTCAACTTGGTTTCTTATGTCTTCCTTAAAAAAATAAATTATGACAAAAAAAAAAGAATGTTTTTTCCATTATTTTATTTATTTATTTTTTTAATTTTGGATGTTGAAAAATGTATTTTATTTTTTTTTAAAAGGAGAATAATATTTTCCCTATCATTAATTTAACCAGTTCATTTTGTTACATTTATATGAAAAACTGATTGTGAAAAACATTTTAAAGTTCTTGTAATTTTTTTCATTTCTTTTAAGTTTATATGAAAACTTCTTTAATTTCAGTCATATAGGGTTTTCTGGTAAACCAATGCTTAGGTCGAAATCATAAGAGAAAATTTTATTAAATTTTTGGTTTTAAAAATTGAATTCACTTCGAAGTTTAACATTACTTCGATTTGCAGTATGATTGAGAATTTTAGCGCAATTAGTTAGACTTTGTGTTTCTCATCGAATTGGCATTTTCAAAGCGAAATTTTCAAGCTTAATTCTAACTTCAGTTAATATCACTTGATAGTAAATATTTATATCACTTGATAGTAAATATTTTATATTTTATCTTTGCTCAGCGTAACCAAATCACTTTCAATATTATTTTTTTAAAAAACATTAATTCCCATTGGACAAATTTTAGGTTTGCTGTACCCTTGGGACAACTGGAGCATGTGCTTTCGATAACTTAGATGAGGTAATTAACAAAAAAAATATATTTTAAATATAAAATAATTTTGTGATTTATTACTAAGCTAATTAAAAAAGTATATACCTATATATATATTTTTTTTTGAAAACTTAAAAAAAAAAATTAATGATTGGCTTATGATTTTTTTTTTGCTTTAACATTCTTTAATTTTATGTTGTGAAAATTATTATTTAAAAATAAAATTGCTTTTTTTTTTTTTGTTTCTTAAATATAATTTTTGTTTACATTTATTTAGGTGGGCAGTGTATGCAATAAATATAAATTATGGTTACATATTGATGCTGCCTACGCTGGCAGTGCATTAATTTGTCCAGAATATCGTGCATGGCTTAAAGGAATACAAAAAGCAGATTCAATTGCATTTAATCCATCTAAATGGTTAATGGTACATTTTGATTGCACCGCAATGTGGTAAGTTTTTCATTTTTAAAACAAATATATATATAAATAAATAAATGTTCTGCAGAAGCGATATTTAAAAGAGAAAAAAATAAAAAAGGATATTAAAATAAAAATTAAAATTATATGAATTCAAAATTCTGAAGGTTGTGGAATAAAGAAATAAAAATAAAAATTGTTTCTTCGACTTTTGCGCATATAAAAACAAATTGAAAATTTATTTCTAATTAAAATCACATATTATATTTAGAAAATCTAATTTTCATTTCTAAGGCCGTTATAGCAATTTCAATTAAATTTAAATTATCCGAGTAAGTGAGTGATTATACTAAAAAGTATCGACATTATTATAAATAATTAAAATTTATAATGCGATCATTTATAAAATTACTAAAAAATTAACACAAATTCTAATAATGCATATTTAATAAGTAGGTTTATAAATATTATAATGAGACATTATCGAACCTTATTAAAAATAATAATACGTAATGTTACTTTACGAGGTTAATTATATAACATTAGTTGATCGAATATTTTGTTCCACAATTATTATTATAAAGTAATTAATTGTTCAGAGACTTATAACTAACTATATAACTAACCGACCCATAATCTTAAAAAACTTATTTCTAGAGGTTTATATAAATATAAAGGGCATAAAAACAACTTCCATCAATAGTAAAATTCTGCAATTAATTAAATATACATTTATGTATATTTTAGAGTTCTTAAATTCAAAGATCCTCAATAAATATACAATATTAACATGATTAGAATAAAATTCATTTCAACGGAATAGAAAGACAACATGTTTACAAATATGAAATGCTTGTTTTCTCATTTAAATTTTTTTAAATGTCTGTCAATATAAGATATTAAAATAATTTCAGTTATAAAACAGCTGTATATAAATCAAAAATATAGCAAATATATATAATAACTTTTATTTATTAGTTCTATAATGTCATTATATGAAACTTGTATAATAAATGCAAGAGACAAATTTTTATTTATTAATTTTTTTTTTTTTAGCTGTTTTTGTAAATATTTTTTTGTAACTAGAATCTAAATTCTAACTGATTCTGTTGTATTTTTTTTTGCTTGCTTGTTGCGTTTCTTTTTTTATAAAGTACATAAAAAAAATATAAACCATCAAGACTGTAAACAACTTTTCGTAGGGGGAAAAAAAATATTACATAAAAACTCGAATTAACTAACAGGTTGTAAATATAGCATTTTTTTTTATATATATTTATATTTATAATATATGTTGTTTATATTTTTTTCATAATTCGTGCAAAAAATTATTCCTTCTTCAATTCAGCTTTCTATTACGGGATTTTTATACGTATATCCATAAACTTTGAAAATTTTTATCCTTAACATAATATGATGGTAAAAGAAAAATATTGCAATAGTGAATTGTTAGCTGAAGCGAATTAATTCATATAAATTGAACTTCATATAAATTGAACATATAAATTGAACATCAAACTATTGGCATTGACAGACAGAGCTGTGTCTATTTTTTCTTAATTTCAAGTACGAAAATATCATTAATTTTCCAATGAAAACCTTAAACCTATATAACTTCTAAATAAATACAAAAGAACAAATTAGAGAATTTTCATATTCAGGGCTGACATAAAATTGAGAAATCCAAATAGAATTTCCATAAAAATTAAAACCGAATCACAAATTAGGATAAACAAATTGTCAAAAAAAATTGATTCAATTACTTACCATCAATTGTAGATGCATACGTTAATACAAAATTATGAAAAAATTAATAAAAATTGCAATAATTTTAATTAATGTTACCTATAATGGCATTAGTAAATTATGATGAATAATGTTAATTATATGACATTTAGCTGCATTATCGAATACTTTGTTCCATAATTATTAAAATGATCGAATATTTTGTTCCAGAATTATTAGTTATTATAATTCTTGTCTAACAAACTATCCGTCGCAGTGCAGAAGTCTTAATAAATACTTATTCCTCGAAATCTGTTTTTGATTATTTTTTTTTTGATAAA
Organism: Hybos culiciformis; assembly: GCA_964007475.1. Lineage (NCBI taxonomy): Eukaryota > Metazoa > Arthropoda > Insecta > Diptera > Hybotidae > Hybos > Hybos culiciformis. The sequence continues at coordinate 94,631,456 of OZ023274.1, read as the reverse complement.
TAAAAGAATAAAAATAAAGTCCGTCGGTACTAAAAATCTAATTAATTTATATTGCAAAAATAATAACTAAATTTAATAGTCACAGCATATTAACCTTCAATTTGGCAATAAATTTTCAACTTCATCTCATATCTGTAATGCATAATATAGATTTTATTTCCACTATACTTAAAACTTATATATACATTTATGTTTAGAAGGCAATGCTTTAAATACTTTAACCTATATATTTTTAATAAACATATAACGAAAAATAAATTTTTATGGAAATAATTTTACGTACAAACTACATGACCTTTGCAAATTATTATTTTCTTTTTATTCCTAATCAAATTATAATGAGCACAAAATAAGTAAAATAGAGAAAATTTTGAGATTTGTCTAATTGACTAACTAACAAATTTGGTTGTTGATGTAAACATCACTATATATTTCTTTGTTTATGTGGCGCGGAGGTGATTGCTTTTAAGTGGACAATAATTATGTGCACCCGCTTTAACTTCGCATCATTATATCCAAAACAGTTTTAAATTCTTGACGATGTTGTTTTTACATACATATACATTTTTTAATTTTTTTTTTTCGTACATAATGTCTTCAACGATGATATAACGGGAAAATCGCGTTCCTGTTCTTATGGTTGGTTATGAAAAAAAAAAAAAAATTAATAATAAATTTTTGCTGGACATTTGCTACATCCAAACACATACTCGATTGTATGTTCATATGTTCATATGGTTAGATAAAACATAAAAGCAATTATACCTACAATTTCTTTTTTATATAAAAAATTTAAATTTTATATATATTTAATAAAAATATTCTTTTCGTTTTATATAAAAATATATGAATTTAGTAATGGAACATAGAAATTCATTCAATAAGTTTGTAAATGTTTTTACATGATTTCAAAAAAAATTAAATAATATATTGCAATAAATCAATTATAAGTACGTAAATGGGTCTTTTACAAGCCTAGACCTGATAGTATACATTAGAACTCAATGAGCTATTTAAGTTATTTATATGTAAATTTTTATATTATAGGGTTCAAGATAGCACTGCTGTTCATCGAACTTTCAATGTTGAACCACTCTATTTACAACATGAGAATTCGGGACTTGCTATTGATTACATGCATTGGCAAATACCATTAAGCAAACGCTTTCGATCATTAAAATTATGGTTTGTTTTACGCTCATTTGGTATTAAAGGTCTGCAAGCTCATATTAGAGAAGGTGTACGTTTGGCACAAAAATTTGAAGCATTAGTTCTTGCGGATCACAGATTCGAAATACCAGCAAATAGATATTTAGGTATATGTATAATGTTTTCAATTTCATAGACAAATTTGTATTTTTATTAGTAAATTATGAAATTAGAACAAATGATTTCGTTTTTCAAATTTCAGGACTTGTTGTGTTTCGCATAAAAGGCGAAAATGATTTAACTGAGAAATTATTGAAACGTTTAAATCATCGTGGTAATTTACATTGCGTTCCAGCTTCACTCAAGGGTAAATATATTATCAGGTTCACAGTAACTTCCACCCATACTACAAGGTAATTTAATAAAAGATCATGAAAGAAAAACAATATGATTTGAAATTTAATACCACATTTACATTTGCAGTGAGGATATTCTTAAAGATTGGTCAGAAATCAAACTGGTTACGTCACATATATTGGAAGAAATGAACATTAAAATTACTGATAGAGCAAAAGTATCTCTTAAAGGTTAAATTTTTAATTTTTGATTATATGAAATTTATATTAATTTTTTTAATTATTCGTATAATAATTTTTTTTTTTTAATATTATATTATATATTTTTAAACACATATTAACTATTTATATTTTTAAACATAAATTAGATGCTAATTTTTGGTAGCTTTTTGTTTGTATCTTAATGATCATATTATTTTTTTGAACACTATATTTTCCTACTTTCTCATAATTCTTCATAATTTCTCATACATTTGCCGTAAAAATTTTCTCTAACTTTTTATTTTTTCGAATTTTCACAGATTTTCCCCATTTTAGTTAAAAATATTTCTATTTTTCCTTTATTTAAATTAATTTTTCAATCAGGCAAGAATTCGTAGATTGATAGATCCTTAAAAAATTAAATTGAATCATTGTAAAGCTACTACATCATAAAAGACAGAACATTATGTAGCTATCACTTAGTAAAATATTACCACTTCGTCTTATATTTATAATAATTGCGGACTAATATAGAATCTTGAGATAAAGCTACTACACCATTAAAGACCAAACATATATGTAGGATGTAGCTAACACATAATAAAATATTACCACTTCGTCTTATATTAATAATGATTGCGGACTAATATAGAATCTTAAGACAGAGTTTAAAATTATTCTAACACAATAAAAACATTTTTGATATTCGAACTGAACCTACGCTATCTACCTTATTTTCACTATGACATTGTGACTAACCATAAAATTTGAATTTATGTCAGATTTCTTTGTCAAAGTCATTAGAAATTAAATTTCTTCTTTTTTTTTTTAATAGTGCAAAATACAAAAAAGGCCAAAATATTGCAAAAAAAACCAATTTCCATAATATGTGACATTTAAATGTATATAACGCAAAATTCTTTTAAGAATTTTTTTTTAATTGAGGGACTGCTATATATGGCTTTTACCTCAGAGGAAAATATTCTAAATGGATAGACTGATATTTAATAGAAATAATGAATGTTCAAGTTATTGATGAACGAGTGTAGAATGCTTTTGGAAATAATGATTGAAAAATGGGGAAAATTTTGTTCAAATATTATTTTTATGTTTTTATTATAATAGGGATAATTTTGTATTATTATTGTTTCCATATTAATTTATAATTTAGTTTAATAAAAAATCTATTTTTATTAATTTGTAAAAATTTTATTAATAACTTTTATGAATTTATAGTTTTATTAGCATATAAAATGATTACGCTTATTTTATTTATGTATCATATAAAAAATTTTATCAATGGCTCAAAGTTGGAAGTATTTTCATACTCTCAAACTTATCTACAAAAATACATTAGAGTCTTATTTCTAAAATTATACTTAATCGTAACTAACAATTGAATTGACTAATTAGATACACTTCCATTCAAATTAAGAAAAATTAAAAAAACCCTAGTTGAATTTATATATATGAGTTTATATATATGAGGTTTTTCTTCCTTTAACTTTTGTATATTTTAAATAGAAGTTTTTGTTTTAAAAAGATAACTATTTTTAAACTTGAAAAAGAGACCAAATAGAATAAAATAATAGCACTTATATAATGCCATTGTTTTAGAAATTATAAGACGAGAATTGATATTAATTAGTTTATTATAAATATTTTTGATTATCCTACGGTTGAAACTAAAGTAAATTACCTTATTTATTTAAGTCTAATTGTTCAATTCATAGAACAAAATCTAGCTATTAAAAATATTGGCTTGGTTGCCAAAACTTTCGAATTCAAAAACATATTGTATAAAAAATTAATCATAATATAAAAGTTTGAAACGCTCCCTTTAAATGGCTACATGGCTTTGGTACTATGTCGCCGAATTTTAATGGCCTTTTTTTTATTATTTGACTTAATGCAATTCTAGATACTAAAGAAAAGAATGAAGCCTTTGGTTCAAGCTTACTTCTTTCTAATGCACCAATGTCACCGAAAATTGTAAACGGTTCCTTTGCTGCAATATTCGATGAGGACGAATTTTTGGCAAAAACTTTTGCTGGAATACGAATTTCTGTAAGTTTTTTTTTTTTTTAATTTGAATATTTCTTTTGAAACAAAAATATAAATATTAATTTATCTTTTAAGCATCAAGATTCACCGAGTATGAGACGCCGGGTACGAGGAATTTTAATGAGTGGTAAAATTTATTATTTTGAAAACATTAATTAATATTCATATAATCATTGTCGCTATTTTCATTAATTTAGGTAAACAGTTCTCATTAGACTCACGTATGGATTTGGTAGTTCATGAAGCAAAAGAACCAGCGTCAAAATGTACAAATCCAATACGTGAAGATAGCGAAGATGTGTGGGAAGGTACGAAGGGCAGGTATTGTAGTCGCTTTTAGATATCATTGTACTAATTTTATGCATTTGATAATAAAATAATAATTAGGAGTAGGTATAATTAATTTTTAATTAGTTTCTTTTGCTTTTAATAAGTAGATAAGAACTTTGCAAATTGAATATCGTTTTCTAAATTTATTTTCTTTGTTCAACACTCAGTTACAGAATTAATAACTTTTTATGCGCTAAAAATTGTTTTCCAACTAAATGTAAATTAATTATCAGGCCTTTGTATAGCTATTAATAGAAATAAAAGCCTTTAGGAAATTTTATAATTTTGTTTTTGGTTCTCATCTCCTAAGTGCTGTTTTGTTCATGCATAAGTCACTAATTCTTCATTCGATTTATAAAATTTTAATATATTTTTAGCTTATGAGTCACCGGGAACGCCACCAACACCATCGCCCCAAATATCACCGTTACTATTATATCGGGAACCAACTTTAACGGCGACAAAATCTGTGGAAAGGTATTTTTGTATAATCTTATATTATCGAAGATTATCTCAATATTATAGTTATCTGTTATTATCAATATCAAATTTATTAAAGTAATTCTAATATAAAAAATAATTTTTTTTTAGGCGACCACAAACTCTATCAATACAGCGTCGAATCATGAGGCCACCGCCACCATTTACCGGCCCACCAGACATAGTTCTGACCCAGATTAATTCTAAAATTAGTGATAATCCTAGTTCACCACTACAATCAACTGAAATTTTGAATGACAATATTAAACATTTTCTTTCTAAAACAACACAATTTCCTGAAATGGAAACCAATCCGGAAGATTCAAAAGCATCAATTTATCCAGGCAAACGATTCCTTGAGGATCCAATTATAAATGATTTAGGAATTAATGCATTCTATAATCATGCATTCGGTTTTAATCGACGTCTTTCTCGAACTTATGATAACAATGTAATGGATTCTATTTCTGAAATTGACATTGAAGACATTGATTGGAATTCAGTTAAGGATAATTTTAGTGCGGCCACAACTCCTGATATCGAACTTAAAAGTCAATTAAAAGCTACAATAGATAAAACTATAAATTTCAAAATAAGAGTAAACGATGAAACCGGCCAAAGAATAAAAACATCTTTTGACGGATCATGTGATGAATCAATTAATGAATCTATAAGTCTTCACTCAATTGCTCAAAAATCGATGGTAGAAAGTCGTCGATCTAGTACATCTACTATGTGGTCATCATATGAAGAATTATTAAAAAATAAAATTTTGAGTAGAACTCAAAGCTTACCCGACCATGAAAATGTTTCAAGAAAATATTGTCGAAAATGTGGACATTGTAGTGGTATCAACACATCTTGATGTTATTTTCTTAAACGTAAAAAATATATAAACTATTCCTTAAATAATAGTATGCAATTTACAATTATAAGTGTGACAACTTATTTATGAATATTATATAATAATAATGATAATAATTGAAAAAAAAATTATATAAGATATTGAATAATAATGCAAACATTTTTTTTTTTGGTAATTAAAAAATCTTCTCTTCAATTTTCGCTCACAGCTACATACCCAAAATAAAAGATCTTGGGTACTTTTCGAACCTAAAGAATATGAATCAAAAAATATGTAATTCTATGCTTTTTCAGCTCTTGCAAATCAAATTTATTAAATATATAGTAATAATAAATTTTAGTTTTAATCCTAATTCTATTCCCAATTTCTAACTTACAATTTCTAACTAAAGTAAAATAATAATGGTAGGGATAAATTGATGATATTTTTAAACAATCTTTTGACGCGTTTGACCTTCATTTTCTATAGCCGTGAAACAAAACTTAATTCAGATTCGATAATATTATCTCTTAAATTTTTTTTAATTAAATTATTTTCAAACGTAGGTACATTTTATACATTACATTACGTAAATATAAATTATATACTGTATATCATAAAATGTTCCCATAATTTTAATAGTTAAATATCTAAATTATTGAAAAAAAAATATCTGCTGTGCTAGTCAATAAATTTAAAATAAATCAGAGTTATTCAATGGCATTATTTTATTATTGTTAAAACATTAAAATGTTAGTTTATTTGCAATGTTTTTTTGTCATTTTATCAAATATTTACTTATATGACTTATAAATATGGTTACGGATGTACATGGAGAAGTACTTAAATTCAGAAATCATGTATAAAAAAAATAAAGGAGCAATCTTACATAAAATATACATATGTATATTGTATTATATCATATATGTTGTTTCTTTCAATTATTATAAAAATAAACTAATAGGTTAAGAATTAAAAAAAAATTATAGACAAGACGACATGAAAATGCTGGCAGTTAATTATTTAACGTTATTTCTAAAGGTTCTAAAAAGTATTGAATGTTTTTAAAATTAATTGAAAAAAAAAAAAAGAATAATTAAATCAATTAATGTTTTCGATAATTTCTGTTAAATACATTATGAAAGTAGTGAAATATATTTTCTAGGATGTATTGTATTGTATATATTTTCAAATAAACAAAAAAAAAACCAAATATATGTTATCATATCAATTTCTTGAAAATTTGAATTATTTCGATGTAAATTTTATTTTTGTGAAAATTATTATTGTTACATAAGTCAATAATTGTTAAAAACAAAACTTATAATATATTATATATATGTACCTATAATATCTATTCAGCATAGTTAAATAAAAATTTTGGTCCATAAAAGTATTTTTTTTATACATTTTTTTTTTTATTAATTTTATGTACATGTACATTCTTATTTGTATTTTTTCATATGTACATTCATTCCTATGTACATTCATTCTTTTATTTAAGAAGACTTTTGACTTTTGAGTAGATTTCTAACTCATATTTTCTCAAGCTTAGTTTTGTTTATTTATATATGTTTATATTATACACAGACCTGACGACATTTAACAGAACGTGTTATAAATTTTTGAAAAACAAAATGACCTTTGCGTTATTTTTTGTTCGATGATTAAATATTGATTGACCAGTAGTTTATGTATAAATTCCAAAAATCGCAACAAAATAGGTAAATTCATGGAAAGTTTGTTATATACATGCATACCTGCCTCACCTAACCTAACCTTCATTTAGAGATTATTTAGAACTTACCTAGTTAGAATTTATAATTTAGATAAAATAATGACAACAAATTCGCTGGTGCTCCGTATTTTTTTTTTTATTCCGCGAGAATCGGAATCGAATCCACGACCGAGCAAGCCATATAGGATATGGGCAATACCATGACTAACTTCACTTCACTTTCAAACTAAATTTTTATTAAAATATTATTTATTTATTAATTTGATTTAGTATTTATTAATTATTTATTTCTTTATTTTATTATTTATTGAAAAAATTTCAGTAACTGGTTCCGTGATACCGCGCACAAATAATTTTGTTTTTTATTCAGCACATTTCAATTATCCCGCCTTCAGCAATTTCTAGTCATCTGGCAACAATATTCACACGTGTGTTTTTGTTTACGATGGAAATGTCAAATGATTTGTTATGAATTTTTTTCTTTTTTATTTCTTTTTTAATAATTTTTTTGAGGTTTTTTCTTTTTTTTAAATAATATTGTAAATAATATTAAAATTATTTTAATTTAATTAAAGAAAAAACAAAAAACAATGTCTGACGATGATGGAATGAACGAAATTTTAGCAATAATTAAAGATGGACAAAGTAAACAATCAACAGTATCACAACAAGAATCAGATTCAGAAGTAGAACAACAAGATGAAAATGATGAAGGAATAATCAAGACACCAACAAAATTAAAGACCAACAACAAATTTGCAGAAGAACAAGAAAATTTTGGAAATAATTTTCTAGAAAAAACTGAAGAAGACATAAAGCTTGAGAAATTAGTATTTGGTGATAAGGAGGGCATATTTCAACGTTTAGAGGAGCAAACCAGCTCTGCTGGTGCATCTAAAAAGAATAATGTGAAAAAACGTAAAGCTGCTTGGATCGATTCCGATGATGAAGATTATAAAATTAGTGATGTTGTTCGTGAAAACCGGCGAACTGGACCACTCGATCATTTGAACAAAGATAAAGCATATAAAGAATATTTGACAACAAAATTTGAAAGAATAAGCGCCAAGCCAAAATGGGCTGACCTGGATCGAGAAATCGAATCAGATTCAGATGAAGAAATTTTGAAGATAGCTGGCCATTTGGCGAAAACTGATAAAAGTCAAATTTTACCACAAACAAATTTGGGTTTCAAAAAGCTGAAAGATTTGAATAGAGCTACATATTCTGAAGGTAAAATTGATATGAATAAAAATTTTATATAAGTTAATATCTAGATACTGCCTAGGAAATACGTCCTAGGTACCTAAATCTAAATCTTCTTAATTTGCCACTACTAATCTTTCAAAAGTGTTAAAGAGTTTTTCGATTGCTTTTTGTTTAAAAAGCAAATTAAACAATTGTTTTTGATTTTTTTTTATATAAGTATTTTCTTTTTCTTTTTTAGGATCAATATATGATGTACAATTTCATCCAAGATCAACAGCTGCTCTAGTAGCTGGTCACAATGGTATCGCTTCAATTTATTCGATTGATGGCAAAGAAAACGAAAAACTCCACAGTATACTGTTTAAAGAATTTCCAATTAAGTGTGCACGTCTATTGCCAGACGGTGATTCTGCAATATTTGGTAGCTTCAAAAATTATTACTACACTTATGACCTAATGGAAGGCAAGGAAACTCGCATATTTTTGAAAGGAACAATGACAACATTGAAAAAATTTGAAATATCAAATAATGGAAAATTTTTAGCAGTAGCTGGTCGTTTTGGTGAAATTCATTGGTTGGATATTAATTCAAATGAATTGTTGCAAACTTTAAAGTTGAACAATAAATGTGAAGCATTACAGTTTGCCATGGATTCACAAAAACTTTTCGCACACTGTGAGGGCTCAAATATTTCAATATTTGATTTAAGAATGATAAAATATGGAAAAATGATGCATACTTTTATTGATGATGGCTGTATTAATGGACGCACACTATGCATCAGTCCCAATAGTCAAATGTTAGCAACTGGTAGTAATGAAGGTGTTATAAATATTTACGACTATAATGAAGTTTTTAATAGTACATCACCGCAACCTCGAAAAACTGTTTATAATTTAACAACTTCAATAAGTTGTACCAAATTTAATCATTCTAGTGAAATTTTAGCCTGTAGCTCTGAAGCCGCCAATTCTGCCGTCAAACTAATACACCTACCGTCTGCAACAGTTTTTTCTAATTTTCCTGGATTCAAAGCAGACATTGGTAAAATTCGAACAATTGAATTTTCACCTAACAGTGGTTTTATGGCAATGGGAAATCTTTACAAGCAGGTCCCGTTATTTAGACTAAAACATTTTGATAATTATTAAAAATATAATTAAACGTGTTATATTTTAATTTTAAAATAATATAAAAGATAAAAAATTAATTATTAATTTTCGTATTTTGTACATTCAGGAGAAGCAAATCGACAAAACGAACACAAACTTTTTTTAATTTTATTTATTAATCTGAATTTAAAAATAAGATAAAACTATCTGAGCAGCTTCTACATAACGTTAGTTACTCAGACATATTTATAATTGATTTATGAATTTATTTATTTACAAATATGCTTATTGTATTTTCAAATTGATCGCTATCACAATAATTTATTTGACAAATTCTATTATTTATATATCGAACAGTGTTGTCCGTTTTGGTTGTGTATATGAGTAATTTTTGGATGATTTAAATTCCATTCATACCAAACTTTTTGCGATGATACAGATCGCCACATATTTAATTCTATGTCCATATTTTCTTTCAGCATTTGAGGTTCCTGAAAAGTAAAAAAAATAAAATTATTAAACATTTTATTACATACATTTTTTTTTTATTAAAAAACTATGTTTCATGTTACGAATAAAAATAAATTTACCGATATTGGGAAGAAACAAGAGAACCATGAATAAAGTCCTGCGGTGTGTGTTAGTGGGTGAATACTTAATGTAATATCTTTATATAAAACAGTGTCAAAGTAACCAGCAAACCCATGTAAAATACAATCCTGGTGTGCCTTAAATCTTAATGTTGTAAACCTTGTATTATCAGCCATTTTATCTTTGTTGGGATGAATGAAAGTAAAACACTTCTGTGGCTTATCAATATGATAAACATTTCTTAAATGAACTACATATGTAAATTCAAAATGAGCTGCTGGTGTTGTAAAATTTGAACGGAAGGTAGAATTCCGATCAGAAAATACAGAACGAACATTATTGAATATGGTCGATGACATTACTGGATTTAGATATGATGTTGATTTGCTTGGTATACTGATACCGTCTTCTTTCAAATGTTTTTGAGCACCATCTAAACATTCGGGCGAAAGTTCATTATCACCAAAAGATCCGAGTAATTCTGAAATTAAAATATCTGCCTTTTCAGGTGGTTCAAAATCTCTCATGTCTTTGGAAAAAATGGTAATATCTGAAATAAATTATATTAAAATTTCTGTTTCGTGAAAATAAAACAGTCACATTTACCTTTTCCTTTCCATATTTCATTCTTCAAAGCCGTCAAAGTAATTAAAGCATTTGGATTTTTTTCGATTATATAAATCTTAATTTTACGTTTAGTATTTTCTGATGCATTTAAGGCCGCTCGGACTAATGGACCTCTACCAGCACCAACAACCATTAAAATCATCTGTAATTAAGGATTCTATTAATTCAAAATTAAAACTAGAATTAAATAAAAACTAGAAATGCATATCTATTTATTGAATTTCATTGAATACATTACTGCTTACTGTTTTTGATTTGACTGCATCCTCTGGAACTTTGTCACTTAAAGCAGCTTCAATTGCTTTTTGATATAATCTATATTTAACTGGATCTTTCTCAAACACTTCATACGTATAAGAGTCTAAATTATCAAAAAGTGGTTGCAACGGAATTTCCAAAACATCTTCAAGACTAAAATATAAAAAATAGAAATGTTATATACATTATAAAAATGTTAGGATCTAAAATTACCATTTCATTGGGTCATGTTGGTAAAATCTTTCTGACAGAAATTTCAAATATTCTGCATAGTTTGTGCAAATACCGCCTTCATCAATGTTTGTTTTTACAAAAAAATACACTAAATTTCTTTGGATAAATTGTCGTACTATTGCAAGCAGAGAATTTGGCAATACTGGATAATTGTTACGATTTCGCTTAAATAAAGTTGACGGTATAATCAAACAATCAACCGGCTCACCCAGCCATCTTTGCATTTTATCTTCACTCGGAATATCTTCAGTCAATTCTAATGCTAATTTAATTTTTGGATGAAAATCACTAACCATTCGAAAATTATTCCACCAATACCAGGGATCTTCTGAATCTGTATTCGTCATATAATCAATATCAATGTCTTTTCGATGACAGAGTGCTGCAGGTTTCGGATTCGTAATAGGAATGTGTACAAGAAAAATACCTACAAATAAATAAGAAATAATTTTAAATTTTTATCAATTTTTTCGGTACCTAGGTACCAACGTAGATGTAACTAGATACTTAGTTACTGTTGAATGTTCTACACTTTTATAGCCAGAACTGGGATGGGAATTGCTACAAAAAAATTTAATCACACTTTTTACAATGGAGTTTAAAGCTTAGTTAGAATCGGCTCTGACATCCAACCAAGTTAATAACTATCTATAACCAACCTTTTAAATTACGGCTAACAATTTTTGCTAAATTAACATTTCGACCTCCGTGCAGCTTCATAATCATATGACCATTTTGAATTAAATGTTCAGCAAAATTAATTTCTTGTATTAAAGTTTGTTCTCCTCGTTTTCGTAATGTTACATCTTCTGAATCACATTCAACATCATCTGATAAAATTGTCACAACACGTCCAATCCATTCTTCGCTGGGTAAAATTAAATCAGATCTTGTGAAAACTAAATGCTTTGATTTAATTGGTTCTTCGAAATATTCTCGATTAAATAATCGATTGACAATTGGGGCTGCCATGCCATTAAACGAATTTTCTAGAGTTTCTTTTAATATTTTCGATACATCACTAACTTCCTTATGATACAAACCAACATATTTTTGTGCCATTTTTGGTCAAAGCAGTTTTTACTTTTACGATTCCTTCAATATTATTTATTTTTCTGAAATTTTTAAATGCAGTTTCAGCAGACTCTAGTCTTGGTCCGGCACAATATAACTATTCGATTTTTGATTTTGATAATCCTTCCTAATCCAACCAGGCAGGAGATCGTCCAATTCAGTCTGACACCGAATCCGCTCCAAAAAAAATGTAAATAAAACAAAAAAAAAGTTGATTTTGTTGTTGGTGCTTGATCAGACAGCGACGCCGATCGCTTTTTTTCGACGGCGGCCAGTCGAATTTTGCCCTTCGATTGCGGCGGCTAGTCGACTCAAAATTGCCTGTTTTGGAGAAAAAGAGCGGCTTAGAAAAAAAAATCCAAAAAATCGGTGGCTGGATGAAAATCATCGGCGAGATCGGCGACTAAAAAAACCAAAAAAAAAAAAAAAAAAAACAAAAAAAAAAAAAAAAAAAACAAAAAAAAAAAAACAAAAAAAAAAAAAATAAAAACAAAAAAAAAAAAAAAAGAACCAATAAAAAAATCAGCGGCCAGTCGATCAGTCGATGAATTTTCATCCAGCGGCGGTTAGAAAAAATTGTCCAGCGGCTGACCGGCGGCGACTGGAAAACACAAAAAGCGTCGATGTCTGTGCTTGATTGATATAAACAATACAAAATAATAACAAAACACACGTGTATCCTTGTGCACGCTTTCAACGAGTTTTGGCTATGCGCACTGTATTCTTATTCCAGTATAAAGACGGTACAAGTGATAAAAATAAAAAAAATTCTTAATGCTCTGGCAATGTTATTCAAAAATAAAACCCAGTATACTAATAAGAAAATTTTACTTGCTCCCTTCTCTTTTTTGTTTACCAAAAATCAAAACAAAATTTATTTATTTTCAATTTCAATTTTCATTAATATTTTTTGTAAGATTTTATCAATTTTATCAGTGATTTTATTTATCTTGATTTGATTTTTTATTTATTACTAAAAATGACAAATCGTGATATATTTTCGAAACATTTACCTAATGTCAAATTGGCAACAAGATTTGACGCCGATGGAAAAGAAATTCAGGTAAATTATCCGTAATCCTTATGTTCACTTCACACTGTTCAGTTGTTCACAGTGGTCGGTCGTCATAGTATTACTTACTAACTGAATGTTCTCTCTCTATGCACTTCTCCTATTTTCCACCTTCTACCTACCCATTATCTTATTAGCATTTTCGAAGTTAAGAAAGTGCTAGATTACATATTAAAAGAGTTATGTATATTTAACTGTATTTCATTTGACTGTAAATACATTTTACTGTAGGAACATACTTATTTGACTAAATTGAACTGGTAAAAGGGGCGTACCTACGTCAGTGAATTGAAATATGCAGTCAAATGTACCTATTCCTTATAGACAAATACCTACTTATGTTTCGATAATTTATTTGAGTAGGTTGAACGTCGTGAGGATGAAGAACAGAATGCTAAGGAACAGGAAATTTACGATATTTTAGTTGCAGCCGGTTATTATCGAGCTAAAATAAAAGGTTTATCAGCTTTTGATAAAATTGTTGGTGGAATGACTTGGTGTATCGAATCATGTGATTTTGATGTCAACGTAGATTTGCTGTTCCATGAAAGTCTATCTATTGGACAAAAAATGTAAGTTTGTTATCCGGAAATAAAAATGTTGTTTTTACTATGAAAATCTAGTATCATATTATGTATTTGAATATTTAAACATTATTTGAATTCAATTTTAGTGCTTTAACGGAAAAAATTGTAATGGTTTTACCTAAAATGAAATGTCCATATATTTTAGAGCCACATCAAATTCAAGGTCTAGATTTTATTAACATACATCCAGTTATACAGTGGTTAGTGAAAAGATCGGTAATGCAATTTTCAGTTTTCTTTTATAATTAGAATTTTCTAATTTTTGTATTTCTCTTCAGGTTGAAAACCGTGCAGCAAAAGCTGAGCGTTTAAAAAATTTTGCTGTCAATGAATTTCACAATCATAATCAATTTAAATTTGATAAAGAAAATTTAAAAAAATACCAAAATGCTATTGAAGTGATACAAGAAATTGAAGTATGTTACAGAAAATATTGATAAAAAAGAAATTGAAACAGATTATAGATATAATATTTATTTCAAAACTATTATTTATTGTTTTTTTTTAGAGAACCATAAACATTTATATATCGCATATTTAGATTTTTAATTTAGGGGTTTTATAATTTCAGAATCTTTATACACCTAGACGTCAGTATAAACGAAAAGAACTGGGCAATGAAGATGAAAGGACACGTGTCCGTATAACTTTATTGGAATATGGAAATAAAGGTGTGCAAGATTTGAATTCGGTTGGAAAACCTACAACTTCAAAGAACATTCAACAAAAATCTATGGAAGATACTTCAAATAATGATTTGGACGAAATAACGCGAGAGGTTTATTTAAATTTGTGTACTTTCTAAATATCTTAACATTGTATTTCGTGTTGTTTGGAGTGATTTTTTTTAATAGTATTATTTTTCTAAATTATAGGTAAATTTATATTATTTTGGTGCAGGTTTTCAAGAAAAATAACTTCTTTATGGACTGTTATTTCAAAATGTTAGTAGACATCGTATCTGCTAACAACTTCTTAGACAAACTTTTAAATTTCAGAATTTTTTTAATTTTGAAATATCAAAATAGAAAAACAATATACAACTTTGTCAACCTTTGATGCTGAATATTTTTCTATTTGATTGAAAAATAGATCCAAATGCCAAGAAAAAAATTTGAAAGCATTTTTACAGAAACAAACGATATATTTCATTTATGTAAAAAAGGGCTGCACCTTAATATTATTTAATTTATCATTAGGGTTTTGAAAATTTTGTTTGTGAGTGTTTGGTTTTAATTTTAATTTGATTTTTTTGGTGCAAAAATAGTTATGCGGCGTGATGTGTATATTACAAAAAATAAACTTTTTTGCCACCACAAATTATAAAAAAAAATATATTTTTTAATCTTTTTTTTTTAACTTTTTATTAAGCATGATTTTATATTATAATTTAAGCGATTTGTAAATTTGAACAATTTTCAATCGCACATCGATGAGAAAACATGAAAAAAGAAATTTATTATTACAGATCGATGTCAACGTTTTGCTTAAAAATCTTTATGTTGCTAATGAGGTAATTAAGCATTTTATTTTATTTTTTTATTAAGAAAATTTTCTTAGCTTATGTAATTTCAAATTTTTATATCTGAAATATTGACGTGTACCATCATGTACCTACTAATTAAACTATTATGAATTAAATTCAGAGAAAATGTATACAGGTAACAGACAATATTGTGATTAAAGTTTTGAGCTTGTTGATGTTTATGATTGAAACTCATCTCAGCAATTGTTTCTTAATCTGACGTGTTTTAATTTTGGATTTCGGTCTTCATTTGCAGGCGCATAAAAATATTAGCACGTAATATTTATTTAGAATAGATTTTTTAAAATTAGGTTTTAGTCAAATAATATAAAAGAGCTTTTAATCTGCTCATTTAATTTTGATACGAAAAAATGTTCACTTTTCACAGGATGATTCACCTACGCAATATGATTTGAATGAGAAAGATAAATTTTTATTAGAAAAGCATTATTCAGATTTACGGCATGAAATGGAAATTGATACGAAACTATTATCAGAGCAAAGTCAAATAAAAGTTAAGGAAGCGACAAAGTCGGCATTAGAGAAAAAACTTCAACGAATTAGTTTAGAAAATAATGAATTTGAAGAAGAACGACAAAAACTAGAAAAACGAATTGCCGAGCAAGTAAAAAGTAATTCAAAAATGCATAAAGAAATTGAGGAAATTGAGAATTTTTTATCGCAATATGATTCGAAGTAAGTAGATAGCATTTTTTAAAGATTGTCTATTTTCAGGGAAAAATTTCCTTTGAAATTGAAAATCTTTAATTGACTACAATATTTACAAAGCAATGTAATCAAAAAATAAATTTAATTTAAAAATTCATTTTTTTTTTTTCAATTCTTAGTACAGTTAAAAGGGTGGAAAATTTAATTAAAGAAAATGAGGACCTCAAAAAAGAAGAAATTAGATATAAAGAAGACTGTCGACAGGAATTGTTAAAATTAGAGAAAGAAATTAAGTACTAAAAATCCATTAAATTTATTTATAAATGATCATTAATTTATTGTTTTTCTTTTAGAGAAGCAGAAGAGTTGACCTCCGAAAGTATTATTTCTGAAGCACAAGAATTTTTACAAAAAGAAAATGAACAACTTCAACAACTAAGACTGCAGTTGGCAAAAAAAAATCGTGCTATTGTTGCCTTACAACGGCAATTGGATAATATTCCTGATCGTATTGAACTTGCACAATATCAGAGAAGATTTTTAGAGTTATATAATCAAGGTGGGTTAATAATAAAATTTTTGTAATGTTAACGTCCATATCCATATATCGTTATCAAGTGAGATTTATTTTAATTCTCAAAATTATATTAATTCTTATGCTAATTTATTTCTAATCTAGTATATTAAAAAAAATCTTTTATTATTTTAGTAAGTGCCAAACATCGGGAAACCAAACAGTTTTACACGCTATATAACACACTTGATGATACAAAATTATATTTAGAAAAGGAATTATCTTTATTGAACTCAATTTATGAAACTTATACCGAAAGTATGACTAATTCTCATTCTCGTGATCAGTTTATTAAACAATTTGAACAAATTGTTGATGGTGTGAACCAAACTAAAATTAAAATTAAAAAGAAAGCCGATGATGAAAAAACTAAACGAGATGAATTGAATGCTCAACTTTTGCTTTTAGTAGAGGAGCAAAGAAAATATGCCGCTGCTGTGAAAGAATTAACTAAAGAATGTCAAAAAAATCAAGAGCTTGTAATGCATTTAAATTCATTACAAAATAATTAAGATGTTGCATATTGTACTAGATAATATTAGATTAAATACTCTTTTTGGTTCTTGTGCTGGAAAATCATATAATCAATGTTACAAATACATATTAATCTATCTTATGAGAGACCTAGAATTTTGTGCGGTGAATATCTTAAGTTCAAAAAAAAATTTATTCTCCAAAATTTTCCAAACAAGAATTAATTGAATAAGATAAGTGAATCGTTTATTAGAATCAAGTAGACTTGTTATCAAAAAATTCTCATAAAATTCAATACATACTAACTATATAAGTAAATAAAAAAAATCTGAAACTAAAATTACGTTAGTAAACTAATATGCCATATGAGTAGATATTTATAATAAGCTTCATATTTAGAATATAGTAGGATATTTTACAATAAGCAAAAGTAAAAATTGTATTAATTAATATATGCACTTAATATATATATACTTATAAAGAAACAATTTATTCAAATATAATATATGATACTTTAATTGTAAAACTATAAATATTTTATTTAAAATTTTTAATATAATATGAAACTAGGTATGTAGGTAAAATTATATGACGTCTAAAAATTTCAGCTTCTATTTCCCTATTTTAGTTTTGTATATAATCTCTTTAACGCTGTACCTACAAAAGTACATATCTAAGAAATCAACGATTAAAATTTAAAGTTCTATTTTTATTATTTATTATTTGTTGGATTGCAACTGCAACATGTAATATTCAAAGCTTATTTAATTTCTTGAAACGAAAAAGCAAAATTTTAAGAAACTACATAGTAAGGTATTTGAATCCAAGTATATTTATTATGGAGGGAAAAATAAAATTCGAAATTACTAGGTCAAATATTTACATAGGTAATATTATCAAGCTATATGCGTAATCATACTATAATTTTATATTCAAACACAGTCTTCCTCCAACTTTTCATTATTGGAGCAAACAAAATTAACAGAATTCTCTTGTACTTTGTAATAAAATAACTTATTTGGTTGAAATAGGTTCAAATTATGATTTGAAAAGTAATGAATTTTTATATGGCGCCGAAGACAAAATTTAAATAACTACATTAAAACACATTGAACAATCTGGTCGTACCTAAATTTGGTAATGCGAGTTTTGCAAATCAGCTAGAGAATGAATTTACTACGAAAATAATAAATAAAAAACAACAAACAATTGTAATGAAAAGTATTTTTTATTCATTTTTATTTAGTTAAAAAAAAATTTAAAAACGAGGTTTGGATGTTAAGGATAGAGTGGTGTGGAATTAAAGTTAAATCATGAGTTTGCTGTTCTACATTTTTTAACTTTTTAGTGTTTTATAAAAAATAAAATCGTTTATAGGTATTTTTTTGTTTCAGTTTTTATTCAAAACAGCAAACCTCAGCATCAACAATTCATTTCCATTCATCAGATTTTTGTTTTCAATTTTTTTAATTGTTCCTTTGCATGTTTGTTTGTTTTATTAATCTTTTAATCTTATTTTGTTCGCTGCTGTCTTGCTTGCTGCTGCTCACTCTGCTGCTGGTCATCTTGCATACGATTTTTTTTAATTGGAATTTGGTAGTTTTTTTTTTAAATATTTTCGTTTTGCTTACTTTGGGCTTTTTCTTGTATTATTTTTTAGTTCAGTTCAGATTTCAGATTCAGAAAATTTTGATTCTGAAATATAAAAAAATTAATTTGAAGAAAAGAAGAGAATGGATCCATTCATTGCTTTGTATGTGGATCATGTTGCGGATCTTAAAGAAAGCATAGAACAATTGCAAGATATTAAAATTGACGGATTGGTTTGTCCCATAATTGTAAGTTTTTAAACTTCAGAATTCAGATACCTACCTAGGTACCTACCCTTTTTTTTTTTTGAAGCTTAAAGTCTCAGGGTAGGTACGGTAACCTAATTGATATTTTCGCATGTAATACCTAGGTAGGTAGAATGAGGATGAGTAACCAGTTGTCATTGGTTTCTTTTTAAACTTGGTTCTGATCGATTTCTAAAAGCAACAAATTATACGGTCAGATACTTAAGTAAGTATCTAGGTAGGCATTTCTGTATCAGCCTTTTTGGTAAGTACATTTGTCTTCCCTCCCCCGTAGATTTTTTTGAATTGCAGATCGTTCAGTAGGTCCAATTAATTTGCTTCTAATAGGTACATCTGATAACTAAATATACTTACCTACAAATCTTGAATCAATTCTGCAAATTAACGCCTTTTTTACTTTCATGGTAGGAAGAAGTACACCTTATACCTGCCAAATATATCGCATATTGCATCCAACTCTACCTCGGTTATTGGAAAAATCCCCAGGATCAGGAATAGGACGATATTTTTATATGTATGTAAAAAAATCTTTCCCTCACTTAACATTTCAGAAAATCTTTAAACTTTTTGGCAAGACATTAATTTTTGGATCTGTATAGGTACCTAACTACTTAGTTAAATTTTCTTCAAACAAGAACTTCTGTTGATTTTATTTTTTATTTGATTATTAAGTAATTCTGTTTTTTTTTGTTTGTAGAATCCACTGCACTGTTGTGAGAAACCCAACGCACAAGAATTTGATAAACATTCATCATTTTCTCGTTCCGATTTGATTTTGAGCCCATTACAATGGAAAGAAATGATAATTTCTCGCATTAATTTAGATTCAATTGATTGTGATTCAAAAGATATTAATTTTCGAAAGTATAGTGAAGAAATTTTAAAACAAGAAATTGCTTTGTCACAGGTATGTGTTTAATTCGGTTATTCGACTTTGTTTGAACCAAATTTGGAATAGTAGAAGTGTTATCAAAACAAAAAAATCTAAAAGTCTGCATGTACGGCATGTAGTTAAAATTATACGTGAAGATTTTTTCTTTTAGTATCAATTGCGACTTTGTTTCGAAACCATGTGAAAACCAAATTGGATGCTTTTTTTATGTAAATACTTTCGGGAACGGGCGTGTCACAGATTATCCTTTCATCATATTCGTTGGTAACTAATCCGCGAAAAATCGCCAAAATTATAAATTAAAAATTAAATTAAAAATTAAATTAAAAAAAAAAAATTGCTTTGCTATATATTATTTATTCACACTTACTTCACATCAAAAAAAAAATTAATTCATTTTCAGCATTTGGTTGCTCATGGTTATATAATGATTAAATTGCAGTCCAATCAAATTTATAATTTAGCAAAAGTTTATTTACAATCAATGAAAGAAGGTATTTTAATATAAATTTTAATGTTAAATTTACATAAAAAGTTGTAATTTTATAAAAAATATTATTATTTTACTTTCAGAAATATGTCTCGTTCATGTTTCAATAACAAGTGTATCACTAAATCGACAATATCGCCGTGATTTGTGGGACTCTCATGTTTATAATCAGAAAGTTATTGATTCGTGGGAAATGTGGAATACGTTTCGATTATTATGCAATTTTGATCCAAAAATTCGTTTAGCTTTAGAGTTAACAAATGATATACCATCCGATTCAGAAATACAAAGATGGTTGGGCGAACCAGTAGATTGCTTAATTATTCCAACTTATTTATTTTATCAAAAAAATGGAAAGAATATTCTTGATTTACCTTATAAAATTTTAAATATTATAAAAATATTTACAAAAAATAAAATTTATTTCATGATTAAAGGTAATGTACATGAATATTCAAAGTTGAAACAGCTTACGGATTATGTCTCTGAATTTGCAAGAAAATGTGTTATTATGAATGATATGAACAGGCAGTAAAAAAATGTTTAGCCTTAAGAAATAAATGGTTTTAAAATAAGTTTCTTGTTTATTTTTAGATTCGAAGATAAACTTGATTATCCTTTACAGCCACTTTATGAAAATTTACGATGTAGTGTTTACGAAATTTTCGAAGCAGACCCTGTTAAGTATAAATATTATCAAAAAGCAATTGAAGCTGCCTTACTTGAAAAAACTTCTATAAATGAAAGTGAAACAAAAATTGTTAGTATAATTTTTTAATTTTTTTTTGGTTCAAATTTTAATTTTAAATTGATTGTTTTTAATTTATTTTTTCAGATAACTTTAATGATATTAGGAGCAGGTCGAGGTCCATTAATTAGAGCTGCATTGAATGCTAGCAAAAATACAAGAAAAAAAATTAAAATTTATGCAATTGAAAAAAATCCCAATGTTATGATTACATTAATGGCTTTAAAAGAAGAATTATGGCAAGAGGAAGGTAATCTAAAATTTAATTTACTTTAAATATAATATGATTAGAATATTTTTGTTTTAATTTTAGACATTACAATTATTTCGTCTGACATGAGAACTTTTAATCCATCTGAAAAAGCCGACATTATTGTATCGGAACTGTTGGGTTCTTTTGGTGATAACGAATTATCACCTGAGTGTTTGGACGAAGCTCAATTACATTTGAAGCCCGATGGTATAAGTATACCAAGTAGTTACACTTCATATCTTAATCCATTTATGTCTTCAAAAATCTATAATGCAATTAAAGAATCATATTATCATCGTACTTTTCATGATGATTATCCCTCAATAACATTAAAGTTTGAATGTAATTATATAAGTCATTTGAAAAATGTTTATCACATTGCTGAACCACAAGAATGTTTTAAATTTAATCATCCTAATCCAAACCTAACAGAAGGTAATAAAAGGTTTACAACATTAAGATTTCAATCCAAATTGAATTGCATTTTAAATGGTTTTGCTGGTTATTTTGAAGCAGTTTTATATAAAAATATTACTCTGAGCATTAATCCAAAAAATTACACGAAAGGATTGTTATCATGGTATTCGTACATTTTCCCCATTACGGTGAGTAAACCTACGTTATTACTTTTTTTTTTTTTTATTAAATTTCAATAAGTTATTTAAATTATTAAAAAATGCGAATTTTTAAAATTTATATCCTAACAACTCGATCTTGATGTGAATATACAGAAATTTTTTCATTTATTCTTTAATCATAATTTTAGACTCCACAAATCATACGAGCTGGTGATATAATTGAATTGAATTTTTGGCGATGTTCTTCTGATCAGAAAGTTTGGTACGAGTGGAATTTGACTAAGCCTAGCGTAACTCGTATTCATAATTTAAATGGAAAATATTGTCCAATTTATAAATGAAGTCCCTGTTCCAGTTATTAATTAAATTTGTTTTTATTACTTTTTTTTAATTTTTGACAATTTTGAAGTTTTTTCTTTATTTTATTTTACAATTAATTGAGGTAAATTTTTATTTTTAATAATTTTGTTAATGTAGCATTTTTGTGTTAATTGAATGACTCTGTGGATGAGGAACTAAAAATGTGGTAAGATAATATTTTGAAGATTTTGACATTCATACTACGAATTGTAGAAATGTATTCACAGCGTTACATACTTTTTGTTATACATATTCATAACTGTAATGTAGAAATTTATTTATTTTACTTTATTTTATATTGGAATTTTTGAGTTGTACGAATATTATTTTATTCGATTCAATTTAGAACAAGATAAGTTCATTAGACATACATATTTTTAGTTTCTCTGTACCATCATACATATGCCACACGTATGTTTACATT
This sequence comes from Hybos culiciformis, assembly GCA_964007475.1. Lineage (NCBI taxonomy): Eukaryota > Metazoa > Arthropoda > Insecta > Diptera > Hybotidae > Hybos > Hybos culiciformis. Next base: position 94,608,686 of record OZ023274.1, on the reverse strand, counting down.
TCTTATGAATAGATTTTTATGTTCTTAAGTTAAATTGTCATATAAAGTATACAAGTTACGTTTTATTATTTTGTAATTAGGAGTAATATAAATTATATGTTTTGTATATAATTGTTTTGTTCTGATTAAACAAAGAAATATTTTTTCTTTAATATCTTACTAAAAATAATATGATTAATAATAAAATATTTTACCATTATTTTGCTAATGTCTTTGAGTTTTATTTTTATTGTAAAATGATAATAGTGATTATTATTCATAAATATATTATTCACCAAAACATATTGCAATATCACGAGCTAACTTATAACTTCGCTACACTTCAGGTTACAAACACAGAATTCCATGTTTTGCAGAAAAAAATGGGTTCGTTCTGTGTTTGGTACTTGGTTTGCCATATAAATTTTTTTTTTTTGTTTTCATGGTTTGAAAGTAGGTTCGACACAAACCTAGAAATTTTACTACATAATTTTATTGCATTTCAAAAAAAAAAAGGTATAACCTGTCAATTTGCAGAAAATTTACAGAAAAAATCATACTTTAAAATGCTTCGATATAAAAAAAATAATAATAAATTGCAGGTTGTCAAAAAAGAAAATAATAACTTCGCTACACTTCAGGTTACAAACACAGAATTCCATGTTTTGCAGAAAAAAATGGGTTCGTTCTGTGTTTGATACTTGGTTTGCCATATAAAATTTTTTTTTTTTTTTCATGGTTTGAAAGTCGGTTCGACACAAACCTAGAAATTTTACTACATAGTTTTATTGCATTTCAAAAAAAAAAAGGTATAACCTGTCAATTTGCAGAAAATTTACAGAAAAAATCATACTTTAAAATGCTTCGATATAAAAAAAATAATAATAAATTGTAGGTTATCAAAAAAGAAAATAAATTAAAATATTTTTAAAAAAAAATTGAATATTATTTTTATTTTACATTATTTCTTTAAATTAAAAAAATTCATTTTTTTTTTTTTAATTACGAAAAATTAAAATTTTATTTTACAAAGAATTTTTTTTTAATTTTACAAAGAATTTTTTTTTAATTTCAAACCAAACCATCTTTTATAATAACTTCGCTACACTTCAGGTTAGCAACCATGAATTTCTTGGTTTGAAAGTAGGTTGGCGAATGGGGTGACACACTTATAAAAGATGGTTTGGTTTGAAATTAAAAAAAAATTCTTTGTAAAATTAAAAAAAAATTCTTTGTAAAATAAAATTTTATTTTTTCGTAATTTAAAAAAAAAAAATTAATTTTTTAAATTAAAAGAAAAAATGGAAAATAAAAATAATATTCAATTTTTTTTTAAAAATATTTTAATTTATTTTCTTTTTTGACAACCTACAATTTATTATTATTTTTTTTATATCGAAGCATTTTAAAGTATGATTTTTTCTGTAAATTTTCTGCAAATTGACAGGTTATACCTTTTTTTTTTTGAAATGCAATAAAACTATGTAGTAAAATTTCTAGGTTTGTGTCGAACCGACTTTCAAACCATGAAAAAAAAAAAAAAATTTTTATATGGCAAACCAAGTACCAAACACAGAACGAACCTATTTTTTTCTGCAAAACACGGAATTCTGTGTTTGTAACCTGAAGTGTAGCGAAGTTATAAGTGTGTCACCCCATTCGCCAACCTATTTTCAAACCAAGAAATTCATGGTTGCTAACCTGAAGTGTAGCGAAGTTATTAGAACAAGACGGATATAAAATTGTTACTTATATATTCGATATTCATGTGCTGGAGTTGTAATAACTTCGCTACACTTCCAACCATGAATTTCTTGGTTTGAAAATAGGTTGGCGAATGAGGTGACACACTTATAAAAGACGGTTTGGTTTGAGGTTTAAAAAAAAAAAATATGTGAGTCTCGGGACACACGGAAGAAGTGAAACTTCATTGCAAGTAGTATTTTCTGGGAAGGCTAAATAAATATTTAAAATGGCCAAGTGCATATAAGATATGACGCCGATCGATTTTTTCGACGGCGACTAGTTGATTTTTGCCCTTCGAATGCTGCGGTCAGTCGACTTAAAATTACTTGTTTTGGGGAATTCGGCGGCTTAGAAAAAATTAAAACCCAGCGACTGCTTATACCTTGTTCGCATTCTAATTTAAATTCCACTTATATTCCGGAAAACAAATTACCGTTCGCATTACAAAATTTGATGAGAAGTGGAATTTAATGATGTATACAAAAATTTAGAAATTTGTTGTTGAAAATTTTGACTTTTTATCTCACTTTTTATCAATTTTATTTTGTTTTTTTTTTTTTTCATTTTGACTCGAATTTTACAAAAAAAAATTGTTGCCAACTATAACAAAATTTCAAAAAGTGAGTGAAAGTAACTATAAATATAGAATTTTAACTCTGACAAACTAGAATATGAAAGTGGAATATACATATTCCGGAATATATTTTTATATGAAAAATCCAGTAAATTTTCCTGAAATATTCCGGAAAACAGCATATTCCACAAATATTCTCCTAATGCGAACACCATATTAGAGATAAAAGCATTTAAAAATTCTAAAATACTTTTTAAGCTCAAAAAGTTTACTGGCATAAAATTATTTCAAAATGGCTAGATTTATGGCAACACTGATTGCAGATGATTTCTACTATATTTTAAGCTGTAAACACAATTCCGGTTATTAGCGACAATAATGTATGAAAAAACAGCAGCGTGGCTTAAATCATGTTTTCTTTTTGTTGCCCGAAAAGTTTAACCTAAAATAACTTTTGCAAATATGCCTGAAAAATTTCATGTTTATTAGTACTTCTTCTGAAAAGGAATTGTAAAAAAATATTCCTCCTGCATTTTATTAGTGTAATTTAATGTCAAAAATAAATTACACCAACAAACTACAAATTACACTAAGAAAAATTAATATCATAAATAAATTATCTACAAAATAGGTGCATTGGAACATTTTTATTCAGAATACATATTTGTATTCCAAAAAGTTTTTGAAAATTAGCACTAATAATTAATAAATGAAATATTTGTTATTCAATAATTTAAAATAAATTATATTTCCCTTTCAATCGAAAAAAAAAATAGTATTTTCGACTTTAATTCTGAGCCAATATAGAGTAGGTTATTGCGCTGATAAGCTTCATTAAGTTGCTAGCGGCTGTCGGTTTTATCATCAGCTGAAAAAAATAAACGGTGTAGCTTTCTCAACAAACACACCAATTCTATCACATGTTTCATTACTAACATTGCCAACTCTTTTTATAAGCACAAAATATTGAACTCAATTTCCACTAACAATTAATAACAATATTTTTTCTTATGAGTTGAGTGGAAATTTAATATCATATGTCATATGTATTCTATTAAATATTTTAACATAATGTAATATTAAAAATAGATATAACCCAATAAAATAAATTAAAGAATAAGTATATTTTTTTTTACAAAATTTAATTATTTATTTGTTAATAAATTATTTGAAATTTAAAATACGGGAATGTTTATTAAAAATACTTAATACACAAAACGTAAAAAAAAAAAAATTATGTGTACTCCTGGCAACGCTAAAATCTATTTCATTATCGAAAAAATAAAAATAAGTTAATGAAAATGAAAATGATTCAGTCAGCGTTACCAAATTAGGGGTTTTCCCCCTAGATTCAGGGGTTTTTTTTGTTGACAGAGGGATTTTTAGGGGGTAATTTGTTTCAGGGGTTTTTTAGGGGTATGATGTATGATCTTAAAAGCGAAGATTTAGATGACATTTGTAATATTTTTGATTGCATTTCATAAGATACCTTATTTGCTAATTTTATTATAAATAAATAATTTTATTATTTATATAATTTACGATGTGCGTTATATATTTTTCTTCAAGCATCTATTTGAAATCCTCATATGTATATAAGTATAGCTGTTATAATATCTATAAAAAAAATTTAGGGGTTTTTTAGGGGGAAATTTTATTTTTTTAGGGGGAAACATTTGAAAAGGTTGGTAACCCTGGATTCAGTAATGAAAATATTGTAAAAAGTTAACCTTCTCGTGGAATTTATTAAAAAAAATCGAAGAAAAATTTAAGAAGAAATTGTTTTGATTGTTTTTATTTAAAATTAAATTTGAAATAAATAAATTGAATATAATTTATAAAAAAATTAATTGAATAAATTAATTGAACGCATTTCTCCTCAAAATGGCTGCTTAAAAAAAAAACTTAGAAAAAAAAAATATAAAAAAAAATTGGCTTGCCTTTTTTTTTGACAATAATCGTTATGATTTTGACAATAGCCGTTCGGATTTTGCCTTTTTTTTTGACAATAATCGTTCGGTTTTTGACACTTACATTTTTTTCACTCTCAATCACAATGCCTCTAAAGAAGTTTCACTTCAAAAAAATTGTTTGTAAAATTTTTCATTATAAAAATATTTTGAATAATTTTATCATTTTGTGAATTTAAATCTCCATCTCCATTATAATTAATTAATTTTAAAAAACTTTTTGAAAATAGCCAATTTTTTTTTTTTAATATTTTGATTGTTTTCTTTTTTGACAACCGACATTAATTATAATTTTTTTTATATTGAAGCAATTTAAAGTATGATTTTTTCTGTAAATTTTCTGCAAATTGACAGGTTATACATTTTTTTTTTTAAATGCAATAAAACTATGTTTTTTCTGCAAAACATGGAATTCGATGTTTGTAACCTGAAGTGTAGCGAAGCTATAATAACTTCGCTACACTTCAGGTTATAACTTCGCTACACTTCAGGTTAGCAACCATGAATTTCTTGGTTTGAAAATAGGTTGGCGAATGGGGTGACACACTTATAAAAGATGGTTTGGTTTGAAATTAAAAAAAAATTCTTTGTAAAATTAAAAAAAAATTCTTTGTAAAATAAAATTTTAATTTTTCGTAATTTTTTTAATTAAATGAATTTTTTTAATTTAAAGAAATAATGTAAAATAAAAATAATATTCAATTTTTTTTTAAAAATATTTTAATTTATTTTCTTTTTTGATAACCTACAATTTATTATTATTTTTTTTATATCGAAGCATTTTAAAGTATGATTTTTTCTGTAAATTTTCTGCAAATTGACAGGTTATACCTTTTTTTTTTTGAAATGCAATAAAACTATGTAGTAAAATTTCTAGGTTTGTGTCGAACCGACTTTCAAACCATGAAAAAAAAAAAAAAATTTTTATATGGCAAACCAAGTATCAAACACAGAACGAACCCATTTTTTTCTGCAAAACATGGAATTCTGTGTTTGTAACCTGAAGTGTAGCGAAGTTATAAGACATAAAGTGAAAATAATTAATAAAAAAATACTTAATTTGTTCATTTCAATAAAGAATCAGTTTTTCAGTAAAGTTAATAAGTAATGATTTTATTAACTATTTGTTTTTATTTAATTTAAGAACTTAAGTCTTTCAAAACTATTGTCAATATGAAGAATAAAGATTTGTTTGGCGTTGTGTTTTTATATTTTTGTTTGATAAGTTTCGTTGAAATCATATAAAAATAAAATTCCTTTAATTTATTTTGGAATGTTTGATTCATAAATATTTATTGAAACATTAATAAATAAAATGTTTTCCAAAATTATTTCTTATTAAGAAATCTTGAAATAAGTACATACATACGTGCATAATATATTTCCGGGTATGTACTATATTAAATATTTTGGTTTCTTGTAGAAAGCTAATAACATCTTAATGAAAATTCTTATTATCAAATTATTAATTTATGATGGTTTTCTAATTTATAAAATTCAGTAATAATGTTATTTTTTTGTATTCTTCATGATTTCATAACAATTAAATGGAATCAAAGTTTTGTAGTGATTAGTGAAGTAACTTCAGTACAATAATTCAGAACAATAGGTACTTCAGAACAATTTTTATTATCGGATATCAGTGAAAAAATTAAAAAAAGTTTCTCTAATAAATGTTTTAAGTTTTCGAGGCGATTATCTTATGTAACAGAACAGCTAATAAAATTCGAGCTTAACTCCTTTTATCGCGTTCGGCTTACGCTTATCATACTTTGGGGATGAATTTGTTATTTATGTACTATGTATGCATCTTTAATAAAGATATGAAATAAGGATGTAATGGGTGAGAATAAATATAAGAATATCTTGTTATGTACAATTTTATTCGAATTTATATATTTAAAAAACATTTTTCTTCTCATCACATTTCCATTAGAGTCAATATGATAATGCTTTGATTTAGTTAATTATTATTACTATAATTTTATATGAATATGCGGTTAAATATTTTATCCTTAATTGTGAAAATAATTCCTGATAACAGGAAGATAATGAAAAACGTTTTTTTTGCTTCCTAATTATAAATATTTTATGATAAAGATAATTTTCTATGTATAGTATTTATATTTATGAATACATACATGTATTATAATTTTATTTACATACTTTATTCTATAAAATTATGGAATTTTTATAAAACATTACTGTTTTGGTTAGAATTCCAAGAATTTTTGGGGCAATTAATTCTCGATCTATAAATTGTAGTTAATATTTTCTTCTTAGATATAATTTTTTAATATGAATATAATTTTCAAATCTTATAATATATTATACTAAATTCAAATAAATTATGATATAACTCCTCTCACAATACCGTGCAACTCCTCTTATTTGATTTAAAATTTTATAATATGTGGTTTTTAATGAAAAACCAGTTGTGCAGAGATTTACCAGTTGTGCAGAACCAAAATACCAGTTGTGCAGAGACTTACCAGTTGTGCATAACCATAATACCAGTTGTGCAGAACAATAATACCACTTGTGCACTAATATACCAGTTTTGCAGAACCAAAATACCAGTTGTGCAGAACCATAATACCAGTTATGCACAAACATACCACTTGTGCAGAGATACTGCATTTATTCATAATTAATCCTTATATGTACCTTATTATCAATAATAAAAAGTGGGGGGTAGTTATACTTTTATACAATATACATTACGTTTACATTATACATATAATTGTGTATATAATACTACTATTGTAAAATAAACAATTTTTTTTTGATAATAATCCTTAATACGGTGCGTTATTATCATGATTATCCGAAAAATACCTAAAAGAATAATATGTTTTCTCCCCGGGCACACTAAATACTTTTTTAGAACGATAAGACTTGTATAATGTAATAAAGAATGGAATATTACATGTTGATACTACGATGTAAAAATAAAATATCTTAAAGAACGTTGTTCAAAGAATTTAACTTGAGTGCAAATTACAAGCCTCGTACTGTGTTTTTTTGGTAAAAGCAGTATAATTTATTTGCAAATTTAGCAAACATAAATGAAACATTATTTTAAAATTTATTTACATATGTAATTAATTAATTTGGGAATATTTTTTTATAATGCATTGTCAGCGACTGCAAAACGATGTGTTAAATTTCATTTCAGTCGGAAAACGGAATGTGGGTCAATTTTCGCTTTTGAATTTCGGAACAATCAACGCGACCAAGTTAATATAGTAAAGGATAATAAAAAATATCTAGCTAAACAATTTATATTTCAAACATAATCTTTTCAATTGTTCCAAAGATGAACCTAAAGTGAATATTCTAAAAGTATAACCTTTATGATTCATAATAATGTAATTTTTACAACAGTCTCGTACATTTTTCTTGTACATGTTTTCTTTATATGAAAGTGAAAATATTTATAATACATAATGGTATTATAGAATAAAAAAAAAAATTAATGTAAATAACAAATTATGTTGTAAGATCAGACAAATTAATAACAACAATATACTGTGTAACTAAATTAAAAAAAAAATAAAAAATCAAGCAATAGAATGTCATTTATTTTTCTTTTATTTCTTTTTGATAAATCTGTTTTTCAGATAAAATAAACTGTTAACAATGTAGAATAAAAAATAAAAAAAAACAGATGATACATACTAAATTTTTAGTGATGACAAATTAGAACAAATTTTTCTTGTTCAAATTACTAACTTAAAGATATTTCATTTTTATTTTACATTTTTTTTCTTCTTCTTTGACCATTATAATTATACTGGCTGCCAAGGTTTTAACGAATTGAAATTTGAAGTTATAAGGAATCTTCTTTCTTTTTTTTTTTTTTCTTGTCTTTTCGACTATATTTTTTTTTATCGTTACAATTGCTTTAACTTGTAAATGATTGATATAAAATACAAATTTTATTTTTAATACGAATTTTATTTAATTTTTTTCGCTTTCATTCCATCACCATAATAATTCGCTTTCATTCCATCACCATAATAAACAATATACATAGTATATTCAGTAGTATTTCAGTGTAGACAAGAAGGGAAATTTTTTTTATATAAATTAAGATATTTTAAAAGTCGTCGTCAGAAAAGAATTGTCCTCTTTTGAATAACTCGAAAAAAAATGTAAATTACTAAAATTTTTTCTAGATTCCCCGAACTATTTATTGAAAGTGATATTATATAGTGAATTAATTAATAATTTTTTTTTTTATTAATTTTCGTTGATCAAATTCTGTTTTAGAGTACATATGAAGAGAGATAAAAATTACAAGGTCAACGAAATCTATATTGGCGAAAAAAGAAAAGAAAAATTTAAAATAAATTTTATATTTAATTTGACATTAATTTAATTTGATTATTTTTTTTTGTTTGTAAAATAAAAAAAAAAATTCATTCAAAAAAGATGACTGTTCTAACCTGTAACATAAAAAAAGACGAAAAAAAAACTTCTATTCAAAACAATAACATAAATATAGTAGTTATGTATATTTTTTATGAACATACCGTATGTATCATGAAATAAAATTTATTACACTTCTTTAAATTTCATTTACACCACATATACGAATGTAATAACACTATGCACATTCAATTTTGTAAAAGAGCATTTAGCTTTCTTTTATATATATTTCTTTTTAAGAATATACACAAAAAAAAAGTCTATATTGAATAAATTCCCTCAGGTGTGATAAAAAACAGTTTAACACTTCTTCTCCAGCATCGCACTTATACTTTTAGTATAGTACATGAAAACATTTATGAAATACTTATGTAGGTGTTGTACGGGCTGTATCATTTTCTATTGAGAATTTTCCAACATATATGTTGTATTCCCTTTGAAAATATTATTTTGTTTTTTTTTTGTATTTTCTTTTTTTTTAAATAGAATATTATTTTCTAAATTTTTTGTTTAACTTAAGGGAATAACTTATGTGGAAATTTAAGATAAAAAAAATAAATAATTTAATTTATTTATTAATATTTATTTATTTTATGTCTTGTATTATATAGTGTATTATATTCAAAATATTATACTTAATGGACATATGGAAAGATTTTGCAAGAATTTAAAGTATTAAAGTATTCAAAAAAAAAATTTTAGTTACAACAATATCATGTTAATTATTTTATTCTGTTTTAATAAGAAAGTCGGTGTTCTTAGGGAACCCAAGAAGAAATCTTCAGCTTAGAGAATTAAAAAAAAGGTGTTAATTAACATAAAATTAACATAAATATTAATGACTATAAAAATATTTAATTATTAATAACTTCATTAGTAAATAAAATTTTAAGCATTTTAGAGTAATAAAGATAATATTATTATTTTCAGGCAATAGACAAACCAAAGAAATTTTGAAATTGGTAATTCAACCATGGATTTTAAACAAATGTCATAAATTCATTTACCCACCCATTTCATTTTAAAGCACAGAAATATTCTTCATCTATTGTTTCATTATCACTTTTTTGAAAATTCAAATCAATTTTTGTAAATGTTTTCTTTCTAATGAAAATTAAGTGAGAAATTGTTTAAAGGATAAAAATAAAGATTTTCACATATATGTATATGATTTAAAAATATCTACAAACATATTATATTCTTAAGTGCGGCGGCGTAACTTTTCATTCATAATTATTCATTTCAATGTGATGATACACGAATTTATATAGTTTTCGTTTTATCAGGATTTTAAGAGAAAAGCATAAAAATTCCCAAAAAAAAGAGATGTATTATTCATTCTTTTTGTTTAGATGTGATGGCGAGAAAAAAATATCTATTCTTTATGAATTTTGAAGCATCCTTGTAAGTAAATTTTTATTGTGTGAAAAAAAAATCAGTTTTATTGCGAACGTGGCGCGATTATTATCGTTACGTATTAAAAATTATTAATAAAATAAAAATTTTTAATTCAATAATAAATTAATTGCTGTCTATGATAACTCCTTGCAGTATGCAAAATTAATAAAAAAAAAAAAAACTCCAACCATTTGGATTTATAAACAAAAAATATTGGAATTACATATTTATTAACTACTGTCAATAATTAAGTGTTTAATACAGAGGGTTTTTAAGTTCAAGTTAAAAAATAAATTTTATATTGAACTTCTTAAAATATGCTTAAAAATATAAAATATTAAAATTAAATTAAAAACAAAAAAATTCAAAAGTATGGATTTATAAAAAAAAAAAATTAAATTGTTTATTTTATTTATAATTTATTTTAATCAGTCCTATAAGGTTAAAGTTAAAGTTGAAAATACTTATTTGAATTTTTAATCCAATTCGATCGTAAAACAAAATTAATTTTTAAAACTGTTTGGCTTAAAATACAGAGGTTTTTGTTCCACAATAAGAATTAAGTCAATCATACATGGATAATGACATTATGTCATATGACTTGCGTGGGACTGCTACGATCATAAATTGTATCCACTAAAATTCGATGATTGCAATATTAGCGTAATTGTAATCGAAATTTATTCAAGAATTCAAAGTCACTTTTTCCAATTGACAAAAAAAACTTGATGATAAATTAAATAATAGTTTTAAATTATATATTTTTGATATCACGTCAAAGCGCGAGCTTAAAGGTTTAGGAATCTGAATAGTATACAGAGAAACAATAGTCCCTGTAATAAGAGAAACAATAGTCATTTGGACATATGCTTCCCCAATTTGGTTTGGTGCTGCTAAATGTCATATATTAAAAAACTTCAAACAGCTCAAAATAAGCTGCTTAGAATGATTTTGAATAGACCCAGACATACTAAAATTGAGATTTTACATTCTTTGGTTAAAGCAAAGACTAAATTAATGAATTAAGTTTTAATTTCAACGAAAGATGCATAAGATCGGAAAATCCTGAAATAATTAATTTTGCAAATATTGTATAATTCCCAATATCGTTATGTAAATTTTTCCCTTAAAAAAAATATTGATTATCTATTTGAGTTCGCCTTTACTGATTTGAGATGAAACTTTCTTATAATTATCTTTATATTTAAAAAAATAGGAAATTTAAAGAAAAAAATTAATTAATATTTTGTTTCAATTAATTTAAAGGAAAAAAAAACCAAAAATAAATTGTTACTATCTGTTGAAAAATTGTTACTATCAGTTGAAAATTAATGAATGAAAATTTTGAATTAATAATTACATTATAAAGTTAAAATTTAAAAAAGGAATTTAAAAAAATTCTAAGTGAAGGAAAACAAAATTATATAATTTTGATTCAAAAAAGAAAATAATAATAATAATTACGTGAAAGTTTCAAAAATTAAAAAAAATATTTATATATATATAAAACCCACTTCTAATATTAACTATAAAATTTCAATGAGAAAGAAATAAAAAAAAAATTAAAATAATATCTAAATTAAAAAATACAAAAAAAAAAAAAAATTAAAACCAAAACTGCATTCCAATTTTATATTTGGATTACATAAATTGAATTTTTTAAAGTGAAAGCCTAATTTTAAAAAAATTAAAAGTTCAAACCTGTATTATTTTTAACAATAAAATAAATACAAGCCTAAAATATGCTAATTTTATTTTAGTAAAAATATAACTATATAATAATCTATACTAGATGTTTTTTTATTTGTGATAATTAAATTTAAAAAAAAAAACATAATTATATATTTATGTAAATGTATACACATACATTATACATAATTAAAACTACTAGAAATATATAAAAAAAAAGGTAAATTAATCTCCATCATAGTACCAGAACTTGTGTGAAACCCAATAAAATTCACACCCACAAATATTATACTATCTGTATTTAATATATAAATAAGTTATTTGAAATAATAATCATAAAATAATAATTACTAAAGTTGGAAAATTTTATTACATTTCAATATTTTACAAAAAGGTAAATTTTTTTTGTTATAAAATCCTTTAATAATATAATTACATAAATTTTAATTTTTTTAATATCAGATAATAATATAGCTCAGGTTGTCCTGGGAAATATTTTATAAAAATATTTACTTTTATTTAATGCGCCACCGAATGTTTTTATATATACGGTTAGCGTTTCTTAAAATGTAAATATTTTTTTATTGGATTTTGGTGAAGCTCTTAAAACACAGTTGTATTTTTTTTTTATTTACTTATTTAGGTATGTTTTTTTTTTTTATATTTTAAATTTTACGACAAAATATTTTATTATTATTATTTCTTTTTTTCAAATACATAATCTTAAAATTTTATAAGAATGAACATAGTGTTTTTGGAAATATCGTTACCGCGTTAAATCTCTATATAATAGCATTATATAATAGCCTTTCAGATCATATGTTTACTTTAAAATGATCCAACAAAAAAGGCAACAATTAATTTTTATTTAAGTTTTAAAAAAGTTTTGCAATTTAGAATGTTATGAAGAAAAATCGTCTATTTTTATGAGAAATAACCACATATCATTATGTTATATAAGTAGTAGAGAAACCATATCGTATATAAATGTTTTTGGTTTTTTATATAAACTTTATAGAAGATATAAAAATCTTTGTTTTTGTTGGTGAAGATTTAGACCGTACATTGCCTTTATTTTAGGGTTCTAGAAAGTACAGACATTTTAGACAATATATACAAATATACAATAATAACATTAAAAACCATTAGCCATATTTAGTTTAGCAAATACTTCTTCTCTTCTATATATAAAATTAAAAATACTGTTATTGTAATTTTCATTATATTTTTATTTTCTTAAAGGAAAGAAAAAAAAAACTTTTTCCATTAAAAATTTTCTTTTCTGTTTTTCCTTTTTCTCTTTTACTTCTTATAAATATATTTTATATTGAACATTAGAAAATGTTTCTAACAATTTTTCTTATTTACTCTACATTTTTGGATTATTATAAAGTTTATTTTTTAAGTATCCGCTGATGATGATTAAAACAACAACAAACATATTTTTATTATGTGCATTTTATGAAGCTAATGAATATAATGTAGAAATGAATATAATATAAATAGAAAACTCCTTAACCCATTCAATCTCGAATATCGAGCTAAATCATTTAGTTCTAAATTTGAGATCCATTTATATAAAAAAAAAATAGAATAAAATTCAATTCAATTTCAATTTATTCAACATTATATATAATTGTACATTTTTCAGAGCTTATAACCATATTAAAAAAAAAATATTTAATATTGTCGCCATGCGAAAATAAAGGTACAAGATTCGAAAAATGTTTTATGATTGTAACTGGGAATTTGGAAACATTATTTTCAAAGATTTTTGGTTTTAATATAAAATGTATATTCTTGACACTCATATAAGATAATTATCTTGATAAAAAAAAAAATTTATAATATTTATTCACCTTCGTGAATACTCGAAGGACCAAAAAATTTTATAATATCTACTAAAATTTAAGAATGTTCTACAATTTGTAAATAAATTAAGAGTTTTTATCTATATGCATAGAACGTATTAACATCTATCTATATAAATAACATATACTATGCATACAACTTCTATAATTTTCATTTAAACGTGTATTAGAAAAAAAAAAAAAGAAACAACTAAAGGAAAATTTTCACAAATAAAAAAAAAGTTTTATATATAAAAAAAATAAATTAATGAAAGAAAAAAATAATAATAAATTTAATCTTCTATATGAATTAATCAAGTTGAAAATTTATAGGTTATTCTATTTTTATATACAGAACGATTGTTGATGAAACACAGCAACAATATATATTATCAATTTATGAAAACATTAAAATTATAATAATAAAAAGAAATATATAATATAATATAAGAGGGTCTAATAAAATTCTATACATACTCTCTATATAATTTCCATTCAATAAAGTTTTTCATTTCAATATTTTTTTATTAATTTTTTTTTTTTATATTATTAAAATTAAAAATACCATATCGGTGTTGTGTCAGAGTAACGAAGCTGTGAAATTCTATATAGTATTATATTTAGGTTTTATTGTGTCTAAAATTGGCGGCTCTTTTGCGCAGAAAAGTATAGCTAAATACGTTGATTTTCAATACTTGAGTTTATTTTTAATTTTGAAGTTTTATTTTAATTATTTTTCAAATATTTTTGAAGCAAAATTTTAAAAGACATTATTGGCAGAATGAAGATAATAAATTATGTATTATTTTAGTACATCTTTATATCTTTATATATTAGTTAAAAATTTGCCAAAAACTGATTTTTTTTGGTAATTTTGGCATTATGCCAACGATAAAATATATATGCATTTTTTGTCATCATTAAATTAAATTCTGTAATACACAATCTTATAGATAAAAATGAAAAGCATAAATAACGTTAATATTGCATAAAAAGCGAATTAATAATTCAATACACATAAAATACATAAGATTTAAAAATTCAATATAATCTGAGCAAAATTATTGATGATTTTCTTTTAATCCTTAACTTAAATCTGTCTTTATTTACATAATTGTATTTATATTTCATGAATTTCTTCAAATCTTTAGAAAAAATAAATTTAAAAATGACATATGAAAAATTTGTGACATATATAATATATGAAGAATAGTTTTCTTCCAACCACTGAATATTAGGATTATGTAGAATGTTATGAAACTTTGAAAAATGTTATTCCCTTACGATATGGAAAATGGTAATTTCGTTATATTAATTGTTATATTACTTCCCATATATAATTTTCGTAATTATACCATAACAGTTTTCATTGAGACTGGTCGAGAAGCAACAAAATAAAATTTGTATCCTTGAAAGAAAGTATATATGGTACTCGGACAATTGTTCGAAAAACAATTGCCCGAAAATACAATTGCTGGAAAAATATTTGCTCGAAAAACATTTGCTCGAAAACCATTTGAAAATCTAAAAATAAGAAAAATCCTATCATAGATTAGTTTTTGAATAATAAAAGATGTCGAGTAATTGTTTTTCAAGCAATTGTTGTTCGAGCAATTGCTTTTCAAGCAATTGTCGTGTAGAATCAGTATATAAGTATACAAGATTTATTGGGACATTCTTTATCGATATTAAGTTTTTATTAAGAAATATCTCTTAAAAATTTCTGAACAAAGTTTTGAAAAAGGATAGAAAATTAATATGACCTATTAATTAACTTTGATAAGCTTTCGCACAATATTTATTTTTAGAATATATGTTTAATATGAAAGAAAAAATCATTGGGATTACATTTTTTTATTTTAATCATATGATACAAGTGATGTTCAAAAAAATTAAGATTATATTTAGTTAATGAAATATGTGTATTTTTCGAATTATATTATGTATACATATAATGTATATTTATGTATTACGTACGTTATAGATTTTAGTCACAAAAGATTGAAACCCCCTTCGATATATACAAAATATTTTATTAAAATAAATTTATATTTAATGAAACAGCAAGAAGTTGCTAATATTGTAAATATAAAATTTATGAAATAAAATAAAAGTTATTATAGACAAGACTCCAGTGGACTAATTTTACACATTGTAAATTAATAACATTTATATATAATGTCCTTTTTATATTTTCATAGGGTTTCATTTTATATTTATATTGTGAATAATACAAAGGAAGTAAAGCAAAAAGTGTATATGTGCAAGTATGTACAAACAATTATGTTGTTATAAGTGTAGTTTTTGTTATAATGCACAACATGTTGCATTCATTCATTTATATGCTAAAGAAATGTAAAAAGAATCATTTTATCCAAACATTCGTATGTAAACACTTAATTTTGGAGGCAACCAAATACCTGCTAAATATACTTTTCTTATCTAGTTATTATTGCTCTCCAAATAGGGTCAGATATTATATAATAGAATTATTGATCTAATTTTGCGCATATAAATATTGTGTTAACATTGTTTTTTTAGTGTTTTTGAGTTTTTG
The DNA here is from genome assembly GCA_964007475.1 of Hybos culiciformis. NCBI lineage: Eukaryota > Metazoa > Arthropoda > Insecta > Diptera > Hybotidae > Hybos > Hybos culiciformis. The sequence goes on along the minus strand of OZ023274.1, from coordinate 94,592,489 downwards.
GCAAAAATGTTCTTATAAATCAAAAAATAAAAAAAAAAGATTCTTCAAAAAAGCAAGCTATTATATTTCGAAAAAAAAAAAATAAAAATTTATGTATGTACAAAAAAAAGTATCTGATAAAAGATTACAACTTCATCAACAGATATTATCATTATATTCTTGACATTATATTATTTCCCTTTTTTGAACTTATATATAAATATAACATTTAATAAAATCGTTATGAAGAAAAGTTCCTGAAATGGAGTGAGTTGTTTATTAATATGTGGTTTGTTTAAAAAAAACTTGAAATAAATAATTTTTATCTAAAAAAAAAAAATCCTGTAAATAAATTATATAGAAAATATATTGTTTATGCGCTTGCTAGTAAGCATAATGACAAGAGCTGCATGGTCTTAATTTAGAATCTTATATATAGATAAGATTTGTTGTGTACTAATTATGTTCTTGAATGGCACAATTATGTTTTAAGAATATCTAACTTATTTCATTTAATGTCGAAAAAAATTCTTTTGTTATTTATTTTGATTGTCAAAGCCAAAGACATTATAAGAATGATAATTAGGCCATCTCAGACAGCTTTCTGAACTAAATATATTGCTGCAGCTATACCTATGATGCGTTATGAGTGAGCCTCCCCTCTTTGTGTAAGAATTCAAAAAGTAATAGGCAAATCTAGTAAACTTTTTAATTAATTTTAATCAAATAAATGCTACGAAATTATAGTTCTAAAAATTCAATCGTTGAATTTTTTTTTTTTATATCTATTTTCATATAAATTATTAAAAAAAAAAATTTATAGTGATAATGAATTCTAAAAATTTTCCTAACCAACAAACTCCTAGTGAGAATGACGATGGTACAAATCAAAATCAAAATGTAAATGAAGCTAATAACAATAATATTTCTAGTAATAATAATAGTATTTCTAATAATAATAATAATCACAATGCTAGCAACAATAATAATATTAATAGTAATATTAATAGTAATAATGATAAGATTCATCAAGAAAATGAAAACGCAGCGGAAGCTGAAGTAACAGATAGAGAAAAGTATGATGATGAAGAGGAATATGAATCTGAAAATCCAGATAATGAAATAGATTATAATTCACAAGGTGATGTGCCATATGATCGTCCAACTAAAAATAAACGTGATTTATATGATCCTGCAAGTAAAAATGTAGTTGAACCATATTATTATTATCCTGATTACCTACAACAACAACAACAACAACAACAACAACAACAACAACCACCATCACCGCAACAACAACAGCAACAACAACCATACCGAAAAAAACAACGCCAACAACAACAGGAACAGCAATATCAAAAACGACCGAAACGGCAACAATCATACCAACAACAGGACCCATATCAACAACAACAACAACAATACCAACAACAATACCAACAACCGTACCAACAATCATATCAACAATCATATCAACTACAACAACAACCTCAACGATACCAACAACGAAATCCCGAAAATGAACAAAATTCCAAAAAACGGCGAAACAAACAACAACAACAACAACAACAAAAACAGCAGCAACGACAACCATATCATTACCACAATAATAATGAATCAACAACGGATACTGAAAGTGAATCAGAGAAAGAAGATATTAAATGGGACATGCTGCAACGACAAGCTGATAAAATGAAATCAAGATCAAGATCAAGATTAAGATCAAAAACTAATGCTGCATCATCATCGTCAAAACAACCACCAACTGAACTTACCATAAATAAAGGTCAGCAAAAGAAAGTTATTGGAAAGCGTAGTTATCGAAAAAAATAATATTCTGTTTTTAAATGTTATGTGGGTGTAATTAAATAATTTTTTTTTTTTTCTGAATTCAAAATTTGATGTTTAAAATTAAAAATTTTTACATTTATATTAATATTATATATAAGAAATTGTTTTATTTAACTTAAAAATTCCAGTTAGTATCGAAAATACGTGAAATTGAAGTTGTTTAGTAATCACAATTTGCATAGCATACTTTACTTATTGTATAGATTAAAATTATAATGAGGGCACATTATTTTTATATTTTTTGTCTGTTTAGTTCGAGTACTCTTTATATCATTTTTTGGTTAGAAAATAATTTCAAAATGATAAAAAATTGTACAAAAAATAAAATTTTCAATATAATAATCTATTATCACCGATCAATTATCGAGAACGAATTAATTATTTATATAGAAGTTTCTTGAAATTATTTTAATGTAACCCTCGATGTACTGAAAATATGTACTAGCCTCTATAGGCTACGTCTAGTACATAAACACATAATATTTGATAATAATGGCAAAATCTTAGATTTTAAAGTAATTTATTATTAAAGTTATTATTTTATTACAAGTTGCAATGACATAGCGAATATAGAAAAATATAACTCAAATAAATATTATGCAAGTGAATATAAAATGCTAACTTTTGTTAATTTTCAAACTATTTATTTTTTATTTTATTTTAAGTTTTCAGTCAGTATTTCGTTTTTTGTGGTTTTTGTGGCTTCATGAATTTTTAATTAGATTCTCTTCCTTAAAATATACATTGTGTAGAAAATGTAGAACAACAACATACATATCATACTTACTATATACATAATAGTACATATTTTATACTAGTACGAACCACTTTTTAATAGTTTTGAAAACTTAATTTGATTTTATAATAAGCCATATATATATATAGACAATCAAGGAAGCTTTTATATATAATTTAAAACAAATTTTTTTTTTTTTAATTATCTTGAACTCTTACTCTTAATAGGTTTCCACTTTAACATTATATATTTACCAATGACAATTTTTCAAGTATTATAAAAACTGTAATATCATAAAATTTTCTGAAATGCTATTTAAATTTTAGATTTAGACAGTTGTAATGAAAATATCATCTGAATATATATAAACTTTAAAAACTTAAATAAATATTTGAAATTAACACCTTTTATTGGTTGAAGTTTTTTTTTTTTTTGGTTTTATTTTTTTGCAATAACTTTTTGGTATCTGCGATTCCATGGTCAATGATAAATCACACAATATACTGTTAATAAAATGAATTAAAATTTAAACATTGTTATGAGAAAAAAAAATTTCATTCCCAATTGGCTTTCGTTAAAATTTTTATTTTAAACTTACATAATCTGTTCATTTTAGTTATATTCAACCGATTTTAAATTAAAAGTTATAATGAAAGAAGAAAATAAAAAAAACTGTCAAATAAAAAAGAAATATTATTTTACTTTAATTCTTCTTCAACAATTCAAAATAAGCGGTATTATTAAATCCAATTTATTTTATTTAAGCTTTTACCAAGAATAAAATGTTTATTTTTATGTTTACATTCAGGTGATATTGAAAGGTTTTTTTTTTTATTATTTTAATCGAAGAAAATTTTATCGAAGGAAAATCGTGTAGAATTATTTTTTCTTGTGATAGGTATATATAAAAAAAAGGAGTATGTTAAAAAAGGTATTGACTTTTCAGGGATACAAAAAAAAAACCACAAAATTATTATAAATCTTCATTTAATCCTTAAAAATCGACAAGTTAAGGATGTAAATTACTAAAATAAAATTATTAAAATAGTAAAGGTGAATTCTTAAAATATTTTAAAGTATTTATTCATGTTCCCTGAGATAAAGTAGGTAATTTACATTTGTATTTTATACTATATATGTATTTAGAAGAGAAAACGGATTGAAAATATTATATGGATAACAAAATGTTGGCAGGTGCTATTTTATCCATCCCAAAATTAATTTAAATTTTTTTTTAACCAATGAATTTCCAAAGATCAAGTTTTTCTTTTTGAAAAATATAAAATTTTGATACAAAATTTGGTAAACTGTACGCAGATATTAATTTTTTTTTACAGAATATAATTTAGACAGTAATTTTATCGTAGTTCAAGAATTTATGTATTATAACATCTTCTGATATATGTTTACCTTTATTGTAATCATTTGTCAGTACACAACTTAATCCATTTAATTTCAACAAGCTTATCTCCAAATATAAGAGATTGCAAATAAAATGGGTATTACTTACTTACTTACTTACTTACTTACTTACTTACTTTATAATTTGTTTACTATGTTAACCAATCTTCGAACAAAGTCGAACTTAAAGTTTATTATTCAATATATATATATTGTATCTAAAGGTGTTAACAAACTATATCTGACAAAAATAGTATTCTAAAAAAATTCGGACACCAGAAAACATGACGTTGTAAAAGAATTTTTAAATTTAAAGCAAAAAAATTGTAGTAAAGTCATATATATGGACAAATTTAACATTATTTCAAAATGTTACTACTTGTGCATATTTTATTTATAATTCTAGCAGAACGTACTTGTTTAAGAACATATAATTATGTTCGTTACGTTATATATACACATACATTTGTTAGTTATAAAAAGTTTATAATGTTATGCCATTTGATGCTGAATAGGATCTTTATTATAAAGTCTATTAGTATATTTTTGGTTTTTTTTTCAAGTAAAATAAAATTACAGATTTTTCAATTTTTTGTTTCATAATATTGTAGATTTTGACGACAATTTTACACACTATATGATTCATTTTTAATATTTTTATGTATATGGTTCTTAATGTTTATGCTTAGGCACTGTATATTAAATTATATTCCATTTACAGATTTATTTATTTATTTTTATAAATTTTAGATGGTTTTATGTAATTCTACATAATGTAAGTGAGACAAACGAGTGTAGAATATTAAATAAGGAAATATTTTGCAAATTACCTGTACATTTTGTATAAAATTGTTTGTTAAACAAACTAATATATATAATAAACATTAAAGTTGAATCATGATTGTTTAACTTTTAGAAAATAATAAAGCATAATTTTTCTTTTAGATAAAATCAGATGAATTTTTGGGGTGTGGGTTTGTTTAGGATACATATATGTTCGTAACTTTTAGACTTTTTACCATGACTTTTTGTGATGTTTTATAAAATTTTATTCTTCAAAATCAGAAAATTTTCTATATTTGCTTTAAATTGTAAAATTGTACTGAAAATTTAACTATTTTGAACTTTTTTAAATTGCTAATATTACAGAAAAGTGAAGCTAAGTGTATCCAAACCTAAGAGAGATGTAGCAACCCGCAATGAAATTTATTATAACAATTATAATAACTATATAAATTATATTTTAAAATAAACTTAAATATAGATAAAAAAAATTCATTTCAAGTTCATTAAATATTATAAAATGTGTATATGTATTATGAAACATTATAAATTCTCAATTTGTTTTCCCATGTTTATTTAAGAAATATATAATATAAGAAGTATATATAAAGTTTTTCATTACAGCATTGAGAAATGACTAAAAAAATTTAATTGAATTTGAAATTATTTTACTTTTAATTTCAATGAAAAATGATAAAAAAATTAAAAATAAATAATGCAACATTATGCTTGCTAATAAAATATAAAAAAAAAAAAATAGAACAAAAAAGGAAAATAGTAAAATTGATTTTTTATTACTATAACTTATATTTACTATTATTATTATAATTAATGCAAAATTTTTCCAAAAAAAAAAAACAAAAAAAACTGAAAAAGAGTTAGAGAAAAATTAATTAATAGAAAATCGATCTATTTCCAATTTTCGTGAAAATTGCAGTTAAATTCAACGTTAATAATAACGCCCCTGAACGATGTACAAAGATTTAATTTTATGAAAGGAAAAAATATGACACACCGAGGAATTCAAAGCATAAAAAGTAGAAACAGAACAATAAGGGACTCATCGTTGAATATTCAGTTGAATACATCTCGGCAATTTCAGTCTTCCCATTATTTATTTAAACTTATTTAAACTTATTGTATAAAAGTTTAAAGTCCTAACTAGTTATGTGCATCATTTTAATTAAATTTATAATTGGTTTTTTTTATAGAATTGCTAATGTGTCATGTACACTTATAGAAATTAATTAATGTTCGTTGCTATGATTAATAATAATACATATTGCAGGTAATTGTATAACCAATATAAAATTACTAACTAAGAGAATGCTTATAAAAAATGCATATAAATAGAACAGAAAATTTTTTAAAACAGGATTGCACTGAATCATTTTTGACTTCTTTGTCGATTTTAACTTTTAATTTAAAGGCTGTAATAAAATGAAATAATTTAGTATTTAATTTAATTGTCTTTTACTTTATTTCCATCACCATGTGTTCTAATTTTATTGTAACGCTTTCATATATTTAAAATTTTTTTTACTCATCCGAAATGCCATCGGAGGGCTTCCAAACTTGGAATATTTAACACCTCCTGTATTAATGCATTTAAAATACTACGTTAGTGTCAGAATATTATATATTGGTTTCCAACAATACTAAAAAAAAAGAGTATATTTGACTCCGAATAATATTACCATATATATTTTGAATTTAATTTTTCTAATCTGTTAGCATTATGTTTTAGAATTAGATCCTTTGACCATTATAAATTTTTTCTACAATAATAAATATTATTTCATTTTCATATATCATCCACCCTTATATAGCTTATGGAAAAATATTTATTTAAAAAAGGCTTTTAAAATTTTTATTACACAAAATTTATGTCTTTTTATCTGTTACTAACATTGGATATAAGCCAAAATTGTTTAATAACTATTTTGTTTGTAGAAATATGTTTTTATTTCCTTCATCATCGTCATGGGCGCCGGCAGTATGGTGCAAGGTGGTGCAACTGCACCACCTTTGTTTGATAAAAATGTTATTAAAATTTTGATAAAATTGTTAATTTTAACAAAAGGATTCAAAATTAAAACAATATAATTTTTTTTTATTCAGAATTTTTATTAAATAATAATTGTAACCTACGTGGCTTCTCTGCGAACTTTAAATAACTTCGGTTAAAAAATCTTCTTTTTTTATGGAGACTCATCATACATAAGCCCGACAATCGGGGTTCGCACATAGCTGATCTTGTCCAAGTCTTCACCCTTCTCAATGTGCTAAATGAGCGTTTCACCTGAGGAAATTTTTAATTTCGGGAGAAAAAAAAAATTAAAAAAAACGTGGGGAAAAATTTGAGGAAAATTTTTTTTTCTGAGGAAAATTTGAAGAAATTCATAAATATTGTGCTAACGTTGACAGTCAACAATATTTAAAATTTCAGACTCGTAAATTTTTTTTACCGATATCATTACGATATTCTTCTACGTACGTTGAACTCAAAATCCATTGTTGAAACTAAACTTTTTGATTTACAACATATAAGTACCGCATAAAATCTGAACACATTAAAAATTTGAGGAAATCTTGCAAAAATAAGCTGATGGGGAAAAACTGCAGTGAGTAAAACAATTTTTTTTCTAATTTAGGGCAAAAAAAACATTTATTACACAAAAATATAAAAAAAATAATTTGAGGAATTTTTTTAAAGAATTGTCTATTTTGGGGAAATTTCTTAAAAATTTGAGGAAATTTCATTTATTCCATCTGGCAGCCCTGGTGAGAGATAATCTTAAAAAGTTCATTGCCTTGCATCAGCATACTGAGATGAATTTTGTCGTGAATTCAAAATATTGTTTTGCAACTGATTTTTCCTAAAATCAAAATTTAATTTAAATTAAGGTTGTTGGAAATTGTAACTAAGTGATGAACCCGCAATATGTCAAAGATTTCGTAAAATCAAAATAATATAATTTTCACATGCACCACCTTATAAAAAATCCTGGCGGCGCCCATGATCATCGTACATGCAAAACATAATAATTTCTCAAAAACTGATATGATTAACAAAAGTGAAAAGTTTTTTATCAGTTTTTTTATTTAAAAAAAAAATTAATCTGTTTTTACAAAAATAAAATTTAAATAAAATTATTTTCTGCTCTATGTGGTAAAATACCACTGCTGCATAAAAACAATGACATTATTTTTGGTTTTATCTTTTTCATCCCAAAGCTAGCAAATTAATATTCAGTTTGTCATTCGTTAAAATTGAAAGACATTTACGGGATTAAGATCATTTGTTCATTAATTTCATGAAATTGGCCACAACGTCAGTCTCTAGAATGTTTATGAACACGTAAAATATATAATATATATAAATTAAAATCTTTAACAAAATATCAAACATCGTTGAATGCTTAGTGCAGCAATAGAACTTCTCTTTTGGTCATACCTTTAAGAATAATTGCATCTGAATTTGCATAAAAAAAAAATTATAATATATTTTCAATTGAAAACTGTATATTTAGTGTAGTCGCTGTAATTTTCCTTAATGCTATTAAATTTTATTAATTTAAAATTTAAATAATTTATTATCATTGTCGTCATCATTTTCAATTGTACAGTTTTTTTTTCTGTAACTCATAAATGTTATTTATTTCAATTTCCATAATTCTTTTTTTCCTTGAATTTTTTTTAAGGCGAGGTTTTTTTTTTTTTTTTTTTTTTAAATAAAGTAAATGAAGAAAATAATTCAAATTTCAAATATCCTTGCTATTATTTTTGTACATTAAATTGTACATAAAATATATACTTATATACGTGCAGTTATATTTCTGTATATTTTGATTTTTATATGAAATTGATGCAATTGGCGCCAATCTTAAAAACATTATTTGTTTAATTGAAATTAAGGATCAATTTTAATAGCCACAATAATAATTACTATTAATTTTATAGCATATTATATATATCCATTATATTTCTGCAACTTCTAAAAATTACTATCCCTCAAAGAATTCTGTCTGTTTTTTGAACAAAAATATTTGTTACTTTTACAGATAAATCTTTTTGAAAGGAGCCAATAGGGCTGTCTGTTGATTGCATCTGTAACTTTTGTCTGTAGAAATAAATTTTCAAAATAATAATTAAAAAAAAATTTTATTTATTTTTATTTTTTTTTTATTTTTTACTTTTTTATTTTTAATTTTTTAAAATTTTTTTTATTTTATTTTTTTTAATTTTTTTTATTTTTTATTTTTTTAATTTTCTTTTTTTTAATAATTTCGATTTTAATTTTTATGCCTTGTTCGGGATTCGAACCTCGACCTACAGCATTGCAATCAAACACTCTACCACTCAGCTATAGTCTTAAAATTATGGATGTGTGCAAAATAGAAAATATAAATTATGTATACTGGTGACTTTACAAACAAATAAAAACCTTGCATCGTTTTATTATATAAATAAAAATACAAAAATAGTTTCAAAACCTTACATCGTTGTAACCGAAAATCTATTTTTCGATTTTCAACAAAATTATTTGTAAAACGTACTAACTAATTTTTTGATTTTGTTATTATCAGTCAAACAGTGTAAAGGTTAATTCAACAGATGTTTACAACAAACCATGTAATTCTACAGAGCCTTCTTTGTATTTATTTTAACTAAACATTATGTTGGCGTAAGCATTTTTACATTTAAATTTGTTAGTTGCAACAGATACAGACAAAAGATCCATCAACAGACAAAAGTCTTTTGAGAATTACGGACATAATTTTTTGGGTGTACAACTTCATAAATGTTGAATTAGAAAATTAAGTGAAATTTAAGAAGATTATTTTTTTTTAACATTATAAAATATAATTGATAATTGATAAGTGTTAGTGGTTATTTTCTAAAAGAATGATAAAATTGAGTTTTTAGGTATATGTTTGCAATTATTGTCTAACTTGTTTAAATATTTGTATTTGATTATTTTGTTAGCAACAACTATAGGTAAAAAAAATTTCCATTATGTACGCTCTGCTACTACGTATAATTGTGTAGTATAGTATAGTTATAGAGTGTTGTACATTTGAATATTCATAGTTTTATCGTTTTAAAATAATGAATTTATCAAAAAAAAATTTTTTTAAGGCTCCTTGAATATATTTCACTCATAAACATTCATTTTGAAATTAAATTTGTTTTAATGAATAATACTTAAATTCGAACTATCTTCACGTTAATTTAAAAAAAAAAAAAATATTCTCCATCTGTTCATCATTTCAATGCCGAATTTTAATCCTCAACGTCTATACGATTCACTAATTTCAGAGTTTATAATTTTGATATAAAAAAACAAAATTGTGTTTCAAAAATTTTTTTTTGCAATAACATTTTTACATAAATATTTTGATTTTTATGTTGAACATGAATTAAAATTAGATTTATTATCAGAAAGATATACGTATAATAAAAATTCATGATTTAATAAACTTTTTACTGAATAATTATTTTTTTTATTGTATGTGTAACAATATTTTTGTGAGAAATTTTAAAATAAATTGTGCAATAAAAAAGGGTGAAAAAATATTTAAAGGTACAACAGATTTCACTATGATGATTTAACTATATAAAAGAAAATTCATTTTCTCCTTAAACGTTGTTAAAGTTGAGACACGTAACACATATAAAGTTGTGATAAATTGAGTCAGTATACAAGTGTTATTTAAGTGCTTTTATTCATCATTTTAAAAGTTTAAAATTTTGTTTTTTTTTTATATCAATTTTTAAATTTTTTTCATATAAATTTTATTTCAGTCAAAAATGATCCAAATATTAACGCTTAGTGTTTCCATTATAATTTTTTTTATGTTATAAATTTGATCTAATTCCGTCACTGACATCCGGTTATTTAATATTGTGTACTTTAGTGTTTCGAATATTAAGCGAAAATTAAATTTTTTTATGTTTTGCAGTTAAAATGCAAATAAAATTCATTTTCATACTAATAAAAGTGAAAATAATATTCCAAAATAATCAAAAAATTGCTAAATTTTTATTAATTTATTTTTTTAAAGCAATTTTTATTTTTACATTACATCTGAAATATTCTAACTATTGTAAATTTCTTTAAAGACAGAAACTTATGTTCAGTTTATTAATTTGCAGTTGACAAAAAATTGCCAAATTGTTGCAAAGATTTCCATTTTTGTGTAGGACAAATATGTAAATTAACGCAAAATCTATGCCTATACAAATTACATCCTTAACTGACAACAATGCAATATGCTGGATAGATTTTATCAAACTACGTAGGTATCAAAGTATTGTTATTATTTTTCTAACAACAATGAAACAAAATAACCTTTATTATACTTGAATGACAAATCAAAATATTTACCTACATTATGTACACATGTGTATAATACAGAAGTTCTATTAAATCGGTGTTTAAATTTGTTTTTGAATTTTTTCTGTATAATCGACTGAGAATTTTTCTTTTAAAAAAGTTTCTATAAGCCATATAATTTCTTGCTAGTTTATATTGCTGCAAAATGGCAAGTAATAGTAGATTATTGTATATGTAAACTAAATTTGTTATTAATTAAGAGTTCTGTATACACAAAAATACATTGACACGAGTCAATACTTATATCACGAGACCGAAGGTCGAGTGATATAAATTGACAAGTGTCAATGTATTTTTGTGTAAATACAGATCGAGTTGTATAACAAATTTTGTTTACATATCCAATATACTGTTTTAATGCGTAGGGGAGAGGTAGTTGCAAAGAGAGAATATTTTTTCTTCTTATTTTTTCTCATTTTTTTTTTTTTTTTTTGTATTTGGCTGTATTGAAATATTGTGAGAGATATTATGTTTGTTTAGGTATTACCATAGATTAAGATTAAAAATACCAAAAATAATGTTGTATGAAGCTTCCCATCTTTCTGTATTCTTAATCTATGGTATTACGTAATATTCAATACGAAACATCTAAATGATTTCATTATTTACGCTGATGCATCTAAATTTTTTCATTCTATAAGCTGATGCATCTAAATTTTTTCATTATTTACGCAGATGCATCTAAATCATGGGTGCACAAAGTGCGGCCCACGGGCCGCATGCGGCCTTCCATGATGCATTTTGCGGCCCGCAGATCATACCATATTTTTTATTACTTTGAAAAGAAGAAAGGTCAGTCTTTTTATTTCCCAAATTGCCAAAGTTTTATTAAAAATAAAATATATAGTCGACTTTATGCTATTAAGATTGGAAAATTAATAGAAATTTTTGAGAAATGATTCGAGGATTTCAAAAAATATAAATTCGATTTTAAAGTATTTTCGAATCCTTTTTCAATAAATCGAGAAGAAGCTAGTCCTCATCTACAATTGGAATTAATATACATACTTGCAATCCTGCGAAATATTAAAACAAAAATTTAATGACGGCGACAAAGAAAATTTTTATCTATGTTTGGATAAGGACAAGTACCCAAATTTATATGATACGGCGGGATGTTACGCATCTTTGTTTGGTTCAACGTATATATGTGAACAAACCTTCACATATGAATATAAATAAAAGCAAGCTAAGATCTTGTATAACGGACTGGCTACAACACAATAAGTTCCAAATATTTAAAAAAAAGTAAAATTTAATATGTATATGTATATAAAAAACAATAAAAAATATTTTTTTCCTTGTGGCCCGCAGTAAAATAGTTTTATTTTAATTTGGCTCGTCACTTAAAAAACTTGTGCACCCATGATCTAAATGATTGCATGTATATTGACGCATATAATACTCCATTTAGTGATCTAAATTCTATAGCACTAAATACAACATAACGATCCCCAACGCATTAAATATTTTTATTACAAAATTTTTTTACGGACTTTAGTTTTAGACTTATTTTGGATGTACTTTAGTTTTAGACTTATGAGAGGTTTTTTAGACTAATTTAAGTAAGATAACAATATTTGAACCGGAAACCTTTTTCAAAGCCTTAACAAAAAATAAGAAAGATCTGCAAAAAACTAAATTTGAAATAAAAGTCATTATCAATTATTAAAAAAAATGAGTGAACATATATACATTAAAATGGTAGGATTATAAAAAAAATATAATGGAACTGCAATTAAATCTTCGCTAATGGAAAAATTAAAATGAAAGTTTATATATTTTTATATATGCAAAAATCATTAAAGAATTTGTTTAGCCTGCAGCATATCTATTCATTTTTATTATTTTTTCGTGCAATGTTTTGTAAATGAGATATACAAGTAGTTAAATGATTTACTTCACTGAACGTAGTAAAATTCGATAACTAAAAAAAAAATTAAAAAATAATTACCAGAACTTTTTTTTAGAACATTTTCTTTAAAACTTTAAACTTCAATTTTAGTCAATATATACTGCCTTTTTCACTTAAAACTACAGAATAAGCTTAAACCATAATTTACATAGAATAGGATTATTTCAGTAACTTAAAGTAATTTTCAGAAAATTATGTCCTTTTGGATTATAATTCAATTTGAAGGAAAATAATAAATTCAGAAATTCCCAAAGAATTTTTCAATAATAATCCTTTTAAATTATTTTTGTTTTCTTAATAAAATAATATCATTATACAAAAGAAAAAAAGATTTCATTTTTTGAATAATTTATAATGAACATAAAAAGGCTGTTTGTGCTTGTAAACAAAAAAAAAAAAATATTTTCGGAGGAATAAAAATTATTAAAAAATTTCCATAATTTTATTAATGTATCAATTAGCTTTCATACTTTCATTTTCTGTATAATAACAAATTATAATAAATTATTTATTTCTTATCAATCAAATTATTTAAAAAAATAAATAAAAATAATCAAAAGTTAATCGTTTCATATAAATTTAGAAGATTATTTATAATAACATCCAAGAAGTAGGCAAAGCAAGAAATAAGATTGATGTATATTACTGTATTAATTCATTAAGTCATTCATGATACTATTATAGATATTAAGATAAATGAAATTTAATATAAAAATAAATCATATTAGGATCCAGTAGAAAAATTATTTAACTTCTTAAGAATGTATAGTTTGAGCATAGTTTGAAGATTTTTCTCATGATTTATTACGAAAGGTATATGTAATAGTATTTAGTATTCACCAGGGAAATGTTGTAAAACAATTGTATATATATAAAAATATATTTATAGTAGGCTTTCAGATAAGGCAATGATGATTTTCTTAAGCAAAATTTTAGCACATGAAAAAATTTTAGTTTTTAAAAGTTAATTACAGTATTTAAAAATTTTATGTTCTTTCAAATCTTTAATTATTTTCTTTATTCTTGTTAAGGATTTATTGCATTTGTATTATATGACATAAAACAATAATTATGTACTGAAACTTCTAATTTTCCATAACGTAACAAAAGGAAAAGAAAAATTAATTAAAAAAAAAAAACAAATAAAAATTAAAAAAAATTTCATTATCAACAAGGCTCTCTGTTTGTAAATAAATTCTATAAAAATTAACACAATTTTGACCTCCTTCAAAAGAGGAATAAATAAAAAGAACAATTTAATTATAAAACAAAAAAAAAAAATTTTTATTTTTTTTTATTTTTGAATTTTATTTTTTATACATAAGGAAAAATTCCAAGAATACCAATATAAACAATATATAAATACAGATGAAGCTAATATTAGAAAATTCTAAGATACTTATAAGAAAATTGTTTTGTTTTCCTTTCTTAAGAATTCCGTTTTTATGAATTTCATCTATATGTAAAAGGAGTTGAAAAGGACACAGAATTTCTTTAATCGCAAATAAATCAATTTATTAAATTTTCATCAATTTTTTAAATAACATTACCGGATGTAAAATTTTATAAATTGAGCCTAGTTACAGTGCTGTTTTTAACTTATTGTAATTCCTTTTCAATATAAATATATATAAACTATACAAGTACACATACTATAATAAATAAGTTGTATAAGTCTACTATAGCTTCGAATCGTATTTGTGTAGAAATTTTAATTTTTTTTTTTATAATTTTTTTTATCGGAAAATTATATATAAAAAGTTTTGTAAAGTCCTTTTTTACTTCTATAAATTTTTTTTATTGAAAGAAAAATGTGTGTCCAGAATATTTAAGTTTTAATGTTCGCAAAATTTGTGTCAGAAGATAGCAACCACATATCTACAGACAAAAAATTTTCAGTAAACTGAATTTATGAAGTTCCAAATACTTGTTTAGACTTATTAAGAACTGATTTTGACCGTAGTCTAGTATAATTTTCACAATTTATTTCACAGATTATTCGTGATGGGATATGAAGAGGTCTCCAGGCACGGACTCACATATAATCTCCCCATTGGTTAAAATTTTTGATATTATCCCGATTAGTATGACACGCCTCGTTGCCGAAAACTTTTATATAGAAAGTATTGGAATGGTTGGGACGATTAGGAGTCTAATTCGGATAGAGATGATAGATAAATTTTAATTAATAAAATGATATGTATAATGTATGAATGAACTATCATAACTTATTCGATATAAAGTTGCGCAATGATTAAAAATTAAAGATTAAGGAAAAAAAAAAAAAACAAACCTAATCCGTAAAGCTCAAATTTTTTGCTTGATAAAATAAACATAATTTATTCGAATTAATACGCAATTAATTAATTAATTTTTTTTTGTTTAACTTTTGATAATAATATTCTTTTTATTAACTATATACATGATATTCTTTAAAATTGAATAAATTTTCCAAAATTTTAATTTTTCCTTTTATTATTCATATTATATATGTACATTGTACACATAGATGTACACATTTATTACATTTGAATAAACATTTTTATTCATGAATTTAAAATAATTATAATAATAATAATATAAATATAATAAAATAATAATAATAATAATAATACGATTAAAATTTCATTAAAGTGTTTCGCTTAAATGTTTTTGTCGCCTTTTTATGAGAAATTAATGCTTAGAGGGAAATTAATATTCAGCTTAAATTACAATGAATTATTTATTATTTACGTATTTTTCAGGCATTTTATTATTTTATTTTCTTCATCATAATGAAGGAAGCCAAATGAATTTTATTAAAAAAAAAAAATTAAAAAAAATAAATAAATGTTTTTCTGACGAAAATTATTTTTAATTTCTTTTATTTTTAATTCTAATCTTTTTTTTTCCATTAAGAGTCATTAATGAAGCAATCCATTAAAAATAGAATAATCATTTTTTAACTCACTTTAAAATATAAAAATAAATTTAAAACCTAGTTTTCAAAATTCAATAATTGGAGTTAATAAATAATTTTGATGGTCAAAGTGTTAATTTCTTAACTATATATCATTGCTAGGGTTTCTAAATGTCCAGATTTTCTGTAACCTGTTATCGGATAGTATAAAAATAAACAAATAATATTGAATCTAATTATGAATACTATTTATTTTTTATAAATAAAATTTGAAATATATTATTAAATTTTTTGATTTTTTTCATTTAAATAATAGTATTTCAGGAACACTAATGCATTAAGTGATGCACAAGAAAGACGAAATCTAATTTTGGTACAAAAATTTTCTGAAACCGAAAAAGTTCTCTCTGAGTCTTTAAAAATTATTACAATGACTAGCCTACTTTGCTTGGAAAATTCAACAAATTTATTTTAAAAACTTAAAATTATAATTACCTACTAGTCTACTTTTCTCGGAAAATTTAACAGATTCAATTCAAAAACTTAAAATTGCTAACCGTTAGATTTTTAACGGATATCGGATACGGTTAAGAGTATAAATAACCGCGGATGCCGGATACGGATATATCCATTTTGGAAACCCTAATCATTGCCTATTTATATATAGAGAAATCAAGATTTAAAAATGAAGTTGCAATATTAATTTTGTTTTTAAGATGGATTTTTATATAAAGGTTGCTAAGGAAATTTTATTATCTTCGAAATAGTCATTAAAAAATTTGAATAAAAGATTAAAAAAAATAAGACGAAACTGTGTCGACTTTATTCGAACTTTTCGATTACCATTAAAGCATAATATTATTTTGGGAAAGATTTTTCTTATTTCAATATTTACTTTAACCAACAAAATAAAAATATATAGAAAGATTTTTTTTTAGTGTCCAAATAACAATAATGATTTTTTTTCTTCTTCCAGAATTGAGGAAAACACACTTTAATGAATCATAATCCTAAAAATTTTGTTATGCTTTTTGAATTTTAAAAAATTTAGTGTGGCATTTCCATAGTGTTCATATAGATTTTATTTTTATTATTTTATCCTTGAATTTACATGTTGTTGTTAAAAAAAAAAAATCTTACTTTAATGTCAATTGCAGATAAAAAGTATTCAACTTAACATTGTATCATTCATTTTTTTTTTTTTGTTAAATAACTTAAAAAAAATTATTTTTTTTTGTAGACAAAATAATTTGGGTAGTAGACCTTAAGCAATTAATGTGCAGTTGACATTTAAATCTTTTGCGAATCATGTCATTTTTAATTTTTTTTTTCTTTAAAATATTATTTAAAAATGTTGAAATTCTGTTTTGAAGCATAAAAGTATGTATAAATTTTGTTATCCGGATTTGCTATACATTTTTTCGAAAACGAAATATATTAAAATTCAAGTTATTAATATGCATATTTATTGTGTGTGCCCAGCGCGAAATAATTATATGATATTTGAAAATTAATTTTCAGTCTTCATAAATTATGCATATATCACATCATTAGACACGATGACAGGCTTCCCATTTTTTTTAAAGTTCTTCTAATTTCTATACCCACCAAATTTAAGCAGAAATTAAGTTTAAAATAATAATTATAAATAAAAATAATTTTGATCCCTGGCTGGTTGAAAGCCTCTAACTCCCAAACCCAGAATATAGTCCAATACATGATGTGTAAATAATAATTAAACGATATAAAAGAGATGTGCTTGGATTTTTAATGGGATTTTATTGTTGTCAATTAGAATTTAAATTTATTTAACAACATTTTTAATCAAAGCACATTATTTAGATAATTTTCTACTGTTTTCCAGACAATTAGTTGTTGACAGCTTAATTTTTGTATTCTTTATGTTCCTTTCTTACTTTATATGAAACATATAAATTTCAAAAATTCATATTGTCAATACACAAAGTAAATAAATTTTAAAATTTGCACAGGTGACATAAAGTATATATAATATACGAAATGAGCTTATGATGGTAATATACTTTAATATAAATGTCGCAAATTTTATCAAATTAATTTTTTTAGGTAGTTTCGATATGTAATAAATTATGTATACATGTGCTTAATGTATACATTTATGTAGAAAAAGTTCATGTAAAAATGATTAACAAATATAAGCATAATAACTTCAAAAAGATTAGATTAATGCTTATGAAAATATATGAAGTACTATTACGTTCTTTTTTTTTTTTTTTTAATACAGATACCTACTTGCAAATTTTTATTTTTTAATATGGTTATTAATAATGATTTCATCATAAACAGTATAAAATACATTCTTGACTTTTCTTTTATCAATATACTTATCATAAAATTGTTTTTTTTTTCCTTATTAAGCTTATATTGCTTCAAGTTAAGAAAAAAAATAAATAAATTGATGGAAAAATTATGTTTGTTTTTAATAAATTGAAAAAGATCAAAAGTTTTCCGTTTAGAAAAAAAAAAATTGTTATTTTGATATTGAAATGTTTCATACATATGATGATATAAGTTTAACTTTATTTATATGTTTTCAAATCATTATTATAAGAAAATTGGGATAGATCAGAAGAAGAATAATCTAATCATATATGTACCTATGTTGTATATCATATTGAAGGTTGAGGAAGCTTTATGTGTTTGTAAATTAGATTTATTTTTCTTTAATAAAATTAACTCTAATATAACAAGAAAGAGATATAGAGTATTGTCAAACAATAAAAATTAGGAAAAATAGAAAGGTGCAATGCTACATTAATTTTTGTTTTTAGCTTCCGATAGCTGGCATAATTAATTTATGTATTTCAATAACTATAATATATACTACATGTGCCGCACATGAAACCACTTGCAAACAAATTTTCACAAATTTCGGGCGAGCGCTCTTATGTAGACTTTTCTACTCATATGTAGATTTTTCTACTCATATGTAGATTTTTCTATTAATTTTGATAATTATCAAAAATAAGCTTGATTGAAAATTTTCATTATATCTTTAAAAAAAAAATATTAAAGCTTCTTGCTTTATATTTTTTTTAAACATTAATTTTTTTTTTTTGTATTTTTACTATTATTTAAATATTTATAGAAAATTAAAAGTTTTATAAAAAAAAAATATTTTTTTCAACAAATTTCATAGAGAAAAGTGACAAATTTGTTTCTAAGAGTTCTCTTGTCGCATCAAAAAGTTAAAAAGACATTTTCTACTTTAACTTCACGAAAATTATATGAAAAAGTTAAAAAAAAAAGTTTGTATTGAGAAGAAATTTGTTCTCTTGAAAAAAAGAAGATAAAATTTTGATTTAATGATATAAAGGTCAATCAGGTTTCTTTTATAAGACTTTTTCTTTTTAATAAAAAGAATTTCTATTAAAAGGACAGAAAAAAGGTCTTATTTAATTAACTGAATCAAGATAAAATTACGAAATTGGATAACAATTTTTTATCATTGCGTTAAAAATATTTATTTATTTAGAAAAAAAATAATGATATAAAAACATTATCACTTTATTTATGATCTTTATTAATCTATTAAATTTTTCTTTTTTTTTGGGACAAAACATTTACTATCAAATTATCAAATTCAATATGTTTTTAAAATTTATAATGTATAGAACTAAAATATGTAGTATTAAATGCGTTAAAATAATATGATGTAGTGTGCTTGAACAATTAGTTTGTTATGCTCTTTTCAAGACCGAGTTAGATATATGAAGTGATAAAAAATTATATTTTCAATTACACATCTATATATAAATTCTGGTGTCTATTGAGTCTTAAACAGCCTTTGAAAGCGTCCCAGTCTTTATAGGAGCATATTGTAGATTTATCTCCATTCCATTCCATCAAATTCTTAATTTCTTCAAAAGTTATGGACAATACAGATTCGCAACCATACAACTACACCTGAAAACTTCCAAAGGAAAACTATTATACGAATATATTTGTTTGCAAAGATTTTTCTTCAATTGAAAATAAAAGTTACTTTTCAAGGAAATGAGTTCATCTCTCAATTACAAATTTCCGTGACCATTTCAATTAAATTACACTTTTCTCATAATACAAGTATGTATATAAATTTTCCAAGATAAAAAAAACATATCTTGTTATCCTTCATTATTATTATATTCAGCATAAATTACTTACTACCCACTAGTCATAAGTTAAAGAATATTTATTATCTTTATGTTTATTTTAAAATCATTTTTGTTGTAGTGAAATTCATGTTAAGAAAAGAATGACTTTTTTATATAAATTTATGCTTTGATGAGCATATTGATTGCATTTTTACTATCTTTGATGTTATTGCCTTATGGATTTTAGAATATCGCACAAACTAGTTATGTTTTATATAACTTTATTCATAATTTTTATTTTTTCATAATGAATCTATGATCTCTTTATTAAATTCAAATGTAATGAAAATAATAATGGAAATAATATAATATCTCTTTCTTGCGTGAATATTAACCAAGATTTTAATCTATCTGATTTCCTAAATTTTCTAAAAACAAAATTTAAAAGGGAAAAAGTAGTTTTTTTTTGTTGCCTACATTATTCCCTTCAGTAACAGTCAAAATGAAATTCTTAAAAAATCTTTTATTACTGACTTTAAATTTTATATACATATTTTTTTTTTTTTTTTAACTTTCACATAACATAAAAATAAGATAATTGCTCAATTAGTATAACATTCATATAACTTCTTTAGTTTTCAGATAATATTATAAGAATAAGGAATCAAATTTATGCTTATGGCATTGTGACAGGCATCCCACATAATAAACATAAATTATTATGAAAAATAAAAAAATAAAAAATTAAATTTGTCCTTAATAACACATGAATGGTTCAAATTTAAACACCCCAACTATCATTGATAAAAAAAAAAAGATAATAGTTTTTATGATGCTATATCGCAATATCGCATTGAACGTGCCTTTCGTTCATATGATACTTAAAGTTTGATCCCTCTATGAATGGACGAAAAATACGATTGTAAACATAATCTCAAAGTTTTTTTTTTTGTCTAAAGATTATGATTATGCTTGAATTTTGAATTACGTAAGATTGTATGATTTTGACATTTTATTTAGCATCATAATGGAAAACTTTCATGACCTAAATTTTATAACAATATAGGAATCACAATAAATTTTCTAAATTTGTTAGTATGGTCGCACTTTTATTTACATATATATGTATAAAAATATATTGACATATATTTACTTTACTTTTTCTTTATGGATGAATGGATTAGTCTATTCTAATTATCATTTGAATTTAATTTCATGGTACAGGTAACAAAGGAACAAGAACTATTATATTAAAATTTAATTTATTGTGAAGAAAATACAAACTTCAGAATATATAAACTTCTTAAAATTTAGCAATGTTTTGGATCGTAAATCGGTGTAGAAGGTGAACAAAGCACACTTATTTGGAAAGTAATAATTAAAGTACTTATTTGGAATTAAATAATCAAAAAAACGTAAATCTAAAAATATGATAAAGTTTAATTTTAAATACTTTAAGTTCTTTAATTGATTCAAAAATTGAAATGAACATATTAATACATAAATTTCTATAAAATTATTATTGAATTTTTATTCGAAAGTACTTACAAAATAAGCCCAAAATTTCTTTACCATTCGTCTGTGTCCCCTCTAGTTTCGCCAATTTGTTACTAATAGAGATAAATAAATTTGCATCTAAAAGGCATCCAAAAAGCAACTAAAATAGTCACGTACATTTGTGATGAGTTGAGTTGATAAGTGTGGTACAACTGAAAAAATCCATTAAGTGTTCTATTCATTCATTGGAAAGTTTCATTTTTGTATTTTAAATTCCAGGATATTTTAAAAGAAAGAAAATTCAAACGGAAAACTTAATTTATTTTAGTTTCAGTTGAATCACGTTTACTTTTAACTTCTCATATAAATTTAAATTTAAATGAATGTGACACGAAAACTTTAAAATATGAATACACTAAAAAATGTTCATTTAAAATTCGATGGAAGAATTATGTTTAAATTTTAGTTCAGTTTTTTAAAATTACTATATAGATACTTACATAGATATTTCGCGGAACTTTATTAAATTTTTATTTTTAAATATGCAAAATTTGGAATTTTTTCACTTTATTTGATTTTCTATATATTGATTTTTAATCTATTGTTGATTGTAATCAAAATCAATTTATTTTTGCGAATAAAAATTTTTAGATCTTTTTTCTTACGTAATATTATGTATTTGTATAATAATACACCACGAAGAATGTCTATTGTACATATAGATATGCATGTAATATTTGCTAACATGGTCACAGCATAAAGTGGTTTTTAGAAAACTAAATTGAAAGGTTTTGAATTTTTATGTCATTTTTGTGAAATATATCTTATAAATGTAATACAAAAAACTTCAATATAACGATATCATTCAGTTCAGAAAGGTATAATAAAATTCAATACCACTATATATATTTGCTTTTCAATGAGAAAAACAATTTTACGAGTATTTTTTATTTTGAAAAACTTATTGAAAGAAATTGGACAACTACAAATTTTCTATGCTTTTACAGATTTTAATACACCAGCTAAAAGCTACGTATATATGAAAGCATTGATCAATCATTGATTTGAAAGAAATAAACAATAAATCTAAATAGAGGATTATTGTATTTAAATACTGATGTCGAGACAAATCATATAAGTTTGATATAAAAAAAAAAGGTTTTTCCCATTTAAAAACAATCACCATATATAGTTATCGTATGACATTACTAATCAAATTAGACATAAAAAAAAAATGTTTAGGACAAAATAAAATAATGAATATGTATAGTAAGTTAGGTATAGGCCGTATAGGACTATAGGTATTAATAGAAATGAGTAAATTAAAATAATTTAATATGCAAAAATAAAACCTTTTAATTTTATAATCTCAAATTAAAGTTAGTATTGTTGGATTCAAGATTTCTTGATTATATTTTTCATATACAAAGAACAATAAT
Source organism: Hybos culiciformis (assembly GCA_964007475.1). Lineage (NCBI taxonomy): Eukaryota > Metazoa > Arthropoda > Insecta > Diptera > Hybotidae > Hybos > Hybos culiciformis. The sequence continues at coordinate 94,569,474 of OZ023274.1, read as the reverse complement.
CATCAGGTAGTTATACCCAGATATAATTGTGTGCAAAGTTTTTTAGGTACATATATTAATTAAAAGATTTTATCAATATTATAAATTGATATATTTGGTTAATTTTTAATATATGTTCATTGAATTTTCCATTTGTTTTTTTTAGTGAAAACAAAAATTAAGTAATTAGGTATGATAAAATGAATAACCTTTTTCAAATACCAAAAAATAAAACTTATTGAACATTTCGAAAGTGAAAGTGAGTGAGAGAGGATAAATAAAATATATATATAAGTGAAAGTAACAGGTGGTAAAACTAATTTTTCTTTTTCAATTTAATTAACTACTAAAATATACTTGATGTGAAGTATATGTGTGTGTTTAAATTCTTAACAAAAAAAAAATTAAAAATATGTTACTGTTGTTTATAATGTTGTACAAAACCACTGAATATGCTGACAGGGAATCATTGAAAATTAAAAAAAAGGTAATTTGGAAGTTCTTTTCATTAAAATTTAAGTAAATCTTATATCTAAATTTTAAACTGGATGAATGTTTTTGAAGATTAAAATGGATGCTACAGGTTTCTATTGTAATATTAACAAAATAATTGAATATATATAGAAAATATTACAACACGCTAAATATTTTTCTTTCTTCAAATTATAATTTCCACCGGTAGTAGTGGGAAACTTTTCTGTATTTCCTGCGTCAACCTAATTTAAATCAAGAAAAAAATTTCCATTTTACAGAAGAAAAGTTTATGCAAAATGAAAAATGTTCACCTTTTATAAAAGAAAACACTTTTTTATTGTTGTAAATCGATATTAAATTTATTAAAAAAACAAAAAATTACTTTCGAAAACTTTTTTTAATGAATGAAAAGGATTAAATTTTTAGGTTTTTACTTTTCTACCTTAATTTATTTTCCACATAAATAATTTTTTCAATTATATTTTATTCATCGTTAATACACCAAGCTCTATATCAACCAACATTAAGGGCATCAAAATTAATAAAAATAAATGTAGAATTGATCGCTTTAGGTAAATAAGGAAATAAACAAGAATAATGACAAACTTTTTAGAACCAGAAAGAAAAAAAAAGCTTTTATTTTCTTTGCATAATTAATATCTCAATATTTATTCACTGTTAAGTAAATAAAGGGGATATGAATTTTTTTTCTTATTTTATTAAAAAAAAAGAGAAGTTTTTTTTTTTATTAAGAATATAATAAATTTTTAAGATTAATTTTATAAGAAATTAATATTAAGAAGACTGTGTATAAAAGCTTTGTGATTTATTTTTAAATTTTTTTGTATATTTTAAGAATCAGGCTCTGTTATTTATGTTGTGTATGTATTTCACTTGTTTAGATGAAATAATAGGAAGGATATTATGGTTTGAAAATTTATAAAAAAAAAAAAAAAAACAAACTCGTGCGGAAATTTGATCCTCAAACACAACACACTGTAAATAATATTCCAATATAAATGAATTAAATATAATGAACATTTCTTTTTTTACATAAAATATGACTTTTGGATTCAATTTCCTTGTTTGAAACTCGTTTTTCATTTAAACTACACTATCTATCCAGTTATAATGCTTTTTAAATCTAATTTTAATACTAATTTGAATTCTAATTTAATCTTTCAAACTGTATTACTAACCTACCCACTACAGTTTTAATATTATAAAAAATCAAATATAAAATGTGTATATATAAAATGTTTATGTCCAATAAAATGACACATTCATTTTGTATATACATACTTTAATTACAAATCTGTCAATTTGTAATAATGGTCTGCAAGGAATATTATTTTGGCGCCGAATACAATTAATATTAACATGAATTAAACAGAAATAACATCTACATTAAACTCTAGAAAAATACAATAATATAAAGAAAAATCAAATATAAATTTTATTATTTTTGGCAACGTTTTTCTATATTAATTTATTATTGCAATATTAAAATACTTTTATTTTTGGCGAAAGAACAAATTGTATCCTAAAATTGAAAATTTCTAATTCAAATTCAAAATGTGTATTCGTTGAAATCTTCTCTTTTGTTAAAAGTTTATTTAAAAATTGTAAAAGAGTAAGGTTCTGATGACACGGAATTATTTTTTAAATGACATTGTTTCTTGTCTATTACAAAAACAATTTAAAATTATTCTTATTTTAATAAGTTAATAAATAGAAGTGATTGTTTTAGCGCTGTCCTTAGTCCTACATTTCGATTGAAGTCAATAAACTACATCGGTAAATTACAGATAGTTCATTAATAACATATAAGATAATTGTATGATCGTATAATTAATTATAAATCACATAATACAATAATTTTTAATAAAAAAGATTAAAATTGCTTGTTAATAAAATTTTGAAAATTACAAAAAAAAGAAAGAATTTCCTTTTTATGCCAACTGGCGAATTATAAAAAAAAAAATGTTCAATAATTTTCCATAAGGCGCGTATGGGATTTATTCCTTAAAGCTTTGAACAAAGTTTTATTTTTCATACAGGCTTTTTGGTCAATTTGTTTGTATGTCAAAATAATGACTTTAATTGATTTTTGTGAGAATTCCAAAGAAAACAAAATTAAATAGTTAAATAGAAAACTTTTCATATCTAATTTCATTTATATCTACACATGAGAGAAGTTGTTATAAGTATTTTCCTAAATTGAATAAAATATAATAAGTTTTCTCCTTTTTCCGGAAAAAACTTGTAATAAAGTTTTTTTTTAAATAATAAAGAAAACCTATACTACAGTATGGGATAACATTTTTCTATTTTCTATTATTCATATTTTTTGTCTGTTACGTTACAAATTACGTTCTTGTTTTCTTTTCATATTAAAAGTTATGATTGTTCACTTTTGTTGCGGGAAGTTGTTGAAAACTTTTTTGATTGTTCTCTATGACAACTTTATCAACACTGAAATAATTTTAGTTAAGTTGAAAATTAAAAAAAATAAATATTATATCGACTAGGTATAGTTTTTGCGCTGTGGTTTGTTTAATTATAAAAAATTAGTATTAATTATTATTTCATTTTTAAATCTTTTTGAAAACAAAGTTTGAAGTTTCGTTGGAATGATTTTATCTACAGAATTTATTTTAAAAGCTTTTACTTTTGATTCTTTAAGGTGTGAAAAATAAAGGGAGGTTGGTTCTTACATTTTCATTTGACGAAGATTAGTTAAGCTTCCTTGGGCTTCCTCTTTAAATTATCCAGCAATTATAAATAACCCATTTATACATGGGGATTCATATTGGAATCAAATTTGATTCGAACAATTGAAATAATATATGATTCAATAAAAGTCAGTTACATTTTTGGGATTGCACAACTGATTACATTGATTTTTAAAAAACTATATCCAGACTATAATAAATTTTGGAAAATATTGTACCATGTCAAAAAAGCCTTCCGACTTGATTTAAAAATCATTTCAACGGAAATAATATTTTTACTTTTCAGTTCAAATGTAAATTATTTTCCAAATAATAATTTTTTATTATTTTGAATTTATTTTTTGTATAAAAATTCCGTTTTACAATTTAATGTCAATTGAAAAAAAAAAAATTTATTTATTTTTTTTAAAGGTTTTCCTGATTTTATTCGTAAAATCAAACCGGAAGCAAATTTTTTTACACTTCATATAATTTCTTAAAAGAATTACATGAAGAAAAACGATATTTATTTAATAAAAATTTTTCTTGTAGAAATTTTTTCCCAAAATAACATTTTTTCTCCATTGAACAAAAAAAAAAAAAATTGAAATCCAAAATAAAATGTTCTTGAAATGCATGAAATAATAATTTATCTTTTTGGAAATTATATAAAGAAACGTTTGTCTTTATTTTTTTTTTCGGTGAAGGATATTAGCTTGGAGAATGTACATATTCAAACATTTTGACGCAAAAAAAAAGTAATATTTATCTTGAGGTTAAATAAAAATATTTTATTTATATTTCTCACTTAATTTCCTCAAAAATTTTTCGAAAAATTTTTCTTATTTTCGAAAAACTGTATATATATAAAAGATTTAATTGGTTAATGTAGTGTTGTGGTGTCGTTATTTGAGCTTAAACCCTTCATCACGTATTCACGTCTATTGACGAAAGTATAGCGAAAGTTCCGAAAAAGTTCAAAAATTTTCTTCAGAACATGCAGACAGGAAAGTTATCCGAATGGGTAAACTATATTTTAGTTTTAAACTTCTTTTAAATATATAGGTATATATAGTTTTTGATATTTCCGCTTTTAGGAAAAATCTTACGAATATCCCTTCACGTTCTCTTGTACATTATGTTTAAGAAAAAAATTTAAAATAATTTTTCACAAAAATAGATTTTCCCAAAATTTTCCGATCCTTTATTTCCCAATTTTGTAGAATCTTCCTTATGATTTTTTTTCTTCTTTTTATAAATCCATTTCATCTAATCATTCGAGAAGACATTTAGAAGAAATTTTGAATGACACATTTTTAAAAAGTATTAGCATTTTCTTTTTCGGTTTTTTTTTTCATCCTAAATTTCAAATTTTAATTCGATTCGACATTGATTATGGTGATATTAATCTTTTCTCACGAGAATTGAAAAAAATCTTCGTTAAATGAAATCATCAGTTGCTGAACAACCTTGTGGGCAAATTGATATTTTGATGAAAAAATAAATTTAAATATTTCAAAATTTAAATTAAATGTGACTTTTTGAAACAACCATTTAAGAAAAATTAATTTAATTTTGATTTAATGTTAGAATATAGAACAATCGTTTATGTTTTTTTTTTTACAGGAAAAGGATTAAAGATCATAAATGCTGTTATATATCATAGTTATTAAAATGCATTTTAATATTTATTAGGTTCATTTTATTATCCTAAAATTTTAAAGTTTTAATCCCCTAACTGGATGTCAAAGTTTTCTAAATTTCATTTATGCTGAATTCACAAAAACAAAACAAAATAAACATATTTCGCTTAGATATTTGTCTAAGATTTATATTTTTGACTATAAAATAATGTAGATATACTTATATAATTTAAATTGGAAATTTTCTTTAGCAAAATAAATTTAATAATTAGGTATAATTTATACATATATTTTTCTAACCTCAAAACTCTTGAAGCTTTATATTAAAATATGTTGCTTATTATGCCAACTTTTTTGTTTCAATATTTATATGAAAAAATGGGTTGAATTTATGTTTGTTTTTTGGTTCAGGAAAAAAAAAAGGCAAAGGAAAACCAAAATTTTAGAAAAATGTTCTTTTGAGTAAAAAAAATGTTTTGCAATAAATTGGATTTTTACCCATGTAATTAAGATATGTTTTAATTTAAAAATTATATAAAATATGAACATAATTTGGCTGAAAATCAAGAGTTTCCATCTAAAGAAAAATATTGTAAACACAGCGCAAAGATATACCATTCGGGATTCGATTATAAGACTGAACGCTTACTATCTATATTTATGAAATACAAAACTCTTTAATTTTGTTTTTCTTATATTAAATTCCACTTTAACAATTTATTAAAATATTATCATTATTAATATTTTAAATTGCTTATTCAAGCATTATTATTCAACATTAAATTGGGGTTTTTGATTGGAGTCACGTGTATGCATTATATTAGACTTAAAAAACAAAAACAGTACAAAATAATACGAGTAATAAAAAAATATATATTTTTATTTTGTTTTATTTTTTTATTTTTTATAAACAAAACCAAAATCCTTAATCCACATTTTCGGCATACAGTCTGTAAACAATCCTTTTTGCAAACAAAATATTTGTATGTTGTACATACCCATAATGTTTCGTATATATGTATATACTTAAACAACTTGAACTTTGTAATAAATTTTATACAGGGTGTTGAAATAAAAAAATTAGTTTTTATTTCATATGTAAAATATGATACTATAATTTTTTTTATAAATAATTCAAATGGTTAAAAGTTCTAGTTAAAAATTGGTTATTAGTCCGTTCAACACTTAAAGCTATAAGTATATGAAAGTACCTACTTGGCGGATTTTGTTCATTTAAATGCCAAAATATGTGTAATCTTGTTCACTTTCATACAATAGTGAAATTCTTCGACTTAGAATTTAGGAATTACAGGCTCTAAACCAAACAAGTAATTTTAATATAGTTATGTACAAAAATTTACCCAAACAAGTTGTAGTCATATGATTACAAAAAATCAGATTACATACAGTTTTTATCATTTAATCTTCAATTCTTTATTGTTCTGACTTTTAACATTAATTTCATGTTATTTTCGTTTATTTATGTTTATATTATGCTTTAGGATAAATATTTATATTTTTTTTCAGTTAACAATTTTTCCCTTTATTTTTACCTATATTCTATACATGTATAAATGTATATAATAAGTATAGTTATCATGAAAAAAAATAATGATAAATCAGTAAAATATATAATACGCGCGGATGAAAAACTTTCATATGCGATATTTTTATTTTTGGGGTAACACATGTAACAGATTCATAAAAAAAATATTTTTATCTATTTTATCTCACACTTGATAGAGATAAATTTTTTTTTAAATTTGTCAAAGAAATTAGCTAACAAATTAAATTTATATATAATATGTGCACATAGTATCTACATATGTATAATCAATGTATTATAATATAAAATACCACACTTGAATAAGGGTTAATAGACTGTTAGAAAATTATAAATATGTTTACAAAAATAAAACGTGAATATTTGGGTCAGACAAGAGAAATATAATTTATTTGAGAGCTTTGTTTGGTATATTTAAAATGTTTGTGAATAATAATTTTCTACAAATAAAAATAGAATTTAAATTGTGAAAAAAGAAAGTTGTTTGTCTGAAAAAATATTTGTGTTATACATAAAACATAATGTATTTAATAAATGCTAAATTGACAGAAATTATACAGCTAACCAAATATTTTTTTTTCTACACTAAGCCACTAATACAAAATAAATTTCATCCGAATTTTGAGGAAGACAATAAAAAAGAATTTTAAAATTTATTAAATATATGTGGGGCATACAAAGTCCCACATTACATTAAAAATACTAAAAATAAAAAGAAAATTATTTAAGTTAGCTGCAAAAAAGCCTAAATTTAGAAGCAAAATTTTCTGAATATTCCTTGTACCTGCTGTTATTTTTAAATAAGTACAAATGTACAATGAATGATATGTAGTACACTTACAAGAATAAGACCCTCATCATACAAAAATTACAAAAGAATTCATATGCCAGAAATAAGGAAATACTATATTTTATATAAATGATTCTATTTAAATAAAATTGTCACGATCACAAATATTTATAAATTTTGATTGCATGAATAGCATAATTTAATGTATATGTATAAAATTATACGTATAGTAAATGTTTACTATAAAATAATCCATCATTTCTAGATGAATTGATTTCTTAGATAGGTTATCAATTTTATTTTCTGGTAGCTAGCTATGTTTGTTATAAATGTACGTACAATGTACATTGTACATAAATTAAATTTATATATACATTTTTTTTTATTTGATCCAAAGATAAAATTTCAAGAAATTAATAGAGCAAAAAAAAAAAAATTAAATTTAAATATAGAGTGAGAATAACATTATGGTATAAATTGAAAAATAATGAAATACTTGATTTACTACTGATGTAGGATTATTATTACTTCCTATGCACTGTTCTAATATCTTACTATAATGTAGCACTTTATTTAGCTTTTATTGAATTATAGACTTATAGTTCAATGTTCAAGCTATATATAGACATTGAATATCTGTGAATATATCAAACATTTTTTTTGCTGTATTAAAATTTAGTTTTTTGTTGGATGGCGAAAAATTCTATATATATATAGTCCAATTATGAGAAAAATAGTTTATGTTACTCGACTTAAAATTACTTGTGAAACTAACAGTGTGAAATAGTTACTAAAATTACATAAAATAAAACAAAATTAAAAACAGAAATATATTTTTAATTTTTGCAGTGAAGCAAGCCTCTTAATGGAAACGATTCCTTATAGTAAAAATTGATTTCAATTTATTAGAATCATCAATTCTTTCATGTAATAATATTTTATAAATTTAATAATGAAAATAAAATACGTCATATTAAAATACAATATGATAAATATTTTTTCTTCTGAACTGGAAAATTGATGCAAATATACATTTTCTTCGTCATCATCATGATTGATTGCAATTTTGATGTATTGAATTTTTGAATCATTTTTATGTACACTGTGACACTGTTTACTTACATTATATATATTTTTTTTTTTTGTAAATTTTGTAAATAAAATTATTGTAAAACAAATCTCTATTTTTTTACATATGCAATATAAAAAAATAATTGTCGACCATCGTGGTGTAGTGGCCATTATTACACGGCCTGTTCGGTAGCAACATAAACTGCACAACTTTTATAAAATTATTATTCAAGCAAGTAGCTTGGACAATATTGACTATGGCCAAAAATTTTCTCTTTGAGTTGTCGTTATGCTCGACAGAAGTTATGTAAGAGCTGTATCCATCCCCAGAAACAATTTTTATAAAAATTAACTATCGTTTGAACAAATTTGACTGTGGGATGATGACTAAGAAATTTCCAAGACAAAATTTTATTTTATTTCAATTTCTTATATAAATGTAGACTGTTTTAAATAATTTAAAATTTGCTCACGAAATGATAAAATAATTTCAATTTATTTATTTTATTTCAATTTGAGGTTCTTTTTCCCGTATGATTATTAGTTCATGAAATAAAATCATGAAAAAAAAAAAGGAAAATATATTTTTTATTGCAAAACTTCTAAAACCTTATCCCGGGAATTAATTTGTAATTTTATTCATATTTTTTCTCTCAATTTTTTCTCTCAATTTTTGTGGCAAAAAAAAGTTTTGTTTGATAAATAATAATTGACTTTTTGAATTTAGTTAACATTTTATTTCATTGATTTTTCATTTTAATTTGTACACACGAACGTTATGTTTTTATGTTTGTTTATCTCATCCTCATGTGTTCAAAAAAAGGTATACATGAAAATTGATTTTTTTAATAATATATTTTAATTTCGTAGAAAATTAACTTTCATGTCAAACCCGTAAATTTTTATCGATAATTTAATATGAAATTAATTAAAATGATTCATTCAAATTCCAAGTATTACAAGCTCTGAGAAATCTGTACAAAAATCAATTTAGAAATGACTTGAAATGTACGTATATATACTAACATGGCTTGTAATCCATAACTCTTATATTTTTTTTTGTCTTTAACTGATAAAAGTTTTAAGTATAGTCTCAAAAATTATACAGTAAATAATAAACAACTATATAATTGTCAAAAGGCAAATTCGATTTCATAAAAACTAATTTCAAATAATGAATCAGAAATTTAAACCTTATATTAAAATATACCGGAAATTTTTTTTAAATGCGAAAACAATATTAGAAAATATTATAATCAATATAAAATATTACATTTAATTTTGTTTTCCCACAAAACATTACATCAATTTATATTTCATTCAATTTTAATTTGAACATGGTATTTTGTTTTTTATTTTTATTTCAATTTACATGAAAAATGATTTTATTATTGTTAATCGATGAAAATCGATGTAAAATTAATTGATTAACATATAAATAATAATTAAAAATTGAGTAAACGGAATGAATTTTCTTTTGCTGACTTCATTTAAAATATTTCACATTTTTATCTCATATTAATATAATATTATATAAATATATATAAAATTAAAGTTATAATATTTATGTCGCAAATTTATTTTGCTCGAAATATCTTTTTGAATTATTATGTTATTGTTGTCCATATTAAGTATGTAATTTCAAGATACATTATTTTTGAAACACAAAACTAAACTATCTAGCTAAAGAACTTGATTGTGAAGTGCATATTTTAGTATTGTTTCCATTCTAACACTGTTGAAAAATTAAAATATCGCAGCCATGTCGGTTAGTTATGTATAATTTGAAGAATTCTGTCAAAGATTAATTGAGAAAAAAATAAAGTATGTAATTCTAATTTGTTTCTTACATAAATTGTTTGCATGGTGTTAAATTTTACAGAGCTATGATTAAATAATTTTTTACGTCTACTACAATATTATAATGTCATTTTGTTTGCATACGACATAATAAAATATAGTGCCAAGTTTTAAAGAATAATATGGATTTTCTTCCAGACATAAATTTATGTATATTTTATTTCTTCTGTTATGTAAAAAAGTTTTTCTCAAAAACACGATTTTCTCTTCTTAATGTCAGTAATTTTGTACAAAAATAATTTTCTATAAATGAAGTGCGATTGTAACTTGCATTTTTTTTTTCAAACGTTTTACCTCTTTGATGAGTTTTAAGAATGCTTTAGAATAATTTTCTAAAGCAGGTCCAGTACTTTAACATGGGCAAAAAGAAATACTTAAAAAATAAATATTTGCATAGAAATTGTAATTTTTATATCTATTTTTTTTCAAATGGTTAAACAAGTTAAGCTATTAACATTTTTTTTTGAAGATGACTGAGTCTCAAATTTTTATTTTATTTTTATCAAATGTTAAATTATACAAAAACATAAAATTAAAAGAATTTACTTTTCTTGAATTTTTTATTTATTTTTTTTTGTTTTGAAGAGCAAAATTATCATTTCATAGAAAATAATCACAATATGCTGTGCTATTATAAAGAATAAAATAATCAAAATATACTATATTCTTTGCACAAAAAAAAAAATTCCATAAAAATCTACATTTAAAAAATGTGTAGTATAGCATTTACAGAAAATAGTATAATTTAAATAAAAATATCTGCAAGACACCGCTGGGCTTACTAAAATCATCAAAATAGATCAAATAACCCACATAAGTGTTGTTAACAAATGGTTAATAATTGGTATATAATAAATAGTTGATATTTGTTAATGGGAGTCAATTTATTGCACTACTATAGCTTATATAAAATAGATCTTGTTCACACGAAAACATTTAAATAATTTGGATTTAAATTATAATGATTGGCAGTGAGATTTGAGTAAATCTTCTAAACGTGCCTTAAATAAAGACAAAGTGATAGGATTTAAAGCATTTAACACTCGGTTCGAACTCCCAAAAAATATGAATTTAGCTAACAGCAAAAAAAATTTATAGGGTTCAAATTATCAAAAAAGACCTTTTTTTTATTTCTTAATTAATTTAATTCCAAAAACTCGCAGTTTGGTAACTTCAGCCGGTTCTCGCGAAACTGAAAATATTAGGAAACGATTCGAATCCTGCTATACATACGGATCCTAATCGTAGTTACCTGTATCCTGCATGTATCCTTATCACATATATTTAAAAATAATATTTATCCACATAATGGCTTCAAAATTTTCTTTATTTAGTTTTATTTTTCTGCGCTTCTTTGAAAAATCTTTCCTGAGTTACATTTAGGTTAGAGCTTGAATTATTTTCCATTTTCTTTTTTCATTTTTATACTTTTCATTATTACATAGTTAGGTATTAACAGGTTCCTGTAAGCCCTATATAAAATGTGTATAGATAATATTTATAGAAAATAGTTTAATTAAAAATAAAAATATCTGAAAGAAATCGCTTGGTCAACCTCTTGCCATGAATAATAATAATAATAATAATAATAAAATTTAGGTTCAATTACAATTTGATGATTTCGTTTTGTTTATTTAAGATCGTCTTCTATTTCTTTTTATGCGTATATAATATACATATAGTTGTTAACAAATAATCACAATGAAAATTTTTTGTTTAGGAAAACTGATTATAATAATGGTAAAAAGTTTTTCATTTCTTTAAATTATAATTTTCTCTTTTGTTTTTCTAAAATTTTAGCAAAAAATTTAAATTTTTTTTTTTTAAGTTTTCTTTCTTGTTTTTTTTTTTGTTGTTCATTTTCAAAATACTGTAATTTCTGTTTTTCTTTAATTGTAGGGAAAGCAATTGAGAAAATTTTATATTAAGTTCAAGTTTTTGAGATAATGATGTTTTTTAAAGTTGAAAAAAAAAAAAAAATTTTAAATTCATTTAATTTGAATTTAATGATTTTTGGTATACACAAGGCAAAACTTCAATAACTATGAAAATATTTGGGTTAAGTTGTATGTAGATGACAGCAGTGAACATTTGTGTATCTAACAATTGACAAAATTTCATAGAGTTTGTTACTTAGAGTGTTGTATAAAGTGGTTCAAAATTAAGAATGAATTTCCGATATTTAGTTAAATTTTGTTGATGATGTATTTTGAACCTAAATTTCGGATTTTAAATTTGACAATTTTTAACATTGATAAAATAAATATTGTTTTTGAGAATTTTATTGCTTCTAGATCACATAACATTAGAGCACGACATTCGATTTTTTTTTCTCTTAACTAGACTAGACCTTGTTGCTATGTATTCAAGACCTATATTCAAGATAAGAATTATGCAAACATTTTTGCACTATCATTTAAGTTAAGATTTAAATTCGAAATGTTAAACTTAAATTTTAATTTCAGCCGGAATAATGTAATTTTTGTATCCTTAACAAAATATTAAAAAAAAAATTAAAACAGGGAGATCTTAGGAAGTAAAATGATTTTGCTTATAATTTATATAAAAAATTTTTTATAATGTAATTGAATATAAATGTATATTTAAGACTCCTTGGTGCTGTATATAATTTGCAGCAAATTAACATAAAAACATGCTTTCAAGCTTAATTGCCATTACATAAAAAATAATAATAATGAATTTGTTTTAAATGTAAATTAATTTTCCATTCCATTAACAACAATAATATTTTTTAATTTATTTTTTCTATATAATTAAAGCTTAATTTGTATTTAAATGTTTAAAAATGGGTCAACATTTTTCCATTACAATAATATGTAAATATTGAAGGTTATTTTCTAAAAAAAAATTTATAAAAAATTGTCGAATCTTTCATTCATTCTATATATATATAAGAAAACAAAGATACAGGTATTATTAATATATTTACTAGGGAATTCGTATAACAGACATATTTATATATTACATTTATATTTAATAAATGCAGTAAAATTTTCAATAAAAAAAACAAACAACTTTCAAAATTTTAAATTTTTGTCCTAAGGAAGACATAGGATTCATTTGATAACCCTCTTTCATTTCACAATGTCGTATACAATTAAAACTTTATGAAACTTTTTGTTATGAAATCTTCATATACACATTATGTATCCAATTATCATCATTCGATTTCTCAGGTTCAGCAGAGTACATAAAGAAAATGTATTCAATTATAAATATATGTTTAAAATGAAAATTTATTCTTATTTTATTTAAAAATAAAATTTTCATTAAAAATTTCATTATGTTTTATAAATATTCTTCATTAATTCATGGGTTTTTCTGGCGCTATAAATATAATAATATACACATTTATAAAAAAAAATTAAATCAGATGGTTTTTACGACGAGTTAAAAATCTGTTAGGTCTAAATAAAATTTCAAACGTTGCATCACTAAAGGTTTCGTTGTGTTAATATTTTAATTTGAAGAGGTTTTATGGTGTTTTTTCTTTATTGTGAAAAGTTTTTTTGTTTCTGGAAATTGGCTTCCATGCTTCGAATTCTGCATTATTCTTCCGACACAACATCCAGGTTATAAGAAGTAAGAACAAAATCATTTCAAGTACGATGTGAAATTGTATAAAATTTTCTTTTGTAAATTAAATATGACAGTGTATATTTCTTTTATTCATGTGAAAATTTTAATTTATCATAATAAAAAATATTATTTTATTTCTCTGTTAATTTTAAGGCTTATGCATATTTAATAATATTTTATATAAAGTTTTTATTTTTGAATTTTGCCATAATTTGCATTACGCAACGTTTTGATGGAAGAACAATGTGAAAACATTTTTCGAAAAGTAGGTATATATAAAAATAAAACGCTTAGATACTTCAGACATTGTATATTTTTATTCCTGACAGGTGCAAAATGTTCTTTTGTAATTTTTGCATTAAGCTGTTCCAAAATGTTATTTATTTTTTGTGGCAGATCATTTTTGATAAGGATGTGCTGCTCTTTTGTGCGAGACTAAGATTATAGCTTTTATTTTGCTTCAGTTTTTGATATGAATTTTAAGCCACCATGAAATAATGATAACGAGAACAAGAATAACAATAACATTATTAAGAATTCGATTAAATTAAAAGAAAAAAAAGTAAACGAGCTTAAGTTAAATTTTAAATTAAACGTACTGAAATCACGGATATTAATTCCATCAATAACTGGTACTCAGCAAAAAAAAAACTTAATTTATTTTATAAAGAAAAACAAAAATAAATTTTCAATAAAATCTACCAATATATTATTTTCAAGAATTTAATTCTTTCCTGTTATTTGAACTGAAAATCTTTATTATTGAGTAAGAATGATAATGATGAATTTTCTTTTATTTTTCCTTTTGCAATTTTTTTTCCTGACTTTGTATACGTGATATGACTTTTTTGTGATTTTCCTCGAAAAGAAATCTTTTACCGAAACATTTTTATTTATGGAAAAAAAAAAAAATATATTTCTTAATGTAATATTATAAATCCTTCATCTACACAACAACATTAATGTAGATTAGAGTTTATATACACATGTAATGTTTCTTCGACTTTCACATAAAACTAATTGAAGTCAATTTCCAATTATTTTTATAATATACTCAAAAAAAAAAGTTCAAGGATTTTCTTAATGAAAGTGTATAGAAAGAAAAATTACTTAATTTCTTCAAAACCATTACTAAACTTTCACTGCCATCAAATTTATTTTCAAAACTATCATTCTGCAAAATAAATTAGCTTTGGGTGAAGATTTTTGATTTCAATTCAAAACAGTTTTAAATATAAAAAATAATTGGTTTTAGATTACTAATAAATTCTTGATCAAAAACAGCCAATAATAACTTAAAAGCTGTAATTTTGATAATATCATAAAAGGTATTTAAAGTCTTGTATTGGGCAAGCGAGATTCGTAAATATTTGGTAAATCTCCTTAACTAAGTTTTTGAAATTCTTAAATACAGATAACATTAACAAATATACAGTCATAAATAATATGAAAATTGAAATTTTTATTTTATTCGTATTGGAATTTATAAAATTTGTTTAAATTTTCAATTTGTTATTTATATTTATATTATATAGGTATATACAAATTTATTATATCCCATGTAACACGCAAAATGGAAATTTCCTTTTTTCATTTTTTTTAACATGACTTTTAATGTTAGGGATTCAAAAATTCAATTTTTCATCAAAAGAAATTTCGAGAATAGTTAAAGAAGTGTTGTATATGATATTATCAATAATTTATCAATCTTTTGATAATGATTTTCCTTCCTTCATTTCCATTTTGTGTTTATAATAATACAAAAAAAAAAAAAAGGGAAAGAAATTGTAATTTATTTCTATTCTTACAGAACTCCAGGCATAATTTTCTTTTTTATCTCAACAAAAAAAAATAATAATAATAATAATAAGATTCGATTTGTACAATTGTATACCTACATATTTTGGTACAACAAGTATATAGAAGATATCTAAATTTTCTACATTGTTTGTTCCTTTTGGTAGTATGTATTAATATCAAACATGGACATTGAATTTTATAATCCTTTTTTCAAATCCTTTTTTTTCTTCATATTTTTACAAAATAACAAGACTTTGTTAGAAAAAAAAATTCTGATTAGTTCATTTGACGTCCTTGACCTGGCATAATACAGAAAATTTATAAAGTTAATAATAAAAATACATATTACATCTTAAAAATATTTCAAAAAGGGCCTAAGCCTAAACTAATTTGAAATTGTAAATGCAGGAAATGATAATTAATAATGAGATGAGAAGGAAATTGAAATCAGTGAATTCAAAATTTTATTTAATAACTTTCGATGTAATGTAGGTGTGAATTTTAGTTAAAAGATGTAAATTGAATAGTTATTAAAAGAACTGTAGAAGAAACTATTACTCTTAAATATTTGATTTTTTACTGGGATTCAATTCAATGACAACATTAATATTATATTATTTCAAAAATATGTATATATGGGAGTTATCAAAAAACTATATAAAATTTTACTTGCGTTCTCAAAAAGATTTCCTAAGACTAGACATATATCGATTTTATTTTTTTTCAATACATAAATCACTTTCAAATAAAGGTCAAGGATCATTTACAACGAACAGAAGAAATATATTTTTTTATTTATTATTATAATCAAGTAATAGCATTGCATCCATTATTGAAACTGATGGCTATGCATAAAAATGGGGTTTTTTTTTCAAGTATATTTAGATAGTATGTTTATTTAAATATTTTTGCAAAATTCCCTTTATGAATTGTTTAATATAGTCAGTCGACTAGAGATATTAAATTAAAAATTATTCTTTATTTAAGAATAATTAAACTACCTCTTCTAAGTTTTTGGAATTAATCGTATGCCTTTGTTTTGTCACAGCAATGGGAGTTGGCTGAACACAATAAATGGAATGAAATCCTTTATTTATTGGTTTTTTGTTTTCTTCTTTTATCTTGATAATCAACTGTGATTTTAAAATGTTCTTCTTATGACATAATTTTGAATATAAGCGTGTGTATCAATGCTTTTATGGTATATATACATTATGAACATAGATATATATATTGTACTTACTTAAGTATTACACTTCAACAATATTGAAAATTTATGTTGATATACATTACTGTTCTTTATGTCAATATTTTGAATTAGAAATGATTAATTATTTTTCTTATTATTCTATACTGCTTTGTATTGTATGTCCATCTACTTGATTGAATGACATGATCAATGAATTTCTTGAATAAAAAGGATTTTTTCAGGTGTGACAAAATGATGAAAATCTAATCAAGGAAAAACAAAAAAAAAAATATAAGTATGTACATACATATATAAAAGAAAATAGAAAAATTTACTTAGAAATTTTATAACACCTGGAAATTCCTTGAATTATTTCTCAGATGATATAATAAATATTCTTAGGAAACAAATTTTAATGCTTAAAGTATAAAATTCTTCATAATATGTATATATAATGTATTGTTATACAAATTAAAACAAAATCTTAAGATGAAAATTGATTTTAATGAACAAATTACAAAATTTCGAATTATAAATAATCACAGATTGATGATGAGAAAGAATTCATAATAGTTTGAATATTTCTGCCTCTACTTCCATTGCAACGCACTTCTTAGATACTGACCAAAAAAAATTATTAAAAATAGATGGTAAAGAAGTAAGATTAGTTATAAGGGCAGAATTACTAAATTCATTTTAAGAAGGTTTTATCGTCCTAGTAAACATCTTATAAAAAATTACACTATTGGAATCCAATTTAGTATGTTATTGAAATTTCAATAGTTCGCCTTCGCAGTAATCCGTCAACAAAGAATGGAGTTATTCGTGGAGACGTTGATTAGAGCAAATTTTTATGAAAATAATTTTCAGATTGTTAATGTTCTAAAATTTCCTTGCTCTAATATTATTGTCGATAAAATTAATACAAAAATATTATATTTTTGGAAATTATTTATAGTATTAAAGTGGTTTTTCTTTAGAACTAATTACTTCAAACTAATTCAATCAAAATAATAACAAACAAAAAATTAATTTTCTAAAAATATAAATTAACATTTTTACAAAAAAATTTAAATATTCATTAAATATATTTTAAATTTTTTTTTTTGCATATTTTCAGATAATTGTGGTGATATTATAATCAACAATTTTCACTTATTTAATTAATTCAATATTAAATTGGGTTTCTCGCCTTGAATCAAAAAAAGATAATGTAAAACAAAAAAGAAACAATAAAAATTTTATCAGTAAAAATAAAATAAAGTTTAAAATTTTTTAATTTAATATTCAATGTTTATTTTTTCGTGTTTTCCAATTTTAATGAATTAAAAAAGAACAAAATTTTCTTCGTTTTCTTTTTCATTGTTTTTTTTTGTTATACGTTTTTAGTATTTTCCTAACTTTTCACCAATAAAGACTTTTCTTCTTTTTTTTTCTGAAGAAAATTAAATCAAAATTATTTTTTCAAAGCTAAAAAAAAAATAATTTTGTAAAATAAACTTCAAATAAAATAAAAAAATAAATTAAATTAAAAACAAAAAGACGGTAAAAGTTTTCATAAGAAAATAAAAAAATTTAAAAAATTTTCTGTATTAAATTAATTTTTATTTATTTTTTAATATTCGCTTTGAAAATTCAGTTCAAGGGTATAATGTCGCCATGTGGACGTATACAGCTATGTGGACTGCTGCCCGAAACGATCGGGCAAATCGTTCTATGGAAGCAAGTTCTAGACGTAGTAATGACAATGAATCACCACATTATGGTTACAAGTAAGTAAAAATTCAAGTTATTTATATTTATATGTTTTCTGATACCAATATTTATAAATTAAGATTAATAGTAAGTTCGCTGGCAAATCAAGCTAACATTGTACATTCAAGCCATTGAACACAGATTTCAGTATACCAAATAAACTAAGAAAAACTATATATTACTAACTTTATTTTTTTTTTTTACTTTTAATATTTCCTTTAGTGTTGGTAGACCCCGCTACCGTAATTCTCGTCTAAATGGACCGTACGGTAATAATCAAATGTATCGTACCATATATGGTGGTAATCGTATGGCAACTATTAGCAATATAGCTACAACTTCATTTGCATCAACAACATCGACAACAACAGCAATAACAACAACTGAAGCTGCTTCAACAATTGATTCATCACAACTGCCATCAGCAGTGACAAATCTTCAATATAATTTCATTGATGATGATGATAATTTATTTGATCCATTAGCTGTTGTCGATGACAAAGATTTCATTCCAAAAAAACCATTAACTAATCATGTGATCATTAGTAATATAAATAATAGTAGTAGTAGTACAAGTTTAATACGTTCAGATACTAATAATAAGGAATTAATATTAGATACGTCAACAACACCGGTGGCAAAAATTGCTGACGGAATTTTAATTAATAATATAACAAATCGAATAAGTAGTATTAGAGACGATAATAATGACGGTTATCATGAAAATATTGAAGATGGTAATACTAGTGGTATTCGGAATAAAAAATTACAGGTAAGTGAATTAATAATTTTATATAGTAAATATGTATTACTAAAATATACCAAATACTAAAATATTAAATTCTGAAGTATCTAATTTCGTTTTTGATTGGTTGGAAAAGAAACTTATTGCTAGATTTATGACAGGGCATTGCTAAAAAGAAAAAGATAAAGCTCTTCTATTATAAACTTAAAGATTCTATTACAATGAGTAGAGGTTGCCTTGCACTTGGGTGGAATATAGCTTCGAGGATCTTTGTAACATATTCAAACTAAAAACGTTAAAAATCTATTCTACATATTCTAATGTTGGAATTTGAGATTTAATTAATTTTGTTATCAAAATAATATAGGGAATAATATAATTTGTGATGAATTAAACCAATGTAAGTATTCAACATCATCATTATATTTCATAAACAATTTTTGTTATTTTCCTGAAACAATTTTGTGTAAACAACTTTTTCCGGCAAACAATATATAATGTATGTATTCAAAATATAATTTCTCTCAATTAAATTATTTGTTTCTTGAAAATTTTATTGTCATACATGTACACAGTACATGATACTGTATACATTTTTTTGACATTGTATACGAAACTTTTTGTGTTGTTTCGGTATTCTGGGCAACATTTTTCAAGTGGATTAACTTTTTGGCAGTTTAGTTATTTTTTCTTATACATTGCAATTTTACCATGCAGATTATCCAATTTATTTTTTAATATAATATAAAAATAGAACTTAGTACATAACTTCTATTAAAAAGCCACCATTAAATGTCTGATTATATTTATTAATGATTGAGAAAACTTTGAATATACCTACAGATCTGTTAAAGCTAACATTTATGCGGCACTGAATTATGACCGCATGAATTATGACCGCGGAAAAAGTTTGTATGGGCGGGCAAAATTCATTTTTAAAATGAATTTTGTCCGCGCAACAAAATGTCTTTTGACCGCGCGGTCAAAATTCATTTTATTTATAAATTGAGTCGCGGTCAAAATTCATTTTGAAAATGAATTTTGCCCGCACATTTTCTCGCGGTCAAAATTCATTTTTTTATAAATTCAGTCACGGCCAAAATTCATTTTGAAAATGAATTTTGTCCGCACATTTTGCCGCGGTCAAAATTCATTTTTTTTAAATTTAGTTGTTGCCGGGAACGCGAGTATTATGCACAAAAGTTATGGAGAAGATACAATTCATTTTAAATTACTTATTTTGAAAAATGAAATCAACCCTCCGATAAAATATTGTGTTCTAAACAAAAGGGCAAGGGCGCTAGCCGCAAATCCCACTGACCAACCGCTCGCCCGCAGCCCTGCTGCCCCGTTCCCCTTTTGCTTAGAACACAATATTTGATCGGAATATATTGTGAGGTACACAAGGGGAAGGGGGGGCAGCAGGGCGGCGGGCGGGAGGTTGGTCAGTGGGATTTGCGGCGCCAGAGAGCCCTGCTGCCCCCCTTCCCCTTGTGTCTACCCCACAAATATTTTATCTTTTTTACTCACATACGATAAATAGTGTCGTTTTAAAAATGGTTTTAGGCCTTTTCCAAAAGGATGCCGTACAAAATGTATGAAAAAGCTGTTTTTATTTTCAATATTCGTTAAGTAATATTTTTGATGAAACTATTTCTGCATAATACAGCCGCAAATTTTGTCGCGGTCAAAATTCATTTTTTTTCTAAATAGAGTCGCGGCCAAAATTCATTTTGAAAATGAATTTTGTCCGCACATTTTGGCGCGGTCAAAATTTATTTTTTTACTAAATTGAGTTGCGGCCAAAATTCATTTTAAAAATGAATTTTGTCCGCACATTTTGTAGCGGTCAAAATTCATTTTTTTTCTAAATTGAGGCGCGGTCAAAATTCATTTTGAAAATGAATTTTGACCGCCAGTCGCGGTCATAATTCATTTTGACCGCCAGTCGCGGTCATAATTCATGCGGTCAAAATTCATGGAGCCAACATTTATGTATAAGAATATTTTTAATCTTACAGTAAATTTTAAATTAATACATATATTAATCAATACATAAAAGTCACTTATAACTTCACTTAACAATTTAATATTGAATGTTTAAAGCTCTTAGTTCAGTATATACCAAGTAATTCCTATCTAGATTATTCACAAAGAAGGAATATTTTAATCTGCTTAATAATTAATTGAAAATTTCCAAAGAAAAACTTTTATGAAATTCAATTCATGAGTTTTATTATTATTTTTTTATTTAATATTTTTTCTTTTATTGTAAAAGTTTAGTATTGTACTTAAAAAGGGTAAATTAAGCCATGAATAAAAAAAAAATAACTTCAAAGATAAGTTTTTGTTGGAATTAAGTATAATATTAATGACAATTTGAAACCACTGGAGACAAAATATTAGAGGAAAATAATTCGTAAAAAATGAATTTAAATATTTAAGTTAAAAATTTCTGATTTTTCCAGTACCTCTAGTTTCTCAATTCGTATCTTTATAATTTTCATCTAATTCTTTTCTTATTACAAAGATTTATATTTTTTGGTCATAAATTTGTTCTTTATTTTCTGGACGAAAATTTATTATAATTATAATATTAAAAATTCATACATTGTATGTTTTTGCCACCTCGTCCTCAACGCATGAAATGAATTTGTAGAATGAATATTATATATACAGAGATAGTACCAAAAGGATGAAAATTAAAAAAATTTAAAAATTTTATTTATCTAAAAAAAGCTTAACTATGTTGTTAAAATATGTACATTTTCACGCCTTTCATGAAATATTTTTTTTTATGTATGACGGGTATACGAATATTATTAAATTAAATATTTTGCAAACATAAAATGGTATCCAGTAACGATTTAATTAGTTTTTTTTGCATACTCACAGAACTGGCATGATAATAAACATAATATTTCGGTCACACCTCTCCAAATTAGTTTGTACAACGCGCACATAGTAAGACGAAAAAATTTTGCCTTATACAAATTATTTAATTAGATTTTTCATTTGAAATTGTAGAAACTTGTTATTATTGAAGTGAAAATATGATAAAGAAAACTAGTTTCCAAAAGTACATACTTCGAACTTTTTAATGACGTGTAGAAAAAATTTTCCAACATTAAAATTAATTTAATTTCTCTAAAAATAAATACTGTGTACTCACTCAAGTTTGGAAATTTTTCTAGTTAAAAAAACACTTAAAAAATTCATAATTTTAATTATTTATAATGTTTTTTTTTATTAATAAAAGTCTAATAATGTTATGAATATCAATTTAATAAAAAACACATATTCATTATTATACCTCACTAAACAAAACAAGAGTAGTATATTTAAAATGTGGAAAACAAATATTTGTTATTTTATTATTTATAAAAAGCTCAAAATTGTTTCAGCAATTTCACGAAAAATCATGGTAAAACTAAAAAACAGGGTAAAATTATATAAATTGTATAAAAACAATAAAAAATATCAAAAATATGCAATTTTGCCTTGATGATTTTTGGCACTTCCCCTCTTCACAGCTTCAAAATTCAAAATACTTACATTATATTGCCTTTCAAATGGAATTTCTGTACCGACCCGGCAGTAAACAGCTTTTGCAACTTGCATAGGGCAAACAAACATACTTTGAACATTAAAAAATTAATTTTGTATAAGCACAAAAAGTTGTATCAGGAGTCTGTTTAATGAGAAAAATAAAAATTTTTATAAATATAAAAAAATTTTAACAAAAAATATGACCTCTATCGTCTAACCAAGCCTTGTGTGGCATATCTTATTTTTAATTAAAAATTTTCGCGTTTTACTGAAATTTGTCGTGAAATTATTCTTCATAGTGAATGAGCCTTTTGTTGTTGTTGTTCATCCTCAAAAAATATTGTGCACAATATAGAAGTTTAAAAATGTAGTAACAAAATATTTATAAGATGGTTGTTAAAAAATAATTCTAATTGAAAATTAAATTTTATTTTTATTATTATAAAAATATAGTTTTGGTATATATAATTTCTTTAAGTACACATTTGGTACCAAAATTGTAGAATCAGTATCTTATTTTTATTAATTTTATTTTGTATATAAGAAATCTAAAACCCATGTTTTAAATCCTCAGAGATTTGGATAAAAAATATAAAAATCAAATTATTATTTAAGTATTATGATCTATCAAGGGTTAAGGTCATTTGAATTTATGAATAGAATATTATCTGAACGCATGTGGATTTTATATATAAAATTTTAAAATAATTCAAAAAATGACTGTGCAAATATTTTCAGTGGATAATTTTCTTTGTAATGTTCTTGCACATATGGAGTTAATAAATTCCTGAAATATTTATCAATCTTATATTCCGTACTATATTTTATATTAATTTAATAGATTATCTTGAAACTTTTTTATCAAAGAAGAACTGCTTGTTTTTTGGTTGAAATTTTGATTATTAAAAACCGTCGAATGAAATTCAAATTCAAATCTTCTTTGCTTGAAATCAACAACATATAAAAACAGAATTTGCATAGTAAGTTTTTATAAGAAAACTTTTGGTGTTTTTCCAACTTTATTTTCGAAAATAATAAAAAATAAATGTATGCTAAAATTTGATAAAATTTTTCAATTAAAATTGAAAATTCAATAAAAATCCAAATTCAATAGATCTCTTCATGGAAATCAAAGCACTAGTCTACATACATATCATATTTCATATATAGATGGTTGACCGATAGTATACATACTTACCTATTTGTTTAAAATAAAAAAAAAGTTTTAATCGAATTTAAAAAAAAAATAAATAAATTATTGTAAAAGTACATAATATTCATATGTGAACATATTTTATTATTTATTATTAATCAAAAATAAAATCACTTTGAAGATAAAGATTTTTATTTGAATAATTTTTCATTTTTCCTTTTATGAATAATAAGTAAGGGTTCAAAATTTTTCATTCAATGAATATTTTTTGAATTATTTATTTTTGTAGAAAAAAAAAAAGGTTAGAATTATATACTTTGTATTTAAATTTTAAAATACATACATGTATATTTTATATTGTGTAAGTACTCATATTTTTTAGTTACACTAAAAATTGAGGTTTTTGTATCTATAGATATTGGCTTTCATGTTTAAAAATGATATCACTCCTTAAACAGTGATTAGAAAACCCATCAATTATTATATATTCTGATGAATATATACTAGTTTCATATAAAAAATTGAAGTATAATTTAATGTAAAGATCGATTTATAACAATATCCCCTAAAAATTAATTTGTATTGAAAAATGTAGTTTGGTTACAGAATTTTCATATATATATATTTGTTTAAATTAGAAAATATGAGTTCTATTATGTACATTAATTTTAATAGATTTTATCCTAATAAACTTGTATAGTATTAACTAAAAATTTTAATGTAACTTACTTTTTGATTAACATTAATATTTTCGAGATCATCTCCAATTTTTAACTACAATATACAGTAAATTATGATAAAGAGTATAGGAATACCTATATGCCTATTAAAATAGAAATAGTGTATAACCTTCACAATATTAGATATAGATGAGAATTTGTATCAAATATATTGATGTTTTTCTAACTCTGGCATTATATGAAGTAATTTGTATGTTTCGTAGTGTAATAATCATTTTAAGGATATAATAATAATAAAAAAATAATAAACAATGTTTCAAAATATTTACATAATCTTATCTATATATCTTAAAGATCCAAATTTGTTATTTAAAATATTATATTAGTATACCTATGTTTTCAAAAGGTGAAATGATTATCCAGGATATAATGTATATAGCAAAATCATAAATATTTTACAACCAAATAAAAGTTCCTTAAGCCAATGGGATCTTTTCTTTTAATTATTTTTTTATTCTATAAATAAAAAATTACTATACATATATACACTTATTTGTTAAAATTTTTTATAACATGTAATTTATTTAAAATTTTATATTAATATTAAGAAAATTTTGAGAATAACAAATTTACGACTTAACCTGTTACCTGTTATTTGGATTATATTTTTAAAAGCTGTATATTACGTTCATATATAATATATATAGTATATAAATCATAACGTGAATGGGTTTTTGGAACTCTACAATCGATATATATAGATATTTATTTTTTAGATTTTATAACTAGAATAGAAAATATTAAAGGTAATTTTCTTTAAATTTTCTCAATATACAAGAATTCTTTTTATATGTTATTATGTTTGTATAATTTTTATTTTTAAAAGACCAAAAATTATTTTCTCGACAAGACCTTATCTTGAAGATATGTTTTCTTAGGAATATTATACTTTAAGGAAAATATATTTTTACAAAATTCTATCCCATTTCAAAATAGGTTCAAAAGCTCTCAGTTGTGTAGAATTACTTATTAACACCTGTATTCCTGTGAGCATCGAAAAAATATTTTCCTTTATTTATTTATTTTTAATTATTGTGTAAAGTCTGGACATCCTTTTAACTTCAGAGTTTATAAGATAAAAGGTTATTCGGCCTATATCCATATATAGAAAATAAGAATTTCAATAAGGCTTCGTTCTCGCTATATCATTCACTTGTAGAGAAAAGGAGGGTGTTTTATTTCGCAAAATTATATAGATATAGTGTCTCTTAAATTTCGTTTTCATGTATAATTTTTTGCTTAGCTAAAAATATTTCCTAATATTCCACAAATTTCTTAACTATTTTATAGAATGTTATTTTTTATATTTGTGTACATAAAAAAAATCTTTTATTTTTTTTAAAAATATTTCTATCTTATTTTTTTTTTTTTTATTCCAACACCTGACAATAGATTTTTACATAAATGAAAATAAAATATTTAATACACAAAAGAAAAAAAAAAAAGAGGAAAATTCCAAAGGAAATAACATTATATAACCTTGGTCTCGTTAAAAAAACAAAATGTGTTTTGCAGTATAAAAATATGATTAACCGTATTTACCTGCGAGATGTTGAAAATAATGTACTTTGAGATAAAAATCTATTCAAGGATTATGCTTTAGATTAGAGTGTAAATACATTTTTTTCATTTTAAAGTTTTCACATGAATTTTATTTGAGAATTTTCACCAAAGTATATGTTTTTTTTTTCTGAAATCAACAAGTTCATAAACATTACGTTAATTCAAAATTATTTCAACCTTTTAATAAATGTGAAAAAATTAACTTTTTAATACAAGAGAAAAAAAATAAACGTAAAGTCAGCTCACAATATATGAAAAGTCAGAGAGTCTATAATCCATCAAAAAGCAGACGACGTAGTAATTTATTAAAGAATTTT
This sequence comes from Hybos culiciformis, assembly GCA_964007475.1. Classification (NCBI taxonomy): domain Eukaryota; kingdom Metazoa; phylum Arthropoda; class Insecta; order Diptera; family Hybotidae; genus Hybos; species Hybos culiciformis. The sequence goes on along the minus strand of OZ023274.1, from coordinate 94,542,968 downwards.
CTTTTTTTTTTTGCGAAAATTTATCAAATTTTTGTGTGTTATTTTTTTTTGTTCAACATTTTCTTACAAAAAATAAATAAAAAAAATAAAAATAAAAATTCCCATGTATTATAATTTATGTTTGTAAGAAATTTTTTTGGAAAACAAAATATATACTTGGTTTAAAAAAAATTTTAAGATATCTAATGGGAAATACATTTTATTGATATGTAATACATGGTATACATGGTGGTATTAAATTTTGCGCCCTTAAGGCAAAATGAATGAAAAAATGAATTAATATTTTTTACATATGTGAAATTGTAAATATCTACTACTTTTCTAAGAAACATTTTTTTTTTCTGCATACACGTAACATTGTCGAATTTTGAACCATAACGATGACGAGGACGATATTATTTTCTTCTTTTTTTTTTTAATAGACAAACAATACATTTTTGCGGTATTTACAATTTCCTTCAAAATATATCTATACTCACTCGTATATAAAAATATTCAATGGAAAATTTTATTTTTTAAACTAAAAAAAAAAAATACATGTTTTTATAATGAGAAAATCTTGTTCTTCTTTTTAATACCACACATTCAAAATTTTCCACATATTCCTGAAAATTTTCTTTTTAAATTTTTTTGTTTAATGTATATAAATGGTTGGATGTATATGCATATAAATATTTTTAATTTTACGAATATTATTTTATCTGCTGATTCATAAAAAAAATTTCATTTTATTATTGTGAAAAATAAAAGTTTTTAATATACATATATTTTTTTTTTCTTCTGCTCTAAGCAAGAAAAAACATTGACCTTTGAAAATTAATTTAGTTTTATTAATAACAAGAATATAAAGTTAATTATCCCTAAAATATATAAATAATATATATACCTATATATATAAAATAGACAAAAGTAATTTATTTTATTTCCATTATCATTTTATATTAATTTTTCATAACTTTATTATGTATGGGTTAGAAGTATTCTATATATATACATTTTGTATTCACGAATTTTTGATTACAAAATACCACTGATACTATGGTTATTCATTCTTGATTTTTATAAATTTTTAACAGTAATTGGTTTAAGTATATATCTACAGAAAAATATATAAAAAAAAAATTCTATGAAAAAGAAAATTTTCACGCCCATTCATTTAAGTTAACGAGTTAAAAGAAAATTTTACTTTTTTTATATATTTTATTTTACGGGTAAACCAACTATTTGTCTGGTTTTTCAGTCTTATAATGAACTCATTAAAATTTTGACAAGAAAATTTATATTGTTCTAATATTTTATTTTTTTTCGTTTTTTTTTTTTTTAATATCTTAATGATACTTTGTCTAATTGTCTTCTAGAAATTTATTTCAACCATTGAATGCAACTAACATTTGGTACTCAAAATTATATTGGCATTGTCTATACAGAAAATTATAATATAAAGGCTATTAATATAATGACCACTATAAACATTATACTTTTAATAGTAACGAATATCTTCTTTTTTTTTTTGTTTTAATAGTTTGTAGTATTATGTTTTTAGATTATTTAAATTTATTATTTTAAATAGCAATAATGTCTCATATTATAGCTACCCTATTACTTCTTGAATTTGAATATGTTCTCTGTAACATAAAGTTATGTATGATGCTTATCATAAGATTCCTTTTGTTGACTTGTATAAAGAAAAACAATGGCTTTAAAAGTTAGAAACTTTTCAAGATGATATACCTAAGGCATTTAAATAGAAAATTTATTATATGTATACACAGACAGCATTTTATAGAATATGAGATTGGAAAATTTCCAAGAACATACATTAAGTTTAAAAGAATGTAAATTCAAAAGTTTTCTAAAAATATTTTTTTAAATGGAAAGTGTTTGATTTTTATTTATCGTTTTTTTTTTTTTTGGTTAATTTCAAACTTTTTTCTTCTTCTTTTATATCGCATTCAAGTGGAAAAGCTTTTTTTTTGACAAAAAAAATATTTATCTATTTTTTTGAAGTCACAGGTAGACATGTGTAGTATTTCGCAGTACATTTCAACTTCTAAAAATCCAAAATTTATAACTCGGTTTTTCGCTGGTAGAGCGGAAAATACTTCTTTGATGAAGTTAAGTCTAGAATCTGAAATAAATTGACAGGATTGTTTTGTTTTTGTAACATAACTCTCTCTCTGGCGCATAGTAGTCGTTTATATAATATAGCAAAGTATCCTGGTACTTTAATTTCTTATTTATACAAAAATAAAATTACGAAATAATTTCATATTTCAAGTATTATAGATTTTTGAAAAGGATACTTTTTTTTCAGTTAGTAAATTAAAAAATACGTGATCAACAAGAATATTATTCATTTGGTTATTTGTATAAATATCTCTAAAGGTTAATTAAACTTTCGCAATAAAAGTTTATTTAGAATTTTGACACTATGCTATCAGGATGTGCTTTTAGAAGATAAATAATACAAAAAAAAATTAGCCTTCACCTCAATGATAAAAAGTTCTTTTCAAAGATCAAAATGTCCAAATCTAAAAATTGTTAAAATATACTTTTTATTCCTTTTCAATGAACTTAATTAGTTTTTTTTTTGTGGTGTTTTCGTGAATGTAAATACTAATTTTGTTTTTTGAAATTTCATGGAATTTATTAACATTTATCTCTGTTGTTTTTTTTTTATGTAATTGTACTTACATTATACCGTATCTGCACTTGTCTGCAAATGTTTATTCCTAAGGCCACCTTAACGAAACCCGTACACACTCTATTTTTTGACACTTTAAAAAAAAGACGTGCAAAAAAACTATTTTTTATCTTGTTTATTTTTAAATTTGTATTGCCAACCTTTTGAAAATAGAAAAAAGGCAGAAAAAAGCAAGGAAAAAGCAGAAAAGTTAGCAACTATAATGTCTGCAAACTGACCTTTTTTGTCTGCAAACTAACTTTTTTTGTCTGCAAACTGGCCTTTTACGTAAATGTTAGTTTTTTTTTTTTTTTCTTTTTTTTTTGTATGAGTAAGGCCTGTTCACAGGTCAGTTTACAGGTCAGTTCCACTCTAAGGTCAGTTTTAAGGTCCAAGTGCAAATAAGGTATTAGCCGCGAAGCATTAAAATCTGGTCCTTAAGAGGCACAAAATAGTACTTTGTTCCCAATATCGAAATCAATTTACAAACTACATTCTTTAAAAGGAGATATTTTGACTTAACAACCTAATTCCGAAATTCTGTTTGATATTTTTATGATTTATATGGTTATGTTATGATTTGTATCTTTAATTATGAGTCCTCCAGAATTTCAATTTCCAATTTCATTCTTCGTGGAAATTTATCAAATTACTAGAGATCGAAAGATAACTTTTTCACTTACATTCAAAATATTTAAACAAAAGAATTTTAACTTTTAATGATGATTTTTATTTTAATTTAAATTTAATTTTTAATAATTATTGTTCTAGTTTTAAAATTCTGATTAATTTGGAAAATTCATGTTGTTTTTCACCATGATTCAGAAATATAATTAGTTTTTAAAATTTTGAAAAGTTATTACTTTTTAATTAATTTTTTGGTTTTTCAGAATTTTTATTATTTATTAAAATTAATATTAGTTTTTGTGATTTGCGAATTGCTATCATTTCAAATATGAATTTGTCTAACTTTATCTTTATTTTCGGAGATGTAATCATATATTCAATCCCTAGCTAGAGATAACAAGTATTTATGGGAAGTGTAATGTCGTGCATCACTTTTAAAAGGATTATGGAGTTTATTATTTTAAAATAATATTTTTTCGAGAGCCGCATTGATATGTTTTCCATTTTAGCCCCTCCTGTTATGTATTGTCCAAGAAACCATAAAATTGACAGAAATGTTCTATCTAAATAAGTTGTATACGTAGATAGAGTATGTTCCTAGCTAGAATAACAATTATTTTAAAAGCTTTCTTAAGTTAAATAAAATAGTCAGAGTTTTGTTTAACTATATTATTTTATATTTTAAAGATAAATTAATTTACATTTTAATTGGAAAATTGTGATGCTTTCATTTGGATATAATTATTTTTCAGCACAATACATTTTTTAATTTATTTATACATATTTTCATTGTAATTGTAATTTAGTGGAAATTTTCTAAATAACAGAAGTCAATATTAAAATATATGTATTTAATTAAAAACAGTGAAGTATAAATGTAGATGCATTTTAAAAAAGACATTCAATTGTAATTTCCACGGTCAATAATCATTTCGAAAAAAACTAGAAGATATATTTTATTTATATAAAATATTGGAATAGAGATTTGGTTAATTGAAAGGTAAATAAATGGTTCATTGAACAATGAAAACAAACGTTTGAATTCTAGTTCCTATTCTGCCTTACTAAGCAAGAAGAGCGTAACTCTATTTTTAATAGGTTTGAGATACTCAAATTTTTCTGTTTTTATTTTAGAATATTTGTACGGAGAGAGATGATATTTTATGTATTTTTGAGGCCGTTAGAGCCAGAAAATAAAATTTTCGAAGAATAGAATGATAAAATTTGAAACTAGTAGAAGGGCGAAAGTAAAATAAATAAGTATAGAAAAGGTTATAAAAAAAAGTAAATAAAAATAAAAAATAATAACAATAATAAAATAATAATAAAAATTAATATTTTGATTTTCGGCGGCATTTAATTTAATTCTCAATGGCTAATAATTCATGCAATTTTAAAAAATATTGCACGTAATGCTGCTGTATGATATTATTAACGATTCTGACATTGATTTAATTATTAAAACTGTTTAGAATTAAAAGCATAAATTATTTTTCTCTTTTCCGTTAATTTTTTATAATTTATATTTTTCCAATTGAATTATTTTTAGAATTTAACTCTTTAGTCATACATATACATATAGGTATGTTTGTTTATGTATATAATTTTTACATAAAGGTACTATTAAGGAAAATTTTCTTCCATTTTCAAGCTAAACCAAATAAATGATATTATTTACTATTATCTTGTCATTTATTTTTTTTAAATGAAAATAAATTTAATGTTATCGAAATTATCTGTATTTAAGAGTTTTCTCTGTACATAATGTTCTGAATGAACGTATCATTTAATTAAGTATTTTTCATGTAGAATTCTCATAAATTTTAAACCCACGTGCAATGAAATTGAAAATAATATATATCTTTATAAAAATGAAAGCTATAAAAAATTTATTAAAGCATTGAAGTTTATATTGCACTTTAGAAAAAAAAAAGATTTTACGTTAAATAAGGTCAATACTTATATACCAAGTAAATGTGAAGAAAATATTCTCATTAAATTAAATTTGATTTAATGAAGTTGAAATGTGGAAATAAGGGAAATTTAATTCAGTTATAGGGAATTAAGAAACTTTTTTCGAATTTCGAAAATTTCCGTAGATACAGTTTTCTATTAATTTAAGAATACTTAAAGCCATCAAGAGTATCCAAAAGAAAAGTCAATGAAACTAAAAACTAAATTACTCTGTGGACAGACACAAAAACAAATTAAAGAAAAATTACTTGGATAAAATTGGGAAGATAATTTGAGAAGCTAATCCGGAAAAATGTTGTATGAAATGCTGCAACAATGCCAGAACTATCTACTATCAGGAAACAATCCTGTAATCTGCCAATGCTATTAGATATACATAGTTGCATAAGAAAACAATTTAATATTAAAGATATAAGGAATTTTCTTGAATCATATAAGTTTTGTGTGGCATTATGAGAGACGAATTCGATGAAACATTTTTATTTATTTTTATCATAATAATAAAATAACTATATACCTAAAGGTGTTATATATTTTCTTTATTTTTATATCATTTTTCTTTTTGATTGAATATTCGAATTTTCCTATTGATTAGATATTTAAGTGTTATCGTTTTATTAACATTTATATACAATACCAAACACCAAACATTTTATTGTTGTTAATATATTATGTGTATTAAAAAAAAAATAATAATTTTAATAAAAAATTATATTGCTGTAAAATTTATTTATACATACTTACGCGAAGATTATATTTATTATTATAATATAATATTGTACATAAAATAAAATAAAATTATTTCTTCTTTGAAAAAAAAATAAAAATAAATAAATAAAAATGTATTGACTTAATAAATCGCTGATATTAATTTTATAAATTTTTGAAAATATTTTTTACTTCAACTAAAGCATAAATAAAAATTTTTTTTTTCTTTACAATATTATTAAAGTATAAACCAATATTATAAGTATTCCTGGAATTATAGACCTATTACGTGTATGCTAGTATATATTAACCAAGGCTATATTTTGTTTTACGAAGGTTAGAAATTTTTGATTAAAATATGATTTCGGTAATAAGGGAAGTATATTAACAAATTGTACGAAATAAATTAAATTCTTACCTTTTTTATATACCAATCAAAATAATATTTAAGAAAATTTGAAATTGAGAAATTATATTTTAAAAAAATCTGGCAGTAAAAAATCATATAAGATGATCTATAACTTAAATAAAATTTTTAAATTTTTTTAAAATCAAAAAAAATGTTATTAATTTTTTCTGAAAATAAAAGTCCTTGGGCCATTCTTAAAAGAAAAAAATTATAATAAAAAATTGATAACCTAAATTTTCTTTTATATATTTTCATATCATCACTATAAATGAAGTAAATTTATACCTTAAAAAATAAGATTATTTTCCAGGGAAAAATATCAATATCATTATGTACAATATCTTCTTTTCCTTCTTAATACACTTATTAATATTGCATACACATACACATTAAGGAATTAATATACAAAATATTAAATACAACTTTGTAAATACCCAAATTCTAATTCTTTTGATTGTAAATACTTAAGTAGACAAATAAATAAAGTATAGCTTAAATTCCATATACTTTACAATAATAATACATAAAATAAAATTTTCTTTAACAATAATAAAATTCTTAAAGTTGTGATCTAGACTAGAGAGTATCTCGGTATTAAAACAAAATTAAATGTCTGTCCAATGAAACGATCTGTAGTATCTTCTATTTGGTTAACTCTTTAGAAAATCATGGAGGAGGTGATACTATACTCCTATATATTTAATTTCTTTTAAATTATACATAAACTGACTACAAAATGAATCTTACTCTGCATACAGCTTTAAATTGAAAAAAGTACAAATTGAACAGGATTGCTGGTTTAAAGAAAGTAACAAAAATATTTATGTATTTTATATTAAAAAGAATATTCGCATGAAGAGAGATGTTATTCATATTGACACAAGTATATATTATAAAGTTTATTTTTTCTACCAACAGAAATTCAATTTCGCATGAAATAAAATCAGATTGTAAATAAGATGAATAGAAATTTGTACATATTGAAAGTAAGTGTATATTTATATTATAGATGGTATTCCTTTAGGGTAAGGAATCGATTATCTATAACCAGTTCATGAAAAGTCCAATAATTTCTCTCATAGTTCAAACCCACTTCCATGTACAACTTACAAACTGTATCAAATTTTCCTTTTTTTGCCACTTTTGAAATTCAGTTGTTGAAAATTTAGTACTCATCGGAAGAACAATAATTGTTCTGTTTCTGAACGAATGGTAATTTTTTCCCTACAGTAAAAGAATTCCCTATACAATTTTTTTCATTGGAAGAAAAGATTTTCAAATATTATACATATTGTTATTATATGTACACTAGGTAGAAAAAGTCTGCGTACGGGCTCGTTTTCTTATTTTTTGTTCGACATGTTCCCAGTTTTTGATGTCATTTAAAAGAACTCTATAAAAAAAGATTTATTGTGAAAAAAATTTTTTTTTTTCAAATTTTAAATTTTGAGAAATCTCAATTTTTGGAAAAGTCTGCGTTCAGCCGTTTTTAAGGCCGCGTCTCAGAAATTAACTAGTAATGTAATTTGAAAGGCAATTGAATGTAGATAATTTTGCACCATATAATTTTATCCCTACGATAAGGGAAAGTGTCAAAAATCGCCTTTGAAAGTCATAAAAACAAGCGGTTCTAACCTATTTTCCAGCGGTTCTAAGCTATTTCTATGACTTTCAAAGACAATTTTTGACACTTTCCCTTATCGTAGGGATAAAATTATATGGTGCAAAATTATCTACATTCAATTGCCTTTCAAATGACATTACTAGCTAATTTCTGAGACGCCGCATTAAAAACGGCTGTACGCAGACTTTTCCAAAAATTGAGATTTCTCAAAATTTAAAATTTGAAAAAAAAAAATGTTTTCCCAATAAAACTTTTTTTAAAGAGTTCTTTTAAATGACATCAAAAACTGGGAACATGTCGAACAAAAAATAAGAAAACGAGCCTGTACGCAGACTTTTTCTACCTAGTGTATATTGTTTTTGTTGATTGTTTTTGTTTAGAACCGTTAAGGTTTAGAAGACATTAAACTTAATGGATAGTAATCATGATATAATCTTAATTTTCATTATTAGATAATTAAGAAAAACAGTAATGATTGTCAAGAATTTAATTAAAATATAAGAAAAGTCTGACCGGAAATGAGGATACAAAATTCGGATTTTCATTTCTTTGAATAACATTATTATTTTATATAACTTTAATGTACTGTGTACAAACAATTTTGAATATATATATATATTTAAAATTTGTTACATAATTTTTCTTAAAAATTAAATAACTTACAAATTTAGAAAAATTTTTTTAAATGAACATTTATATAGAAATATACTTGCATACAAGTTATTTATTTGTAAAAATATTAAATTTCTCCAGTTACATTAAAAATTGGGACAATCTTAAGTAATTTAAATGTATTCAGATTAAAATTAATTAAAAATTATTCTCTTTTTGACCTTTTGTTGAATCTAATAGTCATTGTTCATGTTGTACAAAGTTGTCGAATTTAACGAGTGTAGAGATTTTTGAATATTGGTTTTCAAGAAAGGATAAGTCAAGCTTGTATATTCTTTTCCATTACTTGAAAACATTTTTCTTTTTTGGCATAATTATAAAATTAAAATATGTATCTTATGCCATTTCAGACAAATTGCAAAAACTACATTTTGCTCTCTGTTAATTATGTTTTTGCAAGTCATAAAAAAGAAATAATCAAAAATATTTGTAATACTGTAATCACAAACTATTAATCAAAGTTTAAAAAAAAATGCTTACTTGTCATTTACACAGGATGTTTTCGAAGATTGAAATCAAGATTTTTTTTGACTGTGTGTGTAAAATTTGTATAAAACGAAAAAATCTTGATTTTAGCCTGGACTAAAAATCTTGCTTAAAATATTAATTATTTTCTGTCCAAAAATAAAAAAAATTAAAAAAAAATTTTTTAAAATAGAAATATCAAAGATAAAAAAATAAATAAATGAAAAACTAAAAACGAAAAAAAATATTTTGCTTTATTTTATTTTTTTGATATATAAATCTAAAATTAAAATCAATATTTTGATAGTTTTATTAAGAAAAATATTTTAATCCAACTAAAATCTAGATTTTTATCTGGACAGTGAAAATTATTTCGGAAATTTTTACGAAAATACATTCAAAAAAAATCTTAATTTTAATCTTCGAAAACATCCTGTGTAAATGGCAGGTTATATTTGCTTGCGTAAACTATTTTCTTGCACTGTTTAATACATTGTGTATTTTTTGAAAAAGAAAATTTGAAAGTTACAAAATTTATTCAGGACGGAAATTTTTTCTTTTTATTATCAATAAATTTAAAACTTTTGAATGACTCAGCGAATAGTATTCAAAAATGTGAAAAAATTTTTTCCATTCTGTGAAAAGAAATAATTTATGATACCTTTATCGAAAGAAAGATCGACTTCAATTTGTTTATTTCGATGAATTTTATTTTCTAATTGAAAGAAGATTACTAAAGTATTAGTAATATGAATTTTTTTTCAGTTTTCTATATAAATTGAAAATAAACAAACTTAAATTACATTTTGTTCGTCTAACAATCTGGACGCACAGATGGTCTTATTCCAAAATGCAAATAGCCTAACTATTAAAAGAAATGTTTACTTCCATTTTTTTTTTCTTTTTACATTTTTTGATATGTTCTTGGAAAATGAAAGCATAACATCAATTTATGATTATTTATTCTTCTATTTTTCCTTTTCACAAGGGTAATATAGATGGTATTAGTATAGTAACAAATTGGCAAACAAATAGTTAAAAATATGTATTATATTTTTTCTGTTTATAATTAGTTATTTATATATTAACAAAATAGGTATTTTCCCCCCATAGAACTAAACATCATAATTTGTAATAGAATTAGATATATTATTTATTATTATGCGAAAGGATTATATCATTATATGAAAAGTCAACAACGTAATGACTTTTCAAATTCTACATTTTCAAATTATTCACGTTATTAAATTATTTCGTATAATATATTGTCGTTGAATATGGAAGATAGAACTTTTAGCTTTAAATCTCAAAGGGTAAAATCACGAAATATAACTTTTCCTTAATCAAAAATGTATCAAATTCATTGCCCTTCATAATTCAACAACAATAAATAAAAAAAATTAAGTTATTTTTTCATTCTGTTACTATTATTACTCCCTATTATTATACAATCATTATATACATGTAACCAATTAGAAAAGTTAATATTAATTCATTATTATTCATCCTTTAATTTTTTTTAAAATTTGTCATAAAATTTTTCTTTTTTTTTGTTTTAATGTTTTTATTTCATTCACTTTTGTTTGCTATCGCGCTTCTATATACAGTACAACCTTAATAAACAAATTTTAAGTCTTTATGGTAGGTAAACTAAACATAAAAAATTTTTCTTTCTGTTTATTCAGTATATGTATATATAAAGTTAGTGTATTAAATTTAGTAAGTGTACATATATTGAATTAGTTTGTTTGTTTTTTTTGTTAAAGAAAAACATTTTTGAATAAATTTTGTCTTTGTCATCATACGTATATTATGGGTATGTTAAATTTGAAAATATTGAAATTCAATTTACTTAATGTATAGAATAAATTTTGAAATCTTATAAGATATAGAATAGGGGGTAAAATTTTTTTTGCAGAAATTGATTTAATCTTATTTTGAAATGTGTATACCTAACTATTAAATGATAGTTGTTCTCATACACGGAGAGAAATCCAATCAGATATTATGATTATGACGATTGTACATATGCGTAAAGCAGTCAGAGAACTCAGCTCTTAATAACTAATCATAAACCGTAAATATTAATCATAAACAATGACTAAGGGTAAAAACAATCACTATGACTGCAAAATCATAAATCCTGCAACCCAATAATATCGATTTCATTTCTTACGTCTTAAAAGCGAGTAATGGCTGCTATTTTACATAAGAAAATAAAATTTAAGTTTTTTTATTAATTTTTTTTATTTAATTTTTTTTTATTTAATTTTCATTTATTTAATTTTTTTTTATTTTATTTTAATATTTTTTTAATTTATTAAATTTTATTTATTATATTTTTATTAAATTTACAATTTTATTTCTTATGTCTTCTTCCGGATTCGAACCTGGGTCTTTAGCATTGCAATCCGCCAACACTACCACTCAGCTACGGTATTGAAATTTAAAATGTACATAAAATAGAAAATATAAATTTGGTATACACATTTTCTGTGTGGTGTGTTGGCTATTTGTAATGTTAAGGACGCAGGTTCGAATCCCGAAGAAAGCAAAAAAATTTTGGTTTTTTATTTTTTTTTAGCGACATTACAGAAAATTTCAACTATGTACTATTATTTTAGTAATTAAAGTAAATAATCTGAATTTTAATCACCGAAAATAAAATAAAAAGTGAAAAAAAAATGTTTTTGTATTAATCATAACTTATGACTAGCATGATTAAGCATCATAACTTATGATTTCAGGTAAATCATAAGATAATCACGATGTATAACGTAGTAATTATATGCAAAGATTATTCATCTTGCGCGAAGATTTTTAATCATAGGGCTATTTTTTCGTTATGATTAGGAGTCTATGACTGATATAATCATATTGAATGAAAAGGCATTTCTCTGCGTGTATATCTCGTTTTAACCACAAAATAGCTTAACTAACAATAATATAGGTTGATTTGGTTTTTTGGCGGGACAAATACCATTCTAGTATTGTACATTCTTATAGAGTTCAACCTGTTGATATTTTAATCTAAAAATTTTTGTTACTAAAAAGCTTTTCTCTTTATGTTTTTTTTTTTTGTTAATTTAGTGTGGTGGTCAAGAATTCAATTTGTTTTTTAACATAAATGCTTTTTTTTTTGCTTCGTAAAGTACCGAAACTCAATATTGAGAAATACATTTTTTTAATCGATTGGTGGTGGGGTATATAACTATATCGATGTCCATTAAAATTGCCATTATAAGTGTATATTTTTTTTTCGCTTTTATTTAATGAAATACACACAAAATATTAATTAAGAAAATGTTTGTTTCATTATTTTCTATAATTTTCGTTTACTGAATAAAAAAAAATAAAAAAAATATAACGAAAACATTTTTTTTATTTTTTCTCCAAGTTTTATTTTTGACTCTGTTAATATCGGTTAAGCTACTTAAGCAAATTATTTTGTAATCAAATTGAAAATCGGATAATTGGAAAAACATATTTTTTTTTTAACGTTTATTTTATATATATAGAAGCTAGATATTAAATTCTTAATAATACCGTGATTATGAAAAAAAAAGTTTATTGGCAAAAAAAAATAAGATAAATATTAAAAAAAATAAATAAATAGTAAACTTCTAAAAATGAAGCCGGATAAAAAAATTTGAAAAAAAAAAAAATTAAAGTTTACATGAAAATTTTGCTAGATATTTCTTTTAAGTACTGCGACCAAAGATAAAATGGTTTGAAAGCCATCCAAGCAGTACTTTAAATTTTCTAACATTTTTAAAGCTTAATTAAATTTGTGGAATAAAATCACAATACAATATTATAATCTCAACTAAAAAATTCCATTCAAACCTATACATATCCTTAACATTAAATTAAGTTTTTCATTTATTTTTCATTTCTAAAGATATAAATCAAATTTTCCGAGTAGATAAATTTTTGACATTTTCTAGAAATTTATTGCATATATTTTTCAATATTTTGCACAAAATTTTAATTTTCTTTTTATACAAAAAAATGAAATATTTTATTATTTTATTTCACATTCACACAGTAGTAGTAATGAATATTTTATGAAAATTTGACAAAATATTTAAATTTTATTTGAAATTATGAAAATTTTCATAATGTTTTAATGAAAAAAGAATCTTCCCATGGTCTGTGTACATATATTTTTATTTTAAATTCATTCTATGTTTATCTCTGACTTGAGAGGCGTAGTTGAGAGCAATTTTGAATTCTTAACAATCTAAGACGCCAGAAAGTCTTAGTGCTTATTGAACGAAATAAATGGATAAAAATTTTATAAAATCGGGAAAAAATAAATTCTAGTACCGGAAGTCGATTCAAAAAAAATGTAACAAAAATTATTAGTTTTGGATTCGAAAACTTATTTAAAATTTGCGACCGAAATAATCAATATAAAGAATAATATGGATAATTAAATTATAGCGAACTTTTTTTCTTATCAACTTCAAAGATATTTTTATTTAACAAAACATTTCAGAAAACTATTGTAAAAAAAAAAGTTACTACATTTTATATACAATTAAATGTAAAGGAATTCTCAATATATGTTGAACTCATTATGCATTTACAAAACAAAAAAACTAATTGAAGGATTAAAATAACTATACAATGAACTAACTATTTAGTTTCAGATAAAAACATAAATGCATAAATAGATAATTTCTGAGAATTTAGAAAACCCATGAGATGATTATTGAAAATGACTTCATGAAACTTTTTGGTTTCCAAATTCATATAGCTTAAATTTTTTAATATTCATGAGCACATATATATTTAACATCAAATTTACAATTTCGTATTTTATTCTCCTAAATATGACTGTAACTAGTTTTTAACAAAATTGCCAAATTAAAAAATTGTATTGTAAGTGTATAATATCATTAAACACTTCAAAATTCATATTAATAATTCATAAAATATATTTCGTGTTTTTTTTTTATCTAATTCATATTTCAAAATAAATTTTCTCCTTTTTATAGAAATTTTTATTAAAAATTTATTCAGTTATGTTTTAACAGAAAAAAAAAACAGCATTCCAACACTTTTCATATTTAGAGTTTTTAGTTTTCAAAAATGTCAGAAACTATAAATAAAAAAATTTTTATGAGATTCATTAAATCCTAAAAAAAATAATGTACAATGTAAGTATGTTTCATAGGATATTATTGACATTGTATGACATTTTCCAACATCCAAAATATATTTGTAACAGTTGTAGACAAAAAATATTTTCAAAATGTGGTTAAAAAATATTAAGAAGCATTCAAGTTGATTTGTAAAATTTTTGATAGTTATTTTTTATTATGTTATTATTGCTAACTCAACTTCAATCTTCACTGAAATTACTGTGAAGAAAAATCTTTCTAAAAGTTTAATGAATTTCCTCCGGATTTTTGAAAAATTATTATAAAATTTCTTGTAAAAATTTTTTTATATTGTCGGAATCAGTGCCGAATAGAGCATTTAATGGGCCCCTGGGCAGAAAAATCTAAAAGTGCCATTTTTTAAAAAAGTAAATGTAGGTAAATATATTGATTAAAAAATATTAGTTCCTTTTGATGACTTGCTATATAAAATTAATAATTAATGCCCGTTAAGCAAATATAAACTAAATCTAAATCAATAATTTCGAATAAAGTTTTTTGAAATAAATTTGAAAATCAAAATTAAATGCTACTTAGATGGATTAACCGCAATTCCATTGACATTAAATGTGTTATAGCGTTTCTGCACTGCACAGAGCAAAAACTACCACTTAAAATAGAAGAAAAGTAATAAGATTTCTCTTCCTTTTTTTTCCAAGAAGAACGTCATATCAAAACCATAGAGAAAATCTTGTAAAAATTTTGGCTTGTATTTTACATGATAACGTTATACTATTAAGAAGAAATCTTTTTGATTTCAATAAGAATTAGAAAAAAAAAATTTTATTTATTTTTTTTTGTATTTTTTATTTTTATTTTTTTTTAATTTTTTTAATTTTATTTTTTTTTAATTTTCTTTTTTTTAATAATTTCGATTTTAATTTTTTATGCCTTGTTCGGCATTCGAACCTCGACATATAGCATTGCAATCAAACACTCTACCACTCAGCTATAGTCTTAAAATTATGGGTGTGTGCAAAATAGAAAATATAAATTAGGTATACTGGTGACTTTATAAACAAATAAAAACCTTGCATCGTTTTATTATATAAATAAAAATACAAAAATAGTTTCAAAACCTTACATCGTTGTAACCGAAAATCTATTTTTCGATGAGTTTGTCTTTTTAAAACTAGATAACAATAAGAATATCATTTGTTTCGAAAACAGAATATGATTTTCTATATAAAATTAATATGAAAACCTATTAGAATGTTCTATAAGATTTTCTTCATTAAATCAAAAGGATTTCTCTATGGAAATAAAACATTATTTATTAATTTCAATAAGAATTCATGGTAAAATAGCTCAATAAGGCAATCTGATTAATTTTACCTAGTACTATTTTTCTCTGTGTGGCAGTCTTAATATCGGTTCTTGCGAAAGACGTCTTTCTTTCAGCTCTCTTTGTTCTTTCGCCATATAAAACAAACACAAGAACCGAAAGAAAGACTCTTCAAAGTACATACTTTGGCGCTTTGCAGTTTGTAGATTATTATTTTTTGTTGTGTTTCTGCCTTAAATTAAAATAATAACAAAGAGAACAATAAATTCATAAGCAAAGAAAATTTGTTTTTTTCTGTCAAAAGTAAGTGCAAAGGAAGTGCTTTTGGCAGTGTATACAACTTTTTCAAAAGACTGATTTGAGACGTCTTTGTTTTGCCAGTGCAGAAAGGGTATTAAATGTGAAATATGTAATTTGTTATTACAAATAATTTTAGTGGAAGTTTAATCATTTGGTGGGCCCTCTAAAACAAGAGGGCCCTGGGCAACTGCCCAAAGTGTCCGTATGAGCTATCCGGTACTGGTTGGAATTATTTATTGAAATCCCATTTCTTACGTGAAATATAATTCTTTTTGCAGATTGATTAGTTTTATTTCTTGGCACTACAACACTGTAAGGTGTTTTAAAATTCCTCCAGATATTTGTCTGATCTAATTATATAGACAAGGGTATAAAAATGAACATAATTTTTACATGAAACCGAAACTAATTTTTTCTTGATAACCTTGCCCTTAAAAAGAATAAGATACCATTCTATATATGATAAAAGAAGTGAAAATTTTCTTAACTAGAATAGGTGCACGCAATTTCAAAACAAAAATATCTTAAATATCTGAAAATAAATGTTTCTAACTTCATTAAAATTCTTAGTTATGTCACTTGCATTGTAAGTATTCCTATTTCGCTAGCAATATAAAATAATCTTTATCCTAGACTCTTAATTTGCAGTTGAAAAATTATGTTAATTAATTTAATTTTTTTTTTTAGAGTGTAGTCAATCAAAAAATATTCAATGAATAAATAATAGAGTGAATTTTAATTCAATCACTTTTTTTTTCTGTATATTTTTCTCTGATTTTTTGATATTAATTTCATAACTTATGTTATTATATGTCATTTTTATCTTTTTTTTTTTTTTTATTTATTTAACAGTACTTTTTTGGTATTATTTTCTTAAGAAAAATAAAATATATCTGTGCGCAAGAATAAATGTGAATAAATTAAGTAAATTGTGCGTATTGAATAATTTATTAAAGAAATATATTATTTTGTAAATGAAATTGCTTGAAAATGTAATGAGAATGAAATTTTTTGATACATGGTCGGATTTGGTGTTCAAATCAGATATTTCATATTTTTATTTTGAATTAGTAAAATTTATCATATTAATCATCTTGTTTAGTAATAATTCTGAAAGTGTTAATATTGTTCTTAAAATCATGTTATAAATTTTTTTAAATGTGAAAAATTAGTATAAAAATTAATATGTGAGAAGTTGGATGTCTATAAAATGAAACTTAAAAAAATTATATTGAAAATTCAAAGTTTTCTTTTTTGAAAATATTTCAGAACTAATAATTCAGAGAATTAGGCATAAAAATTTATATAATGGTAAAAGATGTGTTCAGGAGATTTTCTTCATCTTCTGTCAATAAAACCAATCTGTATAAATAAAATTTGATTTTTTTCTTTGCTTAAATCATATTATATATTATTATATTAAGAAAAAAACCTAGTCTCTCATATAATACCATTTAGTACTTTTTATCACTTCCGTCTTTCTATTATGTTCATATATTTTTGTTTATTTGCCTTTACTGTTTCGGTAGTACTTCATACATTCATGAATCACTTAAGAATGACCAGAAGGGTTTAAATTTTATGTTTTTCTATTATGTTCATATATTTTTGTTTATTTGCCTTTACTGTTTCGGTTTTATGCTTCAGGTTATTTACTATGGTTTTACTGTAGTTCTATATTTTATTAAAGAATCAAAATTTTGATTTTCTTGACAACACCTATATATAAGAAATATGTATGCAGTACATAGTAAAATGTTACATAAACATTTAAAATCTTAAAAAATATTCAAATTGAAATTTCAAGTCTCTTAAGGTATATATAAATTATTTTAATTTATATAAAATCTGTTGGAAAAACTGCATAGGAATAGAATAAAAAAGAATTAATTTTATTTTGTAAGAATCTGATGATGATGAATATAAAATTGTGAAAATTATTTTTTATATTTTTATATTATTATTATTATTTAATAATTTTCTATTGCTATTATATACATTTGTGTGTGTAGGAGAAAAAAAAAATTATCTTTTTATGACATCGGTCTTTCATTTTTAATTTTGAATTATTTTGCATATCACGTAATTTGAAACAGTTCTTGAATAAAATAAACATAATTACGATTGACCTTAAATTTATATAAAAAGTAATTTTTATCAAAATTAATTAAGTATTGTGATTCAGTATATATAGCTATTTATTTATTTTTATTAAAAATACCAGTTATGCAATTTTTTTTCTAAGATTTTTTTTTTTTAATATTTGTAAATGTTTTTACTTTGAGGATTCTTTAGCAATGATAATGAATAATTATTAATCACATCAAGAATTATAAAAAAAAACAACAATTTAACAACATTAACATATAGAAGACTATTTTAAAGATATTCTGAGTTTCTGGTCAACTTAAATTAAGCGTAATAATTTTGCTTAACGTTAGCATCTCATAAAAACATTAAAAGTCGAGATACTTCTGAAATTTTATTCGAATCGTCAACCAATTAAGAATTTAATTATTTTTATCATATACGCGTCTAGCTTTAATGTATATCAAGCTTTGACTTTCTATTTTTTTTGTATTTTTCAATCGAGAGCACCCTGTATTATGGATACAGATAAATTCATTACAAATTATTTTAAACATTAGATGATTTTATTAAGTAAAGTTGTCAGTTAGATAAAAACTTAATATTTAGTTATGTAGAAAAAACTGACTTCATTGTTTGTCTATATTAAATGCATAAAATGCCCATAGAAGATTTATGAATGATAAAAATTTGCCTTTTATATTGTCAAACACACAAGTTCATATATATAATATATGATTAGTATCTAATTGTTTCAATTTTCAATAAATTTAAAAATATAAAAATTATTTTAAAATAAAATGGCAATAATTCCATAAAAAATATTAGGTACATATATTTTGAATGACATTTTGTATTTGCATAATTCTTTTGCTTCCATTAAAGAATTGCGTATGTACACTCTATTCATAAAGTCAATAATAATAGATTGTTTGCATTTTCTTAAATAAAGTTCAAGGAATTCAATATTTTTATTGATAATTATGTACCTATATATATATATATATATATTGATTATGCTTGTGAATGGTTATTAAATGCGGAAAAAATATTACTGACGACGACGTAGAGTAGAGTATGATTAAATTTTAGTCACCTTGAAAATCCTTTCGTGATAAATATCGCGTGAATTATTCTGTATTTCATTTCAATTTTCTATTTTTTTTTATCATTTACTTTAATTAATTATTCATATTTATATTTATAGAATTAATGATAAAAACCGGAATATCTTTTATATTGTCATTTTCATTGTTAAATTATTATCTTAAGGGAAATTGTTTGAAATTTTTATTTAATGAAATCTCTTAAACAATTTAAATAAAAAAAATTCATAACTTTCGAACCCCTTCACGGATCAGATCTGAAAAATCTTCCGAAAAAATTATTGAGAAAAAATCATAATGATTAATTTTTTATGGAAACCATGTCAGTAAATTATTATTGTCCATACAAATTTGGTGACACCATACCTTGGTATTCAACATGATTATCATACTGAAGTATGTAATACAAAGTACCTACAGAGTTTGAAATAGATTTGAGACACTACTTTTCTGTAAATTTATATAATTCATATGTATTAGTACAATTTATATAATACTTATGCTTATACGTTTGGTTCAATGTAAGTATAATTTATAATAAATAAGTATCAGATTATGTATAATTTTACATAAAAACAAAGCGACATTTAGAAAATGGATCTTTTTTATATTATTTATTCTTGAATGATGATATCATAATTTTTTGAAATATTAATTGTTAATTAATAATTGCTAATAAGAAGTATAGTAAGTAGCTATTGTTAATTCCAATCCTCTTATGGTATAAATCCTTCTAAGGCACAGAGTTTTAATTGCTAGAATTAATACTTACTATATAATATTTTTATTTATTTTTTTTTATTTTGATTTACTAATGTGTAAAAATGTTTCATTAACAAATTTATTTTTTTATTTTTTTCTATTTACTACAATTTTAATTATGTCATTGATTTATTTTAATGTGTTTAAATAAATTACCTATATATATAGTTTATAATATTTATAACTAGGTTTTTTTTTAAATGCAATAATAATAATAATATTTAAATTACAATTATTCATTCAATAATAAATAAATATATGAATATTGTCACAGTTAATTTTCAAATGTAATTTTATTGGAGAATAAATAAACAAACCGCGTCATAGTGCGTTAAAATTGAAAAATAATATCATTAAATAAAATTTATTATTTATTTAATGTCATCAATGTAGTTTTTGAATTAATATTTTTATTGGCTAAATATTTTTTTTCGATAATTAATTTAGAGATAGGATTTTCTATAATTTATTTAATATTAAAAAAAAAAATTAAGTTTTCAAAATGATTTAAACACACATTAAGTGAGCTAATATCATTAGCATCTTAACACACTGAAAAAATATAAAAATAATTGAGTAAAATTTTAAATGTGATTTTCAAGTCATAAAATTTTTATTTGTAGATAGAAAAATTATTAAATCTTCTTTATTATTTGAGAATACTTTACTTGAAGTTAATGATTATTGAATAATTTGATCCTGTTTTCAAGATCAGGACTCATGAAAAAGATAATTTTTTGATGTCGTTTATAATCCTTAATCCGTTAAGAGATTTTTGTTTTTTAATAAATTGACTATTTTGTTTCATTCTCTTACCTTAGAAGATACATTTAACATTACTATCTTATTTTAACAAATTTTGTACTTATGACAATAAATAAACTTTATCTAAATTTTAAATTAATTATTTCTATCAGTTTTTGAAAACTAAATCATATAAATTACATAATATTTAAATTTTCAAATTAATTGTGTGATAATAACATTGAAATTGAATTTTTTATTTTTATTTATCTAACATAAATCTAAAAAAATTTGATTTTTTTAACATAAGTTAAAATAAAACAACAATGTCAATCAAAATGTCATAAAATGCATTCAAATTACAATTTAAATTTATATTTTAATTTGATGATAATAAAATAAATGAAAAATTAAGATTTGCATAACATAACTTCTATTTTTTTGACATTTTTATTGCGGGATTATCAAAGAAATATATTTGTAAAAAATTTATGAAGCGCTATTTTTAAAATGTCATTTTACCTTTTTTGTTCGCAAATGAATAATAATGTGATTATTAATAGTTACCAAAAGAGTTATTTTTAAATAATTGAAGCTCATATTTGTGACACGATAGTTTTCATATTATTTCATTGATTAAGAATACTTAATCAAAGATTTAATTTAAGAATTTTTTACATTGTTTTTTGATAGCATTTTAAGCAGTTAAGTTGATTTCAAGCAGTTATATTAGAAAAATTTGTAAAATGCCAAAAACTTAAGTTTTCATTCCAAAATTTTTAGAAAATTTGTGTATCGGCTTCAGATCTACATATAAACATCTACGTACATTCTATATTATAATTATTATTATATATACATGTTATATACTATCCATGTGAGACACTTATGTTGCATTTGCGAAATAATATGTCAAAAAATGCTTAAACATTATAAATTAGTACATAGTATCTATTTTCATAGTTAAAATTTGTACAAATTTTAAAATAGATAACGATTTCTCTTTTACAAGTATTACAACTTATTGATAATTTTATAATGTTCTTCTTTTATAAATTTTCTGGGTGTCCTACATTTTATATATAATATTACATTAAAATTTTAATTTGGGATATTATAGTTTTTAATTATCTTCAAATTTCAAATTACGATTAGTATGGTTTTATTATTATTTAATTATAAAATGAAAACTATATAAAATTGTTTTTCAACAATTTTCAACAAAAAAAAAGTTGTTAGATTGATCAGTTCCAAATATGTTTAATTGGTTTTACAACTCTACTATACCTATGTTCAATTACATAAAGTGATTTTTTTGGAAAATTGTATGTTCTAAATAAATCACTATTAGATTATTTTGATACACTTTAACTATATACATACAAATACAATGTATATTATATACATTATACATATAATTATACTATCAACATAAATTTTTGTTATTGCACGTTTTTTTTTGAACAAATATGTGCATAGATCATTAATAAATAAATTTATTTTTAAAAACATTAAATTCTATGTAAAGAATAATAATGGTAAATAATTTTGGTCTTTGGAATGAAATAATTTTCATTCAAATTCAACAAATTACTCGAAAATTTTATGCAGAGACGGAACTATCCAAATTTGAGCCCTATAAGGTTGAAAATTTAGTATACCTAAAGAAACCAATCAGTAAAATATTAAAAGCACGAGATTTGAACTCGTTTTACATGAAAAATTAAAAAACAGACTTTGTATATTTACTTTCTGTTTTTTCGTCTGTCGGTCGCGCACTTAAATGCTTATAACTACTTGGCCGATTGCGATCGAATTAATGCCAAAATATGGGCAATCACGTTTACTTTCAGCACAGTAAAAACGTGATTTTAATTTCAAGAATTTTTCTTAATTTTATTTATATCAAATTATTCGTTGTTTTGGGCAATAGTTGAATTGAAATAAACCCTATAAACTTTATTTACTTCTGTCTGAAGCTAACTAAGTATCTGAATTTTCTGAATCTGTATTTCAGTAAGGAAATGGAAAAATTTTAAATTTGCTTAGCATACATTAGCATTATTATAAACAAAAAAAAAAAACTCAAATAAAAATTACATAATATTATTTATATATAAAAAAAAAAATTGATAACTTGAACTATAAATTTCTATTTCAAGTTCAAATTTTTCTGAAGTAAAACTTTTTCCTTGAAAATATACTGCATACTAAAATTTTAAATAAATTTACTAAAGTAATTATTTTTTATATATTTTTACTTAATAATATTCTGAATAAAATTTTATCTAATATTGCATATACTTATGTCTCTTATGTGTAGTATACCCATCAAAAAGTTTTGATAAAATTTTCAACGAGATATTATGTTTTTTTTATCATGAAATTAGCATAAACATTAAAATTTATTACAATCAATATCTAATGTGAAATTAAAGTAGTTTTTTTTTTTATTTTGAGACTATATTTGTAACATAAATGTATGTGCTGCACATAATGTGTGAAAGAAAATATAAAGGTGTAGAAAATTATAATAATTATACTAATTTGTTTATTTTTCACACCAAAAAAATTTGTATGCTCGGAATTACATTTTATTGAAGTTAAAAAAACTGGTGGTGTTTTTTGATAAAATTATATATATTTAATAGATTAGATCAATTAAAAAATATAAAGGCTTCGCTTATACTTAAGCTAAGATTTAAACAAAAGTAAAATATTAGCTTAAAATTGTTATGTGAAAAGATCAGAAATCCGAATGCAGCGTTTATTTAATAAATTATCTACTAGAGATCCTACATAGCTTTAGAATCTTAGGTTTGGTATCATTTCGTTACTTTCTTAATCTCAAAATTCTAGTTCGTTTTGAAGGCTTCTACCCTATTTAAGAGGAAATCTTGGTAAAACGTTAAATGAATTTAAAAGGTACTCTATATAACTTTTATTTTTGTATCATTTTTTAATTACAACAAAATTCAATTAATTCTATGAAATAAATGTAATTTTGCGCAATTTGTATTTGTTTTTTTTTTTTGTTAAATTAAGTATAAGTAAAATATCTGTGCAATGTACATAAATAACCTCCAGAGATAAAAAAGCAAAAAACAAAAATATATATATTTATATAAAATTTTGTTAAATGAAACAAAAATTACTAAATGGAAAATTAAAATGTCATATGAATGAAATAAAAAAAAAAAGAAGAAAAATTACGAATTTCAAGCAAAAATAGATTGTACTGAACTTATAAACAAATTCGATTACATCATGTGGTTACTTATTATTATAAAATGTGTAAAATAATGATGATGGTGATGAGGGTGATAATATTATTAACTTATCAATTTGCCAAAATAAACACATTTAAGAGTTAAGACTGTTGTTTTTATATAATTTCAAAATGTTCATACTTTAAAAATTGGAATTTTACTTATTATAAATTAGACACTCGGCCAATATTAGAATGATTAAATTTGGAAAAAAAAGAGTTAGAACGAAGAGAAAATTGCAAGAAGGTCTAATATTCAGGGTATTCGAACAATCTCACTGGCGCGGGAATTCAAACTAAATTGGATTTCTCTAACTCATTAAAATTCTTTTGGACAAATTTAATTCAGAAAAGGAGTGACAAATTAGTTATGCTATGACAAAAAAAAAAACAAGCATAAATTGAATAGAAATTCATTTTTCGTTTATATGCATTTAACAACCAGTTCTTGCTTACATATTTGCTTTTTGCACCAATTATATATATATATGCACCAATTAAAATAATATCAGTTTTACGATTTTTATTTATGAAAGACAACTGAATTGAATTTACATGTTGGTTGACATAATTATGGTTTATCTTATTAAATTTTATGGATTTTAAAATTTTTTTTTTTTATTTATGTATTCACGCGCTGCGTAATAAGAAGTTTCCATAGTAAATTATATGATTAAAAAAAAATCGCATATACAATTTTTAAGCATGCAGTCATATAACATAGAAAAATCATAGAAAAAAATTAATCTAAAATATTTCTATCTATAATATGAACTTGTTAAACAAATTTTTACCACGTGCCTAGAATTTATTTGGCGCTTAAAAATTCTCAAGTCAAAAAATATTACATTTTTTTTTTTAATGAAACAGCATTTAATTTTCAATAAATAATTTTAATTTAATTTAGTATTACATATATATATGTTTTTTTCATTTCAATGATTTTTTATTTATATGGAAGTTATTTTTTTTTTTTGATAAAATTCTAAATTATTCAATTACCTAATTAATTTGAAAAATTTATTTTTAATTAGTCGTATCGTGGTTTTCATACATAAAAAATGTAAATTAGTTATTTTTTTTTGTTGTAAAACATCGATTTATTTAAATTGAAATTATTTTTATTACGGGGGATAAATAAATAAATTTTCAATTACAGAAAATTGTAAGATAGCTCAATAGGAAGAAATCTCATTTAGCGTTTGAAATTTCTTCGAAATCCAGGAATATGAAATTTTATAATTATCGTGACTGGAATTTCAGTCAATTTTCTTAATTTTTCCATTTGAATTAAGAAGTGTTGTGCTTTTTTTCTAGATTTCTCGAAACTGATAGATTCATTTGGGCAAGGCAATAGATGTTTAAATATTACATATAAAAATTTTACATAAAAAAATTGATACACCTCAAAATAAACAAGTAAAACTAAAAAGACTATAAAATTTTTAGGGGCATTGAGATAAAAAAAATTAATTAAAGTTTTAATTTTGGACGGAAATTTTACCGAAAAAAAAAGTTTAAATTATTATTAATTTCTCTTTTAGATTTTATTAAAAAAAAATTTAAAAAAATTTTCATTTTGAAAATAACAAAAAAATAATTAAAAGTTTCTTTGACAAATCAGATACTCTTAAAGTTCAAATTAAAAAATTTTCCAACGGAAAGACCAAAACTTTTCAAAATTTATCAAAACAAAAATTATTTTGTTTTTATATATATGTATGCTTGATTTTAACTTGTTAAAAACAAAATCTTCATTAAATCCTTGGGGGAAGAATATAAAAAATTGGGGATATTGTGTAATCGTATTAAAAATAAAAAAGTTCAAAATTTAAATTATTTTTTCATTAACTCAATTTTCTTTTTGTTTTGATTTCTTTTTATATACACTACTACTATAAATTTTCCTCAGGGTTAAGTTTAATTTTATTTTTTGTTTCATCTGAAATTTTAACTAAAAATTTAAATACCTACACTTTTCTTTTTTTTTTCTACATTCTGATTAAAATAATAAAATTGCTTCATGAATCTTAAATGTTAAAATTAAGCTATATAATAATGTAAGTGAAACTGCAATGCATTTTTACCTGACAACAACATTAACAAAAATTCTTAATTTGAACTATGGTAAAAAATAAATTTTAAATTATTTATGTTGCATGAGTATACACATAAAATGTATGTATAATAAATAGTGCATATATACAGAGTGCAAAGAAAGTGCAATAATTGCATGAAATTTTATGTAATTATGTACTATACAAGATACTTATTTTTGCATTATTATGTATCGTATATGTATATATAGTTTTATTTCAATCTGAATTGAAGTGAAAAATTCATTTATACTTGGAAAATTCAAAATTTATGAAACACGAAAAAAATATAGATTTGAAGTTGATTGAGTGTCTAAGTTTGTTCTCTGTATAATTGTACAATGTTGGACTAGTTTACATATATCTTTATTCCCATTCAAAACCGATATAACCCAGTGTTATGATTGGTATTTAATTTTTGAATTGAAAGTATCTACAGACAAAATCTTAAAAAAAGTTCATTAACATTATGATCTTTTATTTCCCAATAGTGTATTCCAATATTATAGCTATATATACTTAAAGATATTTACATAAAAAACTTCTTATTTTATTTTTGAGATCTTCTTAAAAATATAATTTTACATAAATATTAAAAAAAAATAAACCTAACAAAATTTCCTTAAAAGACTTAAAAACTTTTTGTAATAAAATAATTAATAATAATTATTTTAATAGCTATCAAGAGTGTTAAGAAGAAATTTAATGTAAATAATTTTAAAAAACGAAGTCTAATAAGTTTATGAAAAAAAAAACAAAAAAATTAACAATATCATGAAAAAAGGACAGCTTTAAAAATATTTTGTACAAAAAAAAAAAAAAAATAAAACTAAGTACCTTATTTTTTGATGGAAAATAATTTAGAAAAAATAATATGCAATTAAAAATAATTGAAAATGGTTCAAGCAATCGACATAGCCGCCATCACCAGCATGAGAACGGTAAAGTTCAACAATTTTCTTTTTATTTTGGTGTCTATACTATCTATACTTTATTTTAATTGAATTTTTTTTTTTGCAAAAAAATTATATATTAATTATGACCAGACTAAATTAAGTACAGAATAATTATGTTAAATTACATTAAAAAGAAGTTAAACGCAATTTTTTTTTAAATATATATAAATGTATTTATATTATAATATTATTATTATTATTATTATTAATTTGAATTTATTATAATAAATTACAAACAAATTCTTAAATCTGGATCTTAGCTGCTAGGGCCTTAGAACCTATTTATGTTATAACTATTATTTTATATTTTTGATGGATGGGAAATTTAATGATAGTTTTGGATTAAGGGTTATGGATATGGGTATGTTGAAGTTTTATTTTATTTATTATTATTTTTTTTTTTATAATTGGAGAGCTCATTTTATATTACATATTTAAAGGAGTTAAATTTTATTGTACATATTTGTTTGTTTTACGTATTTATTAATTTTTTTAATATTTTTTTTGTTAATGTCTTTGAGTATTTCAGACGGCAAAGTATTATCAAAAATCGATTTACGTTGCTTTGAGAAGAAAATGCAATTGTCCAAATAGTGGTTCACGGTAACATTCATACGACAGTAGCTGCAGAACGGCGGGTCTGTTGATGAGTTTGATATAAGATGTTCGTGTGTTAATCTTGTGTGGCCTAGTCTTAGCCTTATGAAAGTTGTAATTTGCTTTCTGGAACAGTTATCAGGATATGGTTTTTTACTATTGTTGTGGGAAATTGATAAAGTTTCTAGGTGGTTTGGCATTTTCATTTTTAATTTTCTTTTTACATCGGCTTCTGATAATTCGTTATT
This sequence comes from Hybos culiciformis, assembly GCA_964007475.1. Classification (NCBI taxonomy): domain Eukaryota; kingdom Metazoa; phylum Arthropoda; class Insecta; order Diptera; family Hybotidae; genus Hybos; species Hybos culiciformis. Next base: position 94,515,188 of record OZ023274.1, on the reverse strand, counting down.
TTCTAAATGGATGGGACTGATTAGTGAAAACTTGGCTGCTTGGTCCGCTATTTCATTTCCATCGATACCTGAGTGGCCAGGGATCCAAATTAATCTCAATTTATTAGGCCATTAACTAAGCAGATCTCTTATCTGGATAATTGTAGGATTTTTATTAGTCGGATTTTTGGTTGCGTTTATAACCGATAGGCTATCGGTGCAAATACAAGTTTTTCCCTTTGACATGACTGAGATTTTAATGGCGGCTAATATGCCCTCAGCTTCAACTTGAAATATTGACGAATCTGGATTAAGTTTTGCAATTTTGATAACTTTTTTGTTGTGCTCTACTATTGCAAAACCAGTGTCTATTGCTGATTTAGTGCCATCAGTGTATAGTATTTTCCAATGAGAATCTATTAATGGATTTATTTTTTCTTGAAATGCTGCTTTGTAGATTTGACTTGATGTTGTTTCTTTCGGGTAGGCAGCTAGGTCTGTGAAAATGTTATTATTTGTATGCCAGGGTGGATATTTTGACGCTGTATATGTGGGAATGCTTAATGGAATGTCAAAAGTTTGGGCCATTGATATAGCCTTGCAAATTGCTGATTTTAAAAGAAAGAAAATGCCAAAAAAAAAAATATTATAATATTTTTTAAAGATATAAAGAAAATTAATGTTTATTTCAAAAACCAAAAACTTTTCTTTTTTTTTAAAGTCATATAAACATTTGGTTTGTCATGATTTTGAGATTAATAAATATTTTGTTATTAAAAATGTTTTTATGGTTTAAAAAAACTGAGGCCAATATTCAAGAGAAATGTCCCAATCAAAAAATCTGAGTGTGTGAAGAAAAAGTTATTTTTTAATTTTTCATGCGGCCTGGCCTCAGTTTTTTTGAAAACTCGTTTTTTACTTATTTTTATTTTCTGCCTTTTTCACGTTAACTAAATTGTTATTTTGTGCTGCATGGAGATGTTTTTAAACAATTTTATGACTAATCATATCGATGAAATTTTTTCCGATGATTTTCCCGCTTTTTCGGGTTTTCCATGGAGTTTTCAACGAATGCAACTTTATGCAACTCATTTCGCTCTACAACTTTGTCTCAATTTGCAAAACGCTCAAACGCTTTCTTGGTCGGAAAAACTCCGGAAAAGCGTTTTACATGAATTTTCAACGATTTTTTCTGCAAGTTTTCACCATTGTCGGAGAGAAAGTAATGATGCCAGTTGATAGTTGAAAGGGAACTTGATCCTGCATAATTTAGAAAACTTTTTTACCGGAAAATTTTCCGGAAAAGTTGGAAAATTCCGGAAATTTTTTTCGGAAAAATCAGAAAACTTTGCATTTTTCCTAAAACGGATTTATCACTAATCAAATTTGTACCAAATTTTCAAATTATTTTTCCCGATTTTCTGGGTTTTCCACGAAATTTCCGGCTCAAATTTTGATTGATTCAATTGTCACGCGACATGGACCTGTGTGCCAAATTTCAGCTCACAGTGATGACGAAAAGTGGATCTACGAGAGTGTCGAAAATAGTAAAGAAATATATAAATAAACAGAAAAATTCGTGTACGAGCAATCTAACAATTTATACTAAAATTAACATTAAAGTTTAATACATAATTACGATGGAAATGTTTTCATAATGAAAATCGTAGAGTACAATGTTGATAAAAATGTTGATTTTTAACTGATTTTTTTACAAAACTAATAATTTAAATATTCTATAAAAACTTAACATAAAAAAAAAACCATAACAATTCTAGAGATAATAAAAAGATTTTTTCTTTCAAAAGAGTCGCATATCTAAATTTTATTTACAATTGAATGCTGCTGCACTTTTATGAGTTCAGAAAAAAATTATGGGCAAACTTTTATCAAAAATAATAATGAGGAAAAAAAAAAAATTAAAAAGTTTTTGTATGCATTTTGCATTCAAAAGAGTTTTGAAAAATATATTTCTCTCAAGTCTTTGAAATATCACAAAAGTTTTCTTTTTGAACAATTATATTTGACCTAATCTTTGTAAAAAAATATATATATATGCTTTTTCTTTTGAAGAAAAACCACTACAGTGTTTTCATTTTATGAGGTAAACATAATTTTGGTAGTTATCACAAAAATGTATTTGGTACATATAAAAATATAGGCTTAAAGTACTTTGATAGAATTATTAAAAAAGACCACAGTATCATTGTACAGAATGTACACATATAATAATATAATAAAAAAATAGACCTACAACACATATTTTTTAATTATATTTATATACATTTTATTTTTAATTACAGGATTATCAAACGCCTAGAAGTAAATCGGTATTTAGACGAACATTAAATGCATTAAGATTTAGAATAACAAAACGTGGTCGTGCCAAACCACCTGAATGGTTCCTAGATAAATTTCAAACACCAACAGCTGAAAGTAAAACAGTCGGTAGTGATGCCCCATTAACAAATGCACAAGAAAATAATTCTAGAATTAATATTTTATGCAATAGGCTTTCAGTTGATCCGTCCCTGCCTTCACATTATCGGGTAAGATGATTTGGAAAAAATTAAAATCATAGACGAAAATTAAATTCAAGTCTAAATAAATCGAAATAATTTATTTTGTATGATTTAAAAAAAAAAAAATTATTTAATGTTTTATTTTTCACTTAAACATTTTATTAAATAAGTAATTTTTTTTTTTTTTCAATTTCGTAAATTGAAAAGGATATCTACCCAATTTTTTTTTTTTATTGATAGTTTATCAATTTCAATGAAAAAATAAAATATCAATTTGTAAATTATTTTTTTTTCAAAGATACTAAATCATTGAAAAAAAAAAACAGAAATCAGAGTTCTTATGAGATTATTTTTCATCGTAAGAAATATAAAACAAAATAGCCTTTTGGGAAAACCATAAAATTTTTTTTCTATTTATTTTCCAAGGATTATTTTAAATTGAGAAAAAAGTTCTTTAATAATATTTTTTTCATGAAATTCTAATATAGGCATTTTTTTATTCTATATCATTAAAAAGCTTCGAACACTGTTTAAAGAAATTTAGAGAAAAGTCTGAAGCTGCTATGCTTTTGTCTCGAGTTCGTAGTCAAATTTTGAGTCACTATGCTTTCTTCTCAATTTAGACGGAAAATCATTCCTTTTAATGTTTTAAATATAAGAATTTTTATCTGAAATTATTTTTCGTAGTCGCACCCAAACAGTAAAACCATAAAGGAAGTATAAATAGAGGAATTAGTCCCCTACATAAAATGCAAATGTGAAACAAAAAATCCATATCACAACCCCATGAGCTTTTTTTTTGTATTTTTTGAGAATTCCACTCTCACAAAAGCTTTTAAAACTTTCAAAGTAACAACAGTTCTATACAATTTTTAAAGTTTTAAAAGCTTTTGTGAGAGTGGAATTCTCAACAAATACATGGGGTTGTGATATGGATTTTTTGTTTCACTATTTGTATTTGCATTTTTTGTATGGGACTAGTTTCTCTATTTATACTTCCTTTATGGTAAAACCATAAAGATAACCATAACCATATTATACTTATGAACTTATCATTATAAGAATCATTTCTTGTTATTATTTCAAAGAAAATTATAATATTTATTTTAATAATTTTTTTTTTTGAAAAAAATTTTGTATTAATTCTTATTTTCAATCTTTGTTTTCAATTTTCCCCATTTTACCTTCAAATATAATGTATCTACAATAATACTAACGTTAATTGAATTTTTTAACGAAAATATTTAATATAATATTTTTTTAATTGTTTTTAATAAAATGTTTTTTTTTTTTTCTTTTTAAATTGTTATAAAAATTGTAATAAATTTTTTTTATCTTCTTATATTTTTTGTTATTTTTTTTCTTTTTTCCACAAAATTTTTCTTCCTGATGGATATTATAACTGATGTAATAAAATATTAATATGTATACCAGTGGTTAGCTATTGTATCCTTAGCAGTGCTTTATAATATTATATTTGTGGTTGGTAGAGCTATCTTTTGGGAAATAAATTCAAGAGCAGCACCACTTTGGTGGTTTTTAGATTATTTATGTGATTTCATTTATCTGTTAGATACTTTAGTACATATGCACGAAGGTAAGTTATATTCAAAATTAAATTATTATTTTAATTGTAATATTGTGCCTCACTAAGCAAGAAGGGCGTAACTTTGTTTTAATAGTTTTGAGATATTAAAATCCTGTTCTTTTTATTTTAGAATATTTAAATGGGAAGGTGAGGCATTTAGAGCCAGAAAATAAATTTTTCAAAAAACGAACACTGTTCCAAATATGCAATTATCTCAAAAGTTGACTTTAAAGACTTACGCACTTCATAGCTAAGTAAGGCAGAATATTCCTACTTAGGTAAAAATAAAATATATTAAATATTATTCATATTTATCATTCATTATGTTTTTTATTGAATTATTTATGTAGTAATATTCAACCAAAAGTGTAGGTACTCATGTATATACAATATGGTTGTGTACAATATCGTTACATCGTATAATTCATATTCAAAGAAATAACAGAGAATATATATATTAAATTAAATTTCTTTTATTTTTTTTTAATATTAAATTAATTAAATATATAGGCTACTTTTTTCAATTTTAATAAAATGGCAGAAAAAATTATATTCTTTGTTGTATCAACCAATTTTTCTATTTTTGAGTCATTTTAACAAATAACATGTAAATTTGTAAATAGAAGTACATATATAGTGAATACCATATGAGCTTAAATTAATATCAAAACACTGTTTGAAGGTGTGAAACATATGTAATATACTTAAGTATAAAATCGTAAATTTCAAAATTTGCTATATATAGCCCCTTTCTCGAAGTTCTGGGACAAGTCGATTTTTATTGAATCACAAATTCTTTATTAAAAAAAAAGTTAAAAACGAGTATTCCAAAAAACTCAGGCCAGGCCGCATGAAAAAGTAGAAAATAACTTTTTCTTCACACACAGAGGTGGACTCATATTTTTTGATTGGGACTTAAGTGATTTGATTCATGAAGAGAAAGAATATTCAAGAGGAACGTCCCAATCAAAAAATCTGAGTCCACCTCTGTGTGTGAAGAAATAGTTATTTTCTACTTTTTCATGCGGCCTGGCCTCAGTTTTTTGGAAAACTCGTTTTTAACTTATTTTTATTTCCTGCCTTTTTCACGTTAACTAAATTGTTATTATGTGCTGCATGGAGATGGTTGAAAACAATTTTATGACTAATCATATCGATGAAAATTTTTCCGATGATTTTTCCGCTTTCTCGGGTTTTCCATGGAGCTTTCTGCAAAAGCAACTTTATGCAACTCATTTCGCTCTACAACTTTGTCTCAAGTTGCAAAACGCTCAAACGCTTCCTTGGTCGGAAAAACTCTGGAAAAGCGTTTTACATGAATTTTCAACGATTTTTTCTGCATGTTTTCACCATTGTCGGAGAGAAAGTAATGATACCAGTTGATAGTTGATAGGGAACTTGATCCTGCATAATTTAGAAAACTTTTTTACCGGAAAATTTTCCGGAAATGTCGGAAAATTCCGGAAAATTTTTTCGGAAAAATCAGAAAACTTTGCATTTTTCCTAAAACGGATTTATCACTACTCAAATTTGTACCAAATTTTCAAATGATTTTTCCCGATTTTCCGGCTTTTCCATGGAAATTTCCGCTTCAAATTTTGATAGCTTCAATTGTCACGCGACATGAACCTGTGTGCCAAATCTAAGCTCGCTGTGATGACGAAAAGTGGGTCTACGAGAGTGTCGAAAATAGTAAAGATATATATAAATAAACAGACAAAAATATCTGTCTTGTATTTTTGTAAGTATGTAAAGATAGAATAAATAATTATTTTTTTTTCTAATAATTTAATTAAATGCAGAAGGAAAGTTTGGCATACAAGATAATTTTCTAAGAAATATAAGAATTTTTTAATCGAAAACAAAAAAAAAAATAATTAATTTGCGAATTCAAGTGAAATAAAAATACTTGCGGAAAATTTTTATTATACCTTATTTTGCTTATTTTGAATTCTGTAAAAGTATTTGATCAGGAAAAAACAATTTAATTATATTTCACTTTTACATATGCTATAGAATTATGCTCGACACTATGACCGGCATTAAATGATTTAATCTTAATATTAAATTTCTACTAATTTTCCATCATTCATGTGAAAATCTTTTTGTTTTTATAATACATTGCTGATTTTAATGGTCTAATTAGAAAATTTAAAAGGAGATATTCCAACTATTATAAATTATTATTATTTTTTATTTATTTTGTTTTATATTAACTTCACTACACATAAGTCAGTCTCGACATAAACAAAGACAATATTGTTATTAAAAGAAATAAATTTCTTTCAATATAATTATCTGGATATACATAATACATTACATATGTGTATAAATCTACTAACATAATCGAGTATCAATTTGCAAAAAAAAAAAAAAAAACATTCATAAAAAATCAATTTTTCTCATTTATTAAAATGAATTGTATAAATCTGCTTTTGAAAATTCTACTTTTCTTGATTGCTGAAAGACATTAATGATGACATTAATCATATAAATTTATGTCTTACTTCAATATGATAAAAGTACAGAGAAAAAAAAACCTGTGATGTGATTAAGTGGAAATATTGGTAATGCAGTGATGATATTAAAATAACAACTTAATGATATATTATTACAATCGTTTACAAATTCAATCTTTGAAATTAATAAAAACTATATCAAACATTACATATATATTATATTTTATTATCATAAAAGTCATAACAGAATATGAACAAATTAAAGAAACATTAGATTTAAATACATCTGAATCTGAATTTTTTTTTTGTTTTCAGCAGACACCTTATTATTTAAGCTTTTTGTTTAAAATTATTCTTATTATCCACAAAGTAAAGTTTTGTATATTTTCCATTTATTTGAATTCAAAGAGATATTTATAATATGCAGGAATTTAAAAATCATAGCATCATAAGATCATAAGACTAAACTAAACTATCCCAGTTTGGTGTATTGAAGTTGGTATAAAACAGCATTGCACTGAAACACACGAGCTGTTTATTTTACAAGTACATAGTATAATTTACTTTTTTTTTAATCGGTTTTGAAATCTCTTAATTAAAAAAAAATAATTAATTTTGACATTGACAATATGTAACTTAGTTTTCTTAAAATACATACAAGTGTGAGTACGTAAACTATGTATTATACATTATTTTATTTATTTAGGTTTTAAAAACATTGTTTCTGTACATAGAATCCTCTTATAAATAACCAAAAAATAAATATAAAATCTAAAATAAACTTAAATAAGACGAATATAAAAACCTTATTTATTTGCTTTCTTTCTGCACTGACGTTATAGCTATAAAATTCAGAAAAATAAGAAAATAATATATTTTATATTCATTTTAAAATTTTATTTTTTTTTTTCAAGGATACTTTTATTGGAAGGAAAAAAAATTTTTTTCAGTAAAATTATATAGTTTAGTTTCAAGTATAAGAAAATTTAAATTCTTTAGTTTTTGAAAACTTGAATATCTAGAGAGAACCCAAATGTTTTCATAAGCAAAGAAAAAAAAAATTATGAACATTTTTTCTCTTTCATCATATCATGTAAATCTTTTTTTCTTTTTTTCCTCTTTATAGTTAGTTTAAAATCTTATAAAAACAACCTTATGGAAGAATAATAAAAAATTTATTTGAATTGTACTATTTTGTGCTACATACTGTGGCTACATTCTTTACGTCATGATAAAGTTGTTGCGATATTATTGGTTGAAAAAAAAGTTTCATCCTTTTCATTATTTTTATAATAATAAGGAAAAATTATTGTAGGAAAAGAAAACATTTTTTTTTATATCTACATATAAATAATTATCTTTTATATACTTATATATAAAAATTTTCTTTTATAGTTTTCTTTGTTTTTTTTTTTATATATACAGTTAAAGTCGAATCTCTAAAAGCTTTCTAATCGAAATTTCTTTTTCATTTGACATTTATTTGATTGATGTTTTTATGATAATACACTCAATAATAGTATTTATCGGAAAATAATTAAGATATTTTGATTAGGGTATATGATTTTCAGGTATATATTATCTATATGTTATAAGCGAGCTCCACGTTCACTAAAGGTTAGTTCTATGTCTTACCTTTAATAAATACGTCCAAAAAAAAAAATACCTCTGAATTAAAAAAAAAACTCACTCAAACAACAAAAAACAACAATGTCAGATACCTCTAAATACAAAAAATTCGCTCCCAACCCTGAGTATGAGCTCTAAGTGGAGCTCGCTAATTAAGTAAGTTATGTATCGCAGCATAGAATTAAAACTGAGTTACGAACTTGATGATGTCACTGATAAAATTTGAACAAATAAGTTTTCCTCACTCAGCCCTGAAATAAATGTGTAATTCCTTAGACGATACTGCCTATATTTTCAATATATATATATTCAATATAGTCATATTCATTAAAAATACTGATAATCTGTTTTCAGAAGATACTAAAAAGAAAAAAATTCTCATTCTAGGTTATTTGGATCAAGGGCTATTAGTTCGTGATGCATATAAATTACGAACAAATTATTTTTCAAATAAAAGCTGGTGCATTGATTTATTTTCAATGTTTCCAACTGATTTAGCATATTTTTGGTGGTTGCCTAGTTCATGCAATCGTAATTCATTGCCATGTCCAGTGATAGTTCGTTTAAATCGTTTATTACGTCTTCCAAGAATGTGGGAATGGTTTGATCGTACAGAAACAGCAACTGGTTATCCAAATGCATTTCGTATTTGTAAAGTCGTTTTAGCAATCTTAGTTTTAATACATTGGAATGCCTGTTTATATTTCGCAATTAGTTATGCATTAGGTTTTGGTACCGATAATTGGGTTTATAGTTTAAAAGGAGCCAGAAATCAGACACTTCAACGTCAATATATTTATAGTTTTTATTGGTCAACATTAACATTAACAACAATTGGTGAAACACCGACACCAGAAAATGATGCTGAATATTTATTTGTTGTTGCTGATTTTCTAGCTGGTGTCTTAATATTTGCAACAATTGTCGGTAAAAAGAAAAAAAAAAAAACAAACAGAAATTAAATCATTAAATTTGTATTAGTTAGGCTTAATGTTTTGAATAGGATTATGTATATAATAAGCTCATAAATTGAGGCTAATTAACATCGGACAATTTTAGGGGTTCGTATGTCCGTCTATTGAAAATATCAAAAGTTTCCTTTCATTACATATTTTTAAATTAAAAAATAATTCTCATTTTGTGAACTATGTAATCCAATTTAAATCAATAAAAAGTTAATTTGATTTATTTATAGCTTTCAAAGACACAGCATCAAATTATCGAGAAAAACTACAAAAAAAAATGTCATCGAATAAAAATATCAATTTATTTTAAATTTATGGATTTTTATTATAGAAAAACATTAAAAAAAATAATATATTTCACTATCCTTAAAATTATTTTTTATCTTAAAAATGGAAAATTTTGAAGAAAAAAAACTTTAATCCTTATTAGTTTTTTTTTTATGTGATTCAACAACACCCAAATACATTAAAAATAACTCATCAATCACTATGAATTGTGTCTCATTATTATCATTTTCAATTTTTTGTTATAGTGAAATTGAATTCAAGAAATGGATAAAATTTCCCGATTTTCTAATATTATTTTGCACAGTAAAAATGATCTGATATATTATTTGGAATGCAAAATATTATGTTGAAGATTTCTTATAGCCTCAACACATTTCAGGAATCAATAAAATCAATTTTGAAGATTTAATAATAGTATAGTTGTGTGTAGATTGGCATTTATTTTCCTTCGAATAAATTCTGTAATTTAATTGCATATTTATAAGAAACAATATTTTTATTCTAAGTTTATATAAAAACTCCAATTTTATGATTTCATGATGCATATGAAATTAATATTTTATGCCCTCAGGTAATATTGGTTCTATGATATCAAATATGAATGTTGCTCGGGTTGAATTTCAAAATCGAATGGACGGAGTAAAGCAATATATGGCCTTTAGAAGGGTTGGAAGTGAATTGGAAGCACGAGTAATTCGTTGGTTTGCATACACATGGTCCCAAAGTGGTGCTTTGGATGAGGAACGTGTATTAGCGGCTCTGCCAGATAAATTAAAAGCTGAAATTGCAATTCGTGTTCACATGGACACATTAAAGCAAGTTCGGATTTTTCAGGATTGTGAACCTGGATTATTGGAAGCTTTGGTATTAAAATTAAAGCTACAAGTTTTTAGTCCTGGTGATTATATTTGTCGTAAGGGTGATGTTGGTAAAGAAATGTACATTGTAAAGCGAGGTAAATTGTCCGTAGTTGCTGATGATGGAACAACGGTATTTGCAACACTCGGTGCTGGCTCTGTATTTGGTGAGGTTTCGGTTTTAGAAATAGCTGGCAATCGAACGGGCAATCGTCGAACAGCAAATGTACGATCATTGGGTTATTCAGATTTATTTTGTTTAGCAAAAAGAGATTTATGGGAAACATTAGCTGATTATCCAGAAGCCAGAGCAACATTAACTGAAAGAGGGTGTCAGCTACTTCGAAAAGATGGTTTGCTCGATGAAGACATTTTTGCAAGTAAGTACAATCAAATCATGTATTGATGCATTAATATAACATATGTTATATTAATACATCAATATAGCATACAAATATAACACTAGCTTGAGAAACGAGATCAATTAATTTTTTTTTAAAATTATTTATAGAAGAAATCTTGATATTTTCAGATTCACAGCGTAATCAAGATAGCCTAGAATATGGTGTAGAAAAACTGGAGCAAGCTGTAGAACATTTAAATGTTAGACTAGCAAGATTATTAGCAGAATATTCGGCCAGCCAGGCCAAACTTAAACAGAGGATAGCAAAATTGGAATTAAAGTAAGTGCAGATTATTTATTTTATAAATTATTTCAATAATTATCGTTATATATTAACTCAATAAAAAAGATTTTAAGTTCTGAAATTATTCTATCCTTATTATAATTACGAATCATATCATGCATGAACAATAGTATATGTAGCTAGAAATTGTAAATATATAATTTTTTTAAATGTTTTATTCCTCATTGAAAACTATAAATATATATTATCGCAAATGTTCCTCAAAACTAATCACATCTTCTTTTATCTTACAAAAATTAGTGCTGATTCAACATCTTCGAATAACAAAATTGAAAATCAAATAAATCAGCGGACCAAGAATGGAAGACTATATTCTTTACAAACGAAAAAACGGCGACCTAGATCATCATTGTCAAAATCAATGGATTCGAAACAAAACACTTTATGAGCGGTATCATTTTATATAAAATTTTTATTTTATTTTTAATTTATGTGTAATGTATATGTTTGTCGCTAAAAAGTATATAGATTAAAAAATTACAAAAAAAAAAATTTTAGTTTGTAATACTTGTATTAAATTTATTTAATCTTATTATATAAAAAAAAAATATATATTTAACATAACAAACTAAAGAATATAAATATACCTATCATAGATTGTCTTTATTTTTAACATTATTTTTTTATCATAGATATAGGTAGTATAACTAATAATAGCATAGGATAAATATAATAAATTATATTTTAAATATAACTTTAAGATAAAAAAAAAAATTGTGTTTTACGCCTTTTAGAATTTAAGTTTAATTTTAAATATTCATCTGATCAATTATTAACATTATAGAATTATATAAATTTGTATTTAAAATAAAATCAAAAATCATGTTTATAAAAAAAATTAAGTTTTAAAAAACTACCAAATGATATTTTTAAGATTGGATTATATACATTGAATAGTTTAACAAATTTCCGGAACGAAAAAAGAACGAATTAAATTAATCTCAATTCGTCGAAGTACGTACGCGGAGACAGAACAAAAATCTCAAATGTCGTGAACATAGATTTTCAAGACAATTGAAATAGATATATTAACCTTCTCCTATTATTTGGTTTCATGATTTATTCACTATAAATTAGGAATTCTTGAACAAATTTTCACATGAACTTAAAACATAAAGACGTAATCCAAATTTTCTACGTTCAACTACCTTCGTATTCATAATTTTTTTTTAGCAGTGAACTATTTAATTTTAATCAATAGGATTTCGTTTTCTTCGTAGGTCTAATACTAAATATTCTAATAAATTAAATTCAATTTATTATACACAAAAATAGAAGAAAATTCCTGATTAATGCAAGAGGTGTTACCGATTTATGACATTACCAGAAAGTAAGTATGTAGTATGTATTGTGTGTTATTACTTTAATCATAAAAAATTCCGAATTTTCCATTACTATTTTATGGTCATTTTGTACATTTTTGGTATAGAGACAAAGAAAACTGATTCAGTTTTCCAAATACATCGTAATCAATTTTATACTTACCATTTAATTAAATATTCTGTATGAATTTGTGTTTTTATTCTCATTAAATTTATTTTTGTTATCCATATACAAATTTTAATTTAAAAATACATAATTAAAGCCAACAATATTTTAAATGAAATTAAATTTTATGTTAGAAAACCAATAATGTAATATGTATATTGTTTGGTAGTAATTTAAAAGCATGAATTTTTAATTACATAGCGTTCAAATTTCTAAAACAAAAAAAAAAAAAACAAAAAAGAAGAAAATTATTAAAATTAAAATATCAAAGAAAAATATTTATGTATTAAAAATTTTCTCTTTGACATAAATATAGATATATTTCTTTAACCATATAATAATGTTAATAAAATTTATAATAATGTTGTGAATGACTTATGATTGATGAAGTTATGTATACTTTTGCGGTTGAAATTTAATATAATTTTCATTACATCAAATTTTTATTTTACTTTATTTTATTTATTCCATTTAATTTATTTTGTTACATATTTCCCTAATTTATTTCTATTTATTTTTTTCCCAAATCGAAGAAAAGGCCCTTCAAATTTTTTTGACCCAACAAGTGTAAATAAGTGTTTTTTGTTAATTAAGTAATTGATTTGCAGTATTAATTAAAATCTTTTTTAAGACCAAAAAAAAAACAGAAAAGGATAATGATTTTATAGTACCTTTTTTTTACAGAACAACAACAATGTAGGTATTATAAATCTTAAAGTAATTGTTAAATTTTTATCTTTTAAAATTTGTTAATATTATGTTGAATATGGGGTCCTAAATACTAAATTCTAGAATATTGAAAATCTTTGCTCCAAAACCAAGAGGGTTCGAAACCGAATTTTTGAATATAAAATTTATATAAATTTTCAATGTACTTAAATCCTTACAATTAGTGTAACATTTTAAGTATTTTTTCATTGACTTTAATTTTATTAAATCCATTTTACTAAAGGTTAGAAAATCTAAAATATAAAGAGAATAAATTTAACCGGCATCAATCAAACTGTATACTCATATCATACGTACTGTATTAAAAGATATTTATTCTCAAATTTAAATTAAACTGATAAAATATTTAAATTATTTCTTAGAAAAAAAAATTTCTTTTCTTCTTGCTTAAGGGTTAAAATGATATCAATTCATAAATCTTAGGGTTAAGATTTAATTCTTACTGTATATAAATGCAAAAAAAAAGAACATTAATCATTTTATTTATTGTTTATTACAAAACAGGTGGTTAAAATAAAGAAGAAAAATTATATGTATTAACATTAAACAGACATAAACTGATGTTAAATTTTCTGTTTTAAAGTAATTTTCAATGAAATTTCTTTGAACAAAATAAATTAATAGATGATTATGTTATCAAGTAATTGATCAGGAATTTTATCTGATTGAAATATGAAACAATAGTTAATCAATAATGTCCAATGAGCAAAGTCTTTCTCTACGAATTACTACACCGTGACTGTTTCGTGACGAAAAATATAACAATTTAGTTCATAATTAACAGAGATTTTCATTTTTAACTATTCTAAACATCGCATAGAAGTTTTAGAGATTTGAAAAAAAAATAAATAAATAAAAATAAAAATCCTATAATCATTATGTCACCATCCAGAATATTTTCTAATGAAGAAAATGACAAATGAATTTGATGTCATATCAATTTTCTTATTTCTTTTAAATTAAAATATTAAAAAAAAAAAAATAGATTTTTTTTTTGCGCATACATATATATTTATTATTTATAAGCAAAAAGTAACAAGGATTTTTTATTTCTATTTAAAAAATTAATTTATGGCAATTTTGTTTTTATTGAAAATATAAAACAAAAAAAAAATGACATACATTTTTGATTAAAATTGATATAAGGTTTAATTTAAATTTTTTATATTTAATTTATCCTTTCTATCGGTACGGTGAATAGTCAATTAGTTGGGAAGAAAAATAGGTGGTTCCAAAACAATAAAACTAATGTGATGAACACAAAATTCAAAAAAAAAATTAAACATTTTTGATTAAAGTTTTTTTTTTTTTATTAAATTTGTATTATTTTTAATTATCTACAAAAAATAAATTTACCTGTTCTAATTTTTGAAGATACATGTAATTTAATGTCTTTTCGCTTTGTTCTCTGAAAAAGACATTGCTTACTGAAAGATGGTTTTTAAAAACAACATAAAATTGTCTTTTAAAAACTTAAAGATGTTTTTTTTTCTAAAGATAAAGTTATAGAATCCAGCTCCTGGTTATTTTATTGCAAATAAAAACTTAAAAAAAACAGATACACTTAATAATTTAAAAATTATTATGAAAAAGAATATCAGATTATTGACAAGAAGATTATGTACCTATGTACATATATTTTACTTGTACATTTAATTCTGTAAGCTATCAATAAATATAAATTTCCAGGTGATTTAATCTATTTCCTTCTTGTTTATGAACATGAAGAATATTTAGATTAAGCTCTGTGAACTAAATTTATTATTATTATTTTTTTTTTGCTTAAGGTATATTAATTTGAATGAAAAATTAGTTGGAATCAATCAGAAAATATTATTATTTTATTAAGTTTTCTTTTTAATCTCAATCATATTTGTTTTGATTTTCTTGATTGTCCAGTTAATCAAGGGAGAGCTCTTAAATTTTGTGAAAATATAAACCTAACATTTGAAAAATAACTTCATCTGTTGCAACTCTGTAAATAAGTTATGACAAGACAGCCAAAGTCCAAAATTATATTTATAAAAAAGTTCAGAATAAGAATTAAATGTGACCACAAATATGTTCTTTTAAAATTTTACATATATTCTATTATCGATTATTTTTATAACTGAAATATTATTATTAACATTCCGATTATGCTTTATTTTTTTTAATTTAATATCTGTAACTTAGTTTTAAACCAAATAAAATCTGTGATCGATTTAAACATATTTGAAATATTGTTCCTATTTTTAGGCAAAGCAGTATAATTTATAAAAAGAATTTTTTTCAGTTCGCAATGTATTATTTTTTTTTTTGTAATTTGCTACTTAAAAATTTAATGTTTTTTGTAAAACTATTTTTTCGCCATCTTAATGTCCAATCTTAAAGTTGGCAATTGAAAATAAAAACAAAAAATAATATTTTGAAAATTAGGTTAAACTTTTTAAATATAAATAATAACTTCATAAAGACAAACAAACTATAAATTTAACTGCATTTGAACTGTAAAGGCGCCTGAAGTTATCTAAATTTAATTTATGTTATGAAAGTACTTGAAAAAAATAATACCATTTATGTGCCAAAAATTTCACATTATATTAAAAACTACAAAAAAAAATTTTTTATCATGAAAATAACCATCTATTAAACTCGTATTTGGAAAACAAATCTCATAATTATGATAACCTTGGCCTAGTCTTCTACTACATATTTTTCGCAGAAAAAAAAATTTAATATTTTATTATTTTGACACAGTTTTCAGAAGCGCAAAAATATTAGTATTTTTATTTCACCAAATTATCATCATAATCTTACATTTAATGTATAATTTTGTTTTTGGAAAACTTTCAAAAACTTTAAATTCAAAAATTCCGGATGGGAAATGATACATCACTTTTTTTTGTCTATTTTAGAAATGAGTGTGTTTTTTAAATGAACTGCAAAGTTTTATATAATGAATGTAATATGCTAAATTAAAGAATAAATTATTATTTTGGCTATAAAATAATGCATTTATATCCTTTACATGACTTATATCTTATATGTTCATATTTTTTTCCATTTTTTTAAATACTTTTTTCGTGGAAAATCAAATAGAATCTTGCTGTTCATAAGCATAATTTTAGGTGCACCTAATTTTTAACATAATACATAAAATAAAATTATAGAAAAAATAATTGCTTCAATTATATGCCTTAACTTGGCTGGATTTTAATTTGTTATTACGAATCTCAAAACTAAGTTACTCACAGCAGAATACAAGAAATGCTAAATTATTCCGAAAGCTTCTATACGATAACTTCCATTTAAAAACTAACATTGTAGCTAAGATGGTTTGCTACTTAACTTCATTGTTTTGAGAATAGATTATACACATCTTATGAGTTTAGATTAAGTACCCATATTTTCAAAAGGAAAATTTGCTTTCATAAGTATTTAGGAAATGTTATTAAAGAATTTGAAATAAATAACATTTACGTGGTATATACACAATTTCTCAAAATATTTCTTAAATTTTCGACATACATTAATGTTGTAAGTACATTATGAATTTATTTTAAATGGAAAATTTTTGTGGTCATAAAGTTTTGTTTTACAAAAATTTTCTTAATGATGAAAATTGTAATAATCAAATATGCATAACATTATTTATGCAATATATGTATCATAACATTATAACATAATAATAATAACGTAGAAGATAATAATTACACCTATCAGGTTTCAGAAATTAATTACAGAATCGAAACTGTATAAGTAAAAATATAGTGAAAAACAATTTTTTCAACATAATTAATATTATGTTGAAAAACAATTTTTTCAACATAATTAATTCGTGTGGTCTCTAGTTCTCGTTCATAAAATGTTAAATAATAAATGTTATTGATTTAAATTGCATTATTTTTTAATTTTTAATTTTTTTTCTTGTTAATATGTTTGAATGAGAATTGTATTGTATAATTATATAAATATGAAAGGAAGATAATTATAATGAAGATTTTCAATGTATAAGAAGCAAAACAATGTGTAGTTATGAAAATAATGCTAATATAAATAATTTTATTGACAAGAAAAACTATAAGGTATAGTTCAAAAATTACTCCCAAAAGTATAGGGAATCAAAACATCGATAAAATTAATAATTTAATTTTTGAGTCAACAAATTTTGGAACTTGAAAAATAAGTATGGATTTTAATAACATTATTACTTATCACTATGTATATTATCTAGAATATAATGTACTTAATAAATTAGACGTTATCATAAATTAAGTCACTTTTAAAATGAATGGCTAATAATACGTAACATAACATTTTTATAATAAGAAAATTTTACAATTTTATTTATCTACTTTTTCAGTTTCAGTTTTTCAAGTAAAGTTCATTTGAATTAAAAAATATGTTGAAAAAAAATATTTATGTAGTAAACACAATTGGGGCGACAGCGATAGCGACTATCAAAAAATAATTGAAAACATATATTTGTATGAGAATGAACACAATTGAGACGACTGGCGACAAACGACATTGTTGCCTGGCGACAAACGACATTGTCGCCTGGCGACAAATTAGAAATGTTTCTATTTTGTTGCCGGGCGATTTTTTTGTTTATTTTTCTATTTGTTTATTTTTTTCCTGTTTATTTATTTCGTCGCCGTCGCCGTAATTGGTTCATTCTAGTGACATAGCTGTCGTTGTCGCTGTAGTCGTCGTTGTCGCCGTCGTTGTCGCCCCAATTGTGTTTACTGCTTTAAGGTTTAAAACATATTTAATATATTTATTTTTATTTTCAAAAAATATTAAAATATAAAAACAAGGGATTATTGAATAGAATTTATGATTTTTGTATGTACAGAAATATTATGGAAAAAAAAAATTTAATTTCAACAAAAAATAAAAGTTTACTTAACAGAAAGAAAAATTAACATAATTTAATTTTTTTTGTTTATGAAATTTTATTATAGTCTCTAAAGGTACTAATTTTATTATCTTTATCTGGATTATATCTGTAACATCTAAGATGGTTATTTTCTTTAGGAATCATAAATAAAATAATTTATATTATAACTATTTATAAAATTATTTTAAATTTAGTTTATAGATTTTAAATATATACATATATAACTACTATATTATTTAAAAACGTTAAAAAAAAGGTTCAAGTTTATTAAAATAGAAAGATAAAAAATATCTTTTTATTTGAAAATATTTAATATAAAAAAAACTATTTTTTGTATCTAATGATTAAATTGTGAATATTGAATTAAATTCAAAATAAATTGAAAATTTTATTTAAAAAATATAATTTTGTATTTTATTTTGGAAAAAAAAATAAGTGAAACTGGTAACAATTGATGAATTGAAAAATTGAGAAAAAATAATTTTTATTATTTTTTGAGATAATGCCTTATTGGAATTTTGATTGAAGTCCCCCTTCTTGTTAGGCATTTGATTGAACTTAAAAAGATGATTGTGTCTACGCTATTTTTAATCATGAATTTTGCGAAGGCATTAATATAGTACAATCCTAGTGGTACAGGAAAATTTAAATTTTCAGCGTAATCCATATTTCTGAAAATCATATGATCCTGAAATTATATATGCACAAAGCACAAATATAAACATTAAAGATTTTGTGCTATACTTCTGACAAATTTGTCAACTGCGTTACAATAAAAGCTCTTGCTTGTTATAAACATGTTACAACACAGATTGAACTTAGTACAATGAAAATTTTTGTTTTTAACTTTGTATATTACAAAATAATCATAGATCTAGATTTAGATAAAATAATGTGATGGATCATTAACCTAATGCTGTAAATAAAAAATTTTAAATAAATTATTATTAAAAAAATTTAAAAATTCTCCCAGCCTTTGATATTTAATGAAACCATAATATTATAACATCTTTTAATGCAAATTAACTTTCATAAGTTAATTTAACACAATTTTAAAGAAAAAAACTTCATATAAGATTGATAAAAATTTAGATGGGATAAAAATTTTGATTGTTCACAGCTAATTTGAAGAATGCGTTCCCAAACTATTTTAAATCATGAAATATCTCTTTTTTCCTAAAGAAAAAGTTAACTCTCTATAATATTTCGAAAGATTGAAATTAACTTATGCACCTTTAAATAGGTTTAATGTTGTTTCTTCTTGGACTCTTCGTTAAAGGTGGACTAGGTCTTTTATTCAATTTGAACATAGTTGTATATACTTTTATTATGACAAATAAATCCCGTTTATTCCTGAATCCTTCAAAGAAATGGAAAATAAACAAGTAATCACCCATTGGAAGAGGCAAATTTCGAAGAGTTGGATTTTCAGGAAGATCCAAATTTCTGAAAACCATGTTATCCTAAAATTAATTATATTGTGTTTAGGATAAGTAAATATCTATCAATCCAAAAAATTGTATATAATTTACCCAATATAAAGCTTACCGAATACGGACACGTATGGTTTATGTTTGTTCTTTCTTTGGCCAATTTTGTTATAATATTAGAGAAAAAATCAAACTTTTTCCCCTTTAAAGCTTCGCATAAATTGAACGTGATGTTATAAAAACAAGGTTGGTATCTAAAATTATTTGCATAACGACAATTACATGCAACATTAAGCTACATAAAAAAGATAATTTGGAATTTTATTAAATTTATTAAAAACATAACACCTAATAATTAGTACCGAAATATTGTTCAGTTGTTTTTTGAGAATTATATCCATGTTTATAATTGATTTTGTCCGATTTTTTGCTTTTAATTCGCATGAGAAATTTTTAACATATTCTTCATTTGCATCAGGACATTCTATTTTATAAATTTTTACTTCATAACGACCCTAAATTTTTTTAATAAAAGTGGGTATATAAAACATATTCATACATATATACAATATGTAGTAAACTACACATATAAAAATATAATTAAAGTAAAAGCAACACAAAATCTGGCTGTTTCAAACTTAAACTTAGTAACGCAATGTTAGTGTCTAGAATCTGACTAACACAGGAAAAATTGGGCAATTGGAGCTTTTTTCACTGAGATAACTTTGAATAAAAATAATCCAATCTCTGAAAAAAAAGTAACTTGATCCTTTTTACGTTATTATTTATCATAACTGAGTGTTACATTTGATTATTGACAAAATCTAAATAAATAGAATAAAGAATAAATGTTTATTGAATGAAGTCATTTTTTTTATTAAAAATTTATTTAGTAAACTTTGTTTTTTATTACGCATTGCAAAAAAATATATTGCATGCGATTCGTGACCTTGTTCATGGCGGTGGCTATAAATATATCGAAAACCATAAATCTTTTTATTTAGATCCATTTCACTTAATTAATCCCATATTTGGCTAAGCAACAAATATTTTATAACTTATTTCCATTATAACTTATTTCCATTAGTGGAATATTTGTGGGGTATTCAGTTTTCCGGAATATTTCAGGTAAATTCCCATATAAAAATAAATTCCAGTATTTATATTTCCCTTTTTCATATTCCACTTAAATTAGGGTTCGGATTCCAAATTTATCAAAAAAAGTACATAATTTATGAAAAAAAGTACATTTTTAGGTGCTTTTTTAAATTATTTTTTGGTTGGTCAGAAATTTTATTGTCAAAGTGACAAAAAAAATAATAAAAAAAACTTCATAAATTTTTTTTTTATATAAAAAAAAAAAAAATTCAGTTTATTTATTTATTAAATGTCAACATATTCCACTTCGTATTCCACTTAATGTAATGGAAACGGCAACTGAAATATCGGAATTTATGTGGGATTTATTAGGTAAATGTAAATAGCTTATTATACAGAAAGATTTCAAGCTGTATTTTGTTCTAAATTTTTTTCCCCTATTTTTTAATTTTCTATTTTTTTTTTAAGTAAAACTATGATTTTCCCTTTCAGTGTACAAGTACAAAAATTAAAAATTTCGTTCTATACTTCTGACAAATTTATCAATAGCGTTAAAATAAAAGCTGTTGTTATAAACATGTTAAAACACAGATTGAACTTAGTACAATGAAAATTTTTGTTTGAAGAAAAAACAATTAATAAAATAATCATACATCTAGATTTAGATAAAATAATGTGATGGATGATTATCTTTAATCAGTGAGGATAAATGAAAAATTTAAAATGAATTATCATTAAAAAAGTCAAAAAGTTTTCCTTACCTTTCGTATTCAATGAAACTATAATATTAAAACGTCGTTAATTAATGCATACTATTACCAGCTTTCAGAAGTATATTTCAACACAATTTTAAAGATAAAAAATTAATATAAAACCAATAAAAATTTACATAAAAATTAATTTATGAGCATATTTAACTCATGTTTATTAGTTTTCCTTCTTGAACTTTTGATTGTGGGTAAGCTCTTGGTAGGTTTTTCACTCAATTTAAAGAAATTTGTATATACTCGTATTGTCGCAAATAAATCCTGTTTATTTGGAGATCCTTCGAAGGCATGGAAAATAAACAAGTAATCACCTAGTGGCATAGGCAAATTTCGAAGAGTTGGACTTTCAGGAAGATCCAAATTTCTGAAAACCATGTGATCCTAAAATTAATTATATTGTGCTTAAGTTAAGTACATATCTACAAATCCAAACATTTACTTAATATAAATCTTACCGAATACGGACAAGTGTGGTTTATGTTTGTTTTTTGTTTGGCCAATTTTGTTATAATATTAGAAAAAAAATCAAACTTTTTCCCTTTTAAAGAATCACATAAATTGAAGGTGATGTTATATAAATAAGGTTGGTATCCATTATTTGAGTAGCGACAATAACACCCAAAATTAATCTATACATAAAAAATATAAATTTTATATTAAATTTGTTAAAAACATGTATCTAATATAATTATAGTACCGAAATATTATTCAGTTGCTTTTTAAGAATTATATCCATGTTTACAAATGATTTTGTCCGATTTTTTGCTTTTACTTCGCATGTGAAATTTGTAACATATTCTTCATTTGCATCAGGACATTCTATTTTATAAATTTTTACTTCAAAACGACCCTAAAATTTTTTAAATAGAAGTGGGTACACTCAAAGAAATAATGCAATCAAAACAACAAAAAATTGCTTCAATTTAAAGTGAGATTTCTTCGCATTGTCCCTACAGAGAATTATTCTATTTGAAAACAAATGGTAGTTCATTTCAAAATCGAAAGCACAAATTAGCAAGTATCTTTCGAAATGAAAACAAAATAATGCAAGTAAAACCAAAACAAAGTTTATTACCCCAAAACCAAAAACCTTTCAAATTCATCAGCAAAAACACCGCAAATACAAAAAAAAAATTGCTAGACTAAATTTTTTTTTAATTATTTATTTTTTTTATTTTTTTATTAATTTTTTATTTATTTTATTTAATTTTTTTTTTTTTATTAATTTTATTTTTTTTTATTTTATTTAATTTTTTTTATTTATTAAATTTTTTTATTTATTTTTTAAATTTTTTTATTTTTTTTTTATATTTTTCTTCTTTTTTTTAAATTTTTTTGTTTATTGAATTTTTTTAATTTTTTTTATATTTTTTTTTTATTTTTTTTTATATTTTTTTTTATATTTTTTTTATTTTTATAATAATTTTATAATAATAATTTTTTTTATGCCCGCTTGTAGCTTCGAACCACTGTCCTAAACATTGCAATCCACCAACTCTGCCACTGAGCTATGAACTGAATTTACGACGATGTGTAAAATGGAAAATATAATAAAATGAATGAAAATAAAACAGGACTTACTTTATTTTAATCTAAAGTTATTCATTTTATTTTATTGCAACTAAAAACATTAATTTGAAGAACATAGTTTCATTAATGCAAGGTAAAATGATAGCAATTGCAATTCAAATGAAGTAAAAAAGTTTCTTTTGAAAGAAAATATTTGAAGTCCTAAAATAAGGACAGGTTTTCAGTCTTAAAATTGTCTGTAAAGTTGGTATTTCATTTTGGAACTTCATTTAGGATGTTTTCAAATAAAACAACAGATCTTGACTTCAAAAGTATCAATTACGGACAAAAATTGAAATGAAGTACAATTGCTGTTGATTTTGATTGCATTTTTTTTTTGAGTGTATATAAATCATTCATATATATACATAATATGTTGTGTAACCTAAAAATGAAGCCTTCACATTTTAATTAATTAACTAGTACCAAAGCAGACAAACTATTTGCCTTGTTTAAATTTAAACTAAGTAATAGCATAGATTAAGAATACAGAAAGATGGGAAGCTTCATACAACATTATTTTTGGTATTTTTATGTGAATGTGTTAGTAAAACAAAATAAAATACGTGATAATTAGCAATGTATGAAACGAATTTTATTTAGTTTTACTAACACCTTCACATAAAAATACCAAAAAAGACTGAAAAAATGTTGTATGAAGCTTCCAATCTTTCTGTATTCTTAATCTATGGTAATAGTCTCTAAATTTTACGCTTCGAACGTTTCTATTATTTTATAATTTTTTTAATGTGATGATAAGTAGAATATCATAATAAATTAAAATATCGATTGCACACGATTCATGATTTGGGAGTGGCTCAGCGCCGGCGGTAACTATAAATATATATCGAAGATCTGACATGAGTTTCAACAACTTCAACTTTTTGTTATAATTTTTTTTGCTCCAATTTTATAAATTTTAGCCTAGAACTTTGTATATTTTCGCTTTAAGTAAAAAAAAACAGTAAAACAGTAAAAAAATTGTTGGATGTATACCTCTAATAAATTTATTAACACCGCCAAAATAAAAGCAAAAGCTTTGATAACAAACATGCTCAAACACAGATTGAACTTATTACAGTGAAAAATTTTTTATTTTTGAAAACAAATTATATAATAAAATAATTATGGCAGTGATAACAAATCTCAAAAACAAAAATGATCTCTAATGAATAAAATTCGAAAAAAAACCTCGAAAACAAAAACATCGAAAAAACCTTGAAATTAAAACCTCAAAAAAAAAACTTGAAATTACTTTAAAAAAACCTCGAAAAGCAAGTAAAGCTGTAAAACTGTGGGCTTAAAGTAGGAATTGTCTAGTAAAACAAACGAAGAATTTTCGAATTTTTTCAAGATTTTTTATCCGGCATTTTCTAAGGGATTTTTTTTTTCTTGATTTTTTCATTCGAGTTTTTTTTCGATATTTTTTTTTTCGAGATATTTTCATTCCTAATAAGCCTAATAATTAGAAAGATCTACATAATAATTATAAAGATATACATAAAATGACGCAAAAATAAAATTATTTCCTATCTCTCTTCCGATTTTACTTTTTAAATTATTTAAACTTTAAACATTAGATAAAAAAAATAAATGATTTAATAATCAGAACTTGCTGTAGTGCACGAATCGAATAAGATCAACACTGTCAATCATTGTTGATCAAATTGGAAATCTTAATTGGAATAAGTAAATTGTAAATTTTACCTTATGTCTATAACCATTCGTTTTAAATTTCTAATATTTTATTTTAATAAAAATCCATTAATAGAAAACATAGAATTTATTATATTGGGCGTAAACTATCAAATTTAAATTCTTGTATAGATTAGAAAAGGGTTTTTCAATAAATCCAAAAATAAACAAAATTTTTTTTATGTTCTAATTTTAACACATCATCAGGAAAAGAAACGATTTATTTAAACTTAATGTTAACTCTTCAATAAGAGCACGTACTAAAAACGAAATAAAATATTTTATATTTTTAAAAATAAATTAATTTTTTTTAGATAATTCAATATTTTAATGTGTTTATGTAATTTTCTTTATTTAAAAAAATATCTTATTTCTAACTAAAAATAATATAGTTTGTACTATTTTTGTCCTTTTTTAGGAATGTGAAAAACTTTAATTTCTATGTTGGCTTGAAAAAATCGCAGTTGATGTCGTATAGCCAACAATAGCCCAATAAAAATGACGAATATTTTATATTCTAAAAGACAACGTTTCGATTGGGAAGCTTTACATAAGTAACTTTTAGTAAAATAGGTCTTAAATGTTATAAAATTTGAGAAATAGCTATTTTTTTTCTCAAAATGAATAAAATTTATACTCGTTATTGTTATGATTATAATTATTATTATTATTATTCGCATTATTATTATTATTATTTTATTTCTTCATAATATATTCATTTTTACGTTGTGTCACATGAATTTATTTAATTGCATTTCATGATAATTAAGCTTCCAATTAAAAAAAAACAAGAGAAAAAAAAAGTTCAATGACATAAATAAATAAAACATAGGACGTCATTTTAAAGTATATTTAATTCTAAGAACGTGACTTAAAAAAAGTTATGGAGACAATAAAGGTTATTTTATATAAGAACCCATTTATTTTCTTTTTAAGCTCAATTAAATGAAAATATTTAATATTAAAATATCTTAAGCTTTTAACAGTCAATATATGAATAATGATTATATTGACAAACTATAATAACAAAATAAATATAATGTAAACAGTACTCAATATTATTTTAAATATTAAAATTTCCTTAAACATATAACTAATTTATATATGTTTGTATATAGTTACAATATATTTCAATTCTCAACAAATTAAGGTCATTGTAATAATTTTTAAATATATATATTATACTTATTTTTGAAGTATTAATTTTAATAAAACCTAAATCTGTTGCTGAATTAAGCTTAAACTTAAAAAGAAATTTTTTACTTTTGCTTTTATAGAAAGATCCGAACATTATAAGAAAATTAATCGAAAAGGAAATAGATAATACATTAAAATTTACACAGAGTTTTTATCTTTGACATCTTTTTCCAAACTTAATGAGATTTATTTATATCGAATTTATTTATCTAGAGACCAGTGAAATAGGGTGATGTACCTCTCTTATAAATAAACCGATTCTAATAAGTCAAAAAGATTTGTGTAACTTAAAGAAAAAGTGGGCGGCTTCCCCAGAGTGTACCGACAGACACTCTTAATCTTTTTTTTTGCCAGGCGTTGTTACTTTTGTTACTTTTGTTTTTAATTTTTTATTTTATACTTTTAGCTTTTCAGAATTGTAAAAAAAAATTTATAAAATTCTAACTTATAAATTAGCTGTGCATAAATTTTCTTTATGATTTTTATGTTACCTTGATTATAATTTATATAATATACAAGGAAGTTACAGATTAAAACAAAGACATTGTTATTTCTGAAGATATAAAATAAATAATTTTTATTTTCCACCATCTCACAAACTTTCTATTAATTTTCTATTAATAGGACTAAATATGAAAAAGGGAATAGAAGATTTTTAATAAAAAATCAAAAACAAAAACCAAATATTTGAAAAATGTTATAATATAAACAAATTTATAGAAAATAAGATAATTTGTTCATTTTAGTATCATATCAAAATAATTTATAACATTTTTATTTCCTTCATTTATCTTATGTCATTTCTCTTCCTTTTAGTTTTTCTGCTTCAAAAAAATAAAAAATAAATAAAAAACTTTTAAAATTTTTTATTTATTATAAAATCGTAAAAAAAAAAAATTATTATAGTATTTATTTATCAACAAAATGCTGCGGAACATTTTATTTACATACATAGTTTTTGAAATTCAGTCAGCATTACATATTTTTTAATTTGGCTGACCATATGAGACCGGAAGAATTTATGAAATTTTTATGTAGCACAGCATTAAAATAAAATAGATTAGCAGTAAAATTTATGAGAGATAAGTTTGATAATTTTAAAATTTTTTCTTGTATGACCTTGGTCTTGAAATTTTTTTTTATATATTTTTTTTGTTAATAATGCTTTAAAAAAGTTTTTTTAAAGTTGAAAAATAGATAGCATTTTTTTTTCATTTGTATATTATATTTACACATCGAAACAATCAAAATTTAAAATCCATAAAAAAGTACCAACAAGTTTCTTATTTTATTTTAATAAAAACTTAAATAACTTTTATAGTGGCTGCTATTCAAAAATCATTGTCATTGAACAAGGAATATGCTTTATTTTTTTCTTTGAAATATTTCAAATTAAAATAAAGGATGGGATTTTATGTGAGATAATCAACAAGAATGTATTGTTTTTTTGGAAAAGATTGTTTACTTCTTATTATTATTGAGAGTCTCTGTAGATAAAAGTTTTATCTAACATTATTATCAATGTTAGATAATTATTAAAAGTTATTTTTATTTTTAAATCCCTTATTAATTTATTTCTTGAAGAATAAAAAGGACACAATTTGTATATTATTACATTTCATTGAAATTCTAGAATAAAATATTATTCTAGTATTTAAAAGTTTATTTAAAACCTGAAATAATAGCAGGTTTAAAGCTGTAATAAATATGTTTTTGTTTATTGGTTCTTAAAAGCATAATTCAATTTTTACCATATAAATTTTATTAATTTGAAAATAATCTTAAATAAAAAATTTTTATTAAATTTATAGAATTTATTTTTTTATATATATGTATAATAAAAATTACCTAAAACAAAATATAAACTTTCATTTTCTTGCGTGATAAAATATTTTTGAAATTCAATTTTTATTATAACAAAAACAAAAATAATATAAAATACATAAATAAAAGTATAAATGAAAAAAAAAAAAGAAGAATTTATGATATTTATCTTTAATATATTTTTATTGGTGAATTTTATTGATTTCTTTCATAAAAAAAAAAATAATTTTTTTTTTTTTTTTCATTATTTATTTTTGGCTATTGGGAAATCCACTTTTTATTTCAAGTGGTTTCGGATTGCTTAACTTTATTACTTTTCTAAGTTAATTTATTGATAAAAAGGTATATTTATAATAGCTATATGAAAATGAACTTGAAAAAAAAGAAAAGTTTCTTGTTGTTTTTCATAATTACGCCTGTATTATTATTATTAACAGATACACAGAACAACCCTAATTAAATTTGGAAAAAGCTTATTATTGAAACAAAAATTTAGATTTCACAGATGGAAAATTGTTTTTAACTTTAAAGAAAGCAAAAAAAAAAGAAGATTTTCTAGTTTTAATTTAGCTTCAAAAATAAATTATAGTTAGTTTTAAAAGACTTTATGTCACTTTATATCAAGGGAAATATTTTGCTCATTTCCTGATAATTTTAATTTTTCAGAAATTTTCAATATTTTTTTTTGTAAGTTTTAAATTTATATTTTCCACTTAATACATTTTTATAATTTTTGATTTTTTTCAATTTTATTTTAAAACGAATTTTCTGTCAATTTTTTTTTATTTATTTTTTGTTTGTTCGAAATTTCTAGTTAGAAACATGTAAATACATTTTTTTTGTAATTTTTTTAATTCATTTTTAATTCATTTTATTTATTCAAAATATAATTGAAATAGATTTTTAATATTATCACTGACTTCTCTATATTAAAGAAGAAACATAAAATTTGTCTATGTATTATGGTCGAATAAGCTTTTCATACAAAAGTCAAATTTTTGTATGAAAAATTAATTTTTATTTTCAAATATCTTTTTTTTTATACGAAAAACAAGGACTATCAATTTGAAATGTAAGTACAAATTCATATTAATATTTTTTTAATTTTTTAGTAAAAAAAAATTTCCAAAAATATTACGGAATATTCAAAAAATTCGTCATATTTTTGGCAATACAAAAGAAGAGTACTTAAAAACCATTTTAAAGGGGGGGCCCCAGTACAATTTTTTTTTTTTTTGCAGTGACGGCAAAAATAAAGCGTGCAGTCGAAAAATAAAAGATAGAATGAAAAAAAAAATAAAATAAAGAAGAAATTCATTCTGATTCAGAACGGTACAAACAAAACTCTGTTGAAATTGATGCATGCCACAATAATAATGTTTTCTAAATGAAAAAATGATTTCTTCACATTTACGCTTACCATTATTTTAATTTTTTTAGCTATTTTTCTATTTTTAATATATTTCTAATATTTATTGAAATTATCGGGTACAACTGTGAGTTAAGTTAGTAATAATTCTGTTTAATTTATGAATTTGAATAAATACTTTATTTTTATTGTTTATATGTTGCTTTTTTCATTATTATTTTTGATACTTAGGTCTGTCGAACTTGCAACTATCGAGATAACAAAGCCGCCAATCTTCGCTGATGCTTTAAGTTAAATTAGTTTACCTACGTACATTTTAAAAAATATTTATATTCTTCATATTATAAAATTTCTAATTTATACAAATTTTTTTTTTTAAATGTAATAAGTTTTTTTCCTACAGTGTATATTTATTTTGGTCGAACCATTTGACAGATAAAAATTTTTATGTGTAGTCTTTAATATAGAGAAGTTAGTGATATTATGTTTATAATAATATCAAACCATATTACTATTCCATAAAATTAATTACAATTATTTTATGTCAATGCAATTTTTTTTATTTTTAATACCTGCAACGTTTTTAAAAAAATCACAAAAATGTTTCAAACTTTTTTACATGGTACTTACATCTAAATTTTTATTTATATATTAATAAAGATAATCATCCATTATTTTATCTAAATCTAGATGTATGATTATTTTATTAATTGTTTTTTTTTTCAAACAAAAATTTTCATTGTTCTAAGTTCAATCTGTGTTTTAACATGTTTATAACAACAGCTTTTATTTTAACGCTATTGATAAATTTGTCAGAAGTATGGAACGAAATTTTTAGTTTTTGTACTTGTACACTGAAATGGAAAATCATAGCATTACTTAAAAAAAAATAAAAAATTAAAAAATAGGGGAAAAAAAATTTAGAACAAAATACAGCTTGAAATCTTTCTGTATAAAATATTTGCCTAATACGGGATTAATTGAATAAAAAGGATCTAAATAAACAGATATATGATCTTCGATATATTTATAACCACCGACATGACCAAGGTTACGAATCGCATGCAATATATTTTTTTGCAATGCGTAATAAAAAATATAGTTTACTATAAATAAATTTTTAATTAATAAATAAAAAACTCCATTCAATATACATACATTCTTTATTCTATTTATTTAGTTTTTGTTGTTTGCATAATCAAATGTATTATTTATCATTATTTAAACATCTCAGTGATCTCAGTGAAAAAAGTTTCTAATTGCCCAATTTTTCCTTATGCGTGTGTATGTCAGAGAATATTTATCTATTATAATATTATACTTAAATTTAACATATGACAGTAAACTAAAATTCTAGACACTAACACTGCATTACTAACTTTAAGTTTGAAACAGTTAGATTTTGTGTTGCTTTGGCTTTAATTATATTTTTTAATTATATTTAATTATATTTTTATAGTTTCATGTGTAAATATAACACAATTAATATATGTATGAATATGCTTTATATCCCACTTTTATTTAAAAAAAATTTTAGGGTCGTTTTGAAGCAAAATTTTATAATATAGAATGCCTTCTTGCAAATGAAGAATATGTTGGGAATTTCTCATGCAAAATAAAAGCTAAAAATCGGACAAAATCATTGATAAACATGGATATATTTCTGAAAAAACAACTGAATAATGTATCGGTACTAATATTATTAGGTATATGTTCTTAACAAATTTAAAAAAATTTATATTTTTTATGCATAGATTAATTTTGATATTAATTATCGCTACTCAAATAATGGTAAATTCCAACCTCATTTATATAACATCACCTTCAATATATGTGACGCTTTAAAAGGGAAAAAGTTAGATTTTTTCGCTAATATTATAACAAAATTGGCCAAAGAAAGAACAAACATAAATCATACATGTCCGTATTCGGTAAGCATTATATTGGGTAAATTATATATAATATTTTGGATTTATAGATATTTACTTAACTTAAGCACAATGTTATTAATTTTATGGTCACACGGTTTTCAGAAATTTGTATGTTCCTGAAACTCCGACTCTTCGAAATTTGCCTCTTCCACTAGGTGATTACTTGTTTATCTTCCGTGCCTTCGAAGATTCCATGAATAAACGGGATTTATTTTTCACAACAAAAGTATATACAAGTATTTTCAAATTGAATAAAAGATCTACCAGACGCCCAACTACAATCAAGAGTCTAAGAAGAAACTACATTTAACCTATTTAAAGATGGTCATAAGTTAATTTGAATCTTTCTAAATATTATACAGAGTTAACTTTTTCCAGTCTCTCTTACACATTTTTTTATAATATATTTGAATACATTCTTATTTTTAATGCTTTTTTTTGATTGTGAATAAAATATAATTTTTAAATAAAGAAAACAATTCCTGAAAAAAAACATAAAAAATGAAAATAAACAATTCTAAAAACTTTGTGCATATGCACAGGAATGGATCGACCAGTAATGTACATGAAAATATAAATTTATAAACAGATTTATAAACAAATTTACAAACTACATAATTATATATTAGGTATGCATTAAACGAGGTTATAATATGATAGTTGCATTGAATATGACAGGTAAGGAAAACTTTTTGACTTTTTTAATGATAGTTCATTTTAAATTTTTCATTTATCCACACGGAATAAATATAATCATCCATTATTTTATCTAAAATTAGATTTATGATTATTTTATTAACTGTTTTCATTTTCAAACAAAAATGTTCATTGTACTAAGTTCAATCTGTGTTTTAACATGTTTATGACAACAGCTTTTATTTTAACGCTGTTGATAAATTTGTCAGAAGTATGGAACGAAATTTTTAGTTTTACTAAACGAAATTTTTAGTTTTACAAAATCATAGTTTTACTAAAAAAAAAAATTCAAATTAGGGGAAAAAAATTTAGAACAAAATACAGCTTTAAATCTTTCTGTATAAAATATTTGTTGCTTAGCTTTGTTGCTTAGCCAAATATGGGATTAATTAAGTGAAATGGATCTAAATCAAAAGATGTATGATTTTCGATATATTTATAGCCACCGCCATACCCAAGGTCACGAATCGTATGCAATATAAAAAAAACAAAGTTTACTAATTAAATTGTTAATAAAAAAAAAGACTTCATTAAACATATATTCTTTATTCTATTTATCTAGATTTTGTCAATAATCAAATGTAACACTCAGTTATAATAACGTAAAATGGATCAAGTTGTTTTTTTTTTTTCAGAGATTGTATTATTTATCGTTATTAAAACTTCTCAGTGATCTCAGTGAAAAAAGCTTCAATTGCCCAATTTTTCCTCTGTTTGTTAGATTCTAGACACTTACACTGCATTACTAAGTTTAAGTTTGAACTTTAATTATATTTTTTAATTATATTTAATTATATTTTTTCATGTGTAGTTTACTACATATTGTATATATGTATGAATATGCTTTATAAACCCACTTTTATTTAAAAAAAATTTAGGGTCGTTTTGAAGCAAAATTTTATAAAATAGAATGTCCTGTTGCAAATGAAGAATATGTTGGAAATTTCTCATGCGAAATGAAAGCAAAAAATCGAACAAAATCAATTATAAACATGGATATAATTCTCAAAAAACAACTGAAAAATATATCGGTACTAATATTATTATATGTTTTTAATAAATTTAATAAAATTCCAAATTATCTTTTTCATGTATAGATTAATTTTGCATTTAATTGTCGTTATGCAAATAATTTTAGATACCAACCTTGTTTTTATAACTTCACGTTCAATTTATGCGAAGCTTTAAAAGGGAAAAAGTTTGATTTTTTCTCTAATATTATAACAAAATTGGCCAAAGAAAGAACAAACATAAATCATTCTTGTCCGTATTCGGTAAGTTTTATATTGAGTAAATTATATATATTGTTCTGGATTGATAGATATTTACTTATCTTAAACACAATATAATTAATTTTAGGATAACATGGTTTTCAGAAATTTGGATCTTCCTGAAAATCCAACTCTTCGAAATTTGCCTCTTCCAATGGGTGATTATTTGTTTATTGTCCATGGCTTCGAAGATTCAATGAATAAACGGGATTTATTTGTCACATTTAAAGTATATACAATTTTGTTTAAATTGAATAAAAGACCTACCAGACGCCCACCTACAATCAAAAGTCTAAGAAGAAACTACATTTAACCTATTTAAAGATGGTCATAAGTTAATTTCAATCTTTCTAAATATTATACAGAAACTTTTTCCAGTCTATCTTCTACATTTTTTTAAAAATATTTTTGAATACATTCTTATTTTTAATGTTTTTTTTGAGTGTCAATAAAATGTAATTTTTGAATTAAAAAAATAAATCCTGAATATAACGCAAACTGGTTTTTTGAAGTTTATACTTCTTCAGCGGCGTTTGATGAATTTTGGTAGAGGGTAAAAATCCATTTTCAAATAGAATTTTTCTCAGAATAGTCATCATTTTTCTCAGAAAAATTAGAATAAGAATATTTTTTTATTATATTTAAGAAACCCAAAATCATATGGAAAATACGGCTTAGTGGCTAGAACATCAGACTGTAAGTCTGAAGGTGCCTGGTTCGATTCCCAATGACAAGATTTATTAATTTCAAATATATGTATATATAGGGCCCAATAAAAAAAAAGCTACGGTTAGGTCGTGCCAGAGCAAAATATACGAAAAAATTTTTTTTTTCAAAATAGGTAGCTCCGGTGAAATTAATATTACCTGAAAAAAAATTTTTGGGTGGGGAGCTACGGTTAGGTCGTGCCGGAGCAAAATATACGAAATTTTTTTTGTTTTAAATAGATAGCTCCGGTGAAATTAATATTAACTGAAAAAAAAATTTTGGGTGGGGAGCTACGGTTAGGTCGTGCCGGAGCAAAATATACGAAATTTTTTTTTTTTCAAAATACGTAGCTCCGGAGAAATTAATATTACCAGCCGAAAAATTTTGGGTGGAGAGCTACGGTTAGGTCGTGCCGGAGCAAAATATACGAAATTTTTTTTTTTCAAAATAGGTAGCTCCGGTGAAATTAAGATTACCAGCCGAAAAATTTTGGGTGGGGAGCTACGGTTAGGTCGTGCCGGAGCAAAATATACGAAAATATTTTTTTTTTCAAAATAGGTACTCCGGTGAAATTAATATTACCTGAAAAAAAATTTTTGGGTGGGGATCTACGGTTAGGTCGTGCCGGAGCAAAATATACGAAAAATTATTTTTTCAAAATAGGTAGCTCCGGTGAAATTAAGATTACCTGAAAAAAAATTTTGGGTGGGGAGCTACGGTTAGGTCGTGCCGGAGCAAAATATACGAAAATTTTTTTGAAGTTTATACTTCTTTAGCCGCGTTGTGCGTTTTTTTGGTACAGGGTAAAATATTTTAATTTACATTTTGTACTCAGTAGCCTATCATTTGTAGCCACTGTTATTTCATATTTTAAATCTTTAAGTATAAACTTCTGTAGGCATTTCTATGACTGCTTCGTGTTTTTTTTTTTTTTTTCAAAATTCACGTATTTCAGTCCGATTCTAACGAAAAACATAAAAAAGGAAAATAAACACTTCTAAAAACTTTTTACATATTCACAGGAATGGATCGACTAGTATAATGTACATGAAAATTTGAATTTATAAACAGTTTTATAAACAAATTTACAACCTACATAATTATATATTACCTATGCATTAAACGACGTTATAAAATATGATTATTTTATTGAATATGAAAGGTAAGGAAAACTTTTTGACTTTTTTAATGATAGTTCATTTTAAATTTTTCATTTATCCACACAGAATAAAGATAATCATCCATTATTTTATCTAAATCTAGATGTATGATTATTTTATTAATTGTCTTTTTTTTCAAACAAAAATTTTCATTGTTCAATCTGTGTTTTAACATGTTTATAACAACAGCTTTTATTTTAACGCTATTGATAAATTTGTCAGAAGTATAGAACGAAATTTTTAATTTTTGTACTTGTGCACTGAAAGCGAAAATCATAGTTTTACTAAAAAAAAAAAAATTAAAATATAGGGGAAAAAAATTTAGAACAAAATACAGCTTGAAATCTTTCGTAATAAAATATTTGTTGCTTATAACTTCGCTACACTTCAGGTTACAAACACAGAATTCCATGTTTTGCAGAAAAAAATGGGTTCGTTCTGTGTTTGGTACTTGGTTTGCCATATACATTTTTTTTTTTTTTTTCCATGTTTGAAAGTAGGTTCGACACAAACCTAGAAATTTTACTACATAGTTTTATTGCATTTCAAAAAAAAAAAGGTATAACCTGTCAATTTGCAGAAAATTTACAGAAAAAAATCATACTTTAAAATGCTTCGATATAAAAAAAATAATAATAAATTGTAGGTTATCAAAAAAGAAAATAAATTAAAATATTTTAAAAAAAAAATTGAATATTATTTTTATTGTTCATTTTTTCTTTAAATTAAAAAAATTCTTTTTTTTTTTTTAATTACGAAAAATTAAAATTTTATTTTACAAAGAATTTTTTTTTAATTTTACAAAGAATTTTTTTTTAATTTCAAACCAAACCATCTTTTATAAGTGTGTCACCCCATTTGCCAACCTATTTTCAAACCAAGAAATTCATGGTTGCTAACCTGAAGTGTAGCAAAGCTATTAGCCAAATATGGTATTAATTAAGTGAAATGGGTCTAAATAAAAAGATGTATGATCTTCGATATATTTATAGCCACCGCCATGACCAATGGATGCAATATAAAAAAAAGTTTACTAAATAAATTTTTAATAAAAAAAAGACTCCGTTCAATAAACATATATTCTTTATTCTATTTATCTAGGTTTTGTCAATAATCAAATGTAACACTCAGTTATAATAACGTAAAATAGATCAAGTTGTTTTTTTTCAGAGATTGGATTATTTATCATTATTCAAACTTCTCAGTGATCTCAGTGAAAAAAGCTTCAATTGCCCAATTTTTCCTCTGTTTGTCAGATTCTAGACACTAACTCTGCATTACTAAGTTTAAGTTAGAACTTTAATTATATTTTTTAAACATATTTAATTATATTTTTATGGTTTCATGTGTAGCTTATAATATATTGTATATATGTATGCATGTTTTATATACCCACTTTTATTTTAGGGTCGTTTTGAAGCAAAATTTTATAAAATAGAATGTCCTGATGCAAATGAAGAATATGTTAGGAATTTCTCATGCGAAATAAAATCAAAAAATCGGACCAAATCATTTATAAACATGGATATAATTCTGAAAAAACAACTAAATAATATTTCGGTACTAATTATTAGGTGTTATGTTTTTAACAAATTTAATAAATTTTATATTTTTTATGTATAGCTTAATTTTGAGATCAATTATCGCTACTCAAATAATGGTAGATTCCAACCTTATTTATATAACATCACCTACAATTTATGTGACGCTTTAAAAGGGAATAAGTTTGATTTTTTCGCTAATTTATTAACTAAATTGGCCAAAGAAAGAACAAACATAAATCATACTTGTCCGTATTCGGTAAGCTTTATATTGAGTAAATTATATATATTGTTTTGGATTTATAGATTTTTACTTATCTTAAGCGCAATATAATTAATTTTAGGATCACGTAGTTTTCAGAGATTTGGATATTCCTGAAACTCCGACTCTTAGAAATTTGCCTCTCCCAATGGGTGATTATTTGTTTATTTTCCATGGCTTCGAAGATTCCATGAATAAACGGGATTTATTTGTTACAATAAAAGTATATACAACTGTTTTCAAATTGAATAAAAGACCTACCAGACGCCCACCTACAATCAAGAGTCTAAGAAGAAACTACATTTAACCTATTTAAAGATGGTCATAAGTTAATTTGAATCTTTCTAAATATTATACAGAGTTAACTTTTTCCAGTCTCTCTTATACATTTTTTTATAATATATTTGAATACATTCTTATTTTTAATGTTCTTTTTGATTGTGAATAAATTTTAATTTTTAAATAAAGAAAACATTTCCTGCATTAAACGCAAACTGGTTTTCTTTTTCAAAATTCACGTATTCTAGTCCGATTCTAACGAAAAACATAAAAAAGGAAAATAAACAATTCTAAAAACTTTGTGCATATGCACAGGAATGGATCGACTAGTAATGTACGTGAAAATATAAATTTATGAACAGATTTATAAACAAATTTGCAACCTACATAATTATATATTACCTATGCATTAAACGACGTTATAATATGATAGTTTCATTGAATATGAAAGGTAAGGAAAACTTTTTGACTTTTTTAATGATAGTTCATTTTAAATTTTTCATTTATCCACACGGAATAAAGATAATCATCCATTATTTTATCTAAATCTAGATGTATGATTATTTTATAAACTGTTTTCTTTTTCAAACAAAAATGTTCATTGTACTAAGTTCAATCTGTGTTTTAACATGTTTATGACAACAGCTTTTATTTTAACGCTATTGATAAATTGGTCACAAGTATAGCACGAAATCTTTAATTTTTATACTTGTGCACTGAAAGGAAATATCATAGTTGTTACTAAAAAAAAAAAAAATTAAGAACAACAACTGAAAATCTTTCTGTATAAAATATTTGTTGCTTGGCCAAATATGGGATTAATTATATAAAATGGATCTAAATAAAAAGATATATGATCTTCAATATATTTAGAGCCACCGCCATGACCAAGGTCACGAATCGGATGCAATATAAAAACAAAGTTTACTTAATAAATTTTTAATAAATAAAAAAAAAACTCCATTCAATATTACATTTATTCTTTATTCTATTTATTTAGATTTTGTCAATAATCAAATGTAACACACAGTTATAATAACGTAAAAACGATCTAGTTGTTTTTCTTTCAGAGATTGAATTATTTATCATTATTCAAACTTCTAAGTTATTTCAGTGAAAAAAGCTCCAATTGCCCAATTTTTCCTGTTTTGTCAGATTCTAGACACTAACACTGCATTACTAAGTGTCTAAGTTTATGTTTGAAACAGTTAGATTTTGTGTTTCTTTGGCTTTAATTATATTTTTTAAATTATATTTAAATATATTTTTATGGTTTCATGTGTAGATTATATCATAATTTATATATGTATGAATATGCTTTATATCCTACTTTTATTAAAAAAAATTTAGGGTCGTTTTGAAGCAAAATTTTATAAAATAGAATGTCCTGTTGCAAATGAAGAATATGTTGGGAATTTCTCATGCGAAGTAAAAGCAAAAAATCGGACAAAATCAATTATAAACATGGATATAATTCTTAAAAAACAACTGAAAAATATATCGGTACTAATATTATTAAGTATATGTTTTTAATAAATTTAATAAAATTCCAAATTATCTTTTTTATTTATAGATTAATTTTGCATCTTATTGTCGTTATGCAAATAATTTTAGATACCAACCTTGTTTATATAACATCACGTTCAATTTATGCGAAGCTTTAAAAGGGAAAAAGTTTGATTTTTTCTCTAATATTATAACAAAATTGGCCAAAGAAAGAACAAACATAAATCATACGTGTCCGTATTCGGTAAGCTTTATATATTGGGTAAATTATATATAATGTTGTGGATTTATAGATATGTACTTATCTTGCACAATCTAATTAATTTTAGGATCACATGGTTTTCAGAAACTTGGATCTTCCTGAAAGCCCAACATTTCGAGGTTTGCCTTTTCCATTAGGTGATTACTTATTTATTTTTCACGCCTTCGAAGGATTCATGAATAAACGGGATTTATTTGTTACAATAGAAGCATATACGACTTTGTTTAAATTGAATAAAATACCTACCAGAAGCCCACCTACAATCAAGAGTCCAAGAAGAAACTACATCAAACCTATTTAAAAATGCGCATAAGTTAATTTCAATCTTTCTAAATATTATACAGAGTTAACTTTTTCCAGTTTTTCTCATACATTTTTTTTACAATATATTTGTTAACATTCTTATTTTTAATGTTCTTTTTGAGTGTCAATAAAATGTAATTTTTGAATTAAAAAAAACAAATCCTAAATATAACGCAAACTGATTTTCTTTTTCAAAATTCACGTATTCTAGCCCTATTATAACGAAAAACATAAAATAGAAAAATAAACAATTCTAAAAACTTTATGCATATGCACAGGAATGGATCGACTAGTAATGTACATGAAAATTTGAATTTATAAACAGATTTGCAAACAAATTTACAACCTACATAATTATATATTACCTATGCATTAAACGACGTTATAAAATATGATTATTTCATTGAATATGAAAGGTAAAGAAAACTTTTTGCCTTTTTTAATAATAATTCATTTTAAATTTTTCATTTATAGAGATAATCATCCATCACATTATTTTATCTAAATCTACATGTATAATTTTAATTATTTTATTAATAGTTTTTTTTAAACAAAAATTTTCATTGCACTAAGTTCAATCTGTGTTTTAACATGTTTATAACAACAGCTTTTATTTTAACGCTATTGATAAATTTGTCAGAAGTATAGCACGAATTCTTTAATTTTTGCACTTGTGCACTGAAAGGGAGAATCATAGTTGTTACTAAAAAAGAAAAAAAAAAAATTAGGGGAAAAAAATTAAGAACAAATTACAGCTTGAAATCTTTCTGTATAAAATATTTGTTGCTTGGTCAAATATGGGATTAATTAAATAAGATGGATCTATATAAAAATATGTTTATAGCCACCGCCATGACCAAGGTCACGAATCGCATGAAATATATATTTTTGTAATGCGTAATAAAAAACAAAATTTACTAAATAAATTTTTAATTAAAAAAAAAAATCCATTCAATATACCTACATAATATTCTTTAATGGGCATGTGATCGGTATGTTGTATTTAGTACCATAGAATTTAGATTACTAAATGGAATATTATATGCGTCAATACACATGCAATCATTTAGATGCTTCATAGTCAATATGAACTTATTTAGATGCTTCATAGTGAATAATGAAATCATTTAGATTAGATGCTTCATATTGAATATTGCGTTATACCTAAACAAAAATAATATCACTCACAATATTTCAACACAGACAAATTCCAACAAAAAATGAAAAAAAAATTTGTTTATCAACTTTTGTTTATTTTTTGCATTGCAAATGTATTGATTGCAACTACCTCTCACATGCACATTAAAACAGCATATAAGATATGTTAACAAAATTTGTTATAACAACTCGTTGTGTATATACACAAAAAAAAATGGACACTTGTCAATATTATATCACTCGACCTAACGGTCTCGCGATATAAGTATTGACTCGTGGCTATGTGTTTTTGTGTATACACAACTCGTACTTAATAACAAATTTAGTTAACATATATTATAATCTACTATTATTCTATTTATTTAGATTTTGTCAATAATAAAATGTAACAATCAGTTATAATAACGTAAAATGGATCAAGTTGTTTTTTACAGAGATTGGATTATTTATCATTATTAAAACTTCTCAGTGAAAAAAGTTTCAATTTCCCAATTTTTCCTCTGTTTGTCAAATTCTAGACACTAACACTGGATTACTAAGTTTAAGTTTGAACTTTAATTATATTTTTTAAATATATTTAATTATATTTTTATGGTTTCATGTGTAGCTTACAACATATTGTATATATGTATGAATGTATGAATGTTTTATGAAGCTTTTATTTAAAAAAATTTTAGGGTCGTTTTGAAGCAAAATTTTTTAAAATAGAATGTCCTGTTGCAAATGAAGAATATGTTAGGAATTTCTCATGCGAAATGAAAGCAAAAAATCGAACAAAATCAATTATAAACATGGATATAATTCTGAAAAAACCACTGAAAAATATATCGGTACTAATATTATTAAGTATATATTATTAAGTATATATTATTAAGTATATATAATAAATTTAATAAAATTCCAAATTATCTTTTTTATGTATAGATTAATTTTGCATTTAATTGTCGTTATGCAAATAATTTAAATTATCAACCTTGTTTCTATAACACCACGTTCAATTTATGCGAAGCTTTAAAAGGGAAAAAGTTTGATTTTTTCTCTAATATTATAACAAAAATGGCCAAAGAAAGAACAAACATAAATCATACTTGTCCGTATTCGGTAAGTTTTATATTGGTAAAATTATATACAATGTTTTGGATTTATAGATATTTACTTATCTGAAGCACAAAATAATTAATTTTAGGATCAGATGGTTTTCAGAAATTTGGATGTTTCTGATAGTCCGACACTTCGAAATATGCCTTTTCCACTAGGTGATTACTCGTTTATTTTCTATTTCTTCGAAGGATTCAGGAATAAACGGGATTT
The DNA here is from genome assembly GCA_964007475.1 of Hybos culiciformis. NCBI lineage: Eukaryota > Metazoa > Arthropoda > Insecta > Diptera > Hybotidae > Hybos > Hybos culiciformis. The sequence continues at coordinate 94,473,755 of OZ023274.1, read as the reverse complement.
ATTTTTCACAATAAAAGTATATACAACTGTTTTCAAATTGAACAAAAGACCTACCAGACGCCCACCTACAATCAAGAGTCTAAGAAGAAACTACATTTAACCTATTTAAAGATGGTCATAAGTTAATTTGAATCTTTCTAAATATTATACAGAGTTAACTTTTTCCAGTTTTTCTCATACATTTTTTTTACAATATATTTGTTAACATTCTTATTTTTAATGTTTTTTTTGAGTGTCAATAAAATGTTATTTTTGAATTAAAAAAACGAATCTTAAATATAACGCAAACTAGTCTTCATTTTTCAAAATTCACGTATTCTCTAGTCCGATTCTAACGAAAAACATAAAAAAGGAAAACAAAAAATTCTAAAAACTTTGTGCATTTGCACAGGAATAAATCGACTAGTAATGTACATGAAAATATAAATTTATAAATAGATTTATAAACAAATTTACAAGATACATACTTATATTACAGATTTTTATGTAGATTAGATGAAAACAGAAAATAAACAATATGACAACTATTTTCGAGGTTAACTTACTAAGGTGAACTATTAATTTTTTTAGAAATATTCCAAAAAGTAAAAGAGTAAAATATTATTTAACTTAAATGTTTCTAAAATATTTTGACTTCCTTTTTAACTGAAAACGTTGTCACCTTGCTATATAATATTTTTGAAAGTTTTTTTTTTGCTTTGTTATTTTTTGGATGACTTCATTCCAAATGGAAAAAAAAAGTGACAAAAAGTTTTTACTTTACACTTATTAATAATATTTTTTCCAAGGTTTAATCTTTTTTTTTATTTTTGTTATCCTTTTGTTACCATGTTACAAACAAACTTTTTGCCAATATTTATAAAAGTAAGAAACTATATAGAATTCTGTTATAGTGATTTTACTTTATAGAATATATGTAGAGAAAAGAAAAGGATATTGAACGGATAATGTGTATTGGTGGTTACAAAAAAAAAAATAAATAAATAAAAGAAAATTTTGTTCTACATGCCATAAATATTTTTCTCATTTTCTTAATATAGAAAATATATAGAAGTGATTAAATAGTGATTTGTCATTATTTTTGATGTTTTTTTTTTTTGGCAAACATTGTAATTATGTTATTTTCATATTTTCATGAAACTTCTTTTTTTTCCTCATAGTTTTTTCACCTTACTTAATTTTGTTACATTTTTCATACATTTTGAGTATATTATAATTAAGTTAGCTTAAGACTTGTTTAAATTAGCAATTGACTATACATTTTTTCGACGATCGAAAATTTAGCAGATGAGAATTTGGCGCAAAAACTGCATATGCATATAACACAGAAGACTATTTACTTAAGAATTCACTGAAATTATTGAAAAATAATTAGAATTTCTAAACGATACAACAAATTACTAAATTACAGCAACTTCGAAGTCTAAGCTTTAACTTTCCATCTATTAAAGTTTATATTTAAAATTACATTTTAAAACTAAATATTCAGTGGGTTCTTTCATAAAACTTTCTTCGACAACATTTTCATTTTTTATTTTTTAATGTCCAATTTTGTGTAGTAAAGTTCCGGAACAGTGCTTTTCAAAATAAAAACAAGATTTTTGTTTAATATTATTTATAATAAAGTAGTTAATATTTTTACATTTAATTTTGTTAATTTTATGTCATAACATAAATTAGAGTTACGCTTGAAAAAACCATATATTATACCTATATATCAACTTATTGTTATGTAATTAAGTTTGTAAATATTATGTACATAATATTATATTAAGTCGAAATGTATAACCAATTTTTTTTTTTTTTTTTTTTACCCACATCATATAAGTTTCGAAATTATGATATTCGATTTAGCTTAAATATTTTATCTTATATATATATATACAACAAATTTATTTGTTATACCATCAAAAATTGAATGAAAATTATTTAATATAAAAAAAGTTATTGACAGAACAAAATACACATACGTATATGTACATATATAATGTTAGACTTGTGAAAAAAAAAACTTTTTTTTTTCTACGCATTTTTATCCTTTTGACTTTTGGTAAAATAAATTTTTTTTTATAGATCTATATAAAATTATTGGTTTATTTATTCATTCATGATATTGTATATATATCTATAAGACCAAATACACAATCTGAGTTCTATACCTAATGTGTAGGTATATATTGTATTCCTTATTTTATTTTCTGGGCTGTATAATTTTTGGTTACTTTTGGTTACTTGTGAATTATTAATATATTATCGGAAAACTAAAATAAGAAAAAGAAAAAAAAAACTTTTTCAATTTAAGTTTATATAGTATTACGTTTTTTTTTATTATTCAAGCGAATCAAACAGAATACAATAATAGGTTTGATTTTATGATTTCTGGTATAATTAATGAATCACATATGCATACATATATATTTTGCATCTGCTGAAGGTTTTCTTCGCTAAAGTTCATTGGCATTTAAATGGAAATTTGTATGAATTTTGCTTTTGTAGAAACATTCCAAGAACTATAGTCATAAAATTCACCAATGAATAACACAATAACGTAGGGCATTTAACTGCAAGGAATAAAGTTATAACTATGGTTTTAAATTAAATCAAGATATAGGAAAATTTAAACTTTCTTAGTTACAATAAAAATTAAATTCGATGAATAATGATAATTATTTGTTAACAAGGGTTAAAACCAAAATTGATGGGTATGTTTGAATATAATTCGCCCTTGATTTAAAACATTTTTAATTTAATTCAACATTTAAGTCAAAGTAAAATGCATCAAACTTTAGCTGATGATTATGGTTTAATTTTTCCTTTCTGTTTTTAAATTTATTATTTATTTATCTATCCTAAGTAAAAACAAATTTACATCATTTTGCTACATTATGCGTATTGTGTAGTGTTTTCTCCACATTTTTTATTTTTTGAAGTGTTTACTTTTCATATTATACACTTAATTCCAAAATATTAAATTCCCACTTTTAAAATAATTTATATACGCAGTTTTTTTTAATGAATTTTTTTTCGCTCATTAAATAAGGCAAAAAAAAATAAAAAAAAAAACAAGAGGATAAAATCAAAGCATTTATCCTGCAAATATTTCAAATAAAAAAAAAAATTCCACATTGTGGAATGTCAGACAGTATATGATAATTTTAAATGTATGATTTTTACATAACTTGTTGAAATATTTATCAAAAGGATATAAATTTCATTTAATTAAAACTTTGTAAAAATTTTTTGTATTATAATATGTATAGAAGTTACAATTAATGTGTTAACAATTGCACATTGAAATTCTCATTCTTACTACCTTATTCATTTAGGGTTTTCTAAAGAGGTGTATGTTAACAAGGAATTACGTAAAATATTTTTGACTTTTTTTAGTAAATATTAGCAGGGGTGTCAATAACGTCGATCGCGATCTACCGGTCGATCGCGCAATGATTTTAGGTCGATTGCCAATAAATATTCTCATTTCAGATATTTATTTCCTTTGAAATTGCTATTTTCAATTTCAAGAATCAAAAAAATTTATCTAATTTTCCAAACATGTTGGCACAATCAAAAAGTTCTGCTGCTACTAATTATGATGAAAATAAATATATCAAAGAAATTAAGAACGTTATTGAAGAATTTGGTAATCGTTTCGAAGATTTTAAAAAACTTGATAATGTAGTTTTATTTATGAGTTTATGCGCAATATTAAAACAATTGCAGAAAACCTTTCAACTATTTTTGATATGGAGCAGAAATTATTACTTTACAAAATGATATTTATATTAAAGCAAGATCTTCCGAAGATAAATTCTGGAAATATTTAGCGGAAGATAACTTGCCGAATCTTAAAAAAATGTGCTGAAAATTTATACCCCTGTTTTGGTTCGACATATTTGTGCGAATCAGCATTTTAACAAATGAAAATAATAAAGTCGAAATACCGAACTAATTTAACAGACGAACACTTAGAATTTGAGTCCCTAAATATTGCCTTCTCCTATAGAAAAATCAGTTGACACCCCTGATATAGAGCATATGAATTGATTGAAGCTTTAAGCTTTTAATTTCAGAACAAATTTCATTTTATATTTAAAATGATAGGTACCAGTACCTTACTATACTAACATTATAATCAGATCTTTAATTTTCTTGTTTATGACTGCTGTCCTTTGAACGAAACTAATCCGAAACAAAAGCAAAATAATTTCTATCAATATCTATCTAGTTATCTATAATCATTTCCAAACAACCGCAGGAATATGTAGATGTAGAATATACATCTATTCAAATCAAAAATAAAAGCACGGTGCCTTGGCTTCGAAACCTAGTATAATGTGTGTCAGATTAAATACTGTAAATTTAAGACAAAAAAATTAGTTATCAAAATTTTTTAATTTTCATCTTATTGTAGTAATTTTGACAAAATAATGACACATTATAAATCCTTTTTGCCTTTTTATCTTCGTCAAATTAGTTCTGTTTTTTTTTTTTATTGTTCTACCAAAAATAATCATACTGAGTTTTAAAGTATATGTAGAAAGATAATTTTTTTTTTTTTTTTTTGTTACAATATCATTTTAAATATTGTAATATTTAAAAAAAAACAAAAACTTGAGAAAATAAAAGAATAATACAAAAAAAAAAAAAAAACAATATACATAAATTTTTTTGTTGTTGACATTTAATTTTATTTTATTTACATATTATATTTTTTTTTGGGGGTTTCATTGAGCATAGCATAATTGTTGAAAAAACATATTATATTACATAAGAATTGTATAGAACTTTTTAATAGTAGGCTTTAGCTTTAAGACTTAAAAAATAAAATAAAGTTTTAATAAAAGGCGCATATGGAGTAAAAAAAAAAAACAAATAAAAACATCTGTAAAACCAAAAATAATTTTTTTTTAAACTCTTTTTTCTTTTTTTGCAGTATTATTATTATTTTTTATTCAAGGATTTTTTCCAAAATGTTGCTTTTAAAAGAAATAAGATACTCAAAATTAAAATTGAAAAAAAAAAACAGAATGAAATAAAAAATAATAATAAAACAAAACACCGAAACTTTTTCTTGCATAATTACAATTTTTAATTAAAATGTTTACCAGAAAATGAAATCAAAAAAGAATTTTTTTTTTTTTAATTTTGATACAGTTGATTTATTAACTTTGTTTTTTTTACGAGATTTTACTGGAATTATTAAAGGCTAAAATGTCGGACAAAAATTAATATCAGTTTCAAAGAACAAAAAAAAAAAAAAAAATTTATTTTCATATTTACGCGCCAGAGAATACAAATTGTTATAATTTTATATAATTCGAATCATAAATATAAATATGGCTAATTTTTTTGTTATATAAGCTCAGAAATATTGTGAAAAAGTAAGAGACCAGTCTATACCTAGAAAGTATGCCGAACATAAGGTAGATCGAAAACTGAAGCTTTATATTTAAAGATTATTTAACTTTTTTTTGTACATGACATCATTTATCAAATTTTGGATTTTATTAGTTTTTAACTAATTTGACATTTGGAATAGAACTTCATTCAATCGTTTTAAAATGATAGCATTTATAGGTTTTATAAATATTTTATTTAGAAATTTTTTTGTTATCCTATGTAAAATTTAATTTAGTCAAAAATGATGCTTGAAGGTTATTTAAAATTTTTTTTTTTTTAATATTAATTAAATTTATGAAATAACATTTCAATCTACTGTCGTATCGTAATTTTTAATACGTTAAGAAAATTAACTTTAAAAGCATTTTATTATCCTTTCGTGTAGGATGAAAAATTTTAACCTGAAACAAAGGACAATTACAATAATAAATAAATATACTTTATAAGATCTTATAACAAGGAGAAAACTTTTAAAAACTTAATTACTAGCAAATCAATTTTTAATTAAATTAAAACTTTGCATTCTCATTTATTTATTTTTTTTTATTTTTTTCTGCTAAATATACGATCTAACTAATAAAATTTGCCTGAACATTGAGAGTTATATACAAAAAAAATATACAGATATTTAATATTCATATTCAAAAAAATTGCTGTAATGAACAGGATGTTGCAAGGAAATTATTACGTAATCTATTTTATTTAAGGGTTGCATCCAGAACTCCAAATTTTAAAAAATATGTAGCTCAATGACTCTTAAGGATTCAAAAATCCTTAAGCCATTTAGTCTAATAAAATATTTCATGTAACCATATACAACGATTTTATCATCAGTTCATCGAATCTACCACCCTAATGGTTTATTATATTAAAAAAAAATTCATATAATAAAATTAAAATGTCAAAATTTATAAATTGATCAAAAATATATTAATCAACTTTATGTTAAAAAAAGAATAATTTTAAAAGGCAATAAATTAAACAAACAATTATTCTTTGTGTTATATTCAAGGCTTACATCAAAATATAGATAACGTAAAGCTTCAGACTTTTGAAATTGGTATTTTAAATTAAATTCATTTTTTTACAGTGGCAATATTGTCACCGTAAGATTTAGAAATCTACGGGTGTTACAAAAAAAAAAAAAAAGTGTGAAAAAAATATATATTTTTTTTTCCTTCAAGGATATTTTTATGCTATATTTCAAAAAGGATAACGACTTTATCTGGTAATATCATTTCAGATATATTATACAAATACATAAATAAATAAAAAAGTAATTTTTTTTTTTTATTCTTAATATTTTCCAATTGTATACAATTTTAATTAAAAAAAAAAAAAAAAAAAAAGAAGAAAATAAATGAAAGAAGACTATTTAAATGGTAATTTCCATGAATGAAGGTCTTAGCATTGAGTTTTTAAAATGTTTATTTTATATATGTACACATAATTGTTATTTAATTGTTATTGAAATCTGGTTACCTTTTTAATATAATTGTGGTCTAAAATTAGTCTTTTATTAAATTACTATAAATTAAAATCCATGCAATCTGTGTTCCTCTAGGCCTCTTTTTTTAAATTAAAATATACATATTGTATATACATTTTATAATTGTCATTATACTTTGGAAATACTTAATTAATAACTGAGTCCTTTAAGGAGTAAACACAATTGGGGCGACAACGACGGCGACAACGACGGCGACAACGACGACTACAACGACAACGACAGCGATATCACTCGAGTGAACACAATTACGGCGACGGCGACGAAATAAATATACAGGAAAAAAGTAAACAAATAGAAAAATAAATAAAAAAATATATGGTTGTCGTTGTCGCCTGGCGACAAAATAGAAAAATTTCTAATTTGTCGCCAGGCGACAATGTCGTTTGTCGCCAGTCGTCTCAATTGTGTTCATTCTCATACAAATATATGGTTTCTATTTTTTTTTGATAGTCGCTATCGCTGTCGTTGTCGCTGTCGCCCCAATTGTGCTTAGTACTTTAAGTGTCTTATATACAAATTAAAACATTGACATAAAAAAGGTTTTCACTCCTCGATTTCTTAACAATATTTTACCATTATTTCTATAAAATTGTTGTATCTAGTCATGTACGGATAGTTACTTAACCTGAATACCGAAAGATATAAATATTTTTGGCTCTCAGTATAATGGCAAATAATTATTCTCAGAAATATTTTAAGTAAAAATAAACTTAATTAATAATCCTAAAAACAAATTCCTATATGTATCAAGAAGCCATTATATGTTTTAGCATACCATTCAGAGTGCGAATCATCTTCATTTCCAATTCAAAGAATTTTATAAGCTAATTTTGAAAAGATTTTATCATTAACAAGAATTTAAATCTTTATATATATTAAGTCTATTCAATAAAAGTCACAAACAGAAAAAAAAAATTCAATAATTGCTTCACGCAGGAAAGCAAAACCAAAAAACAATTATTTTTTAGGTTATTTCAAAAATCTGGTGTTTTTTTTTTTAGTTTCGTGAACTTTTTTTATCCCTCATTTTTTAACCCTTATCAAGGGCAATAAACTTTGAATTTAAAGAAATACGTGATAAAAGTTAATGACCATCTTAAAAATCAAAGAACTTTGAAATTTAACACAAAAAAAAAAAAAAAACACCAATAGGAAAATTCCTTTGAAATATAGCGTTTACAGATTTTATAATAACAATACCACATACAAGGATTTCAAAAAAAAAAAACAATCCACAAAATAAAAAACTTAGGCAATTTTTCTTCATTAATTTTTTTTTTTTTGGCGGTCGAAGGAATGGTACATAGGTCGTCAGCAAAACAAACATTTAACAGAAAAATTAATGTTGGCAAGACAAAATTTAAAGAGCAAATTATTTTTTATTTAAACTGATTTTTTAACATAATTTTTATTGTAGCATACATAAATTTATACTTTTTCTGAATTTGTTTCAATAGAATTAAAATAAAGAAATAGCTTTAAATAAAAAAAAAATTCGTGAAAAAAAACAAAAATTTAAGTACGTGTTAAAAGAAAAACGTTTGTTTTTCATTTGCATACAAATTGAAGAATTTTTTTTTTTTTTTTTTTGGTTTCTCAGCTTTTATATAAATATTATTTTTTGTGTTTTTGTTTTCCCATTTTTTTTTTCCTGTTTTTCATTTCTCTTCTTATGGTTGACATAAATTATTTTATTTTTTTTTTTATCACTTATTATTATATAGCGTTGGCGAATGTTATACACAATGTATGGTTTAATTTCTTGTTTTTTTTTTCTCATATGAATTTATTAAAATATAAAATTTACATAATTCTAAATTTGTACTGTAAACAATACGAAATTTCAGTATATTATTTATAAAATATGTCTGAATATGAAGTTATTATGTTTGCCATCCGTTCAGTATCTAGAATTTTCTAATTTTATGTTCTAAAATTGTATGCATTTTGGTTTATGTTGCATTATTTGGACGAAAGTATTATATATATAGACAAACTATTATATGTAGTTGTATTTCTTCGCTGAATCCCTGTTCTGTATCTAATATTTATTTCATCGCTCAGTTAATTTTCTACAGGGATTAAAACAATTTCCCAGAAATCCTTGATATAGTTTTTATTCAAACTAGAAAGAAAAATTATTAAATAGTCAAAGAATAAAATTGTTTAGAAATTTAACTCTATTTTGAAATTTCATGATTATTTAATAAAGATTTTCCCCTCTTAGATACCTATGTAGAATTTGAATTCATTTGATGAAAATTTTTATTTTTGAAATTTCAAGTTAGAATTTTCTTCTTTTTTTTTTTTTGTTATTATTTTTGTAACGAATTTTTCAAACCTTTGTAATTTTCTTCTTCTTTTTTTTTTATTCATTTAATTTCATATAAAGTAGTGTATAACATTACCAAATTTTATAAAACATAAACAAAATGAAAAAAAAAATATATATATGTATAGAATAAATATGAAAATTGTACTTTTATTATTATTTTCTTAGGTTTTACAATATTTTTGTTTTTTATTTTTATATGGCAAGAGAAAAGTTTTTTTGATTGTTTTTTCTGTTTGTTTTCCTACAAACCATAGGAATACTTTAGAAATAGAATAATTGTATCAAATATAGATAGAACCTGTGAGATAATGTATCAGATATATCAGACGACCCCGACTCCAATACTTAGACCTCCAATACCAAGACCTGCAAGCTCTGCTCCGTCTAGGGTTGCCAGATTTTTTTTTCAAAAAAAGGGGTAAATAGAATATTGAGAAAAAAAATGAACCAATTTTTTTTTTTCACATTTGTACAAATCACGGTTACTTACAATTACCTGAAAATATATTTACATATGATAAATAAAACATTCTTTTACAAAAGTTCTATTATTAGTATTTTAAAAATAAATTGCAAATAATAATTAACACAAACATAAAATAACAAAAAAGGCCAAATTTCAAAGCTTTAAGTAGATAAACATTATTATTAATAAAAAATAATTCAAATATATTTTTCGTTGCCTCGAATTGTTTTTTAATAATTTGGAAATTTCAGTTTTTCTAAAAAAATACACTACATTAACCTTAGCATTGGCAAATCAGTAACAGTATTTGTAGTAGAGTTCGCATTTCGTTGTAAAGTTTTAGTAAGATTTACATTTCTTGTGGAATTTGGTGTCATAAATTAACAGAAATCTGTTCTCATATATAAGAAACTTATCATATTTTCAGAAAACGGGTATTTTTGTCTACCCCTTTAGCGATTTTCGTAAAGGGGTATATCTATGTAAATCATGACGAAAAAGGGTAGTCTACCTCTCAAAGGGGTAGAAATGGCAACCCTAGCTCCGTCCTCAAAAATGTAAAATACGTGCACTTGACGATTTACATAATACATTAAGGGGACTTGGTACCAGTTTGAATTTTTTGTCCCAAATTTTTTTTGAAAAGCAGTTTTAGATTATTTTAAAGTTAAATTTAGAAAAAACATTTCATTCACAACCTCCGAACTGTTTGATACTTTAAAAGGGTATAAGACTTTTTAGAATCGGTTAAGGATAAGTGCTCGAAATCTCTTCAAAACCATTGTTATGTGTCACAAAATGGTTTTGAAGAGATTCCGACCACTTAGCCTTAACCGATTCTAAAAAGTTTTATGTCATTTTAAACTATGAAACATTCCTCGGGTTGTGAATGAAATGTTTTTTTTAAATTAAACTTTAAAATAATCTAAAACGGCTCTACAATCAAATTTTGGGACAAAAAATCCAAACTGGTATCAAGTCCTCTTAATGTCAAAAATTGATATTTTCTGCGTGAATGAATTTTAATTTGAATAACGAACAAAACATATTTATTAAATTTATATTTACTATTTCTATACCAATCTACAGCTACGATTAGGTATTAAACATGATAACTAATTTAATAACAAAAAATACACACTTTCGGTATACATACATATAAAACTATAGACAGTTATTTTCACTTATACGAACATGTAACGTTTAAATTACCAAAAGATATAATCCTTTTTTTTTCACAAAACTTCACACATCTTTACATACATATTTTATTATACATCAGATAATCAAGGGATTGACTTTACAAATATTTGATTTCAAATTATAATTAATGTATAATAATATTTATCTTAAATTTATGTTTACTCCTCTCATATTTTATTTTAGTACAATTAGTAATTAGATCCTCACAAAATAAAAATAACGCTGACTTTCGTTTTCAACTAACTTATTACATAAAATAGTATGTGGTGGAGAATTTTTTTGTGATATTTATTATTATTGCTTAATTACCCGTTCAAGATATTCTGTTAAATATTTGATTTTATGGTCAATTGACCATTAACAAAAAAAAAATATATATATACAATAAAATGTATAATATGACACTGTATACATAGTAGTAGTTGTATGTCCTGTTTTATATAAATATTTTTTAAAACATATAAAATATATACAAAGACAAAATTAAGATTTAACATTATATCCTTTTTAAGTTTCTTTTGTAAATAAATAAATAAAAAGAAAATCAAATAAAAATCTCAATATTAAATAAAAATTGTATTATTATTGTGTTTATCGATATTTTTTTTGGTCATTGTGGAATTAAAATGGGTCTATTAAGTTTTATTTTATCCATGGTAGGTTCACTTAGAACAAAATTAATTTCAGTTCTTAATGTGTTTCACCTTTCAACCAAATGCGGCGCTCTTGTTTGTTTACGTTTTGTTTTATTGTCAACCCAGCCGGCTGAGCTTTTTTTCTTATTTATTATTTTTTTTGAAATAAAAGCGTTTGGACGTGTAGGTGATTTATTTTGAGAAAAAATTATAAATATCTGGTAGAAATAAATAAATAAATAAAAAAGTTGAATATATTTTAATTTTAATTGTGGATTTTATTTAAAAAAAAACAAAAACAAAGTTGGATTTATTGGAATTTAAGTTAATTTAAGATTAATAATAATAATAATAATAATAATAAATTTAAGATTATACATTTAATTTATTAATTAATAATTATTGCAATAAAATAAATAGAATTTTAAGTGAAAATGTTAGAACACAAAGTGATATGAACTAAAAAAATTAAGAAAATAAAAAATTTGCTATAAAAATAAATTTATCTTTTATTCATAATTTTCTTTTTTTCCTGCAAATTTGAATTTTAATAATTTTATTTGAAATATTAGAAATAAATTGCCACCTACAAAAATTTTATTTTTTTAGTTCACCTTCCCTCCACAAATCCACCAGGCGCTGTAGTAGATCTTTTGAGTGGGCCATCTATTACTATATCTTATCTATGATTTTATCCAATATATTTTGATTTGAAGTTCATTTGCTTTTGTTTTTTTTTTTTTTTGGAAAAAGGTAAATAAAATTTCATACAAATTTTCGGAAAAAAGAAAATTTTTTTTTTAATTTTTTAAGGGTTGATTTTATGTAGGAAGTTATGTTAAAGATTTTCTACTTTGATTGTTACCATATTGTTTATAATATTTATTTTTTTAACGAATTGAAAATTTAGATTTTAGAATTATATAAGAATTCAATTTAAAATGTTGTTCTAGAAAAAGTTAATGTTTGTGAAATTGAGATTGAAGAGACTGAAACTTTTATTTTAATTATTTTTTTAATTGTCTCCAAATCAAAAATTTTATATTATTTTTCTCTTAATTGTTAGAATTTTATATTTTTTTTGTCCTAAAAATGTTTTTTATATACATACCACTTCAATATCGCTCCAAGAAGAATCTCAGAACTATATTCAGTATAATTTTCCTAATTTTACAAAAAATATTTAAAACATTTCCTCGTTATTCGCAAAATATCAACAAAAATCTAATGTAAAAATCAGTGTAAAATAAAAAAATAAAAACACGTAACTTAAGGTATAATAATACCTAAAGAAAACCTTCAAAAAAAAAAATTCAATTTAGATAAATGTAAAATATTATATGAAAATTAATTTATCTTTGATGTATATACAAAAATATTGTAAATATCTTACATGTAAATAAATATTAATCTTTCTTATCACTCTATTCATTGTAATTTCTATAGTATAGTAAGTACATGAAAATGTGTACATATTTTTTTTTTTTTTGCTTGTTTTCAAGACTAAATTTTTACATAAATGAATTTAACCTTGAATTATATACACAAAACAGATAAGAAAACATATCAACATCCTTAAAATGCAGACAAGTTTTCTTTACTAACTATTTTTGTTTGATGTAATAAAACGTGATTTCCAATTTTATTATATGGAAAATAAAAAAAATAAAAAATAATAAAATAATAAAATCTATGTCTATTTTCATAGCTATAAAATATAGAATTTTATGTTTTACAGAGAAATTTTTCTGTTCCTTTACTTTATACTAGCCAGGAATATTTTTTTTTTTTTTTTTTTTTTAATAGTTAATTTTTATTTCCTTCAAATTAAATATACAAATCAAAAAATAAACTAAAAAAATGATAAATTTACTTCATAATTAATTGGCAAAATAAATGCCCCTCATTGGAGGACTCTTATTTTTAGTATATTATAATAATAGTTTTTTTACAATAACTTTCATATTAAGTCGATTAATGTTAATTTTAATCGCTAAATTTCTTTATATAGAATAATTGTAAAAATAATTAATAAAAAACAATTTTTCGTAACATTTTTTGTAATGATAAAATAAAACTTAACCTAATTAAGAAGAACCTTAAGCCTAAATAGAAGAATAGAAAAGTGAAGAAAACAGTTCTGACGATTAGAAAAGGAAGTAAATTTTATGATATAACCATAATAAAATAATATATAATTTTTGATATGTACAATATAATAGGAATTAAGATTTATTTTAATTTAACCACCAATAAATTTCGTTTTTTTTGTTTTTATTTTTATCTCTATTGGAAATATCTGTACTGAATTTAGAATACAACGTTATATTAGACGGTAAAATGCTTTTGTCGGTTGATCTGCGATTGAAATGGTATAAGATAGGGATGTTGTCAGTGCTCTGAATAATTCCTGAGCTATCCAGATGTAAAAAACTCTCTGGTGGTAAAAAGCCTGATTGTTTACAATTTTCAATGTAATTTGTATTAGGAAACAGGGAGTGAAATATGAAAGTGTTTTCTTTAACTAGTGCTGATTTCATGTAATGACTGCGGATAAGAGATATAATAAAATTATCTATTCTAATTACGTTGCTTTTATTATAAATATATTTATTAGAAAGGTAGTGATTAAAATTTAGATCAGGTTTTCTGTACTCTCCTAGACATCTCCTCAGACATTTTCTTTCGAAAATTCTCAATTTTTCCATTAAACTTGCGCTAATGTTAAACCAAATTGGGCATCCGTAGCTTAAAACTGGTCTGATAAGAGCTTGATACGCTATGATTTTTACTCTGGGTGAAAGATATTTGGATAAAAATAAATTTTTAGAAATAAAAAAAGCTTTATTTGCTTTTTTTATTTGTGTTTTTACTAGCCAGGAATATTTATATATATATATAATTTTTTTTTTATTTCTTTTTTTCCCTTAACCAAAATTAATTTGTTTTATTTAGCTAAGAATATGTTAAAATTATATATATTATTTTTATTTTATTTTATATTTTTCAATAATGAAAATTTTATTTAAAAAAAAAATATATATATGTACATATACTATACATAAAAATAAATAAAAAACTTGGTACATTATGTTAATAAAAATCTTAAAAAGTAAGAAGAAAAAAAAAATTAAAAGTATACGTGACTTGAAATTGTAGGAGGAAAAATTGAAAAAAAAAAAATTTTTATAATAATAATAAAATTCGGAAAATTTTCACTTGAGAAAATAGTATAAAACAAAAGTTTTTTTCTTCTTGGTTTTGAAAAAAAAAAGAAAGAAAAGAAATGAAAAGCTTTTCTTTTTCATTTTTCAAAACATGCAATCAAGGGATAAATTTTATACAATTTATTTTCTATGTTAGGTATATATATATTCAACAAAAGTGTGAGAGTCGATTTAATTTATAGTGAAAAGTTTTGCATTTAAAAGAAACCAGGGGAAACAATAAAAAGATTCATATATTCTATTTTAAATTTATTATTTTATTTCAATTTTTTTTTTTTTTTTTTTCAAATCTTATTATTATGATCTCATAAATTTTATATATTTCTGTGTTATATTGAAATTTTCAAAATATGCACACACGGTTATTACGTTTAATACATAAGTAAGACCAAGTTCTGTTAACTACTTAAACTTTTTTTTTTATTTAAAGTTGATTAGTATTTCTTTATAATCTATATCAGGGATGGCCAACACGTCGATCGCGATCGACCGGTCGATCCCGAACCAATTTTTGGTCGATCAATCGGTTGGAGATGCTGCAAATAGTTACAAACGTTAAAACTGCTTATTCAATCTTATTAATTCGCATCATTTTGATGTGTATCCTTTTCATATCTATTGTTCTAAAAAATTAGGGTCACATTTTTTTAATAAAAAAAAAATAGATTGGATGAAAGCATATCTCTAAAAACTAATGTAATCTTAATCTTACATACCAAAGAATTTGAGGAAGATTTTATAGGAATAGCCGAATCATAAATAGTAATCCAAAATTACCAAATGTAGCAAATATTTGTACATACGTTTCATCTGAATAGATAATTTCATTTATAAGGAAGACTAGATATCCTTCCTTTACTCTCGCTCTGGATTTAGCAAAATTATGAATGCTTGGTTGAAGACATGCAGCCTACCTTTTAAATTTAATATATGTTTTTGTGTTATTTCAACGTTGTCACTTGTATGTTTATTGAATGTGTTTAATATCAATATTTAATAAGGTCGATCACGACACATTTTATAAAAAATTATTCGATCTTACTTATAATGAAGTTGGCCACCCTTGATCTATATTAACTTCAACTACAACTATTGAAAAAAATTATGTCAAAAATAAAATTGACTTTTTCAACTATAAAAATATTTGAATTAATAAATGTTTAAAGATATTCTTTTGATATCTATAATTATTTATAAGAAAGTCCCTGTATTTATTTTAATAATTTTTTATTTTTGTTTTTAACATAAAATAATTTTTTTTTTTTACATGTTTCTAAATTTTTGTGAATTTGATAAATTGTTATGGGGTTTTCATTTTTATCAGAGATTATTGAAAAATATCTGACAACAAAACTACACGAATGATACTATATAAAAAAAAAATTTAGGTTTTTTTTTTTATTTAAAAACATGTTTAAATTTTAAAAATCAATTTATTGGAAAAAAATTAAAAAATGTTTAAAATTTGAATACAAAACATTTTTTTTTGGTTTAGTCGGAGGCAATTTTTCGAATAAATATTTTTTTTTAATCATTTTACGTACTATTTGACCAACAAAAATATCAAGTGCGTTATTTGTATCCTTTTAAAATTATATACATATTATGTTTGTTTTGCAATGTACGAATTATTTCCAGTGGTTGTTTATTTGAATTTCAATTATATCTGTTATATGAAATGAAAATAAAATTTTTAATGAACTTAACAAATTTATCAATATACAAACTTCTTGCCAATTACAATACAATCTGAATTAAATAAGAATATATTTAAGTGTGCTCTATTAAATGTGATCCCCTGAGTGTATTGAAGTTTGAAATTGACACCGCTCGTTAATTATTAAAGATTATTTCTGAAGAGGGTTTCAAAATTCAACAATATTCAACCTTAACTAAGATGTCTTAACATAAGAAGTCTTTTCGTTCATTAAAATAATATACCTACATCCAATTTATGTATGTTTTGCCATCTTGTAATTAATAAGATATTACAAAAAAAAGAGATTATTATCGAATGTATCCAAAACTATATTATAAAATTAAGTTAAAAAATTATTCCATTTAAATCCCTGCATTGTTATTAAAATTAATTTTATAAACAATTTTCACAATTTGATTTACTTTTAACTTCGAAATAAACAAGATGTCATGGCACTATCAATATTCTGGCAGTTGATTAGATACCGCAGTAATATATATCTATATAATCAAAGGATAAAATCTTCTATGCTTACGTCTTTTTATGATATTATATCTAAATTTATAGTTCAATGTCTATAAATTCTAAAAAAAAAAAATTTTATAGCGGCCTGATAATAAAAAAAATTTTAAACAAAAAAGGATTAAATTTAAATTAAGGAAAATTTTATTATTTTGTGTAAATTTTGTAACATTTTGTATACATTCTTCTCAAATTTTAAATCTGATGACACAATAAAAAAAATAAATAAATAAATAAATGTTAAAAAAGAACATAAATATATTTTTTATAGAATTTTATTTTTATTTTTTTTTGGTTTTATTACGTCATAAACTTATAATTCATTTCAAGGTCCTCCGAACAAAGTACATATTAAAAAAGTGCGAAATTTTCTATTCGTGATCCCAAAGACTTAAAACTGCACGTTAAACGCGGAAGTTGAAAAATAATAAAGAAAAAAAAAAATTAAAAATTGTATTCACATTATTATGTTAAAAAATTGAATGAAATTTTTCAGCATGCGCATTTGGAAAATTTTTAAGAGGAAATTAAGAGGAATGTTAGTTTTAAAAATTTGCTCTTAAAATTTTCCAAATTGCAAAAAGGGAAATTTTTTCATAATTCAAAATAATATGTAACCGTTAAATTATCACAAAAATATATAATCGTCGTTATTGTTTTTTTCATAAAATAATTAAAAGTTTTTCATTTTAGTTAAGTTTTTGATACGAAAATACTTAGAATTTGAACCAAAAATATGAGTTGTATATAAAAGCAGTTTTTTATAAAGCAATCTTATTTCATTTTTTTTAACTAGTTGTAATCAATTTGTTTTAAAAAGAGTTCTAAAATTAAAAATGGAAACTATCTATATAAGAATAATGTAATCATCTTAATATTAATAGTTAATTGATAATAATTTGTAAGTATGTGATGTTCTTAGGATTTTTTGTTTGTGTGAAATTTCCATATTTTAGTGCTTTCAAGAAGACCTACAACAAATGTCGAAACGTCAGTAATAAATGTAAACATCCAAACATAAATTAATTAAAAAATTGTCTGAACAAATTGGTCGTTTAATTTTATCAGAAAATTTTATATTTGTTTACTTGTTTACTATCCTGTTTATAATTCACTAATTCACTATAACATTGTTGATTTTTAATTTTAATTTAAAATTGGTTTTTTAATTGATTTATTAATTTCAATCTTGCATATACAAAATTAAATTATTCATTAATCTAAAAGACTATAATAAAATGTTTTTTTCCTCCTACAAGGATATTTACATAACCAGACTCCAAGATATATTCCACAAAATTTGCAAGCGTGGAGAATATCTTTGAACATTTTGAGTTTGTATGGCAACCAGAAAAGCAAAATTGGAGTAAGAATTAAAGCGCTTAAATGTGTTGCTGGAGTACTAAAATAGTAATGTTTTGGCTTGCCTGACATTAGACAATTTGGACATGTTATTGGCTTAGGGTGCCGATCCATTTTAATTTGCGGATATATATTTCTAATCATTGGCATCATTGGCTCTGAGATTGTTAAAAATTGTTTTGATGTTTTATTTTCTCAAAAATTCCCATTTTATTTTTACAATTTCAAATATTTTTTTTTTTTGTACATTGATTAAAATAAATTATTTGACTTCGATATTCATTTGTGATTATTGATCAAGTCGAAATTTTATCTGCTGTCAACCATCGAATACTAAAAATGTATGCATTAAGCAGTGAGTGATGGATGAGTATGTATATATAGTAAGTAGTATTTACAGAAAAACCCTTTTTAGTTAAATTTTTTTGTCATATTTCGATAGTGCCATCTTATGTAGACGATTTTCCAAATTTATTTTTAAAATAATTTCAAAAATAACAATATTGCTACTAAAAACAAAAAAGTTTTTATTTCTAAAAATATTTTTCTATATAACGAAGTAAATTCGACGTTATTTTTGTGCACAATCTTGATTACTAATATTAAATTAATATTTGATTAAAAATTCATTAGAAAATAACAGAATAAGAACAAAAATGTTCAATGATGATGTTGTAATGATCTCTACGAAACGTTAAGAATATGTCCCATTATCAAAAATGTCCTTTATTTGTGAAAAATTGAAATTAAAATTTTAATATAATTTTTCTCATCCATCTTTGCGATATGTCTTAATGAAAATTTTAATTAATTTTTTATTATCAAAATCACGTTATCGTTCTCTATATTTCTGTGATCATACATTAATAGTAGATTACAATACATGGTAAGAAAATTTGTTATTCTTGCGAGTTGTGTATACACACAAACACATAGACACGAGTCATATTTATATCACGAGACCGAAGGTCGAGTGATATAATATTGACGAGTGTCTATGTGTTTGTGTGTATACACAACGAGCTGTATAACAAATTTGATTACCATGTATTGTATACTGCTTTAATGTGCATGGGAGAAGGAGTTGAAAACAATACATTTACAATGAAAAAAATAAACAAAAAAGTTCAAAATGAAGCAAGGAAATAAAATTTAATTAATACGGAAGTAAATTTATTTCTCGAAATGATTTCAAACCGGATGATTTAAGATCAGCTAATTCCTAAAATATTAAAAAAAAATTAGTAATTTTTCCAAAAAAAATTATTCATTTTCTTTTTTGCAAAAAAAAAATCGAATAATTTTTTTTTAGAAAAATTACTAATTTTTTTTTTTTTATTTTAGGAACTAATCAACTAATGGTCTTCTTAAATTTTATTTAATTTTATTTTTAATTATTAAAAAAAATAATAATAATTTTATAATTATTTTTTTTTATAATTAAAAATAAAATCAAATAATAAATATATAGTTATAATTTATATTTACAATAAATAATCTCCTTGTTGCTGCCATTTTCCTCGTTTGTTGATAAAAGAAAAAAAATTCTTACTTGACATTTGACAGCAAACTTTATAATGACAACAAAGATATTTTCAGGGTTACCATTGTTCTATTTTTATTCATTTTGTTTTTTTGAATAAAAATAAGTGCAATTTTTGAAGTGTGGTTTAAATTTTTGTACTAAAATCCAACCACACTCATTTAAAAATTTAGTAGTAGAGGTTCGAAGATCCTTTAAAAATAGTAGATTGAAACACATGTTAAGAAAATTCATCGACTGATCGACTGGCCGCTTTTTAGAAAAAAAAAAATAGCCGCGTATTTTTTTATTGTTTCTTTTTTTTTTTTTTTGTTTGCTCAGAGGGAAAATATAGATTAGCTGAGAGGGAAAATATAGATTTTTAGCATTATAAACTAAGCTTTGTTTGACATTGATATGATGCATGGGAGAGGTATACATTTGCAATGTTTTTTTTTTTTTTTGGTATTTGCTGTTTGAAATATTGTGAGTGTGAGTGATATTATTTTTGTTTATAGTATTACGCAGTTCAAAATGAAGAATGTAAATACAATATAGAGCAATGTAAATACAATTTACATCACAGGGAAATGTAAATACAATTTACATTCCTCTATAATTGCATGTGTATTGATGCATGTAATGGAGCATTTACCGAGCTAAATTTGCGAATGTAAATACAACTTACCGAAGCCATGCGCATTAAAGTATATTAAACTCTCAAATTATCAATTGTGAGAATTATGTGGGAATTATTATAACAAATGTGTTTATGTCCGAAAAGACATCTTCGGTGTTAATAAGATTTTTTTAAGGAAGATAGAACGGTGTCGATTATTTGCAAAAATCGAGGAATATATAAATATTTTTTTCAGTTATTTTTGACTTTCGCAACTTTAATAATTATAATAACAGAATTTTTTTTTTTACTGTTTTTAATAGGTATAGTCTTGAAAACTAATTCGCATTTGTGAAGTTTTTCGTTTTTTTCAAATTTTGAGAAATCAGTTTTCAGTACAGTGAAATAGATAAAAATAAGTTAACGTTGAAAATTTAATTTAAAAAAATAGATTGTTATTTATTATTTGTTTGTTTTCTGATCATTTTTAATGGAATTTTCACTCCTTTTTTTTCTATTCTTTGTCTCGTCGTTACTTTAAATTGTTTGTTGAACATTTTCTTTGTTTTCCATATTGTACATAGTAGAATATAATATATAGTATATAATGGAAAAATTACTGCGATACTGTTTTTTATTTTTTAACAATATGTTATAAACGATTTCCTCAATATTTCCTTAGATCAATGTCAGCTGTCAGTTAAAGAAATTTTAAAAATAAATCTTATTTTAATAATATAAGTATATAATTTTTTATTTTTTAAAATTTTAAAGAATAAATCGTAAATTTTAAAAGTTAAATAAAATAATGACTGTTAAAGTAAAATGTCTATTATGCGACAAAGTTTTCACGTGCGATCCAATGAATACTATGAATTTGGTAAAACATATTCAAATAGATCATCCCGAAGTTAAGCTGTTAACTGATGATTTGGTTATGCAAACATCGTCAGTATTTGGTCAAGTAATAGAAAAATCGAATGATATAATTCATAAACCCGATGAAACATTTAAGAAATCTTCTGAATCATTTGCCCATTTGTCAAAGATAACCGAAGAGTCTAATGAAATTGATTATTTAGATAAAACACCAGCAAGTATAGTTAGTATGAAAAAAGGTTATTAAAAATATACTAAATTTTAATGGAATTTCAGGAATAAACGAAGATTCAGATTCTATAGGTCGAAAAGCTAGTCAGCGTAATATAAGTAAAGTTATCAGACGTAGTACTCATACATCTCAATTACCGAAATCGGATACAGTTGCATCAAAAAATATGTCTACAGGTTTTGGACTAGATAAATACATAAAAACATCAAAAAAGAGCAATAATAGATACACGGATGAGATTTTACTGAAAAATAATTCAATAGGAAGCGATGAAAGTGAACAGAAAAAAACAATATTTGGTATAAAAGAACCCGAATTATCAAGAAGTATACAAAAATCTATTTACGGTGTCCGCACAGAGCCTGCATTTAATAAAACTTCTCCATCATATTTAAAATACATGGAAGACAATGTTACAATGTTAAAAGAACCATATTACGAAAGTGAGAAACTTCTGCGTCAATCGAAGTATAATATGACAAATTCTAGACCATTTCTTAAGCCATTACCTCGTCAACCATTATCATCTCATCAACCACTAACGTCCGATGAAAACGTCTCAATGCGTGACGATAGATCAGTTGCTGGTTCTGATATTCAATTCCCAATAAGAAAAAAGGATAGAAGAAGGTCTAGTAGTAAAATGTCTAAGATTTCTAGTGATGTTTCTCCTGCAAGGTCGAGGAGCGGGGTAATAATAAAAAAAATTAAAATATGTAAAATGAAATAATTTATTTGCTTCCAGGGCCACATTGTTCAACACCATCACGGCAGCCACCACGGCAGCCACCGCAGCCACCACAGCCACCACAGCCACCACAGGCCCAAGAAGCCCCACAAGTCCCACAGTCACCATAGTCACCGCAGTCACCGCAGTCACCGCAGTCACCACAGTCACCACTCTGAAAATGTTATTCCACATGTGGAGCCTTTAGGTCATTCGGTGCATTCACATGTGATTCCTAACGAATATCAACATTGTATCGATAATCGACCATGTCGCCAACGAAGCCCCTGTATAAAACCCAAATTAATTAAGGCATCAGTTAAGAAATGGCGAACTGGGCGTTGTGAAATATTATGTCCACAATGTGGTTTGAGAATTCGTCCACTTATTCAACAGTCAGTTGAAAAATATACATCGAATGCATTTGGAGCCGCATGTGTCATGTCATGTTGTTGGCCATGCGGTTTAATGCCCTTTCTTTTCCCTCCGCCACCAAAAGAATATTTATTTTGTTCACATTGCAATTATTTCTTTGGTATATATGATGATAAAACAGGAACAATTAAAACAGATGGAGCACCTATGAGATATTGTGACAGACAATAAAATACATAAAATAATTAAAATAAGCGCTAATTTCAAAATTATCCATTAATATACATTTATGCCATACGTCCATTTATGTACATGTTTCTATTTAATTTGGTATTATCAAAATAAAGCGGCTGTAAAATACTTGTTTTGTTTTTTTTTGTTCTGTAATACCCTTTTACTATAAAAATCAATGATGATTCTAGGGATGTTGCAGTCTTTTTTCACGTATTTTTGAATGAGTGAAAACCGAGTGTCGGCAATAAAAAAGTTATAACTGAAGTCAAAAATATTTATTAGGTATATAAAATAAGTTGAAAAGCTCTTTAAAAAAAAATAACGTTCGTTTAAAATTTTCAACTTATTCAGTATATAACCGTTACTCAGTTCAAATGCATAATTTATGAAATTGTTATTTTTAAAAAAATTCAATATTTTAAATATATATATCAGTGGCCACAAATCATAATCGCCTAACTCGATTTTCCTACTTTTCAGGAGAGCAGTTTAAAGTTTCAAATCTTTAAAGTTTCAAATTGGCTAAAGTTAAGTTAGGAAAAAATCTAAGTATTAAAAAAAAAAAGAATGGTTGGAATAAAGACTTATTATGTTAAGATAAGAAAATTTTTTTTTGATTGCTGAAAAATAATCAGAGTTAAGCTGTTATTCCAAAATCATAAGAGATTAAAAACGACTTAGGCTATTATGTTTTTGGCTGTAAAAAGTTTAATTGTAAAGCTAGGAAAGTATACATAGAATCATATGACCAACAGTTTGGAATAATAAAATCATAACCGCCTAACTCGACTTAAGCGGTT